>JANFCV010000121.1:0-1200000 GCA_024500475.1 Phthorimaea operculella
CCCTATTACTCTGGTCTTTTCATACAATACTACAAGAGACCAGTTTTAGCTGGCCTCACTTAACTTGATTTTAATTATTACACCGTAACGGTCACGCAACACAGATATTTTTATTGATTTATGTAATATAAGGCTGTCCTCATACTGATAAATTATTAAAAACGGACTTGATAACGAATTAAAAAACACCCGAACCGTACTGGACACTGTGGTGACAGGAACAAGTAGGTCACTCGAAGTTAGTTCTGCTCGAGTTTAGGGTTAATGACATGTGTCGTTCAGCGACATTTGTGGTTCTAAAGTGCCGAGCTACAAAGCTGAAAATGACGCAACCAAACTGGGAATAATCTCGGCTGGCACCCACGCTGGGTACTATCGGCAGCACATACAATGTTGTACAATGTTGCGCGACATGTCGTCACCGAGCGCCGTAAGTGTTGTACCATCGAACGCGGCTCGAGTCCTCTTTCAAACGACACTCACACATGGTACCTATTACTACCTACTAAGTACCGTACCGTAGGCGGTTTTCCAGTTCTAATTTTTTAATTTTAAGTTTTAAGTTCTAAGTTCTATTTTGCGAACGCAACTGGTATGAACAATTATGCACCCAACACTTTATCATATCGCAGAAAACATTTCATTACGCGTTTTAAAACTACTAGCGCCATCTAGTGTTTTCATACGAAAATACTTTGACGACTTTATTTCAAATGGACTTTATTTCAGTGGACATTTTTTATTGCTTTGTGATAAAAAAGTTGCATAAAACATTACTTTTTTTATGACTCACGTCCTCCGAGTAAACGTTCCATAATACCGTAATACCGATCTCGGTATTGAAAAATTGATCTGGTATTCAATACCGGTATTGAAAAAGTACGGTATTCGAAAGCTCTAGTGTAGACGCTGTTGGCCGGAGACCAGCTCCACAAGAGAAGCAAGTCATCCACGTATACACACCTGCAGCGCCAGCACCTCGGACTTGTTGACGGTGGACGTCCGACACGCTCTTGGTCCATTTCGTCACACTTTCTACCTACTAGCGTGCCCGACACGCTCTTGGTCCGTTTCGTCACACTTTCTACCTACTAGCGAGCCCGACACGCTCTGGTCCGTTTCGTCACACTTTCTACCTACTAGCGTGTCCGATTATTGGTCCGTTTCGTCACACTTCTACCTACTAGCGTGCCCGACACGCTCTTGGTCCCATTCGTCACACTTTCTACCTACTAGCGTGCCCGACACGCTCTTGGTCCGTTTCGTCACACTTTCTACCAAGTAGAGTGCCCGACACGCTCTTGGTCCGATTTGACCCACTTTCTACCTACTAGCGTGCCCGACACGCTCTTGGTCCGTTAGACACACTTTCTACCAAGTAGAGGCCCGACACGCTCTTGGTCCGATTTGACCCATTTCTACCACCTACTTGTGTGCCCGACACGCTCTTGGTCCGTTTCGTCACACTTTCTACCGCGAGTGCCCGACACGCTCTGGTCCGTTTCGTCACACTTTCTACCAAGTAGAGTGCCCGACACGCTCTTGGTCCGATTTGACCCACTTTCTACCTACCAGCGTGCCCGACACGCTCTTGGTCCGTTTCGTCACACTTTCTACCAAGCAGAGTGCCCGACACGCTCTTGGTCCGATTTGACCCACTACCTACTAGCGTGCCCGACACGCTCTTGGTCCGTTTCGTCACACTTTCTACCAAGTAGAGTGCCCGACACGCTCTGGTCCGTTTCGTCACACTTTCTACCAAGTAGAGTGCCCGACACGCTCTTGGTCCGATTTGACCCACTTTCTACCACTAGCGTGCCCGACACGCTCTTGGTCCGTTCTCGTCACACTTTCTACCGCAGAGTGCCCGACACGCTCTGGTCCATTTCGTCACACTTTCTACCTACTAGCGTGCCCGACACGCCTTGGTCCGTTTCGTCACACTTTCTACCAAGTAGAGTGCCCGACACGCTCTTGGTCCGTTTCGTCACACTTTCTACCGCGAGTGCCCGACACGCTCTTGGTCCGTTTCTCACACACTTCTACCAAGTAGAGTGCCCGATACGCTCTTGGTCCGTTTGTCACACTTTCTACCAAGTAGAGTGCCCGACACGCTCTTGGTCCGATTTGACCCACTTTCTACCTCATCCAACCAAACTAGGAACAATCTCATCCAACCAAACTAGGAACAATCTCAACTAACCAAACTAGGAACAATCTCATCCTCACTTTCATACAAACACTACGTACGAGAGACCAGTTTTAGTTGGCCCACTTTCATACAAAAACTAAGAGACCAGTTTTAGCTGGCCCACTTACTGACTGTATGGAGGACCTCTATAATTATGTTGACTCTGGTGCGATTTCTAACAGTTTGCTATACCCATATACGTGTGCCATATATAATGTTGCGCAACATCGTTCAAATGTTGCGCATCATGTCGTCACCGATCGCCGTAAGTGATGTAGGTACTATCGAACGCGGCTCGATTTCCAACTTCAAACGACACCCCACACATGGTGCCCGCTAGGCCCGAATCTCATCCAACCAAACTAGGAACAATTTCAACGAAACAAACTGGGAACAATCTCAACTGGGAACCAAACTGGGTACTATCGGCAGCACATGAAACTATCACAAGCAAGGATCACTCACCCTATTACTCTGGTCTTTTCATACAACACTACGAGAGACCAGTTTAAGCTGGTCTCACTTAACTTGTTTTAGGTTAATGACATGTGTCGTTAAAAGTGACATTTGGGTTCTAAAGTGTGTCGAGCTACAAAGCTGAAATGGACGAAACCAAACTGGGAACAATCTCGGCCGGCACCCACGCTGGGTACTATCGGCAGCACATACAATGTTGTACAATGTTGCGCGACATGTCGTCACCGATCGCCGTAAGTGTTGTACCATCGAACGCGGCTCGAGTCCCTCTTTCAAACGACACCCCACACATGGTACCTACTACTACCTACTAAGTACCGTACCGTAGGCGGTTTTCCAGTTCTAATTTTTAATTTTTAAGTTTTGTTCTAAGTTCTAAGTTTTCATGAGGCGAACGTGTCCGCGTTGCGAACACTATGCACCCAACACCTTTATCATATCTCAGAAAACATTTCATTACCGCGTTTTTAAAAACTACTAGCGCCATCTAGTGTTTTCATACGAAAATACTTTCGAAGACTTTATTTCTAAATGTGAATTTATATCAACAGTGGAAATTTTTTATTGCTTTGATAAAAAGTTGCATAAACATTATTTTTTTTTATGACTCACGTCCTCCGAGTAAAACGTTCCAATAATACCGTAATACCGATCTCGGTATTGAAAAAATTGATCCGGTATTCAATACCGGTATTGAAAAAGTACGGTATTCGAAAGCTCTAGTGTAGACGCCGTTGGAGCCGAGACCAGCTCCACAAGAGAAGCAAGTCATCCACGTATACACACCTGCAGCGCCAGCACCCTGGACTTGTTGACGGTGGACATGATGCACACGGTGAGGGTGTAGACGCCGTTGGAGCCGGAGACCAGCTCCACGAGAGAAGCAAGTCATCCACGTATACACACCTGCGCCAGCACCCTGGACTTGTTGATGTGGACATGATGCAGACAGTGAGGGTGTAGACTAGGGTTTCCATACCGGTATACCGGTATTAGCAATACCGATCCCTGACTTTATTGACCTTTCAGTATCGGTATTAAAATCTAATAATAGAGTGCCCGACACGCTCTTGGTCCGTTTCGTCACACTTTCTACCAAGCAGAGTGTCCGACACGCTCTGGTCCATTTCGTCACACTTTCTACCCTCAGCGTGCCCGACACGCCTTGGTCCGTTTCGTCACACTTTCTACCTATCAGCGTGCCCGACACGCTCTTGGTCCGTTTCGTCACACTTTCTACCTACTAGCGTGTCCGACACGCTCTTGGTCCGTTTCGTCACACTTTCACCTACTAGCGTGCCCGACACGCTCTGGGTCCATTTCGTCACAGTTACTACCAACTAGCGTGCCCGACACGCTCTGGTCCGTTTCTCACACTTTCTACCAAGTAGAGTGCCCGACACGCTCTTGGTCCGATTTGACCCACTTTCTACCTACTAGCGTGCCCGACACGCTCTTGGTCCGTTTCGTCACACTTTCTACCAAGTAGAGTGCCCGACACGCTCTTGGTCCGATTTGACCCACTTTCTACCTACTAGCGTGCCCGACACGCTCTTGGTCCGTTTCGTCACACTTTCTACCAAGTAGAGTGCCCGACACGGTCTGGTCCGTTTCGTCACACTTTCTACCAGAGTGCCCGACACGCTCTTGGTCCGATTTGACCCACTTTCTACCTACCAGCGTGCCCGACACGCTCTGGTCCGTTTCGTCACACTTTCTACCAAGCAGAGGCCCGACACGCCTTGGTCCGATTTGACCCACTTTCTACCTACTAGCGTGCCCGACACGCTCTTGGTCCGTTTCGTCACACTTCTACCAAGTAGAGTGCCCGACACGCTCTTGGTCCGTTTCGTCACACTTCTACCAAGTAGAGTGCCCGACACGCTCTTGGTCCGATTTGACCCACTTCTACCTACCAGCGTGCCCGACACGCTCTTGGTCCGTTTCGTCACACTTTCTACCAAGTAGAGTGCCCGACACGCTCTTGGTCCATTTCGTCACACTTTCTACCTACTAGCGTGCCCGACACGCTCTTGGTCCGTTTCGTCACACTTTCTACCAAGAGAGTGCCCGACACGCTCTGGTCCGTTTCGTCACACTTTCTACCAAGTAGAGTGCCCGACACGCTCTTGGTCCGTTTCGTCACACTTTCTACCAAGTGAGTGCCCGACACGCTCTTGGTCCGTTTCGTCACACTTTCTACCAAGTAGAGTGCCCGACACGCTCTTGGTCCGATTTGACCCACTTTCACCTCATCCAACCAAACTAGGAACAATCTCATCCAACCAAACTAGGAACAATCTCAACTAACCAAACTAGGAACAATCTCATCCTCACTTTCATACAAACACTACGTACGAGAGACCAGTTTTAGTTGGCCTCACTTTCATACAAAAACTACAAGAGACCAGTTTTAGCTGGCCTCACTTACTGACTGTATGGAGGACCTCTATAATTATGTTGGACTCTGGTGCGATTTCTAACAGTTTGCTATACCACATATACGTGTGCCATATACAATGTTGCGCAACATCGTTCAAATGTTGCGCATCATGTCGTCACCGATCGCCGTAAGTGATGTAAACTATCGAACGCGGCTCGAGTTCCTCTTCAAACGACACCCCACACATGGTGCCCGCTAGCCCGAATCTCATCCAACCAAACTAGGAACAATTTCAACGAAACAAACTGGGAACAATCTCAACTGGGAACCAAACTGGGTACTATCGGCAGCACATGAACTATCCCAAGGGATCACTCACCCTATTACTCTGGTCTTTCATACAAACACTACGAGAGACCAGTTTAAGCTGGCCTCACTTAACTTGATTTTAATTATTACACCGTAACGGTCACGCAACACACAGATATTTTTATTGATTTATGTAATATATGCTGTCCTCATACTGGATAAATTATTAAAAACGGACTTGATAACGAATTAAAAACACCCGAACCGTACTGACACTGTAGGACAGGAACAAGTAGGTCACCTGAAGTTAGTTCGCCTGAGTTTAGGTTAATGACATGTGTCGTTCAAAGTGACATTTGGGTTCTAAAGTGTGTCGAGCTACAAAGCTGAAATGGACGTAACCAAACTGGAACAATCTCGGCCGGCACCCACGCTGGGTACTATCGGCAGCACATACAATGTTGTACAATGTTGCGCGACATGTCGTCACCGATCGCCGTAAGTGTTGTACCATCGAACGCGGCTCGAGTCCTCTTTCAAACGACACCCACACATGGTACCTACTACTACCTACTAAGTACCGTACCGTAGGCGGTTTTCCAGTTCTAATTTTTAATTTTTAAGTTTTAAGTTCTAAGTTCTAAGTCATGCGTGGCGAACGTGTCCGCGTTGCGAAATCTATGCACCCAACACCTTTATCATATCGGAGAAAACATTTCATTACCGCGTTTTATAAAACTACTAGAGCCATCTAGTGTTTTCATTCGAAAATACTTTAGACGATTTTATTTCTATATGTTACTTTTTTTCTACTGTGGTCTTTTTTTATGACACGTCCTCCGAGTAAAACGTTCCAATAATACCGTAATACCGGGATCTCGGTATTGAAAAAATTGATCCGGTATTCAATACCGGTATTGAAAAAGTACGGTATTCGAAAGCTCTAGTGTAGACGCCGTTGGAGCCGGAGACCAGCTCCACAAGAGAAGCAAGTCATCCACGTATACACACCTGCAGCGCCAGCACCCTGGACTTGTTGACGGTGACATGATGCACACGGTGAGGGTGTAGACGCCGTTGGAGCCGGAGACCAGCTCCACGAGAGAAGCAAGTCATCCACGCACACCTGCAGCGCCAGCACCCTGGACTTGTTGACGGTGACACATGCAGACAGTGAGGGTGTAGACTAGGGCTTCCAATACCGGTATACCGGTATAGCCAATACCGGGATCCGGACTTTATTGACCCTTTTCAGTATCGGTATTTACCCACAATAGAGTGCCCGACACGCTCTGGTCCGTTTCGTCACACTTTCTACCAAGTAGAGTGTCCGACACGCCTTGTCCATTTCGTCACACTTTCTACCTACTAGCGTGCCCGACACGCTCTTGGTCCGTTTCGTCACACTTTCTACCACTAAGCGCCCGACACGCTCTTGGTCCGTTTCGTCACACTTTCTACCAACTAGCGTGCCCGACACGCTCTTGGACCGATTCTTCACACAATAAACCTACTATCGAGCCAGACACGCGCTAGGACCGATTCGTCACACTTTCTACCAAGTAGAGTGCCCGACACGCTCTTGGTCCGATTTGACCACTTTCTACCTATATCAGCGTGCCCGACACGCTCTTGGTCCGTTTCACACACTTCTCGGCGTAGAGTGCCCGACACGCTCTTGGTCCGTTTCGTCACACTTTCTACCAAGTAGAGTGCCCGACACGCTCTTGGTCCGATTAGACCCACTTTCTACCTACTAGCGTGCCCGACACGCTCTTGGTCCGTTTCGTCACACTTTCTACCAAGTAGAGTGCCCGACACGCTCTTGGTCCATTTCGTCACACTTTCTACCTACTAGCGTGCCCGACACGCTCTTGGTCCGTTTCGTCACACTTTCTACCCAGTAGAGTGCCCGACACGCTCTTGGTCCGTTTCGTCACACTTTCTACCAAGTAGAGTGCCCGACACGCTCTTGGTCCGTTTCGTCACACTTTCTACCAAGTAGAGTGCCCGACACGCTCTTGGTCCGTTTCGTCACACTTTCTACCAAGTAGAGTGCCCGACACGCTCTTGGTCCGATTTGACCCACTTTCTACCTCATCCAACCAAACTAGGAACAATCTCATCCAACCAAACTAGGAACAATCTCAACTAAAACTACAAGAGACCAGTTTTAGCTGGCCTCACTTACTGACTGTATGGAGGACCTCTATAATTATGTTGGACTCTGGTGCGATTTCTAACAGTTTGCTATACCTACATATACGTGTGCCATATACAATGTTGCGCAACATCGTTCAAATGTTGCGCATCATGTCGTCACCGATCGCCGTAAGTGATGTAGGTACTATCGAACGCGGCTCGAGTTCCTCTTTCAAACGACACCCCACATGGTGCCCGCTAGGCCCGAATCTCATCCAACCAAACTAGGAACAATTTCAACGAAACAAACTGGGAACAATCTCAACTGGGAACCAAACTGGGTACTATCGGCAGCACATGAACCTATCCCAAGCAAGGGATCACTCACCCTATTACTCTGGTCTTTTCATACAAACACTACGAGAGACCAGTTTAAGCTGGCCTCACTTAACTTGATTTTAATTATTACACCGTAACGGTCACGCAACACACAGATATTTTTATTGATTTATGTAATATATGCTGTCCTCATACTGGATAAATTATTAAAACGGACTTGATAACGAATTAAAAAAACACCCGAACCGTACTGGACACTGTAGGACAGGAACAAGTAGGTCACCGAAGTTAGTTCGCCTGAGTTTAGGTTAATGACATGTGTCGTTCAAAGTGACATTTGGGTTCTAAAGTGTGTCGAGCTACAAAGCTGAAATGGACGTAACCAAACTGGGAACAATCTCGGCCGGCACCCACGCTGGGTACTATCGGCAGCACATACAATGTTGTACAATGTTGCGCGACATGTCGTCACCGATCGCCGTAAGTGTTGTACCATCGAACGCGGCTCGAGTCCCTCTTTCAAACGACACCCCACACATGGTACCTACTACTACCTACTAAGTACCGTACCGTAGGCGGTTTTCCAGTTCAAATTTTTAATTTTTAAGTTTAAAGTTCTAAGTTCTAAGTTTTCGCGAGGCGAACGTGTCCGCGTGGCGAACACTATGCATGCACCCAACACCTTTATCATATCGCAGAAAACATTTCATTACCGCGTTTTAAAAAACTACTAGCGCCATCTAGTGTTTTCATACGAAAATACTTTCGACGACTTTATTTCTAAATGTGACTTTATTTCTACAGTGGACATTTTTTTATTGCTTTGTGATAAAGGGGGGGGGGGGGGGGGGCTTTTTTTTTATGACTCACGTCCTCCGAGTAAAACGTTCCAATAATACCGTAATACCGGGATCTCGGTATTGAAAAATTGATCCGGTATTCAATACCGGTATTGAAAAGTACGGTATTCGAAAGCTCTAGTGTAGACGCCGTTGGAGCCGGAGACCAGCTCCACAAGAGAAGCAAGTCATCCACGTATACACACCTGCAGCGCCAGCACCCTGGACTTGTTGACGGTGGACATGATGCACACGGTGAGGGTGTAGACGCCGTTGGAGCCGGAGACCAGCTCCACGAGAGAAGCAAGTCATCCACGTATACACACCTGCAGCGCCAGCACCCTGGACTTGTTGACGGTGGACATGATGCAGACAGTGAGGGTGTAGACTAGGTTTCAATACCGGTATACCGGTATTAGCCAATACCGATCCCGGACTTTATTGACCCTTTTCAGTATCGGTATTAAAAATCTAATAATAGAGTGCCCGACACGCTCTGGTCCGTTTCGTCACACTTTCTACCAAGTAGTGTCCGACACGCTCTGGTCCACTTACGTCACACTTTCTACCTACTAGAGTGCCCGGCACGCTCTTGGTCCGTTTCGTCACACTTTCTACTACCTACGTGCCCGACACGCCTTGGTCCGTTTCGTCACACTTTCACCTACTAGCGTGTCCGACACGCTCTCGGTCCGCTTCGTCACACTTTCGCCCTACGAGCGTGCCCGACACGCTCTTGGTCCATTTCGTCACACTTTCTACCTACTAGCGTGCCCGACACGCTCTTGGTCCGTTTCGTCACACTTTCTACCAAGTAGAGTGCCCGACACGCTCTTGGTCCGATTTGACCCACTTTCTACCTACTAGCGTGCCCGACACGCTCTTGGTCCGTTTCGTCACACTTTCTACCAAGTAGAGTGCCCGACACGCTCTTGGTCCGATTTGACCCACTTTCTACCTACCAGCGTGCCCGACACGCTCTTGGTCCGTTTCGTCACACTTTCTACCAAGTAGAGTGCCCGACACGCTCTTGGTCCGTTTCGTCACACTTTCTACCAAGTAGAGTGCCCGACACGCTCTTGGTCCGATTTGACCCACTTTCTACCTAGCAGCGTGCCCGAGACGCCCTTGGTCCGTTTCGTCACACTTTCTACCAAGTAGAGTGCCCGACACGCTCTTGGTCCGATTTGACCCACTTTCTACCTACTAGCGTGCCCGACCCGCTCTGGTCCGTTTCGTCACACTTTCTACCAAGTAGAGTGCCCGACACGCTCTTGGTCCGTTTCGTCACACTTTCTACCAAGAAGAGTGCCCGACACGCTCTTGGTCCGATTTGACCCACTTTCTACCTACTAGCGTGCCCGACACGCGCTTGGTCCGTTTCGTCACACTTCTACCAAGTAGAGTGCCCGACACGCTCTTGGTCCATTTCGTCACACTTTCTACCTACTAGCGTGCCCGACACGCTCTTGGTCCGTTTCGTCACACTTTCTACCAAGTAGAGTGCCCGACACGCTCTTGGTCCGTTTCGTCACACTTTCTACCAAGTAGAGTGCCCGACACGCTCTTGGTCCGTTTCGTCACACTTTCTACCAAGTAGAGTGCCCGACACGCTCTTGGTCCGTTTCGTCACACTTTCTACCAAGTAGAGTGCCCGACACGCTCTTGGTCCGATTTGACCCACTTTCTACCTCATCCAACCAAACTAGGAACAATCTCATCCAACCAAACTAGGAACAATCTCAACTAACCAAACTAGGAACAATCTCATCCTCACTCCATACAAACACTACGTACGAGAGACCAGTTTTAGTTGGCCTCACTTTCATACAAAAACTACAAGAGACCAGTTTTAGCTGGCCTCACTTACTGACTGTATGGAGGACCTCTATAATTATGTTGGACTCTGGTGCGATTTCTAACAGTTTGCTATACCTACATATACGTGTGCCATATACAATGTTGCGCAACATCGTTCAAATGTTGCGCATCATGTCGTCACCGATCGCCGTAAGTGATGTAGGTACTATCGAACGCGGCTCGAGTTCCTCTTTCAAACGACACCCCACACATGGTGCCCGCTAGGCCCGAATCTCATCCAACCAAACTAGGAACAATTTCAACGAAACAAACTGGGAACAATCTCAACTGGGAACCAAACTGGGTACTATCGGCAGCACATGAACCTATCCCAAGCAAGGGATCACTCACCCTATTACTCTGGCCCTTTCATACAAACACTACGAGAGACCAGTTTAAGCTGGCCTCACTTAACTTGATTTTAATTATTACACCGTAACGGTCACGCAACACACAGATATTTTTATTGATTTATGTAATATATGCTGTCCTCATACTGGATAAATTATTAAAAACGGACTTGATAACGAATTAAAAAAACACCGAACCGTACTGACACTGTAGGACAGGAACAAGTAGGTCACTCAGTTAGTTCGCTGAGTTTAGGTTAATGACATGTGTCGTTCAAAGTGACATTTGGGTTCTAAAGTGTGTCGAGCTACAAAGCTGAAATGGACGTAACCAAACTGGGAACAATCTCGGCCGGCACCCACGCTGGGTACTATCGGCAGCACATACAATGTTGTACAATGTTGCGCGACATGTCGTCACCGATCGCCGTAAGTGTTGTACCATCGAACGCGGCTCGAGTCCCTCTTTCAAACGACACCCCACACATGGTACCTACTACTACCTACTAAGTACCGTACCGTAGGCGGTTTTCCAGTTCTAATTTTTAATTTTTAAGTTTTAAGTTCTAAGTTTTCGCGTGGCGAACACTATGCACCCAACACCTTTATCATATCGCAGAAAACATTTCATTACCGCGTTTTAAAACTACTAGCGCCATCTAGTGTTTTCATACGAAAATACTTTCGACGACTTTATTTCTAAATGTGACTTTATTTCTACAGTGGACATTTTTTTATTGCTTTGTGATAAAAAGTTGCATAAAACATTACTTTTTTTTTATGACTCACGTCCTCCGAGTAAAACGTTCCAATAATACCGTAATACCGATCTCGGTATTGAAAATTGATCCGGTATTCAATACCGGTATTGAAAAAGTACGGTATTCGAAAGCTCTAGTGTAGACGCCGTTGGAGCCGGAGACCAGCTCCACAAGAGAAGCAAGTCATCCACGTATACACACCTGCAGCGCCAGCACCCTGGACTTGTTGACGGTGGACATGATGCACACGGTGAGGGTGTAGACGCCGTTGGAGCCGGAGACCAGCTCCACGAGAGAAGCAAGTCATCCACGTATACACACCTGCAGCGCCAGCACCCTGGACTTGTTGACGGTGGACATGATGCAGACAGTGAGGGTGTAGACTAGGGTTTCCATACCGGTATACCGGTATTAGCCAATACCGATCCCGACTTTATTGACCTCTTTTCAGTATCGGTATTAAAAATCTAATAATAGAGTGCCCGACACGCTCTTGGTCCGTTTCGTCACACATTCTACCAAGTAGAGTGTCCGACACGCTCTGGTCCATTTCGTCACACTTTCTACCTACTAGCGTGCCCGACACGCTCTGGTCCGTTTCGTCACACTTTCTACCTACTAGCGTGCCCGACACGCTCTTGGTACGTTTCGTCACTCTTTCTACCTACTAGCGTGTCCGACACGCTCTTGGTCCGTTTCGTCACACTTTCTACTAGCGTGCCCGACACGCTCTTGGTCCATTTCGTCACACTTTCTACCTACTAGCGTGCCCGACACGCTCTTGGTCCGTTTCGTCACACTTTCTACCAAGTAGAGTGCCCGACACGCTCTTGGTCCGATTTGACCCACTTTCTACCTACTAGCGTGCCCGACACGCTCTAGTACCGTTTCGTCGCACTTTCTACCAAGCAGAGTGCCCGACACGCTCTGGTCCGATTTGACCCACTTTCTACCTACTAGCGTGCCCGACACGCTCTGGTCCGTTTCGTCACACTTTCTACCCAGCAGAGTGCCCGACACGCTCTTGGTCCGTTTCGTCACACTTTCTACCAAGTAGAGTGCCCGACACGCTCTTGGTCCGATTTGACCACTTTCTACCTACTAGCGTGCCCGACACGCTCTGGTCCGTTTCGTCACACTTTCTACCAAGTAGAGTGCCCGACACGCTCTGGTCCGATTTGACCCACTTTCTACCTACTAGCGTGCCCGACACGCTCTTGGTCCGTTTCGTCACACTTTCTACCAAGTAGAGTGCCCGACACGCTCTTGGTCCGTTTCGTCACACTTTCTACCAAGTAGAGTGCCCGACACGCTCTTGGTCCGATTTGACCCACTTTCTACCTACTAGCGTGCCCGACACGCTCTTGGTCCGTTTCGTCACACTTCTACCAAGTAGAGTGCCCGACACGCTCTTGGTCCATTTCGTCACACTTTCTACCTACTAGCGTGCCCGACACGCTCTTGGTCCGTTTCGTCACACTTTCTACCAAGTAGAGTGCCCGACACGCTCTTGGTCCGTTTCGTCACACTTTCTACCAAGTAGAGTGCCCGACACGCTCTTGGTCCGTTTCGTCACACTTTCTACCAAGTAGAGTGCCCGACACGCTCTTGGTCCGTTTCGTCACACTTTCTACCAAGTAGAGTGCCCGACACGCTCTTGGTCCGATTTGACCCACTTTCTACCTCATCCAACCAAACTAGGAACAATCTCATCCAACCAAACTAGGAACAATCTCAACTAACCAAACTAGGAACAATCTCATCCTCACTTTCATACAAACACTACGTACGAGAGACCAGTTTTAGTTGGCCTCACTTTCATACAAAACTACAAGAGACCAGTTTTAGCTGGCCTCACTTACTGACTGTATGGAGGACCTCTATAATTATGTTGGACTCTGGTGCGATTTCTAACAGTTTGCTATACCTACATATACGTGTGCCATATACAATGTTGCGCAACATCGTTCAAATGTTGCGCATCATGTCGTCACCGATCGCCGTAAGTGATGTAGGTACTATCGAACGCGGCTCGAGTTCCTCTTTCAAACGACACCCACACATGGTGCCCGCTAGGCCCGAATCTCATCCAACCAAACTAGGAACAATTTCAACGAAACAAACTGGGAACAATCTCAACTGGGAACCAAACTGGGTACTATCGGCAGCACATGAACCTATCCCAAGCAAGGGATCACTCACCCTATTACTCTGGTCTTTTCATACAACACTACGAGAGACCAGTTTGCTGGCCTCACTTAACTTGATTTTAATTATTACACCGTAACGGTCACGCAACACACAGATATTTTTATTGATTTATGTAATATATGCTGTCCTCATACTGGATAAATTATTAAAACGGACTTGATAACGAATTAAAAACACCTGAACCGTACTGACACTGTAGGACAGGAACAAGTAGGTCACTCAAGTTAGTTCGCTCGAGTTTAGGTTAATGACATGTGTCGTTCAAAGTGACATTTGGGTTCTAAAGTGTGTCGAGCTACAAAGCTGAAATGGACGTAACCAAACTGGGAACAATCTCGGCCGGCACCCACGCTGGGTACTATCGGCAGCACATACAATGTTGTACAATGTTGCGCGACATGTCGTCACCGATCGCCGTAAGTGTTGTACCATCGAACGCGGCTCGAGTCCCTCTTTCAAACGACACCCCACACATGGTACCTACTACTACCTACTAAGTACCGTACCGTAGGCGGTTTTCCAGTTCTAATTTTTAATTTTTAAGTTTTAAGTTCTAAGTTCTAAGCGCGAGGCGAACGTGTCGCGTGGCGAACACTATGCACCCAACACCTTTATCATATCGCAGAAAACATTTCATAACCGCGTTTTAAAACTACTAGCGCCATCTAGTGTTTTCATACGAAAATACTTTCGACGACTTTATTTCTAAATGTGACTTTATTTCTACAGTGGACATTTTTATTGCTTTGTGATAAAAAGTTGCATAAAACATTACTTTTTTTATGACTCACGTCCTCCGAGTAAAACGTTCCAATAATACCGTAATACCGGGATCTCGGTATTGAAAATTGATCCGGTATTCAATACCGGTATTGAAAAGTACGGTATTCGAAAGCTCTAGTGTAGACGCCGTTGGAGCCGAGACCAGCTCCACAAGAGAAGCAAGTCATCCACGTATACACCTGCAGCGCCAGCACCCTGACTTGTTGACGGTGACATGATGCACACGGTGAGGGTGTAGACGCCGTTGAGCCGGAGACCAGCTCCACGAGGGAAGCAAGTCATCCACGTATACACACCTGCAGCGCCAGCACCCTGGACTTGTTGACGGTGGACATGATGCACACGGTGAGGTGTAGACGCCGTTGGAGCCGGAGACCAGCTCCACGAGAGAAGCAAGTCATCCACGTATACACACCTGCAGCGCCAGCACCCTGGACTTGTTGACGGTGGACATGATGCAGACAGTGAGGGTGGACTAGGGTTTCAATACGGTATACCGGTATTAGCCAATACCGATCCCGGACTTTATTGACCTCTTTCAGTATCGGTATTAAAATCTAATAATAGAGTGCCCGACACGCTCTTGGTCCGTTTCGTCACACTTTCTACCAAGTAGAGTGTCCGACACGCTCTTGGTCCATTTCGTCACACTTTCTACCTACTAGCGTGCCCGACACGCTCTTGGTCCGTTTCGTCACACTTTCTACCTACTAGCGTGCCCGACACGCTCTTGGTCCGTTTCGTCACACTTTCTACCTACTAGCGTGTCCGACACGCTCTGGTCCGTTTCGTCACACTTTCTACCTACTAGCGTGCCCGACACGCTCTTGGTCCATTTCGTCACACTTTCTACCTACCAGCGTGCCCGACACGCTCTTGGTCCGTTTCGTCACACTTTCTACCAAGTAGAGTGCCCGACACGCTCTTGGTCCGATTTGACCCACTTTCTACCTACTAGCGTGCCCGACACGCTCTTGGTCCGTTTCGTCACACTTTCTACCAAGTAGAGTGCCCGACACGCTCTTGGTCCGATTTGACCCACTTTCTACCTACTAGCGTGCCCGACACGCTCTTGGTCCGTTTCGTCACACTTTCTACCAAGTAGAGTGCCCGACACGCTCTTGGTCCGTTTCGTCACACTTTCTACCAAGTAGAGTGCCCGACACGCTCTTGGTCCGATTTGACCCACTTTCTACCTACTAGCGTGCCCGACACGCTCTTGGTCCGTTTCGTCACACTTCTACCAAGTAGAGTGCCCGACACGCTCTTGGTCCGATTTGACCCACTTTCTACCTACTAGCGTGCCCGACACGCTCTTGGTCCGTTTCGTCACACTTTCTACCAAGTAGAGTGCCCGACACGCTCTTGGTCCGTTTCGTCACACTTTCTACCAAGTAGAGTGCCCGACACGCTCTTGGTCCGATTTGACCCACTTTCTACCTACTAGCGTGCCCGACACGCTCTTGGTCCGTTTCGTCACACTTTCTACCAAGTAGAGTGCCCGACACGCTCTTGGTCCATTTCGTCACACTTTCTACCTACTAGCGTGCCCGACACGCTCTGGTCCGTTTCGTCACACTTTCTACCAAGTAGAGTGCCCGACACGCTCTTGGTCCGTTTCGTCACACTTTCTACCAAGTAGAGTGCCCGACACGCTCTTGGTCCGTTTCGTCACACTTTCTACCAAGTAGAGTGCCCGACACGCTCTTGGTCCGTTTCGTCACACTTTCTACCAAGTAGAGTGCCCGACACGCTCTTGGTCCGATTTGACCCACTTTCTACCTCATCCAACCAAACTAGGAACAATCTCATCCAACCAAACTAGGAACAATCTCAACTAACCAAACTAGGAACAATCTCATCCTCACTTTCATACAAACACTACGTACGAGAGACCAGTTTTAGTTGGCCTCACTTTCATACAAAACTACAAGAGACCAGTTTTAGCTGGCCTCACTTACTGACTGTATGGAGGACCTCTATAATTATGTTGGACTCTGGTGCGATTTCTAACAGTTTGCTATACCTACATATACGTGTGCCATATACAATGTTGCGCAACATCGTTCAAATGTTGCGCATCATGTCGTCACCGATCGCCGTAAGTGATGTAGGTACTATCGAACGCGGCTCGAGTTCCTCTTTCAAACGACACCCCACACATGGTGCCCGCTAGGCCCGAATCTCATCCAACCAAACTAGGAACAATTTCAACGAAACAAACTGGGAACAATCTCAACTGGGAACCAAACTGGGTACTATCGGCAGCACATGAACCTATCCCAAGCAAGGGATCACTCACCCTATTACTCTGGTCTTTTCATAAACACTACGAGAGACCAGTTTAAGCTGGCCTCACTTAACTTTATTTAAATTATTACACCGTAACTGTCACGCAACACACAGATATTTTTATTGATTTATGTAATATATGCTGTCCTCATACTGATAAATTATTAAAACGGACTTGATAACGAATTAAAAAACACCCGAACCGTACTGACACTGTAGGACAGGAACAAGTAGGTCACTCGAAGTTAGTTCGCTCGAGTTTAGGTTAATGACATGTGTCGTTCAAAGTGACATTTGGGTTCTAAAGTGTGTCGAGCTACAAAGCTGAAATGGACGTAACCAAACTGGGAACAATCTCGGCCGGCACCCACGCTGGGTACTATCGGCAGCACATACAATGTTGTACAATGTTGCGCGACATGTCGTCACCGATCGCCGTAAGTGTTGTACCATCGAACGCGGCTCGAGTCCCTCTTTCAAACGACACCCAACAAATGGTAACTACTACTACCTTCTAAGTACCGGACCTTATGCGGTTTTCCAGTTCTAAGTTTTAATTTTTAAGTTTTAAGTTCTAAGTTCTAAGTTTTGCGAGGCGAACGTCCGCGTGGCGAACACTATGCACCCAACACCTTTATCATATCGCAGAAAACATTTCATTACCGCGTTTTAAAACTACTAGCGCCATCTAGTGTTTTCATACGAAAATACTTTCGACGACTTTATTTCTAAATGTGACTTTATTTCTACAGTGGACATTTTTTTATTGCTTTGTGATAAAAAGTTGCATAAAACATTACTTTTTTTTTATGACTCACGTCCTCCGAGTAAAACGTTCCAATAATACCGTAATACCGGATCTCGGTATTGAAAAATTGATCCGGTATTCAATACCGGTATTGAAAAAGTACGGTATTCGAAAGCTCTAGTGTACGCCGTTGGAGCCGGAGACCAGCTCCACAAGAGAAGCAAGTCATCCACGTATACACACCTGCAGCGCCAGCACCCTGGACTTGTTGACGGTTGACATGATGCACACGGTGAGGGTGTAGACGCCGTTGGAGCCGGAGACCAGCTCCACAAGAGAAGCAAGTCATCCACGTATACACACCTGCAGCGCCAGCACCCTGGACTTGTTGACGGTGGACATGATGCACACGGTGAGGGTGTAGACGCCGTTGGAGCCGGAGACCAGCTCCACGAGAGAAGCAAGTCATCCACGTATACACACCTGCAGCGCCAGCACCCTGGACTTGTTGACGGTGGACATGATGCAGACAGTGAGGGTGTAGACTAGGGCTTCAATACCGGTATACCGGTATTAGCCAATACCGGGATCCCGGACTTTATTGACCTCTTTCAGTATCGGTATTAAAAATCTAATAGAGTGCCCGACACGCTCTTGGTCCGTTTCGTCACACTTTCTACCAAGCAGAGTGTCCGACACGCTCTGGTCCATTTCGTCACACTTTCTACCTACTAGCGTGCCCGACACGCTCTTGGTCCGTTTCGTCACACTTTCTACCTACTAGCGTGCCCGACACGCTCTTGGTCCGTTTCGTCACACTTTCTACCTACTAGCGTGTCCGACACGCCGTTGGTCCGTTTCGTCACACTTTCTACCTACTAGCGTGCCCGACACGCTCTTGGTCCATTTCGTCACACTTTCTACCTACTAGCGTGCCCGACACGCTCTTGGTCCGTTTCGTCACACTTTCTACCAAGTAGAGTGCCCGACACGCTCTTGGTCCGATTTGACCCACTTTCTACCTAGGAGCGGGCCCGACACGCTCTTGGTCCGTTTCGTCACACTTTCTACCAAGTAGAGTGCCCGACACGCTCTTGGTCCGATTTGACCACTTTCTACCTACTAGCGTGCCCGACACGCTCTTGGTCCGTTTCGTCACACTTTCTACCAAGTAGAGTGCCCGACACGCTCTTGGTCCGTTTCGTCACACTTTCTACCAAGTAGAGTGCCCGACACGCTCTTGGTCCGATTTGACCCACTTTCTACCTACTAGCGTGCCCGACACGCTCTTGGTCCGTTTCGTCACACTTTCTACCAAGTAGAGTGCCCGACACGCTCTTGGTCCGATTTGACCCACTTTCTACCTACTAGCGTGCCCGACACGCTCTTGGTCCGTTTCGTCACACTTTCTACCAAGTAGAGTGCCCGACACGCTCTTGGTCCGTTTCGTCACACTTTCTACCAAGTAGAGTGCCCGACACGCTCTTGGTCCGATTTGACCCACTTTCTACCTACGAGCGGGCCCGACACGCTCTTGGTCCGTTTCGTCACACTTTCTACCAAGTAGAGTGCCCGACACGCTCTTGGTCCATTTCGTCACACTTTCTACCTACTAGCGTGCCCGACACGCTCTTGGTCCGTTTCGTCACACTTTCTACCAAGTAGAGTGCCCGACACGCTCTTGGTCCGTTTCGTCACACTTTCTACCAAGTAGAGTGCCCGACACGCTCTTGGTCCGTTTCGTCACACTTTCTACCAAGTAGAGTGCCCGACACGCTCTTGGTCCGTTTCGTCACACTTTCTACCAAGTAGAGTGCCCGACACGCTCTTGGTCCGATTTGACCCACTTTCTACCTCATCCAACCAAACTAGGAACAATCTCATCCAACCAAACTAGGAACAATCTCAACTAACCAAACTAGGAACAATCTCATCCTCACTTTCATACAAACACTACGTACGAGAGACCAGTTTTAGTTGGCCTCACTTTCATACAAAAACTACAAGAGACCAGTTTTAGCTGGCCTCACTTACTGACTGTATGGAGGACCTCTATAATTATGTTGGACTCTGGTGCGATTTCTAACAGTTTGCTATACCTACATATACGTGTGCCATATACAATGTTGCGCAACATCGTTCAAATGTTGCGCATCATGTCGTCACCGATCGCCGTAAGTGATGTAGGTACTATCGAACGCGGCTCGAGTTCCTCTTTCAAACGACACCCCACACATGGTGCCCGCTAGGCCCGAATCTCATCCAACCAAACTAGGAACAATTTCAACGAAACAAACTGGGAACAATCTCAACTGGGAACCAAACTGGGTACTATCGGCAGCACATGAACCTATCCCAAGCAAGGATCACTCACCCTATTACTCTGGTCTTTTCATACAAACACTACGAGAGACCAGTTTAAGCTGGCCTCACTTAACTTGATTTTAATTATTACACCGTAACGGTCACGCAACACACAGATATTTTTATTGATTTATGTAATATATGCTGTCCTCATACTGATAAATTATTAAAAACGGACTTGATAACGAATTAAAAAAACACCCGAACCGTACTGACACTGTAGGACAGGAACAAGTAGGTCACTCGAAGTTAGTTCGCTCGAGTTTAGGTTAATGACATGTGTCGTTCAAAGTGACATTTGGGTTCTAAAGTGTGTCGAGCTACAAAGCTGAAATGGACGTAACCAAACTGGGAACAATCTCGGCCGGCACCCACGCTGGGTACTATCGGCAGCACATACAATGTTGTACAATGTTGCGCGACATGTCGTCACCGATCGCCGTAAGTGTTGTACCATCGAACGCGGCTCGAGTCCTCTTTCAAACGACACCCCACACATGGTACCTACTACTACCTACTAAGTACCGTACCGTAGGCGGTTTTCCAGTTCTAATTTTTAATTTTTAAGTTTTAAGTTCTAAGTTCTAAGTTCGCGAGGCGAACGTGTCCGCGTGGCGAACACTATGCACCCAACACCTGTATCATATCCCAGAAAACATTTCATTACCGCGTTTTAAAACTACTAGCGCCATCTAGTGTTTTCATACGAAAATACTTTCGACGACTTTATTTCTAAATGTGACTTTATTTCTACAGTGGACATTTTTTATTGCTTTGTGATAAAAAGTTGCATAAAACATTACTTTTTTATGACTCACGTCCTCCGAGTAAAACGTTCCAATAATACCGTAATACCGGGATCTCGGTATTGAAAAAATTGATCCGGTATTCAATACCGGTATTGAAAAAGTACGGTATTCGAAAGCTCTAGTGTAGACGCCGTTGGAGCCGGAGACCAGCTCCACAAGAGAAGCAAGTCATCCACGTATACACACCTGCAGCGCCAGCACCCTGGACTTGTTGACGGTGGACATGATGCACACGGTGAGGGTGTAGACGCCGTTGGAGCCGGAGACCAGCTCCACGAGAGAAGCAAGTCATCCACGTATACACACCTGCAGCGCCAGCACCCTGGACTTGTTGACGGTGGACATGATGCAGACAGTGAGGGTGTAGACTAGGGCTTCCAATACCGGTATACCGGTATTAGCCAATACCGGGATCCCGGACTTTATTGACCTCTTTTCAGTATCGGTATTAAAAATCTAATAATAGAGTGCCCGACACGCTCTTGGTCCGTTTCGTCACACTTTCTACCAAGTAGAGTGTCCGACACGCTCTTGGTCCATTTCGTCACACTTTCTACCTACTAGCGTGCCCGACACGCTCTTGGTCCGTTTCGTCACACTTTCTACCTACTAGCGTGCCCGACACGCTCTTGGTCCGTTTCGTCACACTTTCTACCTACTAGCGTGTCCGACACGCTCTGGTCCGTTTCGTCACACTTTCTACCTACTAGCGTGCCCGACACGCTCTTGGTCCGTTTCGTCACACTTTCTACCTACTAGCGTGCCCGACACGCTCTTGGTCCGTTTCGTCACACTTTCTACCAAGTAGAGTGCCCGACACGCTCTTGGTCCGATTTGACCCACTTTCTACCTACTAGCGTGCCCGACACGCTCTTGGTCCGTTTCGTCACACTTTCTACCAAGTAGAGTGCCCGACACGCTCTTGGTCCGATTTGACCCACTTTCTACCTACTAGCGTGCCCGACACGCTCTTGGTCCGTTTCGTCACACTTTCTACCAAGTAGAGTGCCCGACACGCTCTTGGTCCGTTTCGTCACACTTTCTACCAAGTAGAGTGCCCGACACGCTCTTGGTCCGATTTGACCCACTTTCTACCTACTAGCGTGCCCGACACGCTCTTGGTCCGTTTCGTCACACTTTCTACCAAGTAGAGTGCCCGACACGCTCTTGGTCCGATTTGACCCACTTTCTACCTACTAGCGTGCCCGACACGCTCTTGGTCCGTTTCGTCACACTTTCTACCAAGTAGAGTGCCCGACACGCTCTTGGTCCGTTTCGTCACACTTTCTACCAAGTAGAGTGCCCGACACGCTCTTGGTCCGATTTGACCCACTTTCTACCTACTAGCGTGCCCGACACGCTCTTGGTCCGTTTCGTCACACTTTCTACCAAGTAGAGTGCCCGACACGCTCTTGGTCCATTTCGTCACACTTTCTACCTACTAGCGTGCCCGACACGCTCTTGGTCCGTTTCGTCACACTTTCTACCAAGTAGAGTGCCCGACACGCTCTTGGTCCGTTTCGTCACACTTTCTACCAAGTAGAGTGCCCGACACGCTCTTGGTCCGTTTCGTCACACTTTCTACCAAGTAGAGTGCCCGACACGCTCTTGGTCCGTTTCGTCACACTTTCTACCAAGTAGAGTGCCCGACACGCTCTTGGTCCGATTTGACCCACTTTCTACCTCATCCAACCAAACTAGGAACAATCTCATCCAACCAAACTAGGAACAATCTCAACTAACCAAACTAGGAACAATCTCATCCTCACTTTCATACAAACACTACGTACGAGAGACCAGTTTTAGTTGGCCTCACTTTCATACAAAAACTACAAGAGACCAGTTTTAGCTGGCCTCACTTACTGACTGTATGGAGGACCTCTATAATTATGTTGGACTCTGGTGCGATTTCTAACAGTTTGCTATACCTACATATACGTGTGCCATATACAATGTTGCGCAACATCGTTCAAATGTTGCGCATCATGTCGTCACCGATCGCCGTAAGTGATGTAGGTACTATCGAACGCGGCTCGAGTTCCTCTTTCAAACGACACCCCACACATGGTGCCCGCTAGGCCCGAATCTCATCCAACCAAACTAGGAACAATTTCAACGAAACAAACTGGGAACAATCTCAACTGGGAACCAAACTGGGTACTATCGGCAGCACATGAACCTATCCCAAGCAAGGGATCACTCACCCTATTACTCTGGTCTTTTCATACAAACACTACGAGAGACCAGTTTAAGCTGGCCTCACTTAACTTGATTTTAATTATTACACCGTAACGGTCACGCAACACACAGATATTTTTATTGATTTATGTAATATATGCTGTCCTCATACTGATAAATTATTAAAACGGACTTGATAACGAATTAAAAAAACACCCGAACCGTACTGACACTGTAGGACAGGAACAAGTAGGTCACTCGAAGTTAGTTCGCTCGAGTTTAGGTTAATGACATGTGTCGTTCAAAGTGACATTTGGGTTCTAAAGTGTGTCGAGCTACAAAGCTGAAATGGACGTAACCAAACTGGGAACAATCTCGGCCGGCACCCACGCTGGGTACTATCGGCAGCACATACAATGTTGTACAATGTTGCGCGACATGTCGTCACCGATCGCCGTAAGTGTTGTACCATCGAACGCGGCTCGAGTCCCTCTTTCAAACGACACCCCACACATGGTACCTACTACTACCTACTAAGTACCGTACCGTAGGCGGTTTTCCAGTTCTAATTTTTAATTTTTAAGTTTTAAGTTCTAAGTTCTAAGTTTTCATGAGGCGAACGTGTCCGCGTGGCGAACACTATGCACCCAACACCTTTATCATATCGCAGAAAACATTTCATTACCGCGTTTTAAAACTACTAGCGCCATCTAGTGTTTTCATACGAAAATACTTTCGACGACTTTATTTCTAAATGTGACTTTATTTCTACAGTGGACATTTTTTATTGCTTTGTGATAAAAGTTGCATAAAACATTACTTTTTTTATGACTCACGTCCTCCGAGTAAAACGTTCCAATAATACCGTAATACCGATCTCGGTATTGAAAAATTGATCCGGTATTCAATACCGGTATTGAAAAGTACTGTATTCGACAGCTCTCGTGTAGACGCCGTTGGAGCCGGAGACCAGCTCCACAAGAGAAGCAAGTCATCCACGTATACACACCTGCAGCGCCAGCACCCTGGACTTGTTGACGGTGGACATGATGCACACGGTGAGGGTGTACGCCGTTGGAGCCGGAGACCAGCTCCACGAGAGAAGCAAGTCATCCACGTATACACACCTGCAGCGCCAGCACCCTGGACTTGTTGACGGTGGACATGATGCAGACAGTGAGGTGTAGACTAGGGCCAATACGGTATACCGGTATTAGCCAATACCGGGATCCCGGACTTTATTGACCTCTTTCAGTATCGGTATTAAAAATCTAATAATAGAGTGCCCGACACGCTCTTGGTCCGTTTCGTCACACTTTCTACCAAGTAGAGTGTCCGACACGCTCTTGGTCCATTTCGTCACACTTTCTACCTACTAGCGTGCCCGACACGCTCTTGGTCCGTTTCGTCACACTTTCTACCTACTAGCGTGCCCGACACGCTCTTGGTCCGTTTCGTCACACTTTCTACCTACTAGCGTGTCCGACACGCTCTTGGTCCGTTTCGTCACACTTTCTACCTACTAGCGTGCCCGACACGCTCTTGGTCCATTTCGTCACACTTTCTACCTACTAGCGTGCCCGACACGCTCTTGGTCCGTTTCGTCACACTTTCTACCAAGTAGAGTGCCCGACACGCTCTTGGTCCGATTTGACCCACTTTCTACCTACTAGCGTGCCCGACACGCTCTTGGTCCGTTTCGTCACACTTTCTACCAAGTAGAGTGCCCGACACGCTCTTGGTCCGATTTGACCCACTTTCTACCTACTAGCGTGCCCGACACGCTCTTGGTCCGTTTCGTCACACTTTCTACCAAGTAGAGTGCCCGACACGCTCTTGGTCCGTTTCGTCACACTTTCTACCAAGTAGAGTGCCCGACACGCTCTTGGTCCGATTTGACCCACTTTCTACCTACTAGCGTGCCCGACACGCTCTTGGTCCGTTTCGTCACACTTTCTACCAAGTAGAGTGCCCGACACGCTCTTGGTCCGATTTGACCCACTTTCTACCTACTAGCGTGCCCGACACGCTCTTGGTCCGTTTCGTCACACTTTCTACCAAGTAGAGTGCCCGACACGCTCTTGGTCCGTTTCGTCACACTTTCTACCAAGTAGAGTGCCCGACACGCTCTTGGTCCGATTTGACCCACTTTCTACCTACTAGCGTGCCCGACACGCTCTTGGTCCGTTTCGTCACACTTTCTACCAAGTAGAGTGCCCGACACGCTCTTGGTCCATTTCGTCACACTTTCTACCTACTAGCGTGCCCGACACGCTCTTGGTCCGTTTCGTCACACTTTCTACCAAGTAGAGTGCCCGACACGCTCTTGGTCCGTTTCGTCACACTTTCTACCAAGTAGAGTGCCCGACACGCTCTTGGTCCGTTTCGTCACACTTTCTACCAAGTAGAGTGCCCGACACGCTCTTGGTCCGTTTCGTCACACTTTCTACCAAGTAGAGTGCCCGACACGCTCTTGGTCCGATTTGACCCACTTTCTACCTCATCCAACCAAACTAGGAACAATCTCATCCAACCAAACTAGGAACAATCTCAACTAACCAAACTAGGAACAATCTCATCCTCACTTTCATACAAACACTACGTACGAGAGACCAGTTTTAGTTGGCCTCACTTTCATACAAAAACTACAAGAGACCAGTTTTAGCTGGCCTCACTTACTGACTGTATGGAGGACCTCTATAATTATGTTGGACTCTGGTGCGATTTCTAACAGTTTGCTATACCTACATATACGTGTGCCATATACAATGTTGCGCAACATCGTTCAAATGTTGCGCATCATGTCGTCACCGATCGCCGTAAGTGATGTAGGTACTATCGAACGCGGCTCGAGTTCCTCTTTCAAACGACACCCCACACATGGTGCCCGCTAGGCCCGAATCTCATCCAACCAAACTAGGAACAATTTCAACGAAACAAACTGGGAACAATCTCAACTGGGAACCAAACTGGGTACTATCGGCAGCACATGAACCTATCCCAAGCAAGGGATCACTCACCCTATTACTCTGGTCTTTTCATACAAACACTACGAGAGACCAGTTTAAGCTGGCCTCACTTAACTTGATTTTAATTATTACACCGTAACGGTCACGCAACACACAGATATTTTTATTGATTTATGTAATATATGCTGTCCTCATACTGGATAAATTATTAAAAACGGACTTGATAACGAATTAAAAAAAAAACACCCGAACCGTACTGGACACTGTAGGACAGGAACAAGTAGGTCACTCGAAGTTAGTTCGCTCGAGTTTAGGTTAATGACATGTGTCGTTCAAAGTGACATTTGGGTTCTAAAGTGTGTCGAGCTACAAAGCTGAAATGGACGTAACCAAACTGGGAACAATCTCGGCCGGCACCCACGCTGGGTACTATCGGCAGCACATACAATGTTGTACAATGTTGCGCGACATGTCGTCACCGATCGCCGTAAGTGTTGTACCATCGAACGCGGCTCGAGTCCTCTTTCAAACGACACCCCACACATGGTACCTACTACTACCTACTAAGTACCGTACCGTAGGCGGTTTTCCAGTTCTAATTTTTAATTTTAAGTTTTAAGTTCTAAGTTCTAAGTTTTCGCGAGGCGAACGTGTCCGCGTGGCGAACACTATGCACCCAACACCTTTATCATATCGCAGAAAACATTTCATTACCGCGTTTTAAAAAACTACTAGCGCCATCTAGTGTTTTCATACGAAAATACTTTCGACGACTTTATTTCTAAATGTGACTTTATTTCTACAGTGGACATTTTTTTATTGCTTTGTGATAAAAAGTTGCATAAAACATTACTTTTTTTTTATGACTCACGTCCTCCGAGTAAAACGTTCCAATAATACCGTAATACCGGGATCTCGGTATTGAAAAAATTGATCCGGTATTCAATACCGGTATTGAAAAAGTACGGTATTCGAAAGCTCTAGTGTAGACGCCGTTGGAGCCGGAGACCAGCTCCACAAGAGAAGCAAGTCATCCACGTATACACACCTGCAGCGCCAGCACCCTGGACTTGTTGACGGTGGACATGATGCACACGGTGAGGGTGTAGACGCCGTTGGAGCCGGAGACCAGCTCCACGAGAGAAGCAAGTCATCCACGTATACACACCTGCAGCGCCAGCACCCTGGACTTGTTGACGGTGGACATGATGCAGACAGTGAGGGTGTAGACTAGGGCTTCCAATACCGGTATACCGGTATTAGCCAATACCGGGATCCCGGACTTTATTGACCTCTTTTCAGTATCGGTATTAAAAATCTAATAATAGAGTGCCCGACACGCTCTTGGTCCGTTTCGTCACACTTTCTACCAAGTAGAGTGTCCGACACGCTCTTGGTCCATTTCGTCACACTTTCTACCTACTAGCGTGCCCGACACGCTCTTGGTCCGTTTCGTCACACTTTCTACCTACTAGCGTGCCCGACACGCTCTTGGTCCGTTTCGTCACACTTTCTACCTACTAGCGTGTCCGACACGCTCTTGGTCCGTTTCGTCACACTTTCTACCTACTAGCGTGCCCGACACGCTCTTGGTCCATTTCGTCACACTTTCTACCTACTAGCGTGCCCGACACGCTCTTGGTCCGTTTCGTCACACTTTCTACCAAGTAGAGTGCCCGACACGCTCTTGGTCCGATTTGACCCACTTTCTACCTACTAGCGTGCCCGACACGCTCTTGGTCCGTTTCGTCACACTTTCTACCAAGTAGAGTGCCCGACACGCTCTTGGTCCGATTTGACCCACTTTCTACCTACTAGCGTGCCCGACACGCTCTTGGTCCGTTTCGTCACACTTTCTACCAAGTAGAGTGCCCGACACGCTCTTGGTCCGTTTCGTCACACTTTCTACCAAGTAGAGTGCCCGACACGCTCTTGGTCCGATTTGACCCACTTTCTACCTACTAGCGTGCCCGACACGCTCTTGGTCCGTTTCGTCACACTTTCTACCAAGTAGAGTGCCCGACACGCTCTTGGTCCGATTTGACCCACTTTCTACCTACTCGCGTGCCCGACACGCTCTTGGTCCGTTTCGTCACACTTTCTACCAAGTAGAGTGCCCGACACGCTCTTGGTCCGTTTCGTCACACTTTCTACCAAGTAGAGTGCCCGACACGCTCTTGGTCCGATTTGACCCACTTTCTACCTACTAGCGTGCCCGACACGCTCTTGGTCCGTTTCGTCACACTTTCTACCAAGTAGAGTGCCCGACACGCTCTTGGTCCATTTCGTCACACTTTCTACCTACTAGCGTGCCCGACACGCTCTTGGTCCGTTTCGTCACACTTTCTACCAAGTAGAGTGCCCGACACGCTCTTGGTCCGTTTCGTCACACTTTCTACCAAGTAGAGTGCCCGACACGCTCTTGGTCCGTTTCGTCACACTTTCTACCAAGTAGAGTGCCCGACACGCTCTTGGTCCGTTTCGTCACACTTTCTACCAAGTAGAGTGCCCGACACGCTCTTGGTCCGATTTGACCCACTTTCTACCTCATCCAACCAAACTAGGAACAATCTCATCCAACCAAACTAGGAACAATCTCAACTAACCAAACTAGGAACAATCTCATCCTCACTTTCATACAAACACTACGTACGAGAGACCAGTTTTAGTTGGCCTCACTTTCATACAAAACTACAAGAGACCAGTTTTAGCTGGCCTCACTTACTGACTGTATGGAGGACCTCTATAATTATGTTGGACTCTGGTGCGATTTCTAACAGTTTGCTATACCTACATACGTGTGCCATATACAATGTTGCGCAACATCGTTCAAATGTTGCGCATCATGTCGTCACCGATCGCCGTAAGTGATGTAGGTACTATCGAACGCGGCTCGAGTTCCTCTTTCAAACGACACCCACACATGGTGCCCGCTAGGCCCGAATCTCATCCAACCAAACTAGGAACAATTTCAACGAAACAAACTGGGAACAATCTCAACTGGGAACCAAACTGGGTACTATCGGCAGCACATGAACCTATCCCAAGCAAGGGATCACTCACCCTATTACTCTGGTCTTTTCATACAAACACTACGAGAGACCAGTTTAAGCTGGCCTCACTTAACTTGATTTTAATTATTACACCGTAACGGTCACGCAACACACAGATATTTTTATTGATTTATGTAATATATGCTGTCCTCATACTGGATAAATTATTAAAAACGGACTTGATAACGAATTAAAAAAAAAACACCCGAACCGTACTGGACACTGTAGGACAGGAACAAGTAGGTCACTCGAAGTTAGTTCGCTCGAGTTTAGGTTAATGACATGTGTCGTTCAAAGTGACATTTGGGTTCTAAAGTGTGTCGAGCTACAAAGCTGAAATGGACGTAACCAAACTGGGAACAATCTCGGCCGGCACCCACGCTGGGTACTATCGGCAGCACATACAATGTTGTACAATGTTGCGCGACATGTCGTCACCGATCGCCGTAAGTGTTGTACCATCGAACGCGGCTCGAGTCCCTCTTTCAAACGACACCCCACACATGGTACCTACTACTACCTACTAAGTACCGTACCGTAGGCGGTTTTCCAGTTCTAATTTTTAATTTTTAAGTTTTAAGTTCTAAGTTCTAAGTTTTCGCGAGGCGAACGTGTCCGCGTGGCGAACACTATGCACCCAACACCTTTATCATATCGCAGAAAACATTTCATTACCGCGTTTTAAAACTACTAGCGCCATCTAGTGTTTTCATACGAAAATACTTTCGACGACTTTATTTCTAAATGTGACTTTATTTCTACAGTGGACATTTTTTATTGCTTTGTGATAAAAGTTGCATAAAACATTACTTTTTTTATGACTCACGTCCTCC
Organism: Phthorimaea operculella; assembly: GCA_024500475.1. Classification (NCBI taxonomy): domain Eukaryota; kingdom Metazoa; phylum Arthropoda; class Insecta; order Lepidoptera; family Gelechiidae; genus Phthorimaea; species Phthorimaea operculella. The sequence continues at coordinate 29,892 of JANFCV010000121.1, forward strand.
GAGTAAAACGTTCCAATAATACCGTAATACCGGATCTCGGTATTGAAAAATTGATCCGGTATTCAATACCGGTATTGAAAAAGTACGGTATTCGAAAGCTCTAGTGTAGACGCCGTTGGAGCCGGAGACCAGCTCCACAAGAGAAGCAAGTCATCCACGTATACACACCTGCAGCGCCAGCACCCTGGACTTGTTGACGGTGGACATGATGCACACGGTGAGGGTGTAGACGCCGTTGGAGCCGGAGACCAGCTCCACGAGAGAAGCAAGTCATCCACGTATACACACCTGCAGCGCCAGCACCCTGGACTTGTTGACGGTGGACATGATGCAGACAGTGAGGGTGTAGACTAGGGCTTCCAATACCGGTATACCGGTATTAGCCAATACCGATCCCGGACTTTATTGACCTCTTTTCAGTATCGGTATTAAAATCTAATAATAGAGTGCCCGACACGCTCTTGGTCCGTTTCGTCACACTTTCTACCAAGTAGAGTGTCCGACACGCTCTTGGTCCATTTCGTCACACTTTCTACCTACTAGCGTGCCCGACACGCTCTTGGTCCGTTTCGTCACACTTTCTACCTAGCGTGCCCGACACGCTCTTGGTCCGTTTCGTCACACTTTCTACCTACTAGCGTGTCCGACACGCTCTTGGTCCGTTTCGTCACACTTTCTACCTACTAGCGTGCCCGACACGCTCTTGGTCCATTTCGTCACACTTTCTACCTACTAGCGTGCCCGACACGCTCTTGGTCCGTTTCGTCACACTTTCTACCAAGTAGAGTGCCCGACACGCTCTTGGTCCGATTTGACCCACTTTCTACCTACTAGCGTGCCCGACACGCTCTTGGTCCGTTTCGTCACACTTTCTACCAAGTAGAGTGCCCGACACGCTCTTGGTCCGATTTGACCCACTTTCTACCTACTAGCGTGCCCGACACGCTCTTGGTCCGTTTCGTCACACTTTCTACCAAGTAGAGTGCCCGACACGCTCTTGGTCCGTTTCGTCACACTTTCTACCAAGTAGAGTGCCCGACACGCTCTTGGTCCGATTTGACCCACTTTCTACCTACTAGCGTGCCCGACACGCTCTTGGTCCGTTTCGTCACACTTTCTACCAAGTAGAGTGCCCGACACGCTCTTGGTCCGATTTGACCCACTTTCTACCTACTAGCGTGCCCGACACGCTCTTGGTCCGTTTCGTCACACTTTCTACCAAGTAGAGTGCCCGACACGCTCTTGGTCCGTTTCGTCACACTTTCTACCAAGTAGAGTGCCCGACACGCTCTTGGTCCGATTTGACCCACTTTCTACCTACTAGCGTGCCCGACACGCTCTTGGTCCGTTTCGTCACACTTTCTACCAAGTAGAGTGCCCGACACGCTCTTGGTCCATTTCGTCACACTTTCTACCTACTAGCGTGCCCGACACGCTCTTGGTCCGTTTCGTCACACTTTCTACCAAGTAGAGTGCCCGACACGCTCTTGGTCCGTTTCGTCACACTTTCTACCAAGTAGAGTGCCCGACACGCTCTTGGTCCGTTTCGTCACACTTTCTACCAAGTAGAGTGCCCGACACGCTCTTGGTCCGTTTCGTCACACTTTCTACCAAGTAGAGTGCCCGACACGCTCTTGGTCCGATTTGACCCACTTTCTACCTCATCCAACCAAACTAGGAACAATCTCATCCAACCAAACTAGGAACAATCTCAACTAACCAAACTAGGAACAATCTCATCCTCACTTTCATACAAACACTACGTACGAGAGACCAGTTTTAGTTGGCCTCACTTTCATACAAAAACTACAAGAGACCAGTTTTAGCTGGCCTCACTTACTGACTGTATGGAGGACCTCTATAATTATGTTGGACTCTGGTGCGATTTCTAACAGTTTGCTATACCTACATATACGTGTGCCATATACAATGTTGCGCAACATCGTTCAAATGTTGCGCATCATGTCGTCACCGATCGCCGTAAGTGATGTAGGTACTATCGAACGCGGCTCGAGTTCCTCTTTCAAACGACACCGCACTCATGGTGCCCGCTAGGCCCGAATCTCATCCAACCAAACTAGGAACAATTTCAACGAAACAAACTGGGAACAATCTCAACTGGGAACCAAACTGGGTACTATCGGCAGCACATGAACCTATCCCAAGCAAGGGATCACTCACCCTATTACTCTGGTCTTTTCATACAAACACTACGAGAGACCAGTTTTTTCTGGCCTCACTTAACTTGATTTTAATTATTACACCGTAACGGTCACGCAACACACAGATATTTTTATTGATTTATGTAATATATGCTGTCCTCATACTGGATAAATTATTAAAAACGGACTTGATAACGAATTAAAAACACCCGAACCGTACTGGACACTGTAGGACAGGAACAAGTAGGTCACTCGAAGTTAGTTCGCTCGAGTTTAGGTTAATGACATGTGTCGTTCAAAGTGACATTTGGGTTCTAAAGTGTGTCGAGCTACAAAGCTGAAATGGACGTAACCAAACTGGGAACAATCTCGGCCGGCACCCACGCTGGGTACTATCGGCAGCACATACAATGTTGTACAATGTTGCGCGACATGTCGTCACCGATCGCCGTAAGTGTTGTACCATCGAACGCGGCTCGAGTCCCTCTTTCAAACGACACCCCACACATGGTACCTACTACTACCTACTAAGTACCGTACCGTAGGCGGTTTTCCAGTTCTAATTTTTAATTTTTAAGTTTTAAGTTCTAAGTTCTAAGTTTTCGCGAGGCGAACGTGTCCGCGTGGCGAACACTATGCACCCAACACCTTTATCATATCGCAGAAAACATTTCATTACCGCGTTTTAAAAAACTACTAGCGCCATCTAGTGTTTTCATACGAAAATACTTTCGACGACTTTATTTCTAAATGTGACTTTATTTCTACAGTGGACATTTTTTTATTGCTTTGTGATAAAAAGTTGCATAAAACATTACTTTTTTTTTATGACTCACGTCCTCCGAGTAAAACGTTCCAATAATACCGTAATACCGGGATCTCGGTATTGAAAAAATTGATCCGGTATTCAATACCGGTATTGAAAAAGTACGGTATTCGAAAGCTCTAGTGTAGACGCCGTTGGAGCCGGAGACCAGCTCCACAAGAGAAGCAAGTCATCCACGTATACACACCTGCAGCGCCAGCACCCTGGACTTGTTGACGGTTGACATGATGCACACGGTGAGGGTGTAGACGCCGTTGGAGCCGGAGACCAGCTCCACAAGAGAAGCAAGTCATCCACGTATACACACCTGCAGCGCCAGCACCCTGGACTTGTTGACGGTTGACATGATGCACACGGTGAGGGTGTAGACGCCGTTGGAGCCGGAGACCAGCCGCCGCACGCAGTCCGGGTAGCGGCTGCAGCAGCTCCATAGACATTGCCTGGAACAAGTAAAAAAGCAGGCGTTTAAGAGGATTTTTTGTAAAGAAGGTACAGATATAAATGGTTCTGTATTTTAGGTTACGGGACATGATCTAACGTGTATTGCAACATTTTCTTCGATTCGTAGGGTAGTGGTAGAGCTCCAGCATACTTATTCTGCAGCGGCCCCGGGTTGATTTCAGTCGGGGCAGATGATGATGATTGAATTTCGATCGGATTTTTGGTCTAGGTGTTCTTTGTGCATGTTTTTGTGTGTCATCTAAAACCCGGTACAAGGAAACCTATAGAGGACCATAAGTGTGATCGTGTTCTTTTACTATAACTGTTCTAGAACTTACAGACACGCCAGTTCATCCAGCAGCGGCCTCCTCCGGACCGCCGGCGGGCCTCGAGAGCCTTCGCCTGATTGGCTGAGCTGCACGTTGCGCAGGAGTTCCAGCAGCAGCGTCACGCCATCTAGCGGCTCGCACGCGAACTCTTGCACGAAACTGAAAAATAACAAGAATACCTACTTGTAAAAACTTTAGAACCAAGGTGATCGGTGTTCCGGGTCGAGTCTTTCCTCTACCGAGATGTTGTGGTAGTCAAAGTCATACATACCTACATATATCACGCCCATATTCCATGCGGGGTAGGCATAGCGTAAACGACTGTTAAAACGCCCATTTACACCACGTCTGACAAAAGTTTGAGAGTCATTCTGAGGACTGTGTGTGTATCACCATTGTGACAGGTTGTGAGCCTGTTGCCTAAAATTCTTTCCGCCACTGAGATGTTGTGGTAGTCAAAGTCATACATACCTATATCACGCCCATATCCCATAGATTCATATTGACATAGATATTGGGTGATGCTATTCTAAGCCGGTACTGCATGACATAGTCAAAGTCAGACTGTGAAAATGCTAGCTTTTTTAGGAACAATTATAATGTGGCGTCAATCCTTTATAAACGTTCAAGCTCTTCGAATAATTGAATTAACTACTGGAACTATTGGCACCATAAGTACTCTTTGATTGGCACTATTTTATGAGCAGAAAGAATCAGAAATAGCTCGGGTATTATCTCTAAATGAGCGAACAGACACACAGGCTCGGGCAAGCGGCAATGAACGTTATAATTTGGTCGCATCAAGAAAAATGGCGCTCGCAAATTGCACTGGCTTACTGAGAATCGTCCTGCAATTTGAAATACAAAAACGTTTGGTGTGTGGCCACGAGAGCGGCGGGGCACGCATGCGAGTTCTGTGATTTGATTTGATTTTAAATCAAGATTTATTTATAACAAAATCAGGGTATGTTTAAAATACCTATTAATTGAATTTTTTAACTGTACAATTTGACTTTTTTAACTCTAAAAGACCGGAAAGAGAAAAGAGGGCCTTTGCCCAGCTGCGGGATATTGCAGGCCAACATGAAAATAATATAAGATCTAATAAGAAATGAATTATCCCACCCAAAACATAAATGTGAAAGGCTGCCAAGTTCGACAATATTGGAATGCTTCGCCTATAAAAGAAGTGAGATCTAAATAAGTACCAAGTTCCATACACAGACCTCAGTTAAAAATAGTTACAGGAATGCACACTTGATTTTCCGCAGTTTGGAAAGTAGATTCTGAATAAATATCATATTAATACCTAAAATTCTAATACTTACAAAAACGCAAACCTGTTTTTTCAGCAGTTTCCTTTCCTACTTTTTAATGATATAACTTGGCAAGTTTTCACACACTTTGTTATTTAGAAACCTACAAAACGCAATGAGTCAAGTATATAATTTTCTATTAAAACTTGCCAAGTTATATCATTAAAAAGTAGGAAAGGAAACTGCTGAAAAAACAGGTTTGCGTTTTTGTAAGTATTAGAATTTTAGGTATTAATATGATATTTATTCAGAATCTACTTTCCAAACTGCGGAAAATCAAGTGTGCATTCCTGTAACTATTTTTAACTGAGGTCTGTGTATGGAACTTGGTACTTATTTAGATCTCACTTCTTTATAGGCGAAGCATTCCAATATTGTCGAACTTGGCAGCCTTTCACATTTATGTTTTGGGTGGATTTCATTTATTTTTGTAAGGTTTTCGGTCGGTTGCAATTTTAGGTCGGTACGACCATTGGAAGATATAGATAATTTTTTGTATTAGTTCCTTAGGGTATGAATTTACACCTTCATTATTTTTAAAACCGACTCACACTTGGCCATTTTCAGATTTTTTCCTTTACCTTGACCTAAAGACCTACCCCTATGCCAAATTTCAAGTCAATACGACCACTGGAAGTGGTCTAGGTTTTTGATGAGTGAGTGAGTCAGTCAGTCAGTGAGTGTATAGTAAAAATAGCGATTTTCTGACGTCAATATCTCAAGACCTACAATAGGTACATTAATGAAATTTTGTATTTTAGATGAGTAAGTAGATCTCAACAGATACTAGAAATTTCATATGCGTAGATAAAATAGATTTTGAGTTATAGGTGGGTCGAACTTGGCCCGAAATGGTTCGTGTAATATAACCCACGGCCGGTGTGTCGCTCGAACTTGGCGGACACACTGCCGTGTGTCTAGATAACTTGTATATGCTTAGTTGGAGGGATGGATGTTGACGTAGGTGAGACCGAGGGTTATTGGATCAAAGGGGTGTTGGATCAGCTTTGTTTTCTCGAAAAGTAGAAGCGTTAGCGAGCAGACTATAATGCAATTGTGCCTGTTTCTGCCTCTTGTTGACCCCTAAGTTAGCGTCCCTGACAAATAGCGCGCCGTTTTGTTTTTATCGGAACATCGTAAAAAAAATCGTCAAAAGTAAGTTTTCTGCTCCTATTTGTCAGGCTAATATTTTGGAGGTGCTTTTATATTTTTATTTAAGTTTTATACGATATGAAACCTTCAAAATTAAGGATTCATATGGCACCACTGGGACGTCTGGGTTCTCTGTGGTTTTATCTCAGTTTAATGTTTTTGTCAAACTGGCAGGATTTTTCATACCGAGGGGTGTTGGATCAGCCTGACCCAACACCCCTCGGTAAAATTTTGTATGGTTAATTTCATTGAGTACACGAGCACCACGCGTGTTGTGCTGGCCGGGTACGGTACGTACGTACGTATAACCGAATAGATTATTAATAAACTTTTCGATTTCATTTCAATTTTCATAATCATTTTCTCTCACATTCACTTTCACTTTCACTTTCACTTTCACTTTCACTTTCACTGTCACTTTCATTTTCATTATCATTATCATTTTCATTTTCATTTTCATTTTCATTTTCATTTTCATTTTCATTTTTATTTTCATTTTCATTTTCATTTCATTTCATCATTTCATTTTCATTTTCATTTTCATTTTCATTTCATTTTCATTTTCATTTTCATTTTCATTTTCATTTTCATTTTCATTTTCATTTTCATTTTCATTTTCATTTTCATTTTCATTTTCATTTTCATTTTCATTTTCATTTTCATTTTTATTTTCATTTTCATTTTCATTTTCATTTTCCCGCCATTTTGGGGATTGGAGCATAAGTTTCTGAATCTTTTCGTTTTTTGTATGCTTAACCTAGTCTACACGCCAAATTTCAGCTTACTAGCTCTTCAGGAACTTCCTGAAGAGCTAGTAAGCTGAAATTTGGCGTGTGAGTGTGTCAGTGAGTGACGAAATCGGTGTTTTTTAGATATACATAAAATCAAAAAGTATTAAAGCTATGTAACTGAATTATTGCATTTTTAATAAGGTTACTATCGACAAGATATTCTGAGAATTTGATCAATATGGTATACAACGTGTTACAAAACAACCCATAAAAACTCCCATACAAATGGAGTTCATTTTGTATGGGAGGTCCAAATTTTTTTTTCATATTTCGACCCATGTTCCATAGGGAAAGTTGTTCAGTTTTACGAGTACCTTGACCTCCTTTCAGCTTTATTGGTTGTTTTGTAACACCCAGTATAGAAAACTAGAGTTATGAGAGTTCAAAAAACTACGAAATACTTCTAGAAAAGGTAGGTAGTTCTCTGGCGCTTTGCTTGGCTCGTCTTGGCGGGGGCACTACTGTGCCCCCAGTAAATTCTTTAAAATGAATTATTTAGTTAACTTTGAGGTCATACATAAAAAAATTCAAATAAGCCTTAATTGAAATGACATTAACATAAAATGATCCAACACCCCTCTGTACCTGATCCAACAGTCCTCAGTATCAGGGGTGTTGGATCAAAATGTCTTGCTCAACTAAAGTTGATTTTTTATAAAAGACTTTACACTTACACTTCTAAAGTGTATATCATTTTAAAGCTTATGAAATTTGCTATCGATTGGTGTAATCAAATACGAATTATCTTTATAGAATTTTGTGTTACGAAGCAAAATGTCAAAAATGATCCAACACCCCTCGGTCTCCCTTACTGGCTAAAGTTTAAACTTTCTTGTTTGTGAATTTGAGATCTTATCACGCGAGATCTTAACAGAAATATACTGAATGATTATCGATGTTCCAACTCAAATGGTGACAATTAATTCTCCAGATCCTGCTTTTTTCTTGGGCACACACCGCAAAGCACGACAAACACTCCTGCGCAGGCTGTAGGCCGCATCTCGCATAACGTGGTAAGTGAGATGTAATTAGACACCCCCCTCCCTCACCCTCCACTCCCGGCCCTCTGCCACCCTTCCCACCGCCCCCCGTATCACCGTGCCATTACACTCTTTTACCACCTTTTGTAGACCTAAGTGATTTTTTCCCCGTAAGTGATTAAATTGCGATGAGATGTGCCGTTTCTTGGAGATGTTAAAGTGGGATAATGCGGTTATGGCAATTGGATTGAAATGCAAATTAGTGCGTGCAGGATGATGGATTCAACATGCGAAGATTAATATCAACGTGTGACTACTCATCTCTGTTATGATTGCACTTACCAACACGTAAAGCTAGTATAATTAAAACTCAAATGGCGCTACGTCGTTTGTAGATAATAGATAGGTAAAATTATTTTACAAGTTTATTACCAAAGCTCACAGTATTGCGATCATAAAATGATGTTTTAAAAAAGATGCACTTTAACAACTAATGAGAAACGAACATTATTAAGCTATTAAAAGTCTATAAAATTTGAATTTTCTTGTTGGTAAAACCCCGACAGCAAAATTATGAAAAGTTAATTAAGATATAAGCCTGGACAAGCTGGAGTGGGTTTTTTTATAGTCTTCGTTTTGTTATGCGCTGCATGCAACTAAGGTATTAAAGTTGGTACTAAAACTTAGGCCGATTAGTTCCACATGAGTGCGATACATTTTAATGCCTTTATAAGTCTCCATGAGCCGACCAAATAAAGGGTATATGCCTACAAACTGCCTATTATACGGTTTTACGATAATTTTACAAGTTGCTCTTACGCGTTAAGACACAAATGGGTCTGATCAAGCAACATTAAAAGAAATAGAATACAGGTCTCGCAAAGTTATAATTTCGTAGCGGGCTGGGTACGGGACAAGTGGCGAAAACTGTACGAGGCAATACCATTTTCAGTCTCTGAGACAAATGAGTCGCATCACATGACATAAGCATTCCACTCTCTGTCGCTATCTGGTTACTACCAGCCGCCTTTTTTGGGTCCATCTAGCCAAAGGGCTACCAACGTTGCCGAGAAGTACCTAAGTAAAATATTGAGTACCTAGAGTGTTTACTACTGTCCTATTGACAAAAAGTCCACGCCAAGTGTTGACATGATATTGACATAGTACAGCAGTGGAGCATCAGAAACAAACTTAACTTCAATCCTGATAAATGTTGCGTTATGTCTTACACGCGATCTGTCCAGCCTATACATAATCAGTATACCTTAAACACAAATTTAATCAATCGTGTCACCTCGGTTAAAGACCTCGGTGTCACATTTGACACTCAACTTACTTTTAACTACCATATTGCAGCCCTGGCAGTAGAATGTTTCAAAAGATTGGGCTTTGTAATCCGAAACACAAGCGATTTCTCTGACAAAGGTGCCATCCAATTACTTTATTCCGCACTTGTAAGATCTAAAATAGAAACTGCTTCTTTAATATGGGGACCTCACGAAAGTACTTACAGTAACTTACTTGAAAAAGTACAAAAGGCATTCCTTCGCTCCCTTTATAAAAAGTCCTACGGATATTACCCTTTTCTCTATCCTACAAAATTTCTTCAGGGTACCTTAGGTTTTAACTCCTTAGAGACCAGACGGAATTATCAGCTTATGGTCACAATATGCCGCATCTTGCGTGGCGAGAATGATTCTCCGGAGCTAGTGTCCAACACATTGTCATTTTATGTACCAGACAGATACCTGCGAGGACGCAGACATCAGTTACTGGCTCTACCAGACTGCCGCACGGTGGCGAGGCGACAGTCACCGTTGATTCGAGGTATCGGGCTCGTTAGACAGTTCGTAAATATGAACTCAGAAGTGGATCTATTTGCAGATAGCTTGTCGCTTCTGAGTAGAAAATGCCTAGAGTTTTGCGAATCTCTATAAGTGTAATATAATCTCATTTACCTACTATGTAAAATTGATCTCATTTATATTTATAACTATGTTTTTAAAGTTGTGTATATTTTATGTTAGATTTAAGTATTTTGTTTTCCTTTTAATGTTTATGTTATGTTCCTTGTTCAGTATTTTTAGGTTTAACCTGTTCACTGTACATTGTATTAATAAATAAATAAAAATAAATAAATAAATGATCGCGTTCAAAACACATGGAACATACCTTGGGAACGAGAGCCTGAGATCAGCTCGCAGCTTGGTGAGCAGCTCGCTGGGCGTGCCGAACTGGCGCAGGCTCATCTCCTCGCCCATGTTCAAGCAGGGGTTCCTGGAAATATTCAGTACAATGGATCACTAAAACGTCTACCAAAGGATACAACAACAAATCACAATTTGAAACTATGTGTTTCTGGTACAGGTAAAAAACTTCTTAAATCATGCCCCATTGAGACAAAGTCCCCAAGATAGTTACTCGCAAACTAGCAACGTTACTGCGTTGCAATATTTGCGTAGAAGTAGGCAACTACCAGCTCATGAGTCAACGAGTACCCCAAACAGATAACTATCCGGGGGTTTTTTGTAGATACTGTAGGGTTATTTGTCCTTGCTTTGTTGAGTTCCTGTCCAGGGTCCAGCTCGTAGAGACCGCTCGACCCTGTCTTCTTGCCCCATCTCTTCATCAGACTCACCTGAAGTCCTTGCTGCCTTGCGTGGGCAGTGTCCGGGCCTTATTGTTGGTCTGTCCAGTGTTCAGCTCATACAGGCTGCTGGAACCAGTCTTCTTGTCCCAATTCTTTATCAGACTCACCTAAAGTCCTTGTTGCCTTGTGTTGGCAGTGTTCTTGCTTTGTTGTTGGTCTGTCCAGGGTTCAGCTCATACAGGCTGCTGGACCCTATCTTCTTGTCCCATTTCTTCATCAGACTCACCTGAAGTCCTTGCTGCCTTGTGTTGGCAGTGTCCTTGCTTTGTTGGGGTCCTGTCCCGGGTCCAGCTCGTAGAGAGTGCTGGAACCAGTTTTCTTGCCCCATTTCTTCAAAGAGGTCGCGTAGTCCTCTGGATTGTAGATTGGCGGGCGTTGCTTCTCCTATGAACAAAAGAAACGGTTCTAATTAAAGCTATGGTATGTAAGTATAGTAAGTAAGTATATTTAAGTCCCTGAGTTTTGATGTTCTAGTTTAAGTGTTCTTCACATATAGGTACTCTAAACTTGTTTTGGGTGAAAAATGTGCGTATCACTTCTTCGTTTACTTCTTATGATATGACCTCCTTTTCCAAATTAAACTAAGTTTCAAATCTAAAAAACATAAGGTTTTCTCAAAATAAATCAGTCACTTTAAACGCAATACCCTTAGTATTAAAAGCGGAGCTTCCACATGCGCAAACTACCTCGGCAAAAAGTCTATTACCGACCTGACACAATTTATATGCGATAATTTGTCATTAGCGCGCGTGAGTTGAATCTACGAGGTACAATGAAGAGCATATATGTTTGCGCCAATTTAGCTGCTATGCCATGGAGATAGGAGCTGAGCAAAGCTGAGTTCTTCGTGGCATGGACTGTATGCTTTGCTTTCCCTAGCTGTACTGTCATAACCCATTGTTGGTGGATGAGTGATGATCATCGCGAGGAGTAATGGTATGGGTGTGGTGGTTGTGCTGGCGGACGAAGAAAGAAATATTTCGCTAACTGGGTGTAAGGAAAACAAATTAATAGACAGAATATGCAGAGAGCTATCTTAGTATTTTATACAAATAGCCTGCGACAGATTTTTAAAAATTCAGAATGAACCTTTCTGATTCGAAAGTAGAAACAAAAGTTTATTTTTTTCCCAGAATATCACCATTTTATAACGTGCTTTATCATAGTAAAGCACTATTATATATTCTGTGGTAAAGCAGAAAATATTGTTCAGATCAAAGTTAGCATGGAATTAAATCGTAACACGCTCGCTGACTCCGGAGACCCACCCATTTATAGATGCAACAATAACAAAGAAAGCGATTTTGATTAAGATAAACAAAAATAAATCTACCTAGATCTCGTAATTGGTTCAGCTGGATTATACTCTACTATCTCGAATTATAAATCTATGAAATTTTATAATGAGGATGGTACATGTGCGTGCAAAAGCAAAGTCCTCATAAAGAAATTCCGTATCAACCTAGTTGTAGTGATTTTAAATCCAACTACTTATAAGAAAGCTTACGAAAGAACCGTTTGTTAATCCTTTAATGTATGTAGACTTGTAAATAATGTCTACTAGATGTCGCTAGATCGTAGCTTCAAGACGAGCATCAAGAGATTGAAAAATTGGCAAGGGTCAACCCACATAGTACCTACTAAATAATAAATAGGGGTCAACCTGTGCGTCGATAGTCCAATGGGCCCCGGATTCGATTCCCGTTCGCCGCTTGGCAATTTTTCGATTTCTTACCTTAAGATTAGTTTTGAAACTCTTATCTTCTGTGTGAACTGTGAAACTGGAAAACTCTACACCAGCTTCGAAAATGTTGACACATTATTAAATGTGGGAAAGTGTATTGTGTGTAATTTGTAATTCATATGCGTATACATCATATTATTTAACAATGGCCTCGTGACGAGATGCATTAAGTATAGGTGTCAAATAGAGACCTCGTTTGACAATCGGATCATAAAAATGTATAAGCAATGGTGTGTTAGGTATAGAAAAAGTAAAAGTTGGTAGGTAGTTGCACTTGCACATACGAGTATAATCTGAGTTCGGTTGATATTTCGCACTACTGCTTCTAATCTAAAAGGTAAGAATTCTATTACCCAACCTAGCTGATCTCTAACACCAATTACACAGAGTAATACGATGAAGGATTGAGTAATAGTAGTAACAACTCGGTCACAGTAAAGTCAACAGTAAGAGTGTAACTGAGGGCCACTAAGGGCAGTCTCAGGGCAGGTGGAGGGAGGGGGAGGGTAATGATCGGAACGGAGGCATCGGACCAAGACGCAGTGTGAATACGGCTTAATGAATCCAGATTGCTCCCCCATTACTACAAGTTGCTTATTTTATGAGCTACTCGTAGCTACCCATCTTTTTCTACTTTTCTACAGCTTTAAGTTAGCAACTCAGAATAACAAGTCATATGTTTCACGAATTTGATAGCGTTGCGACTTTACATGACTTAAAAATTAGAGTTAGTTAGTTTTGAGTTCCCGTATGAGTGACCGAACTAAGACCGCTATAAAGGAATTTCCGAAAATTGCCTTTATAAACATGAGAGTTTCTCGTAAACAGTTAAGTAAAAAGAAAATATTACTTATACATCTAGTCAGACATATCTTTATCTAAAAAATTATCAACAAAAATATTAACATTTCAGTGGCTAACATAGAATAAAGAAGGGAAATCTAAGACAACAAACTCAAAATTCTGAAAAAAGGGCTCAAATCAAGCGCGAGTTTTGAAGTTTTGGTATACTGTATCAAAATGTTGATTTTACAAACAAATAGAGAATATCTTTAAAAACAATATTACCAATGTACGTTTTTCAATTTCATTCATAAATTTAGCTTAACATTACGTTTTCGCTGCCGTATCTTGACTGAACATCTTGCATTTTTAATGGCTCCTGTATGAAAAACTATCCATAGTATAACTTCAGAAAAAAAACATATGTTGTGAGAAGATGTATTTAATCAAATGGTAAAATAATAATTTTTTTTTTTTTATTTTGTAAATTATTCTAAAAATATTCAAAAATCCCTATATAATTGGTGCAACGACAGTCAGAGATTTAGTAGCGCTTGTGCGCTTGTCGAGGTCGGGTCTATGTCACTCGTGCTTTTCCCGCCACGCGAAAAAATGACAACAGCTGACGTGACGTTGACCCCTGGGTATTTTTTGAAATATAGGGAAATTCTTCAATCATTCTGTAATTTATAAGCGCTAAGAGTAGCACAGGACCGTGAGGAGTGTCGAAATAGAGTGCTGGTATAGATACAATGGGTGGATGTGGGCTGATGAAGATGATGATGATAATGATGATGTGGCTAGCTGTCGAATACTGCCTCAGTCGTTGAAATTTAAACTATTTGAAAACAACGACCACAAAATCTGATACGGATTTTATTTTATTTTATTTGTGCTAAAACGGACTGTATTCATTCACTTCTCGGCGTCTGTCGAGGTACGAAAGAGAGACATTTAGCGCCTTATGTCCAACATACCGGTCGATTTGCAAGTTGGCTCCCAGAGCTACATTCATAGCTAAGCGAGAGTCACCGGGACAGAAAAAGGAGTGATCAAAGTTTTGTCTACCTCTAGACCCTCACCTGGACATCACCCTACAAAAGAAAATCTATCACAAAATTGCATATACGAGCAAGGAAACGCGGAGTTCTCCTAACCTGGAGCTCTGCTATTGAATTTTCGCAAGTTTGCTAATGATTGTGCTTGTATAACACGTTCAACTATACTTATCCATACACACATAGGTACCCCTGACATAAGCAAATTCGAGTAGTATACGTAATACGGGTGGTTATTATATTATGGTTTTAGAAATTGGATCTTGCTCCAGGACCTTTTACTGAGGGCTGGAACCATTTTGAGAACAACTAGGCGCTAGTTATTGTAATAAATATAGGATGAAATTTTTATAATGAACGATAGCGAAAACTCAGAACCGGCTAGTGATAAGGAACAACTTTCAAGGAACATAGGTCGAAATACGAAAAAATTTTTGGGCCTCCCATACAAACTTTCCGATCAGCTGATTTCAGTTACTATGGAGGTCCAAAATTTTTTCGTATTTTGACCTATGTTCCTTGGAAAATTGTTCCTATATTTACAATAACTAGCGCCTAGTTGTTTTCAAAATGGTTCCAGCTAATTAAAACTCAATTAAACAGATAATTTTTTTGGCGAACAAATTATTATTTGAGTGACAATTAATTGCATGTTCATCATCTGCCTGCCGCTATCCCAATTTATTTAGGATCGGCGCAACATGTCTTTTTCTTCCATTCATCTCTATCAGCAGTCACTTACGCCTTTATTTTTCATAAATCGTCTTTTATACAATCCATCCAAACTTTTTAGGCTTTCCTCTTCTTCTGCGTCCATCCATACATTCATGTTCATTACTATCTTTGTTACATGCTCTTCATCTCTCTCATGACATGCCCATATTGGTCATGTTATACCTACTTATAAACGGGCATATATTTTATTCGCACAAATATCGGGTTGCTTGATCGGGCTTGTGTTAGTTGGTCGGGTTGCTCTGGTTAGTCAGGTGGGTTTGATCGGGTTGGTCGGTTCGGGTTTGTCAGGTTGAGATGGTCGGGTTGATTCGGTGGGTGAAAGTGATAGAAATTTATTTAGCTTCTTCCGCACTAATTATGGCAGGTTATGCTGCTGTGTGATGCGTGTGATGCCGGCTTAGAATAGCATCACCCCATTTCTTTCCTGTGGGTGTCGTAAGAAGCGACTAAAGGACTCGAGGGTATCATGTGTATTGCAATTTTAGGCGACAGGCTGACAACCTGTCACTATAGCGATACACGACAATAGCTAAAACGGCCCTCAAATATGTGTCAGACGTGGCGATAACGACCGTACTTTTACGGCCGTTGACGCTCTGCCTACCCCGCAAGGGATAAAGGCGTGATATATGTATGTATGTATGTTATGCTGCTGAGTGAACCACACGAACGAGCGCAACTTAATGCAAATGTACTAGCGATGCACTTTACTAATACTGCAATCACCGTTTTACACTCTGCACGTGTTTCGCAGACTCTGGGCACAGTTTAGCGGACATCCATTCCTATAAAGTTTTACATACTTGTAACAGGGCCGAAGACTGAACGTGTTGGAACAATTAGAAATAATACGACATGGGTGTACTGGAATCATCTTCAACGAGCAGGTGAATGTTTCCTCTTCACCGTTGCTACGAGTTTTTTAGAACAACGAAAGTAGTTAAGCGAAACACGTGTAGAATGTAAAACGTTAGTTGCAGTGTTGTCGATGTTTCACTTATGAGACTTGTCGTAATATAACAGGCTGCCTGAAACCGACACCCCTTAGCATGTTGTACTCTCTAGCGGTACCTATTGGTCCACTGGACGTTCGGTGAGAATTAGCCTGTGCAGAAGAGATACACAAACAAAACTGATCCTCAACACTCACTACACAGCTACTCAATGCCTCCTGAACGCCTGAAAAGCCGCAGAAGCTTTTTGAGGTGTACGGCTTCTACAGACAGTGTTCCACAAGAGGCAAGGGAGCAGTTATGGAAAACACGTTGCCCAACTCCATCCGGGTTTATTTCACCGTTCGAGACTCTGCCGCGGGGGCATAAATTACCGTGGTAAACCTGGAAATCGCTCAACCGATTGCGTATTCAGGTTAGCCGGTGCAGAGAAAACATGGTGAAATTTGGCTTCGCCGACAGCAACTCAACTCAAACTTTGGCACATTTACTGGCTTGCTCTCTGTTACCGGTCACCTACAGTAAAGAAGATCTGAACTTGGCGACTGATAATGCCATTGCTGTCGCCAAGTACTGGCAGAACAAAGTCTAGTTAGTAGAAGTGCATCGCTTGTACATAGTACATTTGCATTAAGTTGCGGTCGTACGTGTGGTTCACTTAGCCATCGTAAGTGCGGAAGAAGCTTAACATATTTCTATCACTTTCTTCAAGATGGAGTTCCGCAAAGTAACGCCTGATACTATTAGTCACTTGATTCGGTGGGGTTGGTGAAGTTGGCCGGCTCTTTTGGGTCGGGTTGGTCGGGTGAGTCGCATCGGTCGGGACCGGGCGGGTCGAGTCGGGTTGGTCGGGTCTGGTTAGTCAGGTCGTGGGTTCGTTAGATGTATTTTATTCACCCACTTCCTTTTTTATGCTCGTTTATTATCTTAGACGCCTACCTATTATTTTAGTCCTCCAGTAATTATTTATGTCACCCACCCAACACCCACTTATTTTTGTTGTCACCAGATTTGGATTTATGTCACCAGCTTTTCGGTTTTAAGTCACTCGTGGTTTTCGCCATTGTAATTTTAGCACCACTCGGTATAGTATTACAATATCCCGAAAATTTATTCTATCCTTAAAAAGTAAGCATTTAGCAGACGGCGCTCGTTACAGAACTATGCTAAGGTTCATCGAATCGTTGAACAACTCGGTGTCCCACTCAAAAAAAGAAGATTACAGTTAATTACTAAGAAATAATTTGAAATATTTTTGATTGAGTTATATTTATAAAGCTACAGCTAAACTCATGATGATGCCTGGTTCGCCGGTCTCGCATAAAAACGACATCTAAATATGCATGTGCCAGTCTCCAATTCCACCTTCACTTATAGAGCGTGCGGAAAGTCATGCCGCTCCCGTATCGGCTTATACAGCCATGAAAATCTTGCCTAAGACACTGAATAAATCGTCTGCCACAGACTTATGAGGCCAATGATGATGATGATGATGACAGCTAAAATAGTTTTATTGAGAGGCGCGTTTATTGTGGCTGAGTTAGAATCTTAGAGGTTAATAATGCTATTCAAGAGAAGCTCGTCTGCTGTAAGTTACAATGGATCTAATATGAACGTCATTGCTCGCATCTTCGGGCGATGATGTTTGAAACCTTTCGCATTTAGTATAATTGTTAAAATTAAACAATGAAAAAAAGACAAAAACGTGTTTTGTGAAAAAAATGTCTTATTATAAATTAACATGAAAAGTCAGAAAACAAAGCAATTTTATATAATATCTAGGAAGAATTTGATTATAAACTTTAACTTTTATATAACTTTGACTTAAACTAGTTTTGATTAAAAACCTAATTTTATCATGATTCTGCGACTTATTGATTCATAATAATACAGGGTGTTAGGGAAGGTGTACCGAAAACTTTGCAGGCATGATCAGACCATCAAACTGAACAACTTTTATATGGAGTAATGGGAACGAAAAAATTCCGACCTCCCATACAAAATTCACGATCAGCTGACTGACTTTGTATGGGAGGTCGGAAATTTGTTTTCGTTTCCCACCATTGGCTCCATAGTAAAAGTTGTTCAGTTTCATGGTCTGAGCACGCCTGCAAAGTTTTCGTTACACCGTCCCTAACACCCCGTATATTGAATTAAAATAATAAAAATGAATTCATTTAAGTGCCTATGTCTTTTAACTATTTACTTTAATATTGGTCTCACCACACAATTTAAATCACTATTCAACACTTGATTAGCTATTTGCTATAGGAAAGAGCAACTTATTCTATGATAATGTTACCTTACCTTACGTACACTGCGCTCGCAAATTTGTCTGCCCAGAAGAGTGGCGGGATTAAAGTTTACTCCCAATAATTATGTTATCTTGTGGCGAAGATAGTATTATTCAGATGCACTTTATTTGTGGCCATGTTAATAATTCGGTAGCTGTGCTATATTTTTAGAGGCAAAATGTTAATAAAAGATGCTTGTTTAATTAGTACCCTGAAATTAACTACCTATCTAATATTAAGTATCTTCTGCTCACTTACGATTATGAAGGGTGCAATAATCATACAATAGTTGTTCTATCTGTTGCTGTTTACCTTGCTATGTGGTGCCGGCTTAGAACAGCATCACCCCATTCCTATCCGCGGGTGTCGTATAATGCGACTAAGGGATATTCATCCAGGAATGGGCAGTAGCGTTCACTGTAAATTGAACATCTTGCACTGCGCTAGCCAATCCGCTTGCAATACCCTCCAATTAGGGAGACCCATGTCCAGCAGTGGACTGTTGTGGTTGTAGTAGTAGTAGTTGTTCTATTTAAAAAGATTATACAGATTGGGTACCATACTGCATCATAAACTTAATAACATTAAAACCACAATAAACCACCAAGAAAGCGCGACGGCGGCGAGGCAGACGACAGCGGGTCAAGATAATTTGGTTCTGGTCGGACGGGTCGCGGGCTGTCATCAAGTCGGCGAATTCCGAAATTCAGCTGGGTAAAATGTCAAATGGGCTCTTAATTGTTTTCAAGTTCAGAGAGCCGTTTTGTGAGTGAGTGAGAGTTTAGAGAGAGTCTTACTTCCAATAGAAAAAGAAAACGTTTTCTGACTAGTGTCAGTTCTCCAGTCAATGCGCTGTAGTAAGATTTAGTTAGACTTCTTGACGCGGTTGACCTTCTTGCTATTATAGCACATCCATCGTGTCGTATTGATTATCTCCTATTCACTATGCCGTAGTGAACTATGGTGTTCGAAGGTGGTTCTGTGTCCGGCAGTATAATAAAGGGCTGACAATGACCATTGATCAGGCATCTGAAACCCCATTCATCTCGTGACTTTGAATTCAAGCTAATGATTCGTTGCGGTATTTTCACTTGAACTCTATCGACAGAAAACGAAAGTGCATGATTTTTACTTTCAATCAATCAATCAATCAATCAATCAATCAATCAATCAATCAAATAGTTTATTCGTAACTGTAGGTTGTACAAAAAGATCTTAAAACTAGTTAGTATCGCTACAGTTTACCTTTTAGGCGTACGAATATTTCTTTTTTAAGGAGATACCTACTTAGTAAAATATTACAAAAAATTAACTGCAAAGAATACAAAATTAGTAGTAATAAAGACCTAAGCTAATTAATAATTAACAAGCTTAAAAATTTATAAAAAGTGTAACAATAATTAAAAATACTATAATTAACATTACAAAAGGCTATCATCGCTTAAATATTCGTTTATGCTATAATAACATTTTTTCTGAAATATGCGGATCAGAGTTGACTTAAGTTTGGATGGTGCGTCAATAGTTTTTAAGTTTTCTGGCAGTTTATTGTACAGTTTCGGACCCATTTCCAGAAAACTTTTTTTCATTAAAGCGGTTCTGCACATATTGGTCTCAATCATGGTGTTCCTGGGTCTTAAATTGAAATTCTGTGTTACTGGTCTTATTTTAAATACATTAGGGTTAGATTTCACATACATAATGCATTCTAAAATATAGAGTGATGGGAACGTCAGTATATTTAGTGACTTGAAGTGTGGGCGGCAACTGTCAATCGGTTTTAAACTACAAATGGAGCGTATACATCTCTTCTGTGCTTTCAAGATAAATTCCCTGTATGTTGAGTTACCCCAGTATATAACACCGTATCTTAAAACTGAATCAACGAATCCATAATACGCCATTAAAACTACATCTTGAGATACGTTTTTCTTCAGCATGTAGAGCATGTAAGACAATTTAAATAATTTATTGCAAACAGTTAGGGAGTGAGTTTCCCACGACATATTTTTATCTATAGAGATTCCTAAAAAATTGACACTATCAACTTTTTCAATTACAGTCCCGTTATAATTTATATTAAGGTTAGGGGTAAGCTTCCGTTGGCTGAAATGTACAAGTTTTGTTTTGTCTAGGTTGATTTTTAGGTTATTATTCTGCATCCAGTCTATTATACTTTTAATTGTTAAATTTATTTCATTTTCATATGTATCAATACTATTGCACTTAAATATAATTGTACTATCATCGGCAAAAAGAATTGTGGGGTGTTGGCTGTATTCTGGCATATCATTTATGTACATTAGGAATAAAAGTGGGCCTAATACACTGCCTTGTGGGACTCCGCATTTAATCAATCTAGTATCTGATTTGTATTTTTTCTCCTGTCCAGTAGTCATGCAAAGAATATTGCCCACAGGGCAAAGGACTTCCGTCTAAAATGCCTCAAAGCTAAAGTAGTTCTAAATGGATATTAAATAACCGCTTATTTACCTCCAGTTTTTCTTTTCTATAAAAACCCGGTATTCAAAGTTATTTATAAAAATAATACATAACCTAAAAACAGATTGATCTCATTATTTTAACACTTTGACATTTAACACGTGCATTTTAGATTTCCTTAAATAGCGGGGAATCCTACTGGATACTGGAAACACTGTAAACATATAGGTAATTCCAAAACACGGCACTTGCAGAATTTCCTTCTGAGCCAAAGTGACGAACACTAGCCCTTTCACACAAGCGAATTTTTCCGGCTATTACTCGACGGACTGTGATCGCAACGAGCAGGCGACAACTCGCATCGCAGCATGCACGTTATCATCGCGATTTTTCGATCGCCACTTTATCACCGCGTGCTTCTCATTAAGAGTCCATTTTGTGAATTAAATACCAACCATCCCACTTTATTCTACGCGAGCGTGCATATTGCAGCGATATATAGCTGCGTGTATGCCGCTAGTCGCCGTGGCCCGTGAACCGTCGCGTCCTCGGCGCGATCGCTCTCCACCGAAAAATCGCCGGAGCAAATCTCTTGTGTGAAAGGGCTCTTATTTCATTACTATTCACCTCCTAACTGCTGGGTAGATAGCATAGCAAGTAAAATACAATAAATAATGCAAAAAGTAGTTTTATTATATTGCCACTTGTTGGTTGATTAATATTATGATGCAGTGGTAGTGCAACTGTCTGCGGCGTAAAGGTTTCGGGCTCAGACGGCGGCGGTCGTCACACAACCATGTCATAGCCTCATAGCAGTATTAGGGTTGTCGTATCGTTTTCCTTGTTGCAGCTTGCAGCACTATTATAGAGGTGAAAAGCTGCACTTATTACACGTTCCATCTTTGAGACCTAAAATGCATAAATAAAATAAATATTATCTCTCTTTAACATTATAAACCATGCGGGTGCCTTGTTTATGCGGCATGCCTGGCAGCACATGATTGCTTAGTAATATTTACTTAGATCCATACGTTTAATAATAGATTGGTATAAATATCCAGAATCAAATTGTGTCTCCGTAGATTTCCATCAGTAAACACAACAATCCACTGCTGGGCCAGGGTTTCCCAGAATCGGGGGAGGTTACTTTCCATACTCACTACACCACGCTTGGCAGGCGGATTGGCTTAGCTTAGCGTATTTACGGGAATGTTGCCGCCCATTCTCTGATTTCATCCCTTTCATAGCCGTCGTTGATCTTACATAGGTAATTACCTGATTCGAAGGTTTGTATCCATGACGCCAATAGGTTGGCCATTGGAAGAGTAGTGTTTATCTACTTCTTGTATGCGACTCTAAACAAACGTGTTTGGCAAGGCCATAATGGCCACATTTGTATTATTTTCGTCAAAAATTGGTCAATCAAAATAAATATGCGGATTGAAAAATTATTTTATGATTTATGACATATGACAAGGAATGCGATTCAAAAAACAAACAGTCAAACGTCAACTACAAACAGACAAATAAATCATGTCATTTTTGTGTCATTTTGTAACCAAAAAGAATCTGGTCAAATACATTACTTGGCTGATTATATGAGTTGCTTAGATAATAAAACTCCTTGTGCTTTCTAGCGTGTGTTTGGTTGATTTCCTAGTTTCATAACCAATCAATACAAGATTTAGTAATATATAAAATTAAATTCCCCGTTCTTTAAATACTTACATATAGCAAACAGCAAAGATTAAATGTAAAAATAATTTTAATATTGGTATCATCTTGAGGCAATGAAAAAACATAGACCACAAATGGGCATTCGTCTTTGCGTCAATTCAGTTATTTGTTTTCTGTTATCTAAATATGATTCTAATAATTTCAAAGCATTTCCCCTTACTCCACTAATTTGCAGCTTTTTTAATAATAATTTCCCAATACAATTCAATTTACGTATCTGTATAAAGCTCTACTTAAAAATATTTCATGTACCGATCTATCTTCTTCTTGTATCCTCAGATTTAGTTCGAACAGTATTTCGCCATCCCTGACAGCTTTTTCAGTGGCTCTCATCAACTACTCCTGCATGTGGTAAATCCACACATTGGGCAATATGATTTTACGAACTTAAAATATGAATGGGAACTGTTATTCTATCTGATATCTCGACATAATCTAATAACAAAGTCTTTTCAAGAAAAACACGGGCAACTTTAATAACATATCTCCATAATTACAGTTTTGGCGCAAAAGAGAAAGGAGATTCTAATCTTTGCTCTGTTTTGATTGTAATTTAATTACAGTGCAAATGTAGCGTGGTTTATATTTTGCGACATTATAAATCTTCTCATAATAAGTTGGTAGTTATTTTATTAGGTGTACGCTTGGTTAATAGTAGCTTGACAAGTCTGGTTGAATGGCAGCAATATTCAATTAGGCTGACAGGTTTTAACCATTGGGTTAAACACATCATCTCGTAATGCAGGTTACTGTTCTGTTAATTACAATTTAGAAATGACAACTTCCGGTAGCGACACAAGACAAACCACAAATTAATTACACCTC
Source organism: Phthorimaea operculella (assembly GCA_024500475.1). Lineage (NCBI taxonomy): Eukaryota > Metazoa > Arthropoda > Insecta > Lepidoptera > Gelechiidae > Phthorimaea > Phthorimaea operculella. The sequence continues at coordinate 53,113 of JANFCV010000121.1, forward strand.
TAAATTAATTAATGATATACATGATATCAAGTTATCTACGCCTTTAGGTGACTACGAGCTACAAGTCACTACTTTTAGTTCTTTAGTTTGACTTTCAAACCCAAAATATATGCTTCTATGAGCTTTTCCTTTGCTATTGACGAGCAAGTGCTTTCAAAACTGACAATGCAAGGTGATCTTACTATCACACATGCAGGGAAATTGATTTATTATCCACAACAATAGGAAGATCTGGGTTAAAACTGAAACGGAGATTACCATGCGCGCGCGCAGCTCGTCTGCTTTCTTCATTAGCCATCATTCCATCATTCTGCAAAGATCTGAAGACGTATTCTTAAATCAGTTGAATTATCTAACCGTTGCTTGTACGCATCACGTGTTCTTACCTTCTTTCTATAATAGAATTCAATCACGTTCACACAAATTTTCGAGTCCATTTACCTAGATACTTACCTACATAGTGTGACCCGCAACAGGGTCAATATATTTTACTATAAGGGACGAAATTACCTATGAATCTAAACAACTTCTTCTAAGGATGGATCTTGTTTTGATGAAAGAATCTTGTCTTGATGAACGCAGCACGTGTGTTTAGACTAGTCAGTCTAGCGCATACAAGGTCGGATTACTACTGATTCAAAGATACGACTCCAGATCTTTAGATCTTCTCACATCAACAAAGAAACGCAAACCATACTTCGGATTAGCTTCCCAAACATACTTTACCTATAATGAATGGTGTACGTACGTATTGCATACTTCAACGATGGTTTGAGCTATTTTCCCACATCAATCCAGAATGTAGGGTTTTTACTTCGTTTTCATCTTAAACCTAAGTCTTACGTTACGTGAAACGTAATCCATCTTACCTACTTATTTAAAGACTAAACAATGAATGGAACCAAATGATCTAGATAGCATAGAATTATTGGTAATAGTAGTTTGCCAGTTTTATACAAAACTGGCTGCATTATACTACATTACATTGTAGGTTTTAACTACGTTATTAAAAAAATACAAAATGCAAAAACTATCCCGGTAGATGGAGCCCATCCACACGTTAGTGGACAAGGTATACTTGCTTGATTCGCAGGCTAGATTAGAACCGCGGTAGTACATACTTATGCCGAAGGTCGCAGGTTCAAATCCTGCCTGCGGTAGAAAATTTTGCAACTTTTCCAAATATTGTATACCTACCTACCTAACACGAAGAATGTTTTAAGGTATTTAAAAAAATACCCTTTTACATTTACCTTGCTCTACCTACGTAAATACCTACTTATTTCGGAACAGGTCGAGTGAAACGATTCCTTTTCAAGTCCTAAGTGTCAAGTCCTAGATCGATCAATCACAGGTCTTATACCGTCCCACATTTCTATCAACTTTATCCAAGACATCTAATTATCGGTCGCAACAGCATTAGCCCGCGCTTACGCGAGTGGCAGCGTCACCGCCCCTTGTCTTATAGTTATAGTCAAAGAGCTCCCGATAAGTAAAGCTGGTTACTTTCATCATCATTGCGCTCATACGTCTGTGACAGACGATTTATTCAATGTCTGAGGCAAGATTTTTCATGGCTGTTTACTTGTAAGCCGATACTGGAGCGGCATGACTTTCCGCACGGTCTACAAATGGAATGGTGGTGGCTTTATGCCCACATGATCACGATCATGGATTCCTGTATCATTAATATGCTTGTCATATCGTAAACAGAAACGGCCTCAAAAAATCGTAGTATAAAATATTTTTGTACGGCAGAGTTTCTCCACTCTCCACGTTGCTTTCTTTACTCCCGAAACCAGGAGCAAAAAATACCATTGTTACCTTTCGCCTTTAATAACAAGACGCTCTGATGTAAATTTCTTTGATAAATTAAAAAAAAAAAAATTAAGACAAAGCTAAGTATCGCCATTGATGGAGTTGACAGTGGCGGTGCTGTCGGTGTTTGATAAAGATTCTCGAATCATACGCTTTCTTTTTGGCGTAAGTACGGGTAGCTAGCTCTCTGTCCATTCTCTGCAAGTTCTTACTTCACGTGGTGTAATTACAGCTCTAGTCAGCTAGATTATCCACCAGCAGCCTTTACTCGTACAATGCTTCGGCTAAGAACCTGCGGCTTAATTCAATTTATATCAGTAATTCCAGTGGTTTGAAACTCGTGTGAATCTTGCGGTTGCTAATGCACACGTTATAGACCATTTGGCTTCTGTTTGTGGTTGTGTAATTGCTTCAGAATTGATTCTTAGAAAGAAGCAGTAGCAATTACTTAATCTAAAAACTAAACCCGACCATCCTACTTTAAGTAGAAGTGCTAAAGCACGCTCCGTTTTTTTGCTGCAGTAAATTCATTCAGCCTTGTCACTCTGAGACTTTGCGATGCATCTATAGTGTCAAGCCAGCACCTTCTAAGTACAACTGAGCGGTACTTCGTTGATCTACCTTAAATGGGCAAAGACAAATTACCGATTCAGACGAGACACGCTCCGTCTATTCTAAGCCTATAGGCAGTGTTGCTACTGAAGCTTACAAAGCGAGCGAGCAAGCTCCCGCTGCGCACATTTACACTTTAAAGAAAAACTCCCCTCGCTGCGGCACTACAAATACTGAAGACTGTACAGAGTGTATAATTGCAGAAACAGAATAGGTAACTATGTGGCAAAATAAGGGTTTCTTCTCCTCCACCTCGGCTAAACTGATGAGCACGATACGACTGCTGGCACGGTACAGAAATTGCGCACGTGAAAAAGGCTGAACCAAGTTAAGATTTTAGTAGGTTTTCCAAAACCTTCATCTCGAAATACTGTCGATGCAGCCTGTGAGTGCATTACAATCCCAATAGATTGATTAAGCAAGCTTCATCATATGGTTTGAATTCCACTCATAATGTGGACTAACCATGTAGTAAGTTCTAAATACTTTCTACAGATGTCGCTGGATCGTCGCTTGGAGACGAGCATCAAGAGATAGAAAATTTGGCGTTCATCGGCCGTGCATCGATAGCTCAGTGGCAGAGCGGTGGGGCGTTTACCCATGCGGCCCGGGTTCGATCCCCGGTCGATGCATGTCATATTTTCTATTTCTTATTTTCACTTGTCAGCCTGAACAATATGTAGAGTCGACAGATTGAATCATATTGCCCACGCGTTCTCACGTTCTTATCTACACACCCTGTGCAGTACTTACTAGAGTACACAGTAGTGAATAGTGAGTAAGAACCGGGGCAATAAATACCGATCGGTCATGCTAATCGCTCCCCGGTCCGGTCCGGTCCGGTCTGGTCGAGCGGGCCGGCTAGATGCGCCCGCGCCGCTACACCGATACGCAGCTTTAATTGCTTTTTATCAGCAGACCGAGCATAGATAACTTTAGGAATAACTTTCATTTGAAATGCAAGGAATCCAAAGATGTCTTCAGTTCCTTTGATCGTTCCGATTGCTACAAAGTTGTTTGTAAATTGGTAATACACGATCAGATTCGACTTTTATGAGGATGATTTGATAAGAAATCTTCGGAAAACATTCAGAAATCGGCGTAAATAAAGTGAACACAACACCAGTGTCGAGTACAAAGTGTGCTAGGGACGCAAATGTCTCTAAACAAGAGTGATCTGTGGCACAGCCCAGACGGCTAACACGGTCCACGAGCTACTTACTCTTTACTCTAGTTGGACAATGGACAGTGGAACCACTACTTGTAGTCAGACAGGGGACAGAGGACTTGCTACTTGCACACCGACGGGGATAAATATGCATCAGGATGTGATCAGGAAGCCACAGCTGCTACAAGCGACGCCATGAGATACATCGAAAAGTTTTGATCACAACAACAACTTACTAATGGATACAATTATCCTATTAGGTACCTATAATTCTAAAAGTCACAAGTGCTGGACTAGCCCCTAATACCTAGTAATAAAAAATCAGTAATTAGAGAAACTTACTACACAAAATTAAAGTAGAGATAGAGACCAATGTGAATTTATCACAATTACAATTACCTACAGTAGTTATGCATAAGCTCAACCTTTCAACTTTCAAAATTAAATGTTGTTCTTGAACTATTTCCAAAAGGTTCACTTCCAATTTTGCTGTCGAAATTATTTGTTCTTTGCGTGTAAATAAACACTTAACTATTAAGTGAGGCAAGCCACAACCAAAAGGTAGCCAGTCAAATCAAAAGTCAATAATAAACTTACAAAACCAGTTCCTAACTAAAAAACAATCAATTCCATGGCTAATTAGTTTCCCGTATCCACTAGAATCGATAATAATCGGTAAAATGATCGATTCGCGGCACCGAGACGAATGCGATTACGATAGCTCACATTCGCACGCTCTCGATTTCAAATCGATTTTTTGTAGAGTTTCAACACGCGACAATCACAACCGGGGAATAGGTCGACTCAATGAAATCTAGACAGAAGACATTTGAATGAAAAATGTGAGACTGCGTAAACTGGGTTGAAAGATCTACCAGATTCACATGCGTTTTCTGAAGAGGAATTGAAGAGGAGAGAAATAACTGAGCAAGAACACTAAGGCGAAAAACACACGCAACGTCCGTTTGTGCGTCATTGATTCGGTTGGAGAACCTACCTTCATACGAATACGGTTTGTGTCAAACGCCATCGCACAACACTGCGTCGGGTGCGTCTGTAAAATGATTCGTGTCGCCCAATAAATTAGGATAAAAGATGACTGGTGCCTTTAGAATGTAGAGTATTGTAGAGTAGTTTGTTATCTATCATATCACCATCTTTTGATCTTTTATTCAATGGCAGTTTCTGATGATAGCAGACTCTTTCAATTCCAGAAATGGCCAACTGATTTTACATTTACTTGGTAATAACACTAATAACAAGTGATGAGTAGGTAATAAGTTACATACTAGTAGTAATGTTGTAACTTACTACAGATGTCGCTGGATCATCGCTTGGAGACGAGTCATCAAAAGATAGAAAATTTGGCATTCATCAACCGGTGCGTCGATAGCTCAGTCTCTCTCTCTCTCTCTTCGTGTGGGACACCGAGTCGTTCAACGACCCGATGAACCCTGGTGTCAGTTTTTCAACCGCCTGCTGCAAGGTTGTGTAACGACCGCCATCATAGACAGCAACCGGGACCGACGCTAAACGTGCCCATCCAAAGCACGGAACCATCTTACTTTTCGGACAATCAGGAATTTTCTGCAATGTCAGACTGGGAACAAATTCACAAAGTGATATATGTATATCAACTTTGTGAGTGACCCCACCGGGACTTGAGCCCGGAACATTCTGCGTGGCAGGCAGTCATACTAACCACTGCGCCACATCGGCTGTCGATAGCTCAGTGGCAGAGCGGTAGGGTGTTTACCGTGCATCCCGGATTCGATCCCCGGTCGATGCATGTAATTTTTTCTATTTATTATTTTCATATGGAAGTGACATACCTTTGAGATGGGCTCCTCGCTCCAGCCGCCGGTGTTTGCCATGCCTTCCAGCAGTGTCAGTTCACTGCAACAAGACAAACACATTTCGTTAGACGACATCACCTACGAAACTTGATTTAGATTAGATTTAGCTCAATATCTTGTCCAATCTATGTACTTTTTAAGAAGCCTGTGCAATGTCCCACTGCAGGGCAAAGGCCTCCCCTCTTTCGCGCCACCCGTGCCGTAAACTGGCATAAAAATGTTGGCAAGAAATTGCGAAACTAAAATGGGACTGGGCGGAATGGTCTTCGTCGGCGTGGCCGGAGTCGGAGAAGAAGTCGAATTGGCGATATGACTTCGATGTCTTTCTTTAAAATTGACTGGCGGAGGTCCAAGATCAAGACGGGCGGCGCGAATTTAAGTAGGTGTGTGAATGTAAAAAGTCCGCAACTGAAATTATATCTACTTACGCAGATGTTATCCGGCTATGAAATGGACAAGATTATCAGAGAAATTACGAGTCACTATTGAAGCAGTTTTCTTTTTTAATGTTACTTCAAAATCGTGACTACATACAATTCAATGTATGGTTGTGGTTTATGCACGTTGTGATGTCATAACTTTACGTAATATTGCTTTTATACAAATTCATGGAGATTACCTTATGATGTGAGTGCGGTCAATCTGTTGAATGATTCGCTCTTTTATACTATTCTTCGTCATTTTTAATGTAAAAGGTTTTAAAACACGTCTTGAATCATTGTATGAATCAAGTGAGTCCAATTTATATGACATACCTACATTAGCTATACGTAACAATAATACTACTACTACTACTATAACCAAAACAGCTACAACATAACGTAACAAAACAACCAATTCTTATTTTAGGGTAGTCTTTTATTTGCAATATGGTAGTAACATTGTAGTAGGTACCTATTTAAAGCTTGGGGACCAGGATTTATGACTTCTCACCGTGTGCCACGGAAGTCGAGGATGGAAGTGTTTACTTCTAGTCATCAAGTACCGCAAAACAGTAACAAATTGAGTGGCAGTGACTTGGTGAGCCTGTCTGGGAACCATGGGTCTGACTGGAAAGACGGTTCTCATACTTGACAACTTGACATCCATTGCTGCGCATTGCGGCGTAACGCATGCTTCTGTTAGATGTAAGGAAATTTAGACCCATACTATCAAGACGTTGATGTTGGACATTGTTGCAAGCCTGGTTTGACTGACATCTGCCTCTGTTGCATTTTGTATGGTAGATGCAATATACCATAACAGCCACAACAGTCCACTGCTGGACATGGGGGATATTGCCATACACACCTTGCTTGGCAGGCGGTTTGGCGAGCGTAGTTCAAGATGTTGCATTGAAAGGAAACGCTGCTGCCCATTCCCTGGATGATTATCCCTAAGCCACTTTTTACGACACCCACGGGCAGAATTGGGGTGATGCTATTCTAAGCTAGCATCAGACGGCACAATATAAGTACCTACTATCTTCTGCACCAACGGATGTCAGATGTGGGATACACCGACTAGTGGGAACCGGCGCCGAGACGCGCGGCTATTGTATGCGTCTGCGCACCGTGATAGATGCGTGTGAGTCCGTTCTGCGCTAATCATGCCCTGTCATGTGATAGATTAGTAGCTTGACAGCAAAGTCAGTTTTTTTTTCACATCACAAATTTAGGGAAAAGGCGCGCGGGACACTACACTAGTTGTTGGAGCATATCGGTTACAAAGTACTTTGTTGAAGATTGACTCGACGAATAAGAAATTGGAATGAAGAACTCGCTAAGTGATTTCAATTTTATGGCTCTACGACTCTCCTAAGTACCTAATTGAATTTACGACTATAACAACAAAAAGCCCGTTTCCCTCAGACAATGAAGAGCCCGCTCGTAATTTCGTTTGTCGAAATAATTGGAAACAGCTCGATGTATGGGGGGAGTACCAGCAATAACTCCACGTAGCGTCGTACCCGCGGCGTCCCGTTACGCGGCGCCGACGACGGCGACCCACCGCGCGGTCGCCGCACGGTCGACGCGCGCACCACGCACGACCAGGCGATTTATCAGCGAAATAACCACAGAGCAAGGGAGGTGTTATCGAGGAAATCGGCTGAACGATCGGAATGAAGTCATGAATATCGCGTCGCATTTAGGCTAGTTTTTGACAGTTGCTACAGCGTTGCGCTTCATCACTCTGCCATGATGATGCTGACCGCACTCGTAGTCGCTGACAGACCTAAGATCATCCTGTGTACAAGTAATAGATCACACAAGGCACGATATTAGGTGATTCTTGGTCTGTATTGGGCGAATGACCCTTGGGCTTTATTTTTCAACTGTGTTTGTTAGCTAGTGCAAGCTTCCCTTTGATTGAATACTTAACTCACTTTCACAAGTGAAAATAAGAAATAGATAAAATGACATGCATCGACCGGGGATCGAACCCGGGCCGCATGGGTAAACGCCCCACCGCTCTGCCACTGAGCTATCGATGCACAGCCGATGAACGCCAAATTATCTATCTCTTGATGCTCGTCTCCAAGCGACGATCCAGCGACATCTGTAGAAAGTATTTAGAACTTACTACATGGTTAGTCCACATTATGAGTGGAATTCAAACCATATGATGAAGCTTGCTTAATCAATATATTGGGATTGTAATGCACTCACAGTGCTATATTATTCTCACAAGTGAAAATAAGAAATAGATAAAATGACATGCATCGACCGGGGATCGAACCCGGGCCGCATGGGTAAACGCCCCACCGCTCTGCCACTGAGCTATCGATGCACAGCCGATGAACGCCAAATTATCTATCTCTTGATGCTCGTCTCCAAGCGACGATCCAGCGACATCTGTAGAAAGTATTTAGAACTTACTACATGGTTAATCCACATTATGAGTGGAATTCAAACCATATGATGAAGCTTGCTTAATCAATCTATTGGGATTGTAATGCACTCACAGTGCTATATTATTCTCACAAGTGAAAATAAGAAATAGATAAAATGACATGCATCGACCGGGGATCGAACCCGGGCCGCATTGGGTCGCTTGGAGACGAGCATCAAGAGATAGATAATTTGGCGTTCATCGGCTGTGCATCGATAGCTCAGTGGCAGAGCGGTGGGGCGTTTACCCATGCGGCCCGGGTTCGATCCCCGGTCGATGCATGTCATTTTATCTATTTCTTATTTTCACTTGTGAGAATAATATAGCACTGTGAGTGCATTACAATCCCAATAGATTAACTCACTTTCCTTGACCTGCCCGCGCCGCTGTGGCTGCTGTTCGCAGCACCGTGACTTCCAATACTGACCCATTTCTACGCTCGTGGTTTATCTCGGGATCTCGGGGAGCCACCAGTGTTCACGGGGTTCCCTCCGAATCCCCTCTCGGACCGCCCGCGCCGCGGCGGCTGCTGTGCGCTACCATTCTGTCCCATGACTCCATGACTGCCCATGATTCTATGCTCGTGGTTTATTTTGTCCTCAACCGTTCCGCGATCACGGGCGCTCGTGATTCTGTCGCCGATTGTGTACGTGTGCGGTGTGCTTTCGTTTTGGTATTGGATTTGCGAGCGCTTTAGTGGAATGCCACTACGCCATGCATATTACTGCGCTGTGATTTCTGTTGGGGAATTTATAGCGGGTTATCTAGTCGTACGCAGAACCTATTATGGCATTGAACTACCGTAAACCGTACATACTTTTAAGAATATAAGTACCTGCATTTGTTTAATTACGATGCTACTCAAATCATCATCATCTGCCTTTCCTCAGCCCAGATAAGTTTCAGCTGAGCAACGTTTTGAAAAGGATTTCGCAATGTTTCTTGACTAGCCGCCTGTCTGACGTCAATTCGCTTTGGGAATGCTATCGCAACCATGTGGTTGACCATTATAGTCGACAGATTTTCAGCAGTGGTCAAAAACTCTATGTCAAACAAAACACCCTTAGTGGACAAGGGGTAGGTGGCTGTAGATATTCTTAGCCGCTACTACACGGCAACCACTTTGACTACTTAAATATTTCTCCTCAATACCAAGTCGGTCAGTAATGCCAAGTGCAACTTTGTAGGGTCCACTAGCGTGACAAACGGCACACCGACACCGATCGCTCCCGATGCAGCCGACTGGCAACTGGTCGTCGTACATATACCCGCCTTACTTACTTACTGGTCGCCGCACATTCATCGCCGGCGTCAGATCCCGCAACTCGATTACCGCCGCCGTTTCGCCGACTGTTTGTTTATTTGGATACCTTCGGGAGCCGACTACTATCCTAAAGAGTTACGACCGCTGCAGCGCTTTATTTCAGCCAATAGCATCGCCTTGTTTCACGGCTGTTTCATGGCTATTGGCGAATACGGGACAGTGATTGGTTGCTCCCTTACATGGAGCGAGATTCCTCCCGTGACAAATGGACGAATGATTGCGCGGATCGGGGTCGAAAGCATTCGTCTACCCACGTCGGGTCCCGCAAGTCGATTAAAGTGCCTAGAGTATATAGCTGCTGGTTTCTGGCTGTTGCTGGGTCACAACATGCCGACTTTGTTTGTTTATGTGCTGATTGTCTAAATATAGACAAACATGTGTTATTGTATGAGAATCTTGTTAGGAATGCAGCTAGCCTACCGGTCCGGTAAAATCAGATGCAGAATATGCAGATTTAGCTATTGATGATTGGCGATTGAATTCCGCAGAAAGCAGCATGATTGGAACTCCACCGCAATCAAAACGTAGACCGCTAGCTGCTGGTATCATCGATTATGCTTTAGGTTATGGATATGATTTGATGACACAAGCTTTTCTCTGAAACTTTTCAAACAATTTGTGCCCCCTTTTCTGCTAAAACATGGTGTGAATCATTAAAGATATTACAACTTCTCGCTACTATTACTTATGCCGATAGATACGAGGTAATTGAAGTGTAAGTATAATTAAACTAGCTCTATATTAAATTGCTAGTCTAATGGATCACTCTTAAGTAGAGATAGTGTAGTGAGGTTTTATTTGCATATTCTGAATGGGATTTCCAGTATCTCTATCTTCAATCGAACTTATAAGCCCTGTTAGACTGATTTCCCTGTTATGTTATGAAGAAGGATGTTGCCTCAAAACAGGCCAGCGTCCCAGGACACGTTCCCGAGTCCCGCAATAACTGTCGGCGTCACATTCGCACCTCGCCTGCCCGACGTCAGCAGGAACGGGACCGGCAACTAAATTACTATCCACTATCCGACGTAGCCGTGATAGAGTCATGCGCCGGGTGCGCGGCCGCCGCGAGGGAGCTACGGTATCTGCGCGAGGCGTGAGTTACGGGGACCGGCGAATGACAGCGTGTATGTTTAATTCCAGCTGACGGCTATGAATATATATTTGAAGCTAGGAATCTGTGGTGTGATGGCCGGCAACAACGCCGCGAGGAAGCTACGGTATCTGCGGCAGGCGTGAGTCACGGGGACCGGCGAATGACAGCGTGTATGTTTATGAAATGTTTAATTCCAGCTGACGGTTGAGAATTGATACTCGAAGCTAGGAATCTGTGGTGTGACGGCCGGCACAAACGCCGCGAGGGAGCTACGGTATCTGCGGCAGGCGTGAGTCACGGGGACCGGCGTATGACAGCGTGTATGTTTATGAAATGTTTAATTCCAGCTGACGGTTGAGAATTGATACTCGAAGCTAGGAATCTGTGGTGTGACGGCCGGCACAGGCCCGCGAGGGAGCTACGGTATCTGCGTGAGGCGTGAGTCACGGGGACCGGCGAATGACAGCGTGTATGTTTAATTCCAGCTGACGGTTGAGAATTGATACTCGGAGCTAGGAATCTGTGGTGTGACGGCCGGCACAGGCGCTGCGAGGCACTACTGCATCTGCGACAGGCGTGAGTCACGGGGACCGGCAAATGACAGTGCGTATGTTTAAGAAATGTTTAATTCCAGCTGACGGCTGTGAATTGATACTCTAAGGAAGCTGTGGTGTGACCGGCAAAGGCGCCGCGAGGTACTACGGTATCTGCGGCAGGCGTGAGTCACGGGGACCGGCGAATGACAGCGCGTATGTTTATGAAATGTTTAATTCCAGCTGACGGTTCAGAATTGATACTCGGAGCTAGGAATCGCACAGGTGCCGCGAGGTACAAACGTATGACAGCGTATACCTATGTTATGCAAACGGTTGAAGTCCTACGGATAAATGAGAATCAATAACGGGTAGGAATATGTGGTGCCCAGGGCTGCGCGACTACGGTATCAGCGAGAAGCGCGAGTCACGGGGACCGGCATTTGACAGCGCGCATGTTTATGAAACCAAAGCGTGTCGTTAAAGCAGTTGAAGGCCGGAGGACAGTTGAGAATTGATAATCTAAAGAATGCAGGAACCTGCGCGGGACAAGCGGTCTGCCGGCGGGCGCGCGTCAATGTGGGTGTTTACTTCTTACGTCTTTGCATCTTACATGTATCAGTAAATACCTACAGTTAGATGGATCAAAACGCGGTCGAGAACTAGTAATCTTTGGTAGGAATTCAATTGACGAGGCCTCGCTTGGCACAGAAGTTATAGAGCTAGGACTAGCAGACTAGGGCTGCTCAATAGAGCTACGAATCAGATTGAAGATTTTTGTCTGGATTCGGCCTCAAAGAGTAATCCTCAAAGCACCGACGAAACTTAAGTCACCACCTTCCATGGCTTCTTTTGCAACCTTAATTGGCCATCTTTTCATGGCTTGCACCATGCCGAATAATGATGGAATTTGAAATAGATTGGTGGCGATCGGCCGGCGGCCGGCGGCCGGTGGCGTGGTAACTGACAACCGCACTCGGACGACGATGATGATGCAGCTTGTGATTGCTGACAAGCTGAATCGAGCGAACCATTACGATAATTCTATCGGTCATGCGGACCTACGTATACCAAATGAAGATAGATGAATATTAAGAATTAAGAGGAAAACGTTTAGCTTAGAAGAACAAACGGTTCATTGACTTGGTATTGCATATGATACCTATGACAGAAGAAGAGATAAGTACCTAGACTGAACAAAAATATGGACGCAGATTACCTATTGAAGTCCAAAGAATATCATCAGCAGAAATGATTTGATTATAGTTAGGTACTTCTGAGATGATTAGGGGCATATATCTAGCTAAATAAAAATAAACTTGCTCACAACACAAACCGCATCTAATCTCGTCCACGTCCGTACTTATCAATATTTTCGATTATGATTGCATCGCTTGCCTCTATAATTCGAGCTTCGAAAGAAGACATTATTCCAGTTAACCCACCAATTCGGTTAGTAACTACGTAATGTTTGGTCCGGTTACAATATTTAGGTAACGGATACAAATAATAAGAGAGTTGGTTGGTTTAGTACAAGTTTTATTAAAATTACCTTATTCGTTTCTGATTGTTGTATCAACTAGAGACATAAGTAAGTATGTTGCAATAGGTATTACATAATATTTCATTGCTTATACAATTACCATTTGTTACTTTATTATATGACGATTTACAAAGGACTAGGTATCTAAGTACGATTAGATCGTTTACGAGACGGGCCGGAACGGGTCGCGTTGCTCGAAGGTTTACGACGACAACTTTTTCCAATGACTGATAATTGATCACAAATTTCTTCGAGCCATAAAACTACAAAATTAGTGAAATTCTTCGTTTATTTAAAAATAAAAATATGGCAACCAAGAAGCGAAAAGAAATCTAAACCACAAGATTAGTGTGTCCATTAACCACTTCCTAACCCTGTTGACCCGAAACGTTACCGCACAAATCGATATTTCCGATGTTTTCCATCAGCGAGACGATTCCGTGATCTACTCGCGTGAATCGATACTCTAATCGATTACGCAAAATCCAGTTCCGAAGAAAGTGATGATTAGGTAACGTCGACACTTTAAGATTAAGCTTATGTTAATTATGTTTTTTATCAATATATTATGCGTGTTATGTATAAATTGTCTTTATGCTGGGTTTAATTAATTAAATTATAACATCGTAACGTAAGTAAGTACAGTCATAATTAGATTTCTCTTTCGGTAATACTTTACTCGTGCTGTAAGAATAACTGGATGACGAACCTGTTTGATAGAGATATTTTACCAAACTATTAACACAGACATATTATCTGAGTCGTAAACTAGCCATATCGCCTTTCTATCACAGTTCATTTCACAGATTGCTTCAAAAACTGTTCTCTTAACATTAACATTGTAATCTCGAACGACATCGCCCCACTTTCGAGGCAATACCCGTTGCAGCGGCCGGGCCAAGTAAACCACCGCAGATATTATAATGGAAATTACCGATCGAGAAGAAATCTAATAATATCCACTTGACAAATAGAAATTGTCGTTTTCCGCGGGCGCTTCGGATAATGTTGCCATCATCATGGGATCGGTGGAAAGTGTGTCAAATGGCAAGATGGCAACACACCGCGTGCCGAGTAGCGAGCGGAAGAGATTTGCAAGTTAGCACTAAGCACGCGACGGAACACGCGGGTTCAGGTTTTGTTAGTAGATTTGCGAGGAAGAGTATAACAAATGGATTGAGCTTTTAGTCATGCATGACAGCTTTTACCTACACAAGAGCCAACAGATAAAGTTGATGAATGTAGAATGCTGTTAAAGTTAAAAAGTTAAAATTGAATGGATATACGGGGTGTACGGGGCAGCTAATACTGATAGGTAGCACTCATACCATGAAATGAAACTGATTGGAAAATATTTTAGTAGATGTAATTTTTTTTTTACCTTCTATAGAATTATTACGATAAGCAGACTGCATTCACTATCAGAAAGGGTAGATTTTAAATTCCATCACTTACTATTCTGAAACCTTACCATCGCAGTGTACTTATTCTCTTGTAACTTACACACTGCTATTGCATTGTCTCCGAGGCTCGTTTTCCTCGTGACAATGTTACTTGTAACCTCATTTAACCTTCTAATATGAATTACTACAGCTATCTCTTAACTACTCTTAGATCTCTACTTATTATAAAAGTAGTAATACTACGTAAAAGTAGTAACTCTACTTATTATAAAAGTTATAATAAGTACCTTATTTGCGCAACGTTACTTTAGTGGTAATAACGCAGGACTTGATGTTTAATTGTGGATTATTAACCTTATTTTTTGTTTTAAGATTATCTCACAAAGATTACCTACATTGAACTGAAGATATCATTAAATCCGTTCAATTAAAATAAACTTTGTGTAGGTATAAATATACCTGCTCAAGTCGTAACTGCAGCACAACATTATCCACTCATTTATAACAGTCTGGAGGCTATCTCCAAATAGTTGTTGAGCCAAAAGGAAGGCGAAACACCACTGTGGTAAAGGTGGAGAGGACGACATGAGAGACGTTTTCAAAACACTCATGAGACAACAAAGCTTTGCGGTATTGCACCAATCTTTCATCCTGCGTCTATTCTAACATCATTACAATAAAATACTCGTTGTGACTCAGTCCAATGATCATTCATCCATCTTTTTCTGATTACAGGCGTATCTGTCTGTAGGTAATACTAGTTGCGTCGTCACCCGTAATTTCTACTGTTATTACTATTATGTTAGTAATTGACTTCTTACGTTGACTTTAATAAGGCAACCTAACTGCATTTGAACTGCAATGTAACTGCCAAAAACAGTAACTGCATTGATTGAAATGCATCGCCGAATGTTGGTCATACCTACAACAACAAAAACCGTGTTGTGCATTTCGTGCTAATATTACTATTAAGTAGTCAATAAGTTTTATGTAATTTAGATACTCATTCATATGCCTACGCCTACAAGATACCTGCGGAGCGATTTAGGATAATTTCAATATGACACCACATGATAGATTTTCTAGTACGTCATTTTCATTCAAATTGAAAATTACGTGTCATGTAAACATTACCACATTACGCAAGGTAAAATCCGTGTTTTAGTTAAACTTATTCGTTCTTAACATTCGTATACTTGCAGTTCGTTTATACAGATCCTCTGCGTTGGTTTTTGTAACAGCTGCGTACCTACCTACTTAATGAAGACTCAATCGGATACGTTTACGGATCAGGGGACGCGATAATTGTTGAACTTACAGAGGTTATTTACATTTACGATTATGTAAGGAAAAGTGGAAATAACTAACAAAGTATATTTTTTAAATGGGGATAATTTTGTGTTCTATAAAAAGTTATATGGTATTTGCGGTCCAATGGCTAATATAAACTAAGAATATTTAACTCATGGTATAATTATTTTGTTTTGTGGGAATAGGCTGTTTTTCGCCAGAAAAAGCAGTTTTTCTAAGTAACCTGTCTATCTCTCCTAAAACTGACCTATCTAACATTCTCTATCTGTGACCCGTTATCTTCAACTAAATTTTCCGCCAAAAAAAAGTGGAAATATTGCATTCGAGTTTTGCTTGTAGGTAGATATAATTACGTATATAGTTGTTACAAATCGCAGAACATGATGAAAGTAAAGGAGAAAAGTAGGTACATAATCTAGGTATGTTTAATTTAATTGGTAACGGAACGACCTAATAATTCGCACATTTCGGAACAGTTACTCACGTCGCGTCGGAAAAAATCGTAAACAATGTACAGAATAACATTACAATTCCGTGAACTTTTCAATGTCGATTTGTATGTAAATTTATTCTTAGTGCAGTACATAAAAAACCCCGTAGGCACATGCGTGTACGCCGGACAGGTGACGTATTTTTAAATCTGGGGTTTGATTTCTTATGAATGGTCATAAATATATTGTTACTAATTTAATTACTTGTCTACTATATGAATGCGTGCACTTTACACGTACCTAGTCCTACCCTAATCCATTCAGAATTAATTATGGTTTGAACGAGTTTGAGTAATAGTTCTAATCTGACACGAGTATTAATACCAATCGCAGTAGGACTCATGCGAAATCAGCTTTCTAATGATTTAAAAATACGGCTCGAGGGCGTCAAGAGATTCGTTGGTGGCATTCTGGACAATGCGTGAGAATTTTACAACTTGGGCTATTGTTTTAACAATGACCTTACTAGTGTTGTAGCGTGTACTACTTTTCATATCGATAAACAGAATACCAAATTTTGGGGTAGGTATTTAATCGTATTGGGATTGGGAATGTAGTTACATATGTTAAAGAATGGAGTGAAGGTAAAGGTCGCAGGTTTGAATCCTGTCTGATTGTAAAAATAACAGCAAAAATAAACGTGAAAATAACAACGAACGACTGAAAAAAGGACTGTGAATGTGTCGTTATTTTGAAATATATAAAAACGCACTAGATTAATCGCGCCACTTACCTATCATTAAATGTAATAAAATTGGCAAAGCGTTTTGAAATTGCAAAGTTAATCGTTCAGTGTGATCTTACAAAAACGAATAAAACACTCAAAGGTGTCAAGAGCGATGCTTCACGCAGCTCGATCATTAGATCAATTAAGATTAACACAAGCGGAGGCAGCTGTGAAAAAAGGAAGGTTTCTCGCTCACACGCACGCTTAATGAAAGAGATACGATATCTTAATCAGTAATTTCTTAAAGAGGTCCTTTTTAGTGTTCGCTGCCTATAGAGTGCAAACGGAAACCCTATTACTCAGACTTTGCTCTCTGTTTCTCACCAGGCTGGGATGTCATAAACTTCACTGTAGAGTTGATCAGACATGCCGTATTTTAGTTGCCGCTATAGCAACAAATACTAAACAGAATAAAATTAATATTTAAGGGAGCTCCCATATAACAAACGCAATGTTTTGCAGTTTTTATATATTCTGGTAAGGAACCCGTCGTGCGCGAGTCCGACACGCACTTGCCCGTTATTTTTTATAAATCAGCTCCTTTTTATAGCTCGTTAGCTGGTGATTTGAAAGAGATTTAATGCAGGATTACTTATAATGGATGCGTTGAACTGGTTCGCATGTGGTTCTTTACGCGGGCACCTGGTGCGCTGGTCCATACACGATATAAAACATTGATTACATTAAGTATTAACGGAAGTGAGCGGAATAGCCCACGCAATTTTTCCTTATCGTTTGTTTTGTTGTATTTCCAGTTGTTTTAACATCCCTTTTATGCTTTCTCGTTCAATTGTTTCATTCAAATTTTTCCTGGAAGAAATTTCTGTTAAGCATACGACTGCTTTCACATAATCCTTTTTTGTTAATTTTTCAGTGCCAAAATAAATATTCTTATCTTTTATCGATAGCCTAAATAAGTGTCATCGTCCCATCACTAGTATTGAAACTGCAGTCACAACAAGAGATCAAGGACCGTGCCACGAGATAGCGCGATTTATTCACAATTCTACCAGACTGAGAATTGAACCCGCTACCTCGAGAATGACGATGATTAACTACTGAGCTGCAGGGAATGCTGTGCTGCCAGACCATTTACGTTTTTGAGACTGAGAGGATCACAAGTTCTAGGTATAAATATTTCTGCTTATCAACATTCTTGTTGGCAAATGAGAATCTAGGATCTTACCTTTTCTAATAGGTAATCTTCAAAAAATCATAAGAATAAAATTAAAATATGTTTTTCTACACAAATACTTATAGGGTGAAACTAAACTAGTGACCGATAGCGAAATCTCAGAATCAGCTGGTGATAAGGGAGAACCTTGGAATAACGTTCCCCAAGAAACATAGGCAAAAACATGATAAAATAGTTGGATATTCCATGCTAATTCATAATTCAGCTGACCGGCAAAGGACGATGACCGTTTGTCCTAGAAGCCCGTCCCCCTCCTCTAATCAGGGTAAATATGGATCAACAGATTTGAAATATATCTCATTTGAGAGATCATGGTTAGGTGTACATTTTTATTGTAGCGACATTTTTCTAACTCGCGGGGTAACCGAGAAAAATCACATTTTGTAATCATTTATGCTGGGGCTTAAAACAAAAGATTGTAGGCCTTAATTATCTTTATTACGACGGGATGGCATCCTCAGCGCACGTTGGATCCACATTTGTGAATCACTTAAACACATACACATATATATGACGTCTATATCCCTTGCGGGGTAGGCAGAGCGCAAACTGCAAACTGCAAAAAACGGCAATCTACACCACATCTTACAAAAATTAAGAGTTACAATGAAGACTGTGCATCACCATAGTGACAGGTTGTCAGCCTGGTGCCTGAAATTGTAATACACATCTACTCTCAAATCCCTTATTCGCTTCTTACGACACCCACGGGAATGATAGAGCGTGATGCTATTCTACACCGTCACCACACGGCATTTCTGATCACTATACCTATTTATTAAAAAACCGCATCAAAATCCGTTGCGTCGTTAATAAGGAGTTCGCGTTTTACATGTCTAAAGTACCGTCACCTACTGATCTCTTACTCGTCGGCAATTCCACTCAAATTGCCTATTTGAAACATCCACCGAGCCGTTGTCATGGCCTGTTGGTCAGATCAGAAGGCTGCTCTTCTGACCAACAGGCCATAGATGCCGAAATCCCTCAAGGCTCTGTACTATCTGCAACACTGTTTCTGCTTCTTCTTCTTAGAGTGGGATACCAAGTCGTCCAACGACCCGATGAACTCTGGTGGAAAGGACTTTGTAATAGATAATCAGACCTGTACTGAAATGCCGAGTCGTGAGACTGAATTGAGAATGTTTCGGTGGATGTGCGGAGTGAGTCCAAATAGGCAATGAGTGGAATTGCCGACGAGTAGCAGGACAGTAGGCGACGGTACTTCGGACATGTAAAACGCGAACTCTTTCTTAACGACGCAACGGATTTTGATGCGTTTTTTTTCAATAAATATAGAGTGATTCACAAATGCCGTGTGGTGCCGGCATCACTCGTGGTAGTCGTAAAAAGCGACTAAGGGATGTGTATTGCAATTTTTGGCGCCAAACTGACAACCTGTCACTATGGTGACGCACAGTCTTCTGAATTAATCACAAACTTTTGTCAGACGTGGTGCAGATGGTCATTTTTTGCAGTCGTTTGCGCTCTGCCTACCCCGCAAGGGATGTTGGCGTGATATTATATAAGTGTGTGTGTGTGTGCGTGTGTGAGTGATTCATAAGGAAGGATCCAATTTGCGCTGGGGGTGTCATCTCGTCGTAATTACGATAATTTAGGCCTACAATCTGTTGTTTTGAGCTTCGACTTAACTGGTACACATTATGTGATTTTTCTCGGTTACCCCGCGAGTTAGAGAAATGTCGCCATAGTAAAAAATTAACAATTAGCCACGACCTCTAAATTGAGATATATTTCAAATCTGTTGCACTTACTTTACATTTTTTTTGGTTATAGGGGGGGACAAGATGACCCATCGTCCTTTGTATGGGAGGTCAAATTTATTTTCATATTTCGATCTATGTGCCTGAGGTAAAGTTGTTCCTTATCATATCACCAGCCGGTTCTATCGGTCACTAGTAAAATTTCACCCACTATAATGTTTCAATTTTGATCATCTTCTTGGCAAAGTTAACACGAAACCCTATAATCTGTCTGTTACCTGGAATGCAGCCCTATCTTAAAGTGCTTATAGCCTCAAGGCGGGTTGAAAAAACCTGATGCGTTCGGGTCTGCGGTGGCACAAAATATAGAGTTTACAGAAGGTTCACTCGACCCTATTTGGGATTACCTATGTCTGCTTTATGTCTGTCACTTGCTGTCACTTGTTACATAGCACGATGGCTTGTTACTGCCTAAATTCTCAAAGTATAAGAATATCAAAACAGCAAAATCTGATACAAGAATGTCTTAAGAGTTTGAGCTAATTTTAATCCAAGAAATATGACGCTTGTGGCAATCATCTTGTTCCCCTGAGATTTCAGTTATTGTCAGTTAAAGTCAGTTAGCGTCAAAATCGACGCTAGTACTATGTGAGCCATCTGTACAGGCGTCCCGCGAGTCGTTTCCCTAATTTGTGGTAGTGGTACCTACTAGTACTAGTGGTTAGTCTAGAGCTTGGGGTGAAAATAGCTCAGATTGATGGACATGCTACCAACCTGTCATGCAGCCAAGAAAAATAATATAAAGAAATTGAAGTCCTAGGAATGAGATGGATGAACGACTTGAAACCATGGTAGAGCTAATACATTGCATTTTGCCGACTTTGAAAAAGAGTGCTGACCGATTTTTGCGTGAATACTTGTAACGAATTGTGCCTTAATCATTAGGGCCTTATGTGATGACTGATGACTGATGTTACTCAGTCGAAACGTCAGGTTTCGAGGTAAATCGCTTATTTACCTAAAAAAACTATCGCGATAAGACCAGTTAAAGTAACTAGGTATTATGTGTGAAAGAAATCGTGAGTGCTTTAAAATTTATATTAGGGCCTAACCACAAAAAATATTGACGAGCTTTGCACGCGTATCTACTAGCGTTCTATGAAGTTTTATTTTAAACATGCGTACAACGCTTATCTAACTTTATTGTGGTAAGGCCATTAAGTTTTAATATGCATGCGTTTATTACTAGATTCATTAACATCTTACCGAGAGTTAGGTCTCGTTAAGATCATTGAGTGTACTGAACCAGATTTACACGTTGCAATAAAATGTGCTGTGAGTTATTTTTTCCCATAATTTAAGATCGGCTGTAGTAGATTAGTTACACTGCCTATCTGGACGGGCTGATCGTGTTGCGGCACTCAAAGTTTTAGCATGGGTGATATGATTATAATAAATTTTGATATAAATGACGTCTAAACACCTTTTGGGAAGGCGTAAAATCATTTTAATCCATATGTAGTAGGTACTTACGCAATATTTTCAGAACAGCGAAAATTATTACAGTCTAGGGTTCCTCATGAAGTTTACAAAATTTAAGAAGTATGACAATGTTTATTCTTGCATATCTCAAAAATAATTGACTTGATTATATTTAAACTTAGTACAAAGCTAAAAAGAAAACTTTAAAATTGTGTAGATGAGCGCAGTTTAATTTTTGATTTTGATAAATTACAACTTGCTGATTATCTTGAGTATGTGAGTAAGTGTAATACCTACCATCTGCTAGTTAGTTCAACAAATGCAATTTATTATTTAACTTTGAGTTTCCTTTCATGTCACGAAAGTTTGCGAACCGTTATTTAGACCGGTAAGCCTGCCACATTGTATGCCAATAACTAAGCTAAGTGTTAATATCGCATGAAAATTGCAGCCTGCTCCCGGGCTATTATGAGGGATCGGATATCATAGTGCAGGAGCCGGCGTCCCGTTTTCGCATTACATCGATATTATCGCCGCTGCTGACCGTAAGTAAGTACCTACTTATAATATAAGTAGGCTTAAGGGCAGTGGCGTCGCTGTACTGGCGCCACTTCACGAAAAAGCCATGTCTGCTCGAGCTGAAAGTACACCAGAGAATGTCATCATGAGCCCAAGCTTTTGGAAGCTATCTGTGGACGCTACAAAATATTTTGCTCTTATTAAAGTGTCAGAAACTACTTCTTTTGTCGTTATACGACTCGAACGAAGAAGAACTTTTCTTTGTAGGTACTCAGGTACTTATTTTTAATACTTAAATAGCTGAATTTTATAAGGGCTACAGGTTCTAAATTTTACTGTATAGGGTCTAAATACTTTAAGATAATACAAAAAACTTGGAGAAAGGAAATTCCAATTAATAGTTCACATGAAGTTATTTCTTTTCGTGAAGTGGCGCTAGTTTTCGCACCACTCGGCTTAACTACGTTGCGGACGGTAAGCTGCGCTTGCGCAGAGAGCGGTTTTCAATTGAGGATGTGCATTATTTCAACCAGTCGACTTGTGTGTGAGTCACTTTTAATGAATTGACCAAAACTAGTTAGCGATGATAATGATGATGTTTGAGATTTTTCTTGCGTTAGAATAAAGCACGGCCGGCTCGTGGGAAAAATGTAGCAGCTAAGTTCTGGGAAGCTTAGAAATTGCAGATAGAAATCTATTTTTTCTTTATGATTATGACCAAAGATTAAGTTCATTAAGATCGGCAAGTAGGTATCTATTTAGAATTGAAGATAGCATCTCTTTTTTATAGTTTTATTGCAAAATCAACTTTAGGCTCTCACAGTATTTTTTGTTAAAAATGTCCTTAATATGCATTTACCTGTACTAACCGGCGGTAAGGGGTGATACAATCTATTTAGGCGGTAGTATAGACATAATCTCTCTGCCTTTAAACGTATTATCACTAGTACCGTTAAACAAGAGGTTGATGGTCTTTTATTAATACAAACACAAAATAGTCGAAGTATTCTACATAATTTTTGAAAAGAAAATTCAAATTTTCCACTGCAGGCAGGTTCGCATTTAAACCTGAGGCATATTCTACGTATTTAGGTTGGTCAAAGTAATTCACTTCATGTTTATGGGAAATTACCTAGGTATATTCGACTGGTGATACATTCGTAAGCTTACTATAGTTTTTAAGGTTGAAACACTATTGTACCTACTGTTACCAACTTTTTTAAAATATAAGTTTGTTGACGTGTTGTAAACCTGATTGTAAAATCTGGTGAAATCTAACGACAAATAAACAGAAAAATGTGCCCTCCGATGCACGGTACCGTTCGGACAATCACACTTGGTTCAGCATGCATGGTCTTACCAGACTGGGAACTAATTCACAAAGTTATACATATCATCTTTGTGACTGACCTGCCAGGAACCGAACCCGAAATCTTCTGCGTCGCAGGCAGTGGCACTACCACTGTGCCATATCGTTTTTTTTTTTTTATTGAATAATCAATCTTACAAAACATTTATATTTCCTAGATAAACTAAATGCCGCTAAACGAAAGTTGTTTATCGCGACACGAAAGAAAAACAGTTTATTTAAACGTTAAGTCTGCCTTGTTTGTATAGGTACTTCTCTTCTCTCCATGAATGCAAATTATCCCTGATTACCATTCAAATCATTACCACTAAGCAAGATATCTATATTCCTGCTGATTATAATGACTTACCCATATCTAGATGGTCTCCATATTTATGTCAATTTAGCTATGAATTAACGGACTTTGATAAGAGTTAATGACTAAACATTTCATTACTTACAGCATTTTATGGCTAAAATAATGAATGTTAAGCAATAACTGGGATTTAAATTAGCTATAATATTATGATGTTTCTATTTTTACAGATACTTATATGTCTTATCTACTTTACTGCTTAATCAAATGATTACGAGTGGAAATTTAAATGATGTTTTATTACTTATGGAAATCTTAATTTACCTAGTATCCTGTTGCGCTCATCTTATTTATAAACTGACCTACTGAACAATTCCTAGGTTCTTTAAGGTTCAGCCTCCATCATGAGGCCGGCATCAAATCCTTTTTGTTAACACTGGGACACGACCAGTAAATTCCAACTCTGCTGATGGATGTAATGAATATGTGTAAGTCTCGGTGTAAGTACAGAAAAGTACCTATAGGTTATTCAATAATAAAAAAACAGTGATAAAAATATCAGAGTTTCAGTCTTCTTCATAGAGTCTATGAAGTGTGTTATCGAACCTGGTGAAGGCGGTTTTTACTGAAACTCTGATATTTTTATCACTATCTATGACATAGACAATCATAATTAAAACATGATCGTAATGAAGTTAAAACCAGTATTTACATTGCTCTATATTAATCCATGGGTAATAAAAAAGCTTTGTCGCACAAAATTAAGCAAAGATACGACAAAAAAAATACGACATGTGATTTTTCCATGGCCAACCGACCAAAAAATCCGTCTTAGCGACCCACGTCGATCAATCTCTCGGACTTATGGCTCGGAGACATCTATCCAAGCTATAATAAGATTCCAATGAGATAATCAACGGATAGATATGTCAGCTGGGTAACAAATTGCGTGGCAATGCCTTTGTTTGATTCCGAAGCGAAGATCTTAGCGCAGTGGAAGCAAATTAAAGTTATCTTAAAATCTAAAACTAAATGGTCGATCAGCCTCGGAACAACATTTGACTACGATTCGTAGTGCTCTTTACTATAGCTAAATAAAATAAATTTAATGAGAGAATTCTGCTCCGGAAAGTTTCCGGCCGAGAAATTCTTGTTTCCAAAATCTACTTAAACAGGGCCCAGCAACGAATTGCTTACCGAGCGAACGATGACGCCGTCGTTTCCTTGTAAGTCTAGTTTTTGACAGGAAAAATAGGTATCAGGTTTGAGGAAGACTTTTGGATTGGGACTTAGGTACTAGACTTACTGCACCCGGGCACCAGCTCGTGTGGCACTCCGTCCCTCCGACAGTTTTGGCTTCACCTCAGTTCATCACTCCACCATTCACCAGTTCACAGTTCGACATCAACAATGTTTTCAACACAAAACAACTAAAGATTCCTCTCCGAATGAGGAATCGGCCCCGTTGGCCCCAATCAAGAAAACAATCAAAAATATATGGCTATCGGCAGCCGCGACGCGAGCGACGACTCAAAGTGAGGTTATGTTACCGGCGACCACGTTGGCCTCAATCAAAAGCCGGAACCAAAATCACTTGGTTCACTTCCCCACCGAACAGGAAAACCACACGAGAAAACCGAAAGCACACTAAATTACTTATTTATAATTAAACTTCGCATCCACGATGCGGGCGACGGCAGAGGACGTGACAAGATGACAGAGCAGTGTTGCCAGCACCGCGCGCCCATTTTATACGAAAACTAAACATTCACCCGCCCCGGACCGACCCATCGGTCCGCTCTATGCATGGCAGGCGTGATAATGTAGCTACTGCTCGCTTAAGAACTGAATCCCCCACCTGAACTTCTGCAACTCGAGGAGTGCCATCACTACCCGGAAACAGGTTGAGAATGCGCCCCCGGCGCCAACGCAGTGGCGGTAGGTTGGCATCCTTAACCAGAACGAGATCCCCAATGCAGGGGGGTTCAGTCCTGTCCGTCCACTTAAGGCGTTGCTGCAGAATGTGCAAGTACTCAAGCGACCAACGCTTCCAAAAGTTTTGAGTCATTTGCTGCAACAACTGATAACGCGACAAACGATTGCTATTCACCTCCGTATAGGGATATTCCGGCAAGGCGTTAAGTGGGCGGCCAATTAAGAAATGCCCTGGCGTCAGGGCCTCTAAATCATTTGGGTCTGAGCTGAGCGGACACAAAGGACGCGAATTGAGTACAGCCTCAATTTTACAAAACACGGTCGCCAGCTCCTCGAAAGTCAAAATTGTTAACCCTACAACGCGCAACAAATGCGTCTTAGCGGACTTTACAACCGCTTCAAAAATACCACCCCAGTGAGGGCACGCTGGTGGATCGAACACCCAGGTAATGCCCTGACGGGAGAGGCCCGTGCTGATGGCTTCTTCGTTCTCCCTTAAGAACGTTACAATTTCCTTCATACACCGATCAGCACCCTTAAAGTTGGTACCACAATCCGACCTGATCAGCGCTGGTCGCCCTCGTCGCGACGTAAATCTCTCCAGCGCTGCCAAAAGGCCTCCGTAGATAGGTCGGCCACGAGCTCCAAGTGGACGGCCTTGGTGGCTAGGCACACGAACACGCACAAGTACGCCTTGATAGACTTTGCGTTCCGTAGGCGTGATGCCTTTACCATGAAAGGGCCTGCAAAATCCGTTCCCACACCTGCAAACGTCCAGGCCTCCGTCACCCGGTCCGGTGGGAGATCTCCCATCTGTGGCTGCATTGTGGCTGCCTTCAAGCGGTAACAAGGCAAGCACCTAAACACAACGCTACGTACCGTTCGTCGTCCCGATAAGATCCAAAACTCGCGCTGTAGAATGGCCAATAGCGCATTACAGCCCGCGTGCGAGTTTTTCTCATGACGATCCCTGACTAAGAGCTCAACTAAGGGTCCCCTTTGGAAGTAACAGTGGATGCCGAGCCGAAAGGGCAGGCTAGCGTTCCGAAGTCTGCCTCCAACCCTGAGCATACCTTGCTCATCCAGGAATGGGTTGAGGCGCACAATTCCTCCCTTCAGCTTTCCACGTCCATCCCTGAGCAGCCTGACCTCCTCTTCAAAATGTTCCGCCTGGACGACTCTAACCAATGAGCATAGAGCCGCATTCCGCTCCGCAGGCGAGAGGACAGGTGTAAAGTTCCGTTCTGCTTGAGGCTTCCTGCAGTTGTTCACGAACCGTTTGATCCAACCTGTCACCCCAAGAAGTTTGTCGAGGAGCTATACCGTTCCAGCAAGAAAGCTGGGTTAGGCTTCGGTACGAGTTGCCCCACGTTCACTCGCAAACCTCGATCAGGTGGCCCAAGCGGCGCCCTGCACTCGTTGAATGGCCATTCCTGCGGCGACTCAGTCAGCCATTGAGGTCCCCACCACAGTGGGTGACTCACCAAATCAGGTGCCCTGCACCCGCGCGAAGCGCAGTCCGCTGGGTTCCATTCTCCCGGTACGTGCCTCCACACTAACGGAGTTTCCGACCCCGTAATCTGTGACACCCGATTTGCCACGAAAACCTCAAGTGTATGTACCGACGTCTGCAACCAGCACAGAACTATCCGACTGTCAGTCCACGCGTACACCGTTTCATCCAAGTTGATGGTACCACGCAGATTGCAGGTTACATGATTTAGCAAGCGCGCTAGAAGAGCTGCCCTGCCAATTCCAATTTGGGGATGGTCCATCTAGTTCTGACTGGTGCCACCTTACTTTTGGCCATAACCAGACGCACGTGCACAGTTCCCGTTGAACTTGCTGTCCGAAGGTATACAGCTGCCGCGTACCCTCGCTCCGAGGCGTCACAAAACCCATGTAGGGTAGCCTTACATCCCACCGATGGGACTAACTTGCGGGGTATCGCGATGTGCACAATCCCTGGTAAGGTGGTCACAAACTTGAGCCAATCCTTCAACAACTCTCCGGAGAGTTGGTCGTCCCATCCTAAGTTGGCTAGCCACAACCTTTGTAAAAGCACTTCGCCATGAACGTAACCGGGGCGATCCATCCGTTAGGATCGAACGTTCTAGCGATTGTCGACAGTACCGACCGCTTAGTCCAAGTTTTCTCCAAAGGTCGGGCTCGATCTTGTACGTGAATACGTCATGCGTTGGCCTATATTGCACCCCGAGGATGCCCAACGTATTTGGATTGTCCGGGTTCTCAAAGAGGTGCGGGTCCTGATGGAACTCGCCTGGCAAACCGGCCAGGAGCTCTGGGCAACTGGACAACCATTTCCGCAACTCGTAACCTCCTGAACCCATGATCGCGATCAACTCGTCTCGTAGAATTAGCGCCTGCTCCACGCTATCAGCACCCGTGCAGATATCGTCCACGTAGACGTCGCGATCCAGTACTGCTGCGGCTCGAGGATATCTTACCCTTTCCTGTGCGGCCAACTCGCAGCGTACGTACTGCCAAATACGGACTTGGCTTAAGTCCATACGTCACCGTGTTAAGTTCGTATGTGACCATCGGCTCATCTGGGCTCTCACGCCACAAAATCAGCTGATACCGACGGTCATCCGGATGTATCATGGTTTGGCGAAACATCATTTTGACGTCTGCGACGAACGCTACCTGGTGTAACCGAAAGTCTGTGAGAATGTCCACAATGTCCCGGTTCAATTTAGGACCCGCGTGCAAACATTGGTTCACAGACACACCATTCGAGGTAGGAGCAGAACCGTCAAACACCACCCGTATTTTCGCCTCAGGTGACTTCAAGACAGCCAGGTGTGGAATGTAATAATGCTCGACACACCTCCAATCCAGGCTGGACACCGACATGTGGCCCAATTGAATATATTCCCGCATGAATTCTATATACTTCTGCCGAAGTGCTGGGTCTCGCCTCATCTTCCGCTCCATTCCGAGTAGTCTCCGTTCCGCGAGCTGTCGCGAACTACCTAAAGCGGGGCGGTTTGGGAGAAAAGGTAGCCTGGTCACGAATCTGCCTGACGGGCATCTCGCAGTGTTGTATTGATAGAACAACTCGCACTCGTCATCCTCTGGCTTCCGTCTGTCCGCCGTGGGCTGCTCTTCAGACTCCCAAAACCTCTGCAGCACCTCTGACAGCACACTACCATAGAGGACCGGATCACCTTCTGGTAGGTCCTGAGGTCTCCAAACTGGGCCGAAAACAACATACCCCCCTGTGGTATCTACGGCCACCAAACCAGTTTCCTGGAGTACCTTCTTCCTACCGCACCATAATCTCCCGAGGACGTCTGACCCGAGAAGTACGTCCACCGTACCAGGAGTATCAAAATCAGGATCAGCCAACTCCAACCCTGTGGTTAACCCTCGTACCGTTGGTGGTAACCTAACCTGAGGGAGTTTCCCAACCACTTCATCCAGCACCACGGCTGAGACTTGATAGCTGACCCTGTACATGTGCTACCTAATGTGAACTCAAAGTTCGTCTGACCCCGAATGTCAGGCACATTTAGGCCCCCGATGCCTACAGCTTCATCCTCACTTGGCCGTACATTTAGGCCTAGCCTACTCACCAGCTTACTCGATACAATACATCCCTGAGCCCCTGTATCCAGTAGGGCTCTTACTTGAATGGTCCGGCCACCGTATCCCCATACCCAAATCTTAGCCGTTGGCAAAAGTACCGTGATTGGACGGGGAGCCGAAGCTGATGAGTAGGCGGCGATTACCTAGCGGGAATCTAAACGCGGTGAGGCCGCGTCCCGCGGGTATCCTCGCTACCCAAACCTGTGTATGGGTCCCACTCCTGCTGGTAGGAGGTCTGCCCATAAAGGCCATGGCTGGAGTTCTATAGTACCCCGACGGCAAACGTCCGTACCGAGGTTGCGCCTGTAGCCGCGGGTACTCAGGCATAGGCGGAGGCATGCGTGGGTCTTGAGACCCAACCAGGTGGCTCAAGCCCGCAGAATACTGCATGTACCCTGGTGGCTGCCTAGTGCTCCCCTGACACCCGCCCGTTTGATCCCGTACCTGGGATGGGTGTCCTTGGCCATGTTCCTGTGCCGTTCTTCCCCAATCCGGCACCTGCTGCCGTGGTGGGGATCGTCCCCACGTCCTTGGGTAAGTGGGCTCCGTCTGTTGACGTCCCCCTGCCTGTCCCTGTGACCGATGCGGAGGTGGGCTCCTCCTTGGAGGGGTGGGGCGTTGCTCCCTCCTTGGTGAGCAGGCTCCTTCGCTGATCCGATCCAGCGCTGCCCCGGCGCCTCCGGAGCGATTCATGCAGAGCAGCGGATGGTGTGCACCCTGGCAGTACCTACAGTTGGTGCTGGAAGGGCTCTCGCACCTGATGCGGCCCCAGGCACCGAAAACACCAACGCCTCTGCTGTGCCACACCCCGTCTCCTCTGAACCCGCTGCGCCGCAAACTCCTGACACGCTGCCACCCCGTGGCCTGTCTCCCTGCAGTAGGCACACCCTGATTCCAATGCGGTGTTGTACCGCCTGGGTTGCCTACTGTTGCCTCCTCGCGCCGGTGCACCCGGCCGTTCCGGGTGGCGAGGGCAGAGGTCTCCTTGCGAGGGCTTCACCAGCCTGGACGTCCACTCGCCTGCTTTCGGCCTCGAGGAACGACTTCAGATCCTCGTAGGTCGGGAGGTGGTCCGAGGACTTGCCCCCATGGAGCTGCTCGAATCGAGCGACCATTTCGCTCGGCAGGCGGCGAAGCACTGTGTGGACCAAGATATAACCGTAGCCCGCCACTGGCAAACCCTGTCGCTCTAGTGCGCTGACCGCGACACTGACTGGGTGGAAGATTTTCTCGCGGAGGTCCGTACCTCGCGTTATGGTTGGTATTGACAGCCACTGGTCTAACAGCCTGTCTACAATCAGGCGCTTGTTTCGATACCGGTCGGTAAGGATCTTCCACGCCACCTCATAATTGCTATCCGAGACAGCCAAATGCGTCAGCAATTCATGAGGCTCTCCATGTAGCCTGGACATCAGCTGAGCCATCTTGTACGCCGGCGTTATGTCCGTCCGTTTGTGGACCACACTGCTATACAGGTCCTCAAACGCCGGCCAGTCGGCGTAATCGCCTGCAAAGACTGGAACCGTAACAGGCGGAAGTGGCACCTGTAATCCTTGTCCCACTTTACCACGGAATGGCTTTTCCTTTCCGTCACGTCGCCTAGATATGTCCGCAGCTGCCTGCGCAATGTCCTGTGCCAGCTCAAGCACTGGCTTACATCGCCCTCAACCAGCTCCTTATCTTCAGGGTTAGGAGCTTCCTCAAGGAGCATGAGGCACTCTGTGAGGTGTTCCGACACAACCCGAACCCGTTCATCTGCCTGTAGTGCACTTTTCAAGAGCGCGTCCTCCCGGTCCTCGCGGCCGATCATTGCCGCTGTGGTAGTAAACCACCTTAATTCTGTCTTTATAGCAGCCTTATACCTGGCGATCGAGGAGCCATGGTACCAACTTTTACACACTCGACTTAATAAAACGAAAAACCAATAAACAAATACCACAAAATAAATGTTAGTTGACTGGCCTAGACCTTACCGATAAGGTACCGTTCACTAGGCAAACAATACAGTCACAAAAAAACCGAAACAATATTTTCCAAAATTAATAAAATATGTGGGTAATATAAAAACACGCTTAATACTAAATTACGGCTAACTATGTTGCAATAAAGCAACCACGCTCTGCTACCAAAAATGTTTGATTCCGAAGCTGATCTTAGCGCAGTGGAAGCAAATTAAAGTTATCTTAAAATCTAAAACTAAATGGTCGATCAGCCTCGGAACAACATTTGACTACGATTCGTAGTGCTCTTTACTATAGCTAAATAAAATAAATTTAATGAGAGAATTCTGCTCCGGAAAGTTTCCGGCCGAGAAATTCTTGTTTCCAAAATCTACTTAAACAGGGCCCAGCAACGAATTGCTTACCGAGCGAACGATGACGCCGTCGTTTCCTTGTAAGTCTAGTTTTTGACAGGAAAAATAGGTATCAGGTTTGAGGAAGACTTTTGGATTGGGACTTAGGTACTAGACTTACTGCACCGGGCACCAGCTCGTGTGGCACTCCGTCCCTCCGACAGTTTTGGCTTCACCTCAGTTCATCACTCCACCATTCACCAGTTCACAGTTCGACATCAACAATGTTTTCAACACAAAACAACTAAAGATTCCTCTCCGAATGAGGAATCGGCCCCGTTGGCCCCAATCAAGAAAACAATCAAAAATATATGGCTATCGGCAGCCGCGACGCGAGCGACGACTCAAAGTGAGGTTATGTTACCGGCGACCACGTTGGCCTCAATCAAAAAGCCGGAACCAAAAATCACTTGGTTCACTTCCCCACCGAACAGGGAAAACCACACGAGAAAACCGAAAGCACACTAAATTACTTATTTATAATTAAACTTCGCATCCACGATGCGGGCGACGGCAGAGGACGTGACAAGATGACAGAGCAGTGTTGCCAGCACCGCGCGCCCATTTTATACGAAAACTAAACAGCCTTATACAGCTGTTATAGAGCTCTTATACGGCCAGCCGGTTTGGTGGGATGCCTGTGCTGACACACGGACTATGTGACAAGTTTTCATAGGAACTGTTACGATGGTGTTCTACGATATGATGTAACAAAATTGACAAGGCAAATGCTTTGATACAAACTGTGAATACTTGTGAAGATAGGCTATAAAATATAATCGTATAGTCCAGTCCGTTCGCCTGATTTATCTATGTTTGACAGAGTGGCATCATGGTTGATGGACTGGAAGTCCTATCCTTGTATCGGACCTTATCTAGCAGTTTTGATAGGTTTATCTAGATTAAGAAGTCTTTTAGATGTTATAAACTCTTTATGAGATTACAGGCTCAATAAAATCATAAGTAGATACTTACGATA
The DNA here is from genome assembly GCA_024500475.1 of Phthorimaea operculella. Taxonomy (NCBI): domain Eukaryota; kingdom Metazoa; phylum Arthropoda; class Insecta; order Lepidoptera; family Gelechiidae; genus Phthorimaea; species Phthorimaea operculella. The sequence goes on from JANFCV010000121.1 coordinate 85,326, forward strand.
CACGCTTTGACTAACTGAAGAGCGATTTTCCATCAATGCATGCTTACCTGAAAAACAAAATAAAATGATAAATTAATTCGGATCAAGTTACTCAGTGAGTATGGAAAGACACTCAACAGATCGTCAGTAAAAGTTATGTACAATATTTCAAGTATTTTTCCTCGTTCTCAATCTCATCCCTAGGTAGATATTTTCCCACTGCTCCAAGTTCTAAGAACGGAAACCACTGGACATATCTCAGGAGTTCTATCTGTCCTTTTATATGGAGAATAAAATTTAGGTTCCCCTGAGACAGGTCGGGACGAGAGGGGAGCAGTCGGGCCAGTTGGGGCCAGTCGGAACAGGCGGGACAAGCCGCTTCCGCTCTAGGACAGGACAAGGGGATTAGAACTGGTTCCAGGACCCTTGGAGCAAGTTAGTAATATGATAATTGTAAAGGAATATTATGAAAACTTTTGCCTTCTGCGAAGTGAAATCGTAAAGCTTGTAGACCTGGCTTTGCACTACCAAGCTGAAGACCACTTTTAGTAAAAACTGTGGCTGATGCATGTTTTTGGACAACGATGTTTTATTTTCGTGTTTTTCACATTTGTCGTAGACTTTTCCTACGACGTAGCAAATTTAGAGTCATCTAAAGACGATGTTCCAACATATTTTAACGAACGATACAAAACGTTACCACCAAAACTGCATCACAAACAGATGTGTCTTTCATACGACACTTTATAAAAGCATTAACTGCATGAAACCGACACTGTCTGCTTATTCCTGTCCTGAAACGTTTATCATCACCGGCATCTAAAGGAGCCGATTATAAATTATGAAGTGCGTTCTATTCACTACTTGACTTGTTTCCACTGTCGAATGATAATATAGAAAAATAAGTTCCTAGTTTCACTCGTCACGTTACATATTGATCTATTCATTCCTGCCTTTTATCATTATCTTCCGGCCCTTATTCCAAATCAGTTGGGGTCAGCCCACCAGGTTTTGTAAGAGCACAAAATGATGTAGCAAAATTATTTGACAACAATGTTGTATGACGGCCGCCTGCACGACGTCAACCCTCTTTCCGAATGCTATTGTAGGTGGTATCACTGTCACCATGCGATTGAATATAGTCAACAGATATTCAGCCGAGGCCGAGGTCAAAAACTCTACGTCGGCTTTTACAAAACATCCTGAGTGGACTAAGAGTGACAGTTATTTTAGCCGCTTCCACACGGCAATCCTCATTTACAAAATTTTGCATAATGCCCAACTGCTGAGGCAACTATTTTTGGAGATCTTGCATTGCAACTCGTTAAATCAAAGTTGAATAGTTTCTGAGAACAGTATTGGCGAGACAATGTTAGCAGTTTTGGGCTGTAAGCACTTAGGTAAGCACCACCAAGTCTCCTGCCATCCCAAGTCATTAGCGCCATGGGCGTAGTAAATTTGTCGTACTTACTCAACGTACTTACTTAGGTTTGGGTTTTAGAATATTAACTACAACAGGCTATTAGTTAGCCTGACTAAGGGCTGAACCTGTTAGAAAATAAATTATTAGTGATCTGACAAATGAAATGGCTGATTACGATTAATGTGAAAACTGTATACTTTTACAGCTTCAGAAAGTGTGATTTAGGGTGACGTCCTTTGGTGCAAAATACATAGGTATATTGCATCTGCCTTAATAACAATAAACTTATTGTTGCAACATAGACTGTTGCGTCTGTCAAAAAACGCTAGTTTTGCTCCTGGGTGTTGCATTTACCTTGCATCTGACAGATGTAAGCGTTACGAATACACTGAAAATGCACAGCAACAATATCAAGTCTGAAAATTAATTGGGGAGGGTTACAAAAAACATATAAATAAACTTTATGAGCGCGCGTTGATGTCTTTTGTACGAACTTAAGAGTTTCACTTAACTTAGCGTTTGGCTAAAGGAAAACTTCTCGATGCATTATCCTCATTAAATTTACAGTCCATGCTTTTGCTGTTATTGTTATAAAACTCGGCAAAATATAATAATAATAAATCAGCTAACGTGTCGTCTCGTGCAATGGACACACGCTCCCGCCTGATCTATCTCAGCTCCTGTTTTGATTCATTCCCTATTGAGGCGCAAGTGGGATATTTATTGCACACTCCGCCCCGGGTAGGCAAGCTCACTAGGGGCGACATTGCTCCAGGCAACATTGTAACTACAAATAAATATGTAATGTCGGTACGGCAAAAACTGAAAGAAGTGATGTGAACTATTTTATTGCAAACATGATTGAAACATGAATTTCATGAGAATGGTTTGATCACAGTCGTAAAGCTTAGTGTTTTTACTGATAACCAATTATCCTTTCATATCACTAGGTATGTCTTCAGTATAGAGTTGTTTTATAGACAATCTATTAAATCTTCAAGATAATTAACAAATTAATGTAGTTTTGCTATGCCTTGTCTAATGTTAACTATTCTAGACTCTATTTTTTTCACTTGATCGCTTGACATCTCATAATATCGCTATAGATAACGTTGATATGTGAATAGAATGGTCTCTTCGGTATGCCGTAGCCGTGGCAAATTTCTGGTCGAAATATATTCGAGTCATCGACACGAAAAGAAGAAGAAAAAGTCACTTCGTTCTTTTATCATGGTAAACAGTATTTGCATACAACACAATGGCTTTATCCTTATGAGGGGTAGGCAGAGCGTTAGACTATCTTCAACCATTGTACCCCTTTGGCAACCCTACTGCATCGTATTATTTACAGCCTCCAGCCGCGACACTCAGTGGCATGTAGAAGGCGCGCTGCCTCACACATTATACTTCAGCACAAATCACGGCTTTATCCCTTATGGGGTAGGCAGAGCGATGACATTTTCTTCAACCATGTTCTTGTTTGGCAGCCCTACTGCTCCATATTATTTACAGCCTCCAGCCGCGACACTCAGTGGCATGTAGGGATGCGCTAACTGATTTAAGGCGCGCTGCCTCACACATTATACTTCAGCACAAATCACGACTTTATCCCTTATGGGGCAGGCAGAGCGTTAACAGTGATGAGATTATCTTCAACCATGTTCCCTTTTGGCTTTTGGTTTAAGCTCTGCGTACCCCGCAAGGGATGTAGGCGTGATACATGTATATGTTTTTAATCAGTGCATGCATTTTACGATAAAATAACAGGATCTGCATATTCTTTTTTCACTTCAGATTCTAAGAACTTTTAAATCGGTTCTAAAAATTCTTAAGACTAATCAATTTTGTGATGTTCAATCTGAAAGTGTAATGAATATGTATGCTGTCATCAATTTGAAACCCTTTGCATAAAACAAGCTTTATCTTAACTTCATAAAGACCGACAATCGGAGGGTTCCGGAGAATAACATATGAATAACTCTACATATCTACATACATAATTTCTCTCTAATCTCGGATATTGCATAACGTTCATATATTATGTGATCTACCTATTATAATTTTATGTTCTTTTATGCAAGTTTTAGACTTTAATAGTTTCCGGTGTGGTGGGCGTTATTAATTGTGAGCTTATACTTACATTTTTCTTTATTTTCATATAACATACGTTGTGCTTACCAATAGACACGATCATGTTTTGTCTTCGACGATCACATTCATGATGATCTTTAACAGTATATGCTCAGTTGTGTTTTAAACTTATTTAAACACACATACCTTACAATAACTATTTATTGCTCTACATCTTACGTCCCACAGATAAAAATGGGGTGATGTTATTATAAGCCGGTATCACAGTCAGCAAACAATATATAAGATATAAGCATAGAGATACCTTCACGGTAAATGTTGATCAGGCGCGACTTCACGCGAGTTATTTGTTGATCCGAAAACACATGTTGATCCGACGTCTTAAGTTGATCCAATGTGCATGTCTGGTAACTAATGTGGCTCCGATCGGATCAACATCTGCACTCAGAGGACTAAAAAGGGACTAAAATACAGTCTATGGAAATGTTGATCCGATATACGAATCCACCCTGCAGTAGTTTTGGAAAATGTTGATCCGGTTTGAATGAGCCAATCAGAGCACAGTAATGATTGGATTGGCTGAAATCAGCCGCGACGTTGCCATTTTGTACATTTGGCCGAACAAACTTAAAGCTTATCTTTCGGCCCTCGACTAACATGTTCGCACGTGCTGGCGCATCAGATATCCCGCACATTCGGGATTTGGCGCCTTACCACGCGCGACCACCGGATTGGAAACGTTACCACCGCGAGCTGCCTGTAGTGGAGGAGCTCAACAGGGGTACTACCTGATTTGACTCTGCCGCCGGTCGATGGCATCATTCCCCCTGGCGGCATTTGCGGGATTTGACTCTTAATGAACTTGCCTTTAGCCGCCGGTTGATGGCTTTGTACTCACCAGCGGTCACTACCGGATTCTTACTACCTGATCAAGTGGGCCCGAATTCTTTCGTGTCAAGTTCACCGTCCTACCCCAGACAACATCATCACTGACAGAGTTGGGCATTATTCGAATAAATTTTTATTTAAATCATTATTCACGAATGATTTATTAATAAACTAGGCGAATAAATTTTTCGCGAATGAAAAATCATGAATAACTTTTTATTTGAATAACGAATAAAAATTTGTAAGTCATCACTTATGAAGTAGAAAAAAAAAGACATGGTGAATTGAATTTTGCTGTTGTGTGTAAAGTCACAATCACTTGCGTTGTTGCTCTGACATGGTTCAACGGATCATAAGGGTTGTTTGGGTTGCAAGGGTTCATCGGGTCGTAAGGATTCATCGGGTTGTAACTTTGACTTTGATAGTAACTTTGATAGTGGATTTGACAGTGGCTTTTACAGTGACTTTGACAGTAACTTTGACAGTGACTTTGACAGTGACTCTAACAGTGTCTCTGACGGTGACTCTGACAGTGACTTTGACAGTGACTTTGACAGTTACTTTGCCAGTACCTTGTAAAGTGACTTTGACAGTGACTTTGACAGTGTCTTTGACAGTGACTTTGACAGTGATTTTGATAGTGACTTTGAGAGTGACTTTGACAGTAACTTTGATTTTGACTTTGACTTGCGACTTGCGACTTGCGATTTGCTCTGACATGGTCGCAGAGACGTCTGATATGGTTGCCCAGTCCTCTGACATGATTGCAAAGACCTCTGACATGATTGTAGAGTCTTCTGACATGGTTGCAGAGGCCTCCGACATGGTTTCAATGACCACTGATATGGTTGCGGAGTTCTTTGATATGATTGCAGAGTCCTCTGACATAGTTGTAGGGTCTTCTGACATGGTTGCAGACTCCTGACATGGTTTCAATGACCTTTGACATGGTAGCGAGTCCTCTGACATGATTGCAAAGACATCTGACATGGTTTCATACTTCAGCCGATGTGGCGCAGTGGTTAGTATGCCTGCCTGCCACGCAAAGGTTCCGGGTTCAATTCCCGGTGGGGTCACTCACAATGTTGATATTTATCACTTTGTGAATTTGTCCAGTCTGGTTAGGACATTGCAGGCTGAACCACCTGATTGTCCGCAAGTAAGATGGTTCCGTGCTTCGAATGGGCACGTTAAGCCGTCGATCCCGGTTGCTGTCTATGATGGCGGTCGTTACACAACCATGTCAGAGGCCTGTTACTTGCAGTAGGCGGTTGAAAAAAACTCCGACACCAGGGTTTATCGGGTCGTTGAATGACTCGGTGTCCCACACGAAAAGAAGAAGATGGTTTCATAGGCTCTGACATGGTTGCAGAGGCCTCTTATATGGTTGCATAAGTTCCTGGCATGGTTTCATAGACCTCTGACATGGTTGCAATGACTTTTGACAGAGTTGCATAGAACTATGTTTTCACAGTACCCGAGCATTAAGTAAGGATACGGTATTTTTGGAAAACTTCCAAAATTCACCGCAGGCAGGATTTGAACCTGTGTACTGCCGACGCCCTAACCAACTGGGCTACCGCGGTTCCAGTTGCGATGAAATTTTGGAAGTTTTCCAAAAATTGTTTGTACCTAACACTAGAAGTGTTTTAAAATTTGGTATTCAAGGATACGGTAGTGGCTTTAAAGTAGAAGTTATTTAGCACGACAGGCCGCTTTTGCTGGCACATAGTCATCGTGTGGCTGGAGTACCTGATGCAGACCACCAGCATCCCATCTAAACCTTAAGAGATACGGTATCGGCAAAAAAGTAAAAGAAGTCAGCATGACGGGCCGCTTTTGCTGGCACATGGTTCTAATGAGTCACATCTGCTGGTACGAAGTACAAAAACAACTTTTCACTACAGGCAAAGATCCAATTTCTACGAGAAAACAGGTACCTAAGTAGCAGCAGCGGGTGAAAACGCTGGGCGGGCCGCTATACCGGGAGTAACAGAAAGGGTATAACAAGCCGAAACGAGGTCAACGTACTCATGAAACTGAACAACTTTCCCTATGGAACATGGGTCGAAATATGAAAAAAAATTTGGACGTCCCATAGCAATTTTGTATGAGAGGCCCAATATTTTTTTTTCATATTTCGACCCATGTTCCATGGGGAAAGTTGTTCAGTTTCATGAGTACCTACCTTGACCTCCTTTCGGCTTGTTATACCCTTTCTGTTACTCCCTGTACACAGGGTGTAAGGGACGGTGTACCGAAAACTTTGCAGGCATGATCAGACCGTGAAACTGAACAACTTTTACTATAGAGCCAACGGTATACAAAATTCGCGATCCACGGACTGACTTTGTATGGGAGATCGGATATTTTTTCTCGTTACCCACCATTAGCTCGATAGTAAAAGTTGTTTAGTTTCATAGTCTGATCACGCCTGCAAAGTTTTCGGTACACCGTCCCTTACACCACGTTTTATAAACAAAAAATCTTTGCGGTTGTTTACCCGATTTATACAATTTGGTTAGGACATTGCAGTCTGAATCACTTAAATTTCCGAAAAAAAGATGATCCCATGCTTCGGACCGAGGGCACGTTAAGCCGTCGGGCCTGGTCGGCTTGGGGTGGTCGTTAGTGTAAAACCACGACAGCGACCTTATGACAGTTTCGGACTCTGACACCAGCCAGGACTTGTGGGGTCCATCGACCTTGCAGTCCACCCCTAGATTATGAGGCAGCCAACCCCATCGCAAGGGAGATGATTGACTTAATGTTTTCTTTGGTTGAAAATAGAACCCGTAACCTATGGTCTACATCAGGTACTCCAAACCTTCGGTGTTTATTAGCCAGTTGAAGTGTCGCTTCAAGCTGGATAGCTTTTACTTTGGAGTCATATCGGTATATCCTATAGTTTAGCAGGGCTCCTGTTGGTGCACCTGGTGGTCTACATCATGTACTATTAATATTCAATGTCTTTACGCCAGCAGAAACGTCTCATCAAGCTGAACAACGTTTGCTTTGGAGTCATATCTGTATCTCCTATAGTTTAGCAGGGCTCCTGTCGGGGCTCCTGGTAGTCTACATCATGTACTTCAAACCTTCGATGTCTATTCGCCAGCAGAAACGTTCCATCAAGCTGATTATTTCTTGCTTTTGAGTCATATCTGTATCTCCTATAGTTTAGTCCGAAAAGGGATCAGTACCATAGATCACATTTTTACGCTGCGGCAGATTGTACAGAAGACCGAGGAGTACAATTTGCCACTATGCTTAGTGTTTGTAGACTATGAGAAGGCCTTTGATTCTATCGAGACATGGGCAGTACTGCAGGCTCTACAGCGGTGCCACATTGACTACAGGTATATCGAAGTGTTGAAGTGTTTATGTAGAAACGCTACAATGTCAGTTCGAATACAAGATCAGACCACGGCGGCTATTCCATTGCAGAGGGTTGTAAGACAAGGAGATGTACTATCTCCGAAGCTCTTCACCAATGCGTTGGAAGATGCCTTCAAGCTCCTGGAATGGGAAGAACTTGGCATCAATATCAATGGCAAATACATCATTCACCTTCGGTTTGGTGACGATATCGTGGTCATGGCAGAGTCATTCGAAGACCTCAGCAAAATGCTACAGGACCTCAATCGGGTTTCCCAACAAGTGGGACTCAAGATGAATATGGATAAGACGAAAGTCATGGCCAACTCTCATGTAGCGCCTACCCCAATATCAGTAGGGAACTTGATACTCGAAGTGGTGGATTAATACGTCTATCTAGGACAAACAAGGAAGATCTAACTTTGAGAAGGAGGTCACTCGGCGAATCCAGCTCGGCTGGGCAGCATTCGGGAAGTTACGCAGCGTCTTCACGTCCAAAATTCCTAAGTGTCTCAAGACGAAAGTGTTTGAACAGTGTGTCATGCCAGTGATGACCTACGGTGCCGAGACGTGGTCTCTAACTGTCGGCCTCCTAAATAGACTAGGAGTCACTCAGCGAGCTATGGAGAGAGCTATGCTCGGTGTTTCCCTACGTGATCGAATCAGAAACGAGGAGATCTGTAGTCGAAACAAGGTAACCGACATAGCTAAGAGAGTCAGTAAGCTGAAGTGGCAATGAGCAGGCTACATTGCTCGAAGGACTGATAATCGGTGAAGCAGGAGAGTTCTCGAGTGGAGACCACGTACCGGCAGACGCAGCGTAGGACGGCCCCCGCCAGATGGACAGACGATCTGGTCAAGTCCGCGGGGAAATGCTGGATGCAGGCCGCTTCTAATCGGACAATATTTAGGGGAGGTCTATGTTTAGCATTGGACGTCCTATGGCTGATATGATGATGATGATAGTTTAGGCGGGCTCCTGATGGTGCACCTAGTGGTCTACATCAGGTACTTCAATCCTTCGATGTCTATTCGCCAGCAGAAATGTTCCATCAAGCTGAACAACTTTTGCTTTGGAGTCATACTGTACCTCCTATAGTTTAGCATGGCTCCTGTTGGTGCACCTGGTGGTCTACATCAGGTACTTCAAACTTTCAATGTCTATTATTCGCCAGCACAATCGTCTTATCAAGCTGAACAACTTTTATCTAGAGTCATAACTGTACCTTCTACAGTTTAGCAAAGCTTCTGTTGGTGCACCTGGTTGCCTACGTCAGGCACTTTAAACCTCCGACGCTATTCGCCAGTTGAAGCGTCTCGTCAAGCTGTACAACTTTTACCTTGGAGTCATATCCGTATCTCCTATAGTTTATCAGGGCTCCTGTTGGTGCTCTTGAAGGTTTACGTCATGTACTCTAAACCTTCGATGCTATAGGTTAGCAAAAGTGTCCTATCAAGCTGAACAACTTTTGCTTTGGAGTCATATCTGTATCTCTTATAGTTTAGCAGGGCTTTTGTGGGTGCACCTGGTGGTCATCATCAGGTACTTTAAACCGTAAATGTCTATTCGCCGGCAAAAGCATCCCATCAAGCTGAACAACTTTTGCTTTGGAGTCATATCAGGAACTTTGAATTTTTAATGTCTTTTCGTCAGCAGAAGCGTCTCATCAAGCTGAACGACTATTACCTTGGAATTATATCTGTATCTCATATAGTTTAGCAGGGCTCCTGTTGGTGCACCTGGTGATCTACATCAGGTACCCTAAACTTTCGATGCTATCGACTGGCAGAAGCTTCCCATTATGCTGAACACCTTTCGCTTTGAAGTCTTATCTGTATCTCCTATAGTTCAGCGTGCTCCTGTTGGTGCACCTGGTGGTCTACATCAGGTACTTCAAACCTTCGATGTCTATTCGCCAGCAGAAACGTTCCATATTTTTTTTGCTTTGGAGAGTCATATCTGTATCTCCTATAGTTTAGGTGGGCTCCAGATGGTGCACCTGGTGGTGTACATCAGGTACTTCAAACCTTCGATGTCTATTCGCCAGCAGAAATGTTCCATCAAGCTGAACAACTTTTGCTTTGGAGTCATATCTTTATCTCCTATAGTTTAGCAGGGCTCCTGTTGTTGCACCTGGTGGTCTACATCAGGTACTTCAAACCTTCGATATCTATTCTCCAGCAGAACTAAGCGTCCCCTCAAGCTGAACAACTTTTGCTTTTGAGTCATGTCTGTATCTCTTTTAGTTTAGCAGGGCTCCTGTTGGTGCACCTGATGGTCTACGTCAGGTATTCTAAGCCTTCGACGCTATTGGCGAGTAGAAGCGTCCCATCAAGCTAAACTTTTGCATTGGGGTCATGTCGGTATCTCCTATCGTTTAGCAGGGCTCCTGTTGGTGCACCTGGTGGTCTACATCGGGTACTTCAAACCTTCGATGTCTATTCGGCAATTCATAATATTAAGTATGCAAGAATGGATATTTGGTCCGCGAAAGCTATCTTTCTTACCTTGTTACTCTTACGAAATAGCTTGCTGTGTTCTCTGTCACACGAAGAAAGCGACGTTGCCGCTTTGTGCTCGAGTACCTATTCGTCAAATTCGGCTCCGGATCTACTTAGTCTAAGTAAATGTGGCATATAAATCAAATATACTCTGGATCTAAAAAATCCTTTTCAGTGTGATTTTTTTGACCGTTAATGGATCAACGAATGTCGGTCAAATCGCTGACGAGTATGTTGAAATCGTGTCAGTGCAGATCCACTGACGTCACACGCGCAGGAAGGCCGGATCAAAGTATATCAGATCGCGCCGTGCGGAGCTGAGTATACACGCCAAAAAGGTGGATCAACATTTGTTCTAACTTCACACTGGAGCTACATTTACCGTGAACGGTTCATTATATAATTGTATCTATATCACTTTCTAATCACCTATTTTCTTATCAAAGTTTTCCTATACAACTAACTCGGATAAAAACTTTAGTTAGCACCTCAGTATAAAGATTCTTAACATAATAAATTATATTTTCTCCACCCATCTCTTATTAATTTTCTTGCGTAACCTGACGAACGAACGGTTACTTTTATAGTAGTATTATATACTTTAGTACATATTGTTTACAAGCATGGGAACTTCTGCCTTGTTATGTGAATTTTATGAACATAACGTATAAATGTGCTAAGAGTTTACTAATTAGTACTAAAATGGTTAATTGTCGTGTCATCTTTTTATGTGAATTTAGTTTGTCACTGTCGCATATTTGATCAATCGTCGCGATCCAGTACTGCTGCGGCTCGAGGATATCTTACCCTTTCCTGTGCGGCCAACTCTCGCAGCGTACGTACTGCCAAATACGGACTTGGCTTAAGTCCATACGTCACCGTGTTAAGTTCGTATGTGACCATCGGCTCATCTGGGCTCTCACGCCACAAAATCAGCTGATACCGACGGTCATCCGGATGTATCATGGTTTGGCGAAACATCATTTTGACGTCTGCGACGAACGCTACCTGGTGTAACCGAAAGTCTGTGAGAATGTCCACAATGTCCCGGTTCAATTTAGGACCCGCGTGCAAACATTGGTTCACAGACACACCATTCGAGGTAGGAGCAGAACCGTCAAACACCACCCGTATTTTCGCCTCAGGTGACTTCAAGACAGCCAGGTGTGGAATGTAATAATGCTCGACACACCTCCAATCCAGGCTGGACACCGACATGTGGCCCAATTGAATATATTCCCGCATGAATTCTATATACTTCTGCCGAAGTGCTGGGTCTCGCCTCATCTTCCGCTCCATTCCGAGTAGTCTCCGTTCCGCGAGCTGTCGCGAACTACCTAAAGCGGGGCGGTTTGGGAGAAAAGGTAGCCTGGTCACGAATCTGCCTGACGGGCATCTCGCAGTGTTGTATTGATAGAACAACTCGCACTCGTCATCCTCTGGCTTCCGTCTGTCCGCCGTGGGCGCTCTTCAGACTCCCAAAACCTCTGCAGCACCTCTGACAGCACACTACCATAGAGGACCGTATCCCCTTCTGGTAGGTCCTGAGGTCTCCAAACTGGGCCGAAAACAACATACCCCCCTGTGGTATCTACGGCCACCAAACCAGCTTCCTGGAGTACCTTCTTCCTACCGCACCATAATCTCCCGAGGACGTCTGACCCGAGAAGTACGTCCACCGTACCAGGAGTATCAAAATCAGGATCAGCTAACTCCAACCCTGTGGTTAACCCGAGAAGTACGTCCACCGTACCAGGAGTATCAAAATCAGGATCAGCTAACTCCAACCCTGTGGTTAACCCTCGTTGGTGGTAACCTAACCTGAGGGAGTTTCCCAACCACTTCATCCAGCACCACGGCTGAGACTTGATAGCTGACCCCTGTACATGTGCTACCTAATGCGAACTCAAAGTTCGTCTGACCCCGAATGTCAGGCACATTTAGGCCCCCGATGCCTACAGCTTCATCCGCACTTGGCTGTACATTTAGGCCTAGGCTAGGCTAGACTCACCAGCTTACTCGATACAATACATCCCTGAGCCCCTGTATCCAGTAGGGCTCTTACTTGAATGGTCCGGCCACCGTATCCCCATACCCAAATCTTAGCCGTTGGCAAAAGTACCGTGATTGGACGGGGAGCCGAAGCTGATGAGTAGGCGGCGATTACCTAGCGGGAATCTAAACGCGGTGAGGCCGCGTCCCGCGGGATCCTCGCTACCCAAACCTGTGTATGGGTCCCACTCCTGCTGGTAGGGAGGTCTGCCCATAAAGGCCATGGCTGGAGTTCTATAGTACCCCGACGGCAAACGTCCGTACCGAGGTTGCGCCTGTAGCCGCGGGTACTCAGGCATAGGCGGAGGCATGCGTGGGTCTTGAGTCCCAACCAGGTGGCTCAAGCCCGCAGAATACTGCATGTACCCTGGTGGCTGCCTAGTGCTTCCCTGACACCCGCCCGTTTGATCCCGTACCTGGGATGGGTGTCCTTGGCCATGTTCCCGTGTCGTTCCTCCCCAATCCGGCACCTGCTGCCGTGGTGGAGATCGTCCCCACGTCCGTTGGTAAGTGGGCTCCGACTGTTGACGTCCCCTGCCTGTCCCTGTGACTGATGCGGAGGTGGGCTCCTCCTTGGAGGGGAGGGCGTTGCTCCCTCCTTGGTGGGCAGGCTCCTTCGCTGATCCGATCCAGCGCTGCCCCGGCGCCTCCGGAGCGATTCATGCAGAGCAGCGGATGGTGTGCACCCTGGCAGTACCTACAGTTGGTGCTTGAAGGGCACTCGCACCTGATGCGGCCCCAGGCACCGAAAACACCAACGCCTCTGCTGTGCCACACCCCGTCTCCTCTGAACCCGCTGCGCAGCAAACTCCTGACACGCTGTCACCCCGTGGCCTGTCTCCCGGCAGTAGGCACACCCTGATTCCAATGCGGTGTTGTACCGCCTGGGTTGCCTACTGTTGCCTCCTCGCGCCGGTGCACCCGGCCGTTCCGGGTGGCGAGGGGCAGAGGTCTCCTTGCGTGGGGCTTCACCAGCCTGGACGTCCACTCGCCTGCTTTCGGCCTCGAGGAACGACTTCAGATCCTCGTAGGTCGGGAGGTGGTCCGAGGACTTGCCCCATGGAGCTGCTCGAATCGAGCGACCATTTCGCTCGGCAGGCGGCGAAGCACTGTGTGGACCAAGATATAACCGTAGCCCGCCACTGGCAAACCCTGTCGCTCCAGTGCGCTGACCGCGACGCTGACTGGGTGGAAGATTTTCTCGCGGAGGTCCGTACCTCGCGTTATGGTTGGTATTGACAGCCACTGGTCTAACAGCCTGTCTACAATCAGGCGCTTGTTCCGATACCGGTCGGTAAGGATCTTCCACGCCACCTCATAATTGCTATCCGAGACAGCCAAATGCGTCAGCAATTCATGAGGCTCTCCATGTAGCCTGGACATCAGCTGAGCCATCTTGTACGCCGGCGTTATGTCCGTCCGTGTGTGGACCACACTGCTATACAGGTCCTCAAACGCCGGCCAGTCGGCGTAATCGCCTGCAAAGACTGGTACCGTAACAGGCGGAAGAGGCACCTGTAATCCTTGTCCCACTTTACCACGGAATGGCTTTTCCTTTCCGTCACGTCGCCTAGATATGTCCGCAGCTGCCTGCTCAATGTCCTGTGCCAGCTCCAAGCACTGGCTTACATCGCCCTCGACCAGCTCCTTATCTTCAGGGTTAGGAGCTTCCTCAAGGAGCATGAGGCACTCTGTGAGGTGTTCCGACACAACCCGAACCCGTCCATCTGCCTGTAGTGCACCTTTCAAGAGCGCGTCCTCCCGGTCCTCGCGGCCGATCATTGCCGCTGTGGTAGTAAACCACCTTAATTCTGTCTTTATAGCAGCCTTATACCTGGCGATCGAGGGAGCCATGGTACCAACTTTTACACACTCGACTTAATAAAAACGAAAAACCAATAAACAAGTACCACAAAATAAATGTTAGTTGACTGGCCTAGACCTTACCGATAAGGTACCGTTCACTAGGCAAACAATACAGTCACAAAAAAAACCGAAACAATATTTTCCAAAATTAATAAAATATGTGGGTAATATAAAAACACGCTTAATACTAAATTACGGCTAACTATGTTGCAATAAAGCAACCACGCTCTGCTACCAAAAAATGTTTGATTCCGAAGCTGATCTTAGCGCAGTGGAAGCAAGTTAAAGTTATCTTAAAATCTAAAACTAAATGGTCGATCAGCCTCGGAACAACATTTGACTACGATTCGTAGTGCTCTTTACTATAGCTAAATAAAATAAATTTAATGAGAGAATTTTTGTTCCGGAAAGTTTCCGGCCGAGAAATTCTTGTTTCCAAAGTCTACTTAAACAGGACCTAGCAGCGATTTGCTTACCGTGCGAATTATGACGCCGCCGTTTCCTTGTAAGTCTAGTTTTTGACAGGAAAAAAGGTATCAGGTTTTGAGGAAGACATTTGGATTGGATTTAGATACTAGACTTACTGCACCCGGACACCAGCTCGTGTGGCATTCCGTCCCTCCGTCAATTGTGGTTTCACCTTAGTTTTCACAAGCACTTGGGTTCACTATTGTTCATAGTTCGACATCGAATAATGTTTTAACACACTAATAACAAAGATTTCTCCCGCACACTACTGGTTGCGACAGCAAAGAGTTTGCTGTACAAAACGCAAAACTAAAAGATTTCTGAGAAATCAGCCCCGTTGGCCCCCAATCAAAAATATGTAGCTATCGGCAGCCGCGACGCGAGCGAACCCAAAGTGAGGTTATGTTGCCGGCGGCCGCGTGGTTCTCAATCAAAGCGCCGGAACCAAATCCACTTGGTTCACTTCCCACCGAACAGGAAAAACCACACGAGAAAACCGAAAGCACACTAAATTACACCATTTATAATTAAAATTCGATCAACGATGCGAGCGCACGGCAGAGGACGTGACAAAGACAAACAGTGTTGCCAGCGCCGTCTGCTCAAAAAAAAAGAAATGGCTCGAGACGCAAATCGCACCGCGCGCCCATTTGATACGAAACTAAACACCCTACTACGCTCGTATTGATATTTTATTAGTATTGCCTGTATAAATATTGTCCCGCTGATTGTGTTTTATAGCTGTGAAATGATAGGTTGGGGAAATGTATTGATTTTGAAGAACGGTCTGTGATGTTCATTGAAGAGTGGGATATCATTTGAAGGTTGGCAGCGTAACAAATTCATCAAACATCTTACTCACTTACTATATGTATTATTATTTAAAACTGGTGTACAACTGGATCATCAAGGGTGGACATCACTTCGTATTTATCGAATTGTTAGAGTGGAATTCTTCTTCTTTCGAGTCGATGACTCCTAAAGATACTCAAATGAATTTTAACAAGAAAACCACGGCAATGCCACTGTCGGTCGGTAATTAAAAGACTCAAGTGAACGAGCTTCAACGATACATCATTAACCATAAAATCCAATCAATTATATAAGAAAAACCTTTCGCTATCATTCCTCAACACTACTTGACGCATCACCTCATTACGCAGTAAATTATCCTTCTGCACATTAAATCCTCATACAAATTGCCTGGTCTTTGCCCTGAGGCCATTTGTCTTACTTAGTACTGCTGTTGCGACTGTACTGTCATATGGCTTGCAAATAAGGGGATTTCCATGCGAATAGCTCCACTTGCAGATACAAGGGATAAACTTGATCTGGTTTCTCGTAAAGTTTATAAGTTGTACCAGAATAAGTTGATCCTTTAGTGGCATAGTACCAACAGCACAGCCAGAACCGTCGTTGTGGCCAAGTTGCCAACCTGACTCTGGTCAACCGCAAGTTTATTGCATCGGGGCAATTGATTCCCTAGCAAAAACGTTATGTTGCGTTATACGCGCATGCAAGTAGGTTTACACGTGGGAAACTAGGAAAATATGGAGAAAATTAAAGATATATGCGATCTCACTCACGACGTCCGTTGCTGTGCATTTTTAGCATGCGTCTAACAGATGCAAGGAAATTTTCGAATTCCTGATAGGTACCTACTAAACACCGACGTTGACGGAGGAGCAACGCAAAAGTTTGCATTAACATCTGTCCTTGTTACACCTAATATTATTATGCTAGATGCGACTTACTCTTGCACCAACGGATGTCAGGTGTGGGATTCTCTATCAGTGGTTACCTGGTTAAGTACCATATAATAAGTTCTACCGTATACCTATGTATAGGGGTGCAATAAATAATGACAAATATCATAAACGTATCTACTTAATCTACTTACCCCAGTTAGCTACAGAAATCGTGACGCAAATTATACTACTTACTACCCAGCTACAGTTATAATAACAGTATGGTTTTACAGTTGACTGTCTTTCATCATTCGATTGCTTAGTTGAATCGGAGGATGTTATGGCTCGGAGGAAATTGCAAAGTGGAGAAAAAGTGGTCAGTTTCCTCCCGCTGCGGGATAACAGTATCGGTGACAATATCGTGATCCGCGTCGGCGCGGGCGCAGCGAGTGACATGAGCACAAAGTTAGTATTACGGAATCCCAATACAGAAAGACGGCTACAAGGAAACGTCATTGCATACGCATACACATCTACACGCCGTCGTCGTTTACGTGCGAAACCTAACCGTCTCAAACGGGCTAGTTGTTCGTGCGGGCGGCAAAAAATGTCGTCTCGCAAGTGCAAATATTTTCGTTGTAGTGTATGTGTGATATAAAGTAAAGCTCAGTGAAGTAACACACTTTAAAAAAATTCAGAAAGAAACACTGGTTACAGAAAGTTGTAGGTATATGATCTTAAAAAAGAGCGAGCTGTCCTTCTGTAAATTATCTGTCGTTGACAAAATCTTGAGTCGCGTGGCGCGGACGTGAGCGACATGAGTGTTTAAAATAAACATTATCGATCGAGTGTCTTCTAGATAGCCGACAAACGAGTAAATTGATTTCGTTTTGAATAACCCGACATTTTCACACTACACACACACACAAATCTCATTGAACAAATGGGGTTATTCTCTCGGTCAGTGCCTACAAACATCGTAAGCTTTTTGTCGATTTGTGTCAATCGTTAGCTCAGCGTGGCTGCCGGTCGAGAACGGCCTGCCCCATATACAGATCACTCTGAACGGTACAAGACCTGGTACGTTAATGGTGCACTATGTAAATACTCTAGATTTATTAGCGGACTGGCCACTCAGCTTTATAAAGCGTCTCAGTCACTAGAGGTCAAAGCGTTGGATGTAAGGCGAGGAAGCCGTTTCTGCGTTATTTTTGTATTGTATTCGTATTGCCCTAACGCCCTAACGCATGCATTACGCAGCACAAGAACAACGCACACACGGACGTTACGTGTGTGGACTGTAAGTCATCAATCATAATCTAGGTCTGTCTTCATTATAAGTTCTTTAGTGAAACGGAACGTTGTGTTGATGTAAACAGACCTGTATTGAAAGTTTTATAGATATTTGTGGATAAAATTACCTTAACGTCCTGAAATTTGTGAAAACTGCAAGACCACCGCATAAGTTACTGGAAGCGTGTGAAGGATATATACAAAACATCGTTTTCACAAGGATTTTAAACCAAGGTACGACACAATATCGCTTTGGTACTTATTTTTTGAAAAAATAACGAAAATTTGGAGAAAGATCGCTGAATCACAATTAAATAATAAACAGCTGATTGGGCAGGAGAACTGTCATTATTTGACATTAACTAATATTGCCATACGAAAATAACATACGGCTGCGTTCATGTAAAAATAACGGGTAATAACGTTATATAACCGTTATACTTTGGAATACATTTCGTTTGACGCAGAGAGCGCAGAAAATCAGAAACCGGATCGTATTTGACAATATTGGACCCAGCCGCCACCACGGTCTAGCGACAGTAAGCGATAACATAACGACAGTATCGCATTTTTGATGAATTTTCGTGGTACTGCAAGGGGAAGACCATACATTGACTAGAGCTTTCTTTTAAATTCAAATATGAATATGAGCAATCCAGAATCTCTGCGTGATTCTTCACTATCCTACGTAAATACCGACAAGAGAAGACGGCAACAATGTTTTGATGACTCTTTTATTCTAGAAGGTCGAAACAAATCGGACTTCCTACCTAATTTAGACATGCTAAAAAATGAGCAACAAATAACAG
Source organism: Phthorimaea operculella (assembly GCA_024500475.1). Taxonomy (NCBI): domain Eukaryota; kingdom Metazoa; phylum Arthropoda; class Insecta; order Lepidoptera; family Gelechiidae; genus Phthorimaea; species Phthorimaea operculella. The sequence continues at coordinate 103,760 of JANFCV010000121.1, forward strand.
AGCTTAAAGACGAAATTGACAGATTAAAAACCGAACTTAAACAGTCTAACAAATTCTCAGATAAACTGCTATGTGAGGTTGTAGAACTGAAAGCTGAAATCTGTAGCCACGAAAGAATTTCAAATAGTCTAAAGAGAATTTGTTCAGAAACACCAATACAAACACCATCAGGTTTAAGACCATACCAACTGCAGCCACATAAATTATGTTTAGAGGCAGGTAATACAAGCACGCCAAAAGTTACTCATTTATCTAAAAAACTCAACAGTAGCATAAAAACTTTGAAGGAGCAGACAACACAAACAGACAGCGAAAACACTGAAAGTAAAAAACTCTCACTAAAGGTCAACATAACGAAAACATACAGAAAACGCATTAAAAAACTGAAACAGAAGATCAAAAAAATGAGTAACGAATTAACAGAATTAAAGAATTATAATACTGAAATAACCCGAGAACTAAGTAAATTATTGACCGAAAATGAAAATTTGACATTTGACTATCCTGATAATACTTTTAATGAAACACCTCAAAATAACCTAAAGAGTAATAATGCTACGCTTGAAACTGGAAGAGAGGAGGAAATTGACAAAAACTACATAGCAACAAAATATATGAGACTCGAGACTATAGACGAAGTAAACGAAGAAGAACAAGAGGATGATAAAAAAACCTACGCACATGACGACACAATACATTCCCTGATAATAGAAAATACCAGCATTGCCGATATAAGCTATGGAAACACGACTTCGAGTTCAATTCAGCCTATAAAAGAAGAAGTGCAAAAACTTCTAAATGAAAAACATAAAGTTGTTATACTTGGCGATCAACAAGGGAAAGGCATTCAGCAAACACTTCAGAACCTTTTAGGTTCAAAGTATGAAGTGCTCTGCTACTGGAAACCCGGAGCTAAAATTGACAATGTTCTTAACTGGTACACCACTGAACTATCCCAGCTGACAAAACATGATTATGTTATTCTAGCCGCATGTATGAACGATGACAACCCATTTATTATTCAGTCCCATCTATTCCTATGGCTAAATTTTCTTTATAATACAAATGTGATTGTGTGTGAAACACCCTATAATAAACACCTGAATGAAACCAAACTCAACTATGAAGTTAAATTGATCTGCAGTAGACTTGATCACGTGCTCTTTTTGGATTTGGATTACTCGAGACAAATACCTAAACGAAATCATTTTGTAATTCACCTTTGTCGTAATATTTTAAGGAACTATTGCATATTTCTTACAAACTTGATTACGCCGCACACAAAGATAAAAACAAAGAGACTTTATCTCACACCAAAGATGTGAGCACACAGACAGATAACAACGTAACATTTATTCGAAATAAAGATATACCTATGGATAGTGTTAGGTTAGTAGATGACAGTAGCGGTCTACCTTATAATCAGAGCGTAAAATTAATCTCGCAAATAAATACGACGACTGCTTGTTCACCTAAAGAAAATAATCAACAGTTTTTTCGTGTATAACAGCATAAATGTTATCCACCAGAATATCAGTGGTTTGATAAGCAAGTCAGATTTAATAACAGTCTGCTTAGAAGAATTAGCATGTAAAAGGAAAAATATTGATGTATTCTGCTTCACAGAACATAATATGACTGAAAAAGATGTAAATTATTTAAATATCCCTAATCTTAAAGTAGCGGCTTATTACGCAAGAAAAAAGAGGCGAGGTGGTTCCTGCATACTAGTACGACACAATCATAACTACACAGTAATAGATGCAGTAGAAAAATGCAGTATAAGCAATGTAATTGAATGCTGCGCTATCGAGCTCACTGATCTGAATGTCATAATCGCATGTATCTATAGAGTTCCAAAAAACAAAAGTGTGTCATTGTACTATGAACAATTTTTCAATAAGTTTGATGATATACTCAGCCATCTAACAAGAAATCGAAAGAAAAAAGTAATTGTTTGTGGGGATTTTAATACAAATATTCTAAATGTGTTTAAATATTCCACCGAGTTTGAACGCTTAGTCATGGCACATAACTTAAAAATATTAATTAGGGAACCTACACGACCTAAAAGCGGGACGTGCCTTGATAATATTATGACCAATGCACGGGAGCTAAAACTGAACTTTTGAATTCGCTGTGTCGGACCACACTGCGCAACTAGTTAACTGTCCGTAAAAGAACATGCACCTTAAAATACTGGTACACGACAAGAAGAGATTATAGTCAAGACAATATGATAAAATTCGGTGAATATCTTAATCAACTTTCCTTTGACGACGTATTTAGAACTGACGATGCAATTAAAGCTTTTGATATTTTCTTTGACAATTTTAAATTACTTTATGACTTGTGTTTTCCTACAAAACGAGTAAAAATTATGACGAAAATAAGACCTAGGTGGGTTTCCAAAGGCATCCGTTTATGCAGTAAAAGGAAAGAGAATTACTGTGGAAGTATAGAACCACAAAAAAACACTCAGATAGGAAAGCTTTCAAAACTTACTCTGCCAGGTATCATAAAATAATAAAACTGACACAAAAAGCACAAAACGATCACCACATACGTGAGGCTAAAAATAAATCCAAAGCTACCTGGGAAATAATCAATAACTCAAAACAACAAATCCCTAAAGACAGCCTTAATTCGATAAAAATAGATGGTCGTTTATTTACAGATCCTACTCATATCGCAGAAGCTTTTAATAATTATTATATAGATCAAGTGCAGCCCTTGAATTATTCTTACACTAAATTAAAGTCTACTTGTTTAAACAACAAAGCAGAATCTTTCTTCATGCGACCAAGCTCTGCTTCTGACGTCAGTAGAATAATTAAAAGTCTGAAAAATACTAACAGCACTGGATGCGATGAAATTAGCACTAAGGTCATAAAATTTGTATCAAATAATATAGCTCCAGTTTTAAGCCACGTAATCAACTTATGCATAGAGCAAGGTACATTTCCTAATCGGCTAAAAACCACAATAATTAAACCGTTGCACAAAAAAGACGACAAACTTCAAATGAAAAATTACAGGCCAATAGCATTGATCCCAATTTTTTCAAAAGTAATTGAAAAAGTAATTTATTACAATTTATATAATTATTTCGAAGATAATGGTCTATTCGCTGATGAACAAAGGGGCTTCCGTAAGAACTGCTCGATTGACTTAGCCATTTACAAATTTCTCAACATCGTATATTCACGAATAGATAAGAGAGAACCTGTTCATGCTTTGTTTATGGATTTGTCAAAGGCTTTTGACTATGTGGACCATAATATACTACTACTGAAATTAGAGAAGTATGGTATAAGAGGAAACGCGTTAGATTTACTCAAGTCGTACTTAACTGATAGGACACAGATAACTTCTATTACAAGAGTGAACATGGACACAAAAACTGAAACTGCGTATATATCTAGTCCACGTACTGTAGTATATGGGGTGCCTCAAGGTAGTGTTCTGGGCCCACTTCTCTTTCTCATATATATAAATGATATGCCCAAATCAATCTCAGAGCCCATGATCTTATTTGCAGATGATAGCACTATACTCTATAAAAATCAAAATGACATAAATAATAGCTTAATATCGATAATAGAATGGCTTAAATCAAATAATTTAAAAATTAATCTAGACAAAACCAAAATAATGACATTTACACAAAGGGGAAACCCAAATTTAAATTCTGACATTATTTATGATGGACAATTAATTAGTGAGACTGTAACGACAAAGTTTTTAGGACTGCACATAGATAGTAACATGAAATGGACTACACACCTAGATACTATTTGCAATAAGTTACATAAATTCTCATATGCTCTGTACAATCTGAGGAAGGTAGTTGATCGTCAGGCAGTACTTGTAGCATATCACGGTCACGTAGGTTCATTACTAAGGTATGGTATTATGTTCTGGGAAACGCTACCAAAATCGATATTGTACTCAAGGGACAGAAAAGGTGTATAAGAGCAATCTGTAACCTGAAAAGGACAGAAAGCTGTAGGCCGCACTTCAAAGAACTAAAAATACTAACAGTGCCGTCATTATATATCTATGAGACAGCAATATTCGTATGGAAAAACAAACATCTCTTTACCCAAATAACACGAGCACGTCGTCGTGATCAACTACGTTTGAATGCTTGCAAAACTACCCTATACCAGAAAAGTGCGTATAGAATGGCCCTATGATCTACAATAAACTGCCTATAGAGATCCGTGAAAGTGCAGACCTTTACTCCTTTAAACGGAAACTATTCAATCACCTGCTGAGTAACACTATCTATAGCATTAAAGAGTTTTTAAAATAGTTAACACAAATCCGTGACTCCTGCTCCTGTCTGTGTACTCATAGTCTACATTAAACTAATGACATTATATGTATTATCATTGACCTGTTTCATAATTTTTTATTATTATTAATTAATTTGTTATTCAATCCTTTAATTATCTGCATATGTATCATCATTGACCTGTTTCATAATTTTTTATTATTATTAATTAATTTGTTATTCAATCCTATAATTATCTGCATGTGTTATTTTTGTATGCCGTAAGGCTGATCACAGTGCCTCTTGACATGTTAACAATATTTAAGACCTACAGAAATGTAATTACCTGTGTTTCACAAATAAATAATTCTGATTCTGATTCTGATTCTGATTCTGAGAAGTGCAAAAGTATCAAATTATTTTTTGATATCACAAACATCATTGACAGGGCGCCACCGGGCTTATTTCAATAATATCATTAGTAATTTAATAGCATCCATTCAGTACAGTAATTTAACTCCAATGAGTAAATTATAACATGACATCTCCATTGGAACATGACAGCTACATGCGTCTGTGATTGAAATCGATAACCAAAAACTTCCGCTTTCGGTGACACGGCTCACTGCCCCAGAGAGTAATGCCATAACACAGTAAGACATAAACTGAGCTATGTATGTACTGTTCAGGGACCGGACTGGTAAGCCTTTCCGGGGTTATTGATTGGGTTTTGCGAATGGGTTTGCTGTCCCTAGTCGAATCTCGCCAAAACCCATTCGAAAGGCTTTTTAAAGCGCTATTGTAAGGCTATCGAAATCCTTGCGAAACCCCTTCAAACCACTAACCATATTGAAAGGGTTACCCTTTCGGCTTTCACATAAATTTAATCCCTAAAGTGTGACTTATACGGACTATTATTGCTCACGCACCACAAGACGGCGAGCTGGTCCGTCAAAGCTCCGAAGTTGCCGCGAAGCCGCATTTTGCTCAACTTGCGAATGATTTCATTGTAGTGCGTGCGCACGAAACCCCTATGAAGCGCTTTTTAAAGGGTTTTAGCAAAGGGTTACCCTTTCGATAAACTTAAAGCAAAATGAATGGGTTATCAGTTGAAGTGGTAAGTCGTTTAACTGGGAGTGTTGAATCATGGGGTTTGAAAATTAAGCGCTTCGTCGATAAAGCGCTTAGCGGGTCCCTGGTACTGTTATAATGTGTGTGGTATTGAACTTGAACTGGGGACACTAACTGTTCGTACGGTGAGCAAGAGCAATTTCTTAAAGTGTGATTTCTGAAGTCGTGCACGGAAGTCTACAATGACTGGTCAAATCAATGGTATTACACTTCTGCTACTTGAATTTGTTTATGTTTAGTCTAGGGGTGTATAAATTCATATTTTGAGCAGTAGAACGTAGCACAATTAGTAGCAGAGTTCCGTATACGAGAATTCGAAAATAGAGTTCCAGAAAAGTGTGTGGCACCAAAATGCCATTGTCGTCGTCGGTTGTGTGCGAAATTTTAGCGAATGTCGTGAGGTACAGTACAACTAAGCGGGTTGTTACGATGGTGAACGATGGTGGTTTATCTTTATGAGGCCAATTCATGTCTCAATGGTTATTAGTAATACCTGCATTTATCGTTGCGCTAAATAGCGGTACAACAATGAAGTAGCTCATGCTTTCTCATAGATATGGTAAAATGTCAGTGAATCCTAATTAGAGATGGGACTAGCAAGACCAAAATAAGTAGTATCTCTTTTAAAACTTGAGTGTTTTTTATTGCATCAAAATCGATCTAATATTTCCAGGGAAAATTTTAGAAAAACATAGATAGTTGATTTTGCAACGCTACATCTCTAAGTTATAGAAAATACAGGACCGATTTTTATGAAATAAAAACTTAAGGATTCAAAATCGCTGTAGATTAGCTTGTGGTATGGTACGAAGGGTAATTATGGGTAAAGGTTGGCATTTTTTCAGGCATTACGACAATTGCGGTAAAGTAAGAACATGATACAAGTAAGAACATGATAAAATCCTGCTGGCCTAGCTCAGAGGGTCGCGTCGTAACTTAAGAACATCCTACATGGGCAAGACACCTGCGGAAGGTCGTGTTGTTACCTGAGCTGGTCTGCTCATGAATGAAATAAATACGCATACGTAGCGAGTAATGATCGTGCGGTGGAGTAATTCGTTGTTGTCGGACGTCTGCTACTTGTAGGCGGTTGTAATTCTGGCTCCAGGGTTCATCAGGTCGATGGATGACTCTGTGTTCCACAAGAAAGGAAGAAACAGTACGTAGTCTAATTAAGTAGTGCAATCTCTTTTACATACAAAATGCAAGTAAACGCAAGACGAAAAACTGGAAGATAGATAAGAGAGACTGCGGTTGAGATTTGCTTTCTGCACAACAAATGGTTGAGATTTGTTGTTCTATGAATTAGTAGTTGTTTTATTATTAATCGCAACTGGCGGTCGCGCGTGTGTGATTGTCGTCCTCCGTGAAGAAGGCTGTCGTACGTGCTACACCTTCTACCAACTAATTAACAAGTAAGTCGCGTAAACCTACATAACTAGTAGTTGGTACTTACTTATAAATGCACTCGACACTGAATAGACAGCTAAAGTAAACATGTTTTGTACACAACGTTTTCACTCTTTTAAAAGCAAAGGACATTGTATTCTTGAGAGCACTTAAAGTAAATGACTCGATGCAAATCGCCCGTGATCGACCACATTTCTCTTAAGGCCTATTATCAAATTGAAACCACATTTTCTCTCACCGTACCTTAATGGCTATCGTAAAAGTAGTCAGTACTTTAGTTATTTTATTTGTAGTATACTCGGAGTCCTTTCAATATCTGCTATTATTTCAAACATATTTTATTTTATTTAATAAAAATGAAACTCAGAAGACGTATTGTACAACCAAGCATTTATCTTTCTGATGATTAAAAATGAATCTATTATTTAATAACTACTCTCTGTTATTAGAATGAAATCATAGTGAAAGTTTTCCATCGAAAATTTTCGAACGAGTAGCATCTTTCAATTAAATTTTAATATGATGTTCAGATTTATAGTGATGTACCTACCAACTATCTAGGTATTTGGAAGGATAATTATTGTATGTAGGTATACTTTTCTATAGGCCAAAGGTTTTAAAAGAATTGAACCAAGAGGACGAAAAGAGAGCGCTTTAAAGAAAACGAAAACCTTGTCGAATCGAAATACACTATCATAGAAATTAAATACTGAAAAAACTGAAAACAAAAAAGGAAAACGAATTATTATTAAGATAAAAATACTAGTTCCAAAAAGTTATTATTCATCGAAGAAGCCCATCTCTACATCTCACATGTGCTTACAATATTCGGTACTCGTTAAAAATAGTTATTATGTAGATGATAGTGCAGTTTCGGATACCCGCTCTTGTTACATCGTACACTCATCATCATGTTGCTGGTGATTGCGGACAATAGAGTGGAATAGAAGGTGGGTACTCTTGTTTTTAATGCTGACTTGGAAACGAAAGGTTTTGATGACGTTGCAGAGCTGAAGTGAACGATTGCTAGTTGGTAATACTTTTTACGAAAATGCTGATATAAGAGTCACATATCTACTTTATAAGACACATTATCAGTTGATGTCTATGATGAGGTACTTCGAAGGCGTTTGCCAAGTGAACAGCCGTATGAAATTACAAGTATCGGGTTTTGTTTCCATAGCTTCAAGAACCAACATGAAACCTCGTATTGCTTACCCAAACAATTGACAAACAAAGCTGTTGTGTGTTGGATTGCGTCGGTTCCTGCAATCGTCGCTGCGCCTGCGCCGATGTTGTTGTCCTAAGCCCGCCATTATTATTGCTTTGTTTGGTCGCCGATGACGATCTCCCATTGTCGCCTTCCCAGAAGCCACGCTTCCTGTAATGTTGCTGTATGGCCGGAATGTATGGCGGCATTGTTCCATAAACTGTGTGTGAGACGGTTGTCAAGTGTCCTGAGTTCTAGGATCTGCGCTATTGAAATTTATACCGTCCATTTAGCGATGTAAGCCGGGAAATGTTTCTGTAAATAAGTGTTAGCACTTTTTCACGAATATCTACTCTTGGATCTGGAAAAACTTATCAGCATGGAACCAAGCCACTTTTGATACTCTCATTTGTCGTGTGTGACACCAAGTAGATACCTAAATGAAACCTGGTTTCATAGTTTTGAAACATCCCACTACGAAGAAGCAATACCTTGTAGACGGAAGTTCAATCAGCAGTACAGTTACAACGTTCACTTAAAAAGTATAAAACGTTGCAAGATAAAATCGTCTACATACAGCATACGCGTATATGTATCAGCAGTATTACTCGTATCGCCATGAGAACAGTTATTTCACCCAATATGCAAACGAGTACCATTGGATAACCGTTGCTTTATGTCGTTAAATTTAATAAAGCCGTAGCAGGGTATTGTTGTATTAAGAGCTTTATCATAGGCTTTGTTACTATTATTGCTATTACTGACCTAGAGTGGAAACTGATATATTTATGGCTCATGTAATTGAATTTCACGCTTTAATATCCTGGGAGGTTGAATGTTGGTTAGTATTGATCAAAATAACACGCGGAGAAATTATTATCTCAATTTATAGTTTTTGATTGCGATAGAAATACTTCAAAATTTTATAAACATGAATGAATAGCTAGTCAGTCATAAGCTCTATAATTTTGATTGCAATTGATATCAAATAATTACAATTTTTAAAACAGAGTAATTGATTTTCAATTAAAAGCTTGAAGTGCAGGTGATTTGTTATTCAAAGAAGGTAGTGTAGGAACGTACTACCCATTGAATAAATCAACTTACATTGGTTTTTCATACTGTAACTAAAGTTAACTTCATAATTAAATTCCTCAATTCTAAAACAATGATCTGTCGCCCCCATTCCCACAATAATACTGTATGTTTATAAATCTTGAACTCTTTAGCTGCCCTTTTGCCGGCGATGTGCGAGCGCATAAACCGGAACGGACAATGACTTTATTTTTTATTTCATTTATTATTATGAATGAAGGAGCTTTTGTGATATGATGTCATGTACATCTGTTTGTGCTGGATGTAGGCCTCCCCCAGGGTATAAGGCACGATCTTCCGTTGTCGCCATCTAGTCACTACAAGGCGCCTTCTTTTGGTCACGTAATTATCTGGCCGGAGTGCATCCAATGATATGCTTGCCAAAATAAATGCAAAATGTAAGAATATCATGTAAAGTATGTGAGTAGTTGTATATGTTTTACTCTAAGGTTTTACTTCATAATCACAGCATACATTTTGGCAATACAACCTTTTATGACTGTTCTAGAATTGTCATATTACTATGACAATGTCATCATTAACGAATAATATTTCTGCTTGATTGCTTAAGTACCTACTACTACCTACTAGTCACTTCTGTTTTGTCGTGTTTTAAGGCGCAGGAAACCTATTAACACCATTGTTGACAAACCCATTCATTATCTTTTTGCGCCATATTAGACTAGTCTATATAAATGCTAATAAATTTTTGTGGTCTACACCAATTTGCACATAGTTTCCTCGCATTGCTCATCCAATCAAAACGTTGCAATTATGATGACACTTTCGCCATCGCATGCGCAGGGCAATTTGTACCTTAACTGCTTGTCATAAAGTTGTATAATGGTTGGATCTATTAGCTCGTTATGTCCGATACCGTGACGGGCGGGCGACTATCGTTGTATAGAAAGTGCACAATGCGATCCGCGCGGCTTCTTGATTCGCGTAACTAAACGACACAAAACAAGGTCTAATTAGGCAGAGTTAATTAGATTATGAGGTGATGCGCCTACATATGGCTTACGTTGATATGGTTGTGTAATATGGTCGCCGATATCTGTAGTTATAGCCTCGTCAATTAGTCATTAGCATACACTTCAACTTCCTTAAGAGACTTTTTGTTTCAGTAGAACACTTCTCTGATCTGATATTATATGAAACAGGCATTAGTGTCCTCATTTCATTCTCAGCCAGATTAACCACATTTATGATTTTTCAAGAAAAAAAAATCATCTTTCTTTCTGATAAGAACTGTCTGTTGCTTTGCTACTGGTTTGATTTATGTACCTACTTACGAAAACGATTAATAAATACTTACGTCCTTTATAACCCTGGAGTACCCACCCAGGACAAGATAAGACATTTAAATTAAATGTTTAGTCAATCTATGCAATATGTACGAAATGCACAGCTGCAATTCCTCTTAAGTTTCGTATTAAATATTGTAGAGGTTTAATTGCTACATGGAGGTATTTGCATTTTAATTGATCGTGTGGAGGGCCTGGGGTTATATCCCGAAGAGATATCCCGGAAATATATCCCAGGATATAGCTCCGGACAAGGGCTCGTGATTGGAAATTATGCTCCTGCCCACATTTTATGCGATTCTGTGATTTCAAACAATTTGTATTGCAATTTCAATATCTTTCATTATTTAGTTGATTGTCTTTGTATCAAACTTAGTATAGGCGAAAGAAAAGGCAATATTGAAAAACGTGTTTTTAATTACAACAGCGGATGTCAATAAATAAAAGAATGGTATAACAGTATTCAATAAAGTCACCGGAAATTATCTCCAAGATATCAATAAAAGAGATCTCTAATGAGGAGGGAGATCAACGAACTGTGTTTTCCCACAAACATTTTTAATGGCAGAAGTAGAGACAGAACACATGCTGAGATGTGGCAGTTATTTAATATTACCTAATAAATTAACAGTTTTTCATATATCTTAATTACAAGCTTCTGTTTAAGCGCAGTAACAATAATAATACGGCCATTCTAATTGAAAAGTTCAAAATTGACTTCAGATTTAATAGGACTACAATTATTGATATTGTATCGTTTAGAAATTGTATCGTTTTAAGACATGCGAAATAATGTTTAATTTGGCTATTAGTTTACGATTCTCGTATCTAATGAGATTTCGTTCGATATATATATATCCCTGCCTGTCAACTATATTAACATCATCTTTATCTTGAAGATTGTCCACTGAAGTAAGCAGCACAACGTTATTGTCACCGTCGTTCTGATAAGTGAATGAATAGGAATTCTAGTCTTTCATATTTGTTAACAATCTAGATGAGCTAATGTTTCATAATACTACGATCGCAGAAAATTGTCCGGCTAATTGTAAAAGACATGCCACGGACGGAGAGAGAGGGCGGTGAGCGAACAGGCACAATTATTTCATTGCGATGTCGTTAAATTACCATAAAAATTAAAGGCTTTGGACGGACATTTAATGGATGTAACGGTATTTCAGCATTTAAATTGGTAATATTAATGATGCTTGCAAAAATTTCCCACAGGAACCAAAAGAATCCAGCAAGGACTTGTCTTGATCGAAGTCATAATGAGTAAGATGCTTGCGATTAGATCGCTAGAGAATTCAAATGGTTGAATCTTGAAAATCTGACATATTTTCAAGATTCAAACATATTCTTTATGTTATCGCAAACTTGCCTAGTAGATCAAAACTACCGTATAAAACTCGTCAATGATTAAGCGCTCCATGCTCTGACACCAAACGGGCAGCAAGTCATCACGCAAACGAGCAAGAGCTTAGTTTTAATGACTTCAATTATAAAGCAGAGTGAAGTGAAGCTTCCGAGTAAGAACACCACGTGTGGGTAATGTTCGCACGTCAATGAGCTCTTGTATCTGATGTGGTGTAAGTAGTGACTAGCGGTACCTGTGAGGTTAGATGATAAAATGTGTTATCTGTTCGGTTAACCCGAACAGATAACACCCTTGACGGAAGCTTAATATTCAGCAGTGCTGTTGATAATGATAATGATTTCGAAAGTGATCTACTTGAAGGGAAAACAAAATCATAGTCTGTATCTGACATAATATTCCCAACGAGAAGGCTCAAAGTGGATAATGAAAGAAAAGTGAGCGAAATGAGCCCTTCAGTTTTCACTAGCGATAATCATAATCACCGATCATCAAGCAGTAGCCCAGTTCCGGAAGCGCGCACAAACAGACAGACAGAAACACGCACAGAACACGATAATCAGTTTAATGATAAGTAAATTACTATCATTGAGACGTCATTTAGACGTTAGAAAGTTAGCATCTGTAGCAGTCGTTTGGAATATGAAGCAGGTTGGGCGCAGGCGAGAATTATTACCATTTAATTATGGGATTAAATACGACTAGTGTAAGAAGTAAATTATTGTTGTGAGTAAATTAAAAGGCAATTATTTAACACGGTGACTGAAATCCTTTTCAGGCAACTTTCTATTAAGTCACAAAAAAACTAACTTTGCAGTGATTAAATATCTTAGTAACTATTAAACTATACAAGCAACAAAATGCTAGGATTAAAAATACTAAAAAACGGCTGCTACTGTAAGGTATCAAATATATCAAGCGGGGTCAGTATAAAACTGGTTGGCGTGTTAAAAAGCCTAGTGTGGCGACTAATTTTTCCGAAGGGATATCAAACATTCTTTATTGGCAACTATTGGCTTTTATTATAAAAATGCGAAGTAGTCTATTTGCTATCCATTTTCAGTTTTTTTAAGACCTGGAATGGTATCGATTTGTCGCCGCGTTAAATACATGCCAAATTAAAACATATTTCGCTCATCTAGAACTACAAAGACGTAACTGTAATTTTGCAAATTTTACAGGAGAGCGTTTTAAAGATTTTTTTACGCTTCTTTTTTGTCTTAAAACTTCAATTTATATAGTTTACAACTGCAACTGCGATATTTTGGATGTTTAACTATATAGGTACAGTACAGAAACAAAAATATTTAAAAATGTCAAGTCAGAGTGTAAATAAAAACACTTTAATTTTTTTGACACATGCAGTTATGTCTCCGTTGCACTGAAAATTACTTATTGTGTAAGTTGTGTCACATAATATGTATTAGATTCTTTATTTGTGGCTGTGTATAGTCGAGTCAAGTCCAGTTAGACACTTGAACTGCTATTGTAAGTCTTATGTGTGGCATAGTAAAGGTCTAAAGACCAAAATGTCTGATCCGGCGTGACTGTACACCTGCGCCCCTGTCTGATATTACCACCGTAAGGATTGTTTGTCGCCTATTCGATTTGATGCAGTTTCCGGACAACAGAATTAACTAGCTTGGTACCCGGAAATACCCTAGTACCCTTGAGAGTTTTCTCTCACCTCTTTTTTCGAACCAGTGCTCTTGCGTACTCTCGGTAGTCACATAGACGTCCGCAACCCCGGCTTCTCGTGACGGTTGATAGATACATCAGCCTATTGCAGTCCAGTGCTGGACGTGTACCAGCCGCTTTTATTAAGTCATCGTGCCATTTTACGTGGATTAAGTTCCAGGGCCTGCTAACTGTTGGCTGTTATCTAGAAAAAGTCTATCTTGCGCCTTTTGCAGACGCCTCTCTCCTACAGTCGCTCCGCGCTCTATTGCATAGTTGCCGACGGCCATCACAGCAATGGTCATCTAATATCGTCAAATATAGTGATTCGCGGTTGTACTACACCTGCCACTGCTTTGGTCTCCCTTGCTGCCTCCGCTGCCCCAATGTAAGCCGAAGGACAAGGACTATGCCGCACCCGTGCAAGACAAGTCGTAGAACACGCTGCAGCAGTGCGCCGAGAAGCGTGTATACAGATCTGGAGTAGGGTCTTCGCGTCTTTTCATCACCGACTCCACTGCCGAATGCCCGCGCGGTACCGGCAGTGCAAATCACGCCGCCACGGTCAATGCGCCTGCTGGACCGATCCTAGGCTTCCAACGGTCCTCTAACGGGCACGATCACTTAGCTGAAGCCATCCGCGCCATTCCAGCCTAGCAAAAACGTTGGCCATAAATATTTGCAGCCGATACCGATCAAACTTACAGGGTGTACAAGAAAGGCACGAGCGGGCCCAGGAATGATCCATTTCGTCAAGTGGATGAATTCTGCATCGTGAAGTACGAACCAAGCCAGCTTTTATGAAGACCAGTGAGGTGAAGAGGATGGACTTGGCACCGCAGGGAGAGACCAATTTAGCAAAATCTTGACCCCAAGTCAGAAAAGGAAAGAAAAGTCCTGATCCAGGCAATCAGGACCTTCATTGAAGTTTAGGTCTCTCACCGCATGGGGGTAGACGCACCCTCCAGCGTCGACGAGTGTTCCGTTCCATCGTTGTGATCGCTTTGGGGAGATAATTACTGCCTGAGGTGAACTGGAGGCTCTTAAACCCAGATGAGGCAACTCAAAGTGGTGCTGCCCAGCAAAGGCTGACGTGGCCTACAATCATAGTGCAGAACTCCTCGTTGACCTGTCAGGAGCATAGACGCCTTCTCTCAGCGATGCTCCGTTTCCGCGTCAGCTTGACTGCTGTTTCGAGATAGTCTGGAGAGAAGGCTGAGGTAGTCAATGACGAGCCGCCGCTGGCTGACGGGTACTAGCCGGGTTTCTCCTTGTAATCATCCGCCTGGTTGACGTAGCCGTGGCGTGAGGTTCCGCCTGAACGCTGCAGACGGTACGTGATTCTATGCCCATCAGGTCCAGCCGCAAAGGCTTTCACGATCTATGAATAATGTGGTGCAACTTTGACAGAAAGTACAGTTAAGTCACCAAATTGCTGTGCCACAATGACAGTAAATGCTATTACGTCATTAGTTCATGAAAATTTAAGAGCAATATTAGTTCAACACCGACACAAAATACATATATGGCATGGTTGCTCAAAAAATATACATAGTTTTGGTGATACAAAGACAAGACATACATTTGCGGTAATGTAGCACTCAAGTTCTTTTTCATAATTGGTGCTACAAAGACAGAAAAAACAATTAAAACGGTGTAGCACGCTGAAATGACCGATCATCACGTGGCGCCCAACGCAACTGAAAAATATGACGTCGTAGCACTCTGGGAAGGTCCATTTTTGTACCAATGCAACAAAGACATTGTCGCTATATTTCGGCCATTTGTTGAACAATAAAAACGTCTTTGTAGCACCATATGTATTGACCATTTTAGAACAATTTGGCATCATTAACTCATTTTTGCATTTTTCGTTAGTTACGTCTTTGTAGTACTAGATGAGCGATTTATTCATGATTTATTGAAAGTACAAACACCGAGTGGATTCAATTTGCTAGACGTTGAAGTTTAGATCTTCTGGCGGAGCGCGTGCGTCCTTCCACATACTTCTATAAATTCCTGAAACGCGGTATCAAAGTGCCAGACTACTAGATATAAAACTTTCAAATATATCCGGTTGGACTAGTCTGTCCCCTGCCGTTCTTTCCTCCGTCGTTACTCGGCTAGCTGGCCTCATAATAACTCCTCCAAAAGACTGTTCAAGAAAATGTATTTTATGTACATCCTCGTCATCACCATCAACAACAGTAAGACGTCTTCTGCTGAAATAGACCTCCGCCAGGCGTTTTTATGGTACCTGAAACTCTTACAAAAAGCCTGTCGGTCCTGTTAGTAGGAGATCGTCCTACTCCAGAACTACATATTAATCGGTAGTGGGTTCTATGAGTTACTTCCCACGCCCACTGCTACTTGAGATAGTTGATCTTGTATGATAGACAACGAACTAACTAAGGGATTATCTATTTGTTTATCGTTTTCCTGTTAATGAAGTCCTCAAGTGTCTTGCTTTAATGAATGCGATGTAGAACGAGAACGAGCCTCGTTTCCTCTGGGAAAAGGCTTCATATGCAAATTAATAAAAGACGTACGTTTGAATGAATGAATTAATACAAGTGCGCGGGAGTCGCCGGAACAATGCGAACGAGTTGATTCTAAGAATTAACCTTTTCAAATCACCTTGTGTACTGGTGAAGGCAAAAATCGTAACCAATTTGAAATACAGAAACTTTGTAAGCTGTGATTTTTTTGGAAATAAAACGAAAACCGATACAAATCATTACGAAAATAGGACTTAGGCATAGGTATATGACTCTTCGTTATAAAAAAAGTCCATACCACCGGATGAAAACATAAAGTCATTTGAAATATTGCATTACCTACTTAAATTATGATCTACTTCTTTAATAATACAATACCTTCGATCATATTTGACAGGATAGTTCCAAGTGGAGTAGACCAGGTAGATAAGGTACCTACTTTTTTGTATTTAGCTTTGATTTTACAGAACATGCAAAGTCTTTTTACGTTTACCAAAATAAAGAACATCTAGGTTAAGTTACAAATCTTGTAGCGATTACCAACGCACCAGTACGTACGAACGAGGAAACCCACTCTATGGGAAAGATCGACAAAGAGCATTGTTCCAGCGTTTAGCTGACGGAGAGGTCATGTCACGTAGGACATGCGAAAGCCTTAGTATTGATGAATTCATATTAAGTCCATGTCAGTACACTGCCGTGTGATGATGGCTTAGAATAGCATCACCCCAATTCTACCCGTGGGTGTCGTAAAAAGCGACTAAAGGATATTCATCCAGGGAATGGGCAGCAGCGTTCCCTGCAAATGTAACATCTTGGCACTGCGCTCGCCAATCCGCCTGCCAAGCGTGGTGAGTATGGCAATACCCCCCGATAGGCGGAGGCCCATGTCCAGCAGTGGACTGTTGTGGCTGTTATGGTCAGTACATTGCAAGTACTCCCTTGTAAGCAAAGCAGTCGTGCCTGTACAATACTTACATAATTATACAAGTCTTTCAAAAAATAGATCAAATAGTTTTTCTTTGTACTTTGTAATTTGCACGGATAAATATTTGCACCAATCAAAAAAGTCGTACGTGACTATTCAATGAAGCTTGTATTGTTAATGTAACCAAGAGCTTTTTCGGTTCACAGCGCACACGTTGAACTCACGAAGCCTGAGCAAAAACTTACAATGTTTCACGATAAAAAAACTTGTACGTATCAACTGTTACTTGCTAAACTGTTGTACCCTCGATGACTTGACAGAACCAAAGCTGTAATGGATATCGACCATTTGGACACCACAAAAAGTGTTCAAAAAACTTGATGTAACAGCCCGTAACATGATTGTGACGACATCACGTCTGTAATATGTTTTTTCAATTTTCTAGTTCTTTTTCCGAATCAACAGAGACCGTTACCGCAGGCACCCATAAAAGTGTAAAAGGTGGATGACCATCTATAAACATCTTCGCTATTTTGACCGAATATGGACTGTATTTGAAGGTGGTAGAGATTAGTTTAGGATGTGGCTGAGAGAAGTTGGAGCTTCTGTTGACAAGTCGGTAAAAAAATAGCGGTAATGAATGTTTGGTGAGCGAGCTGTGAGAACTCTTGGTGGTTCAAGCGCCGCGCGCGGTCGACTTCAACTATAAGAAGTAAGTACTAAGTGAGTATTATTAGGCTTACTTAAGATTATCTTCCTAATTGTTTAGCTAATTTCATATTTCAATGAAGAAAATAACTTTATGATAAGCACATCATTTTATATTTGACCATCAATAAAGTTTAGCAATTTCAGATTGCTCTCTACATTTTTATTCAGATATCTTTATCGGAAACAAGAAGACGATGCATGCGTACGTACACAAAAAAACTATTTTTTACAAGTTAACATTTTTCATGACTCCATTAAAACTTTAATAAAATATGTAACTGTCACTCGGAACATGCGAAGTGAGATAGTTTTAATGGTTTTAATTGTTCAAAAGCTGAAGACTAATTGTTTTTGATAATCGCCCCGAGTGTAGACTTCTCACGATCCATCTTGCGATCGTTTGTGTTGAAATTAATTGTAACGAAATGTTGCTTTTTGTTCAATGTAGAGGTATTTTAGACACTGAGCTAATTTAATTTCTCTGAAGGAAAGGCATTCTTGATTAAGAGGTTCAGAGAGTAGATATGAGGTAGGCAATTAACGAAGAGAAATTTTTAATTTATTTTAATATTGTAATAAAATTTTGTAAACTCTTATTCTATGAACATTCTGAAGATACGTCTATGTAATTGGTTACTCTTGAATGAAAATTCTATTAGATTGTTTAATGAAGAAAATTTTCTTGTTGATTGTCCAACTGCTACAAACACATCTGACGATACGGGGATTCATCCCTTCACCCTCCATGCTTTCACCCTGTTCATGTGGTGTATACCTATGTTTGAAACACCCTGAAGAAATATCGGTGTATGATATTGCAACACGTGGATATGTGTGATCCCCTTAAGCATAGATTAGAGTCAGGACATACGACTGTTGGTTGCGGCAGTTAGTCACGAATAATTAGAGGCGTGTTTCGGAAGTGTCGCTACTGTATCACATCCGCAGAAAAAACTTTGCGAGCTTCTTTATGCGGTCGTTGTGCTAAACGATATACTTCTTAACGATATACTAAGCGTGACAAAATGTGTCAAAAATAGTCAACGTAACAAATCATCTAGGTATCTGTCTTTCACTACCTTTGTCTTACATACCCACATTGCTTTGCGAATACTCGGTATTTAAATTAATTTAAATAAGTACTCCAAATTGATATTAATGAACACCTTTCTCGTAGTTACATGTGATTGCTACTCATTTTAGCTCTCCCCGGTTGTCACTTACAAAACTATTCGCCGCAGGGCTTTGTCCTACATCACTTCTGAGTACATAAAAGAGTACACCATCTGTAAGTACCTATATGTTACTACTTTCGCACTTATTCCCATTGTCATTGCAAGGCAACTTCTCGCGTACGTTGTGCGTTTCGTAGAAGTTTGCCTCGATGAAGATACAGTTATAATAACCCTTGCCTGAGTGGCACTGGCTGGTGGCGGTGGCGGTATCAAACGCGCCGCCTGCGCCCGCGCTGGTCGCGATGATGTTGACATAACTCCGCGTAGCTAACTGGTTCGGTAGGTGCTGTCATGTGGAGTACGCAGACAGGCCAGTCATTGTTGTTCTAGAAACTGATAAGTAACAGCTATATGTTTAAAAAGTTGACCTTACGGAATAAGCTGCGTTGTTGAACCTGCATTGTGTTTCTTACTCTCATCTTCCATATTTCCATCCCATCCACGCTTGATGACTTAAAATTTTCGAATATTAATCTTATCTCGATAAGTTTATGTCCTAATTTCATTATGTTAAGGGTATTATAATTTGTATACTTATTTAAACTTTGCTTAGATGGTGAATTTTCCGGACCTCTTTAAGAAGCTAAGATGGAAGTAATCTTATCGCAAAGTAGAGCAACAAATAGGGTAAAAAGATACCGTACCACAGTTCAGTAGTTTATTCTCTAAGATAAAACGTCTACATCCTGGTCACGGCACCCATTTGTAAATACTTTACTATCTAGATGGTAACTCGTGCCAAAAATCATTATGGGCAGTAATAGCTTCAACTTTCATTTATCTAATGAGCTACTAGTTTTACACTTTAAGCACACTTGACAACTTGTCACCTAAATTGATTAACCCCTTGAATGAAAGTAAAAGTA
Organism: Phthorimaea operculella; assembly: GCA_024500475.1. NCBI lineage: Eukaryota > Metazoa > Arthropoda > Insecta > Lepidoptera > Gelechiidae > Phthorimaea > Phthorimaea operculella. The sequence goes on from JANFCV010000121.1 coordinate 123,482, forward strand.
GATTATAAAAATTTAGTTCGTCATTTACGTAACTTGTTTAATCTACTTTCAGTTTTAGATCCTTTATTATTTCATACAATCAGATAATGATGGTTACGTATCCTCAACAAATAAAAACATAAACTGTTAACTAGATTAATCAAACGATATGCCGTGAAAACAATATCTGGGTATCTCAAAGGTTGACTGGAAGAGATTCTTTAATGGGATAAGTCCGCCTTTGTGCCATATATATAATTACTGTTTTAAAAATATTGTAAATTAAGTTTTAAGGTACAATAAAGTGAATACATACATACATACAATATGATGGTCTTCTCGTCATATTAAACGAATATTAATATTATGGGACTTGTACCAATGAAACCTATTTGCATAACTTTGGGTCACTGTCTCATCTCTTACCTATTATTATTTGCTAAAAACCGGCAATATTACAATTTGCAACTGTGGAAGAAATGAGACTGAATTTAGCATTATATCTCTGGGGTCGGAAGTCATCCCTTGTAACATTAAATTCATTGCCCTGTTTGTCTGGAAGAGACTATAGCTGGTGTCAATAAGGGTGGCAATGTAGGAAGGAACGTTGGGGCTGGTGCCGGCGATAGGCGTCGTGTTTCGTCTTATGAATAGCGTTGTCGCGCTCGCGTGCCGCGTCGTGCCGTGTTTGGCAGTTCAGACCCTGTGTGGTGATGGTGGAATCTAGAGTGGTGACTTTAGTGATGTTATCCATTGCCCTGTTCGTCTGCAAGAGTCAATAGCTGGTGTAAACAAAGGTGGCAATATGCAGAGTATCAGCGATACGCGTCGTGTTTCGTCTGAAATGAATTGCGGTGTCGTGTCGTGTTTGGCAGTTCATACCCTGTGTGGTGCTGGTGGAATGTAGAGTATGGTCTGTTCTTTTGGAGGAGACGATAGTTGATGTCAATAATCAGAGCTCTATATGTATTGCGCCGCCGGCACCAAATCTTGTCTACCAAACACGGCACGATACTGCTATTTTGCCACCTTTAAAGGAGGCAAAGTAGTTAGGTACGTCGGGTCTGGTGTCGGAGATACGCGTAGTGTTTCGTCTAATGAATAGCGGTGTAGCGCTCGCGTGCCGCGCTGCGTCGTGCTCGGCTGATCGGGGTTCAGAATATAGAGTGCTCTATAGCGAAATTACTGTCGTCCAAAAGGTACGTTTTGTTTGATGGTTTTGGAAGGAGATTTCGAAAATCGCTATTTTTACACAAATCGTTAATAGCTTCCCAAAATAATTTACAATGGGTTAAGGAATTTTTAAATTTTCAGTCTAGTCTAGTAGATCACATACAATCCAAATTTAATATTAGTAAAAAGTTACTCGATAATATTATAAGTTTTTCACACAATTTCAATAGACTCTCATGATTTACACATCCCTAGCTGCCTCCACGCGCTGTTTGTAGCAGATAGGGTAAATGTACGGCGCGGATTATCCTCTAAATGCCGCCCGATAGGAGGCAGAGACAAATGGGAATGGAACCAGCGTTGTATAGCACTTGGACTAGGACTTGTAAGTCGACTCGAGGTCCACAGCCGGTTCAACGTTGGACACGTTTCCACGCAACCGTTTGTCAAATGTGTTTACTAGACTACATATTTGTATTTTAAAACAACTGCGGCAAAGAGAGAAATTGACTTATTGATATTGATAAACTCTGCTGTAAAGCGTGGCACACCGTGTTGTCAGATGAGATGACCCGATTGTCTCAAAATAGCTACAAAACGATCGGTACTTACCCCTCATTGGAACATACTATCATCGACAGAGCGACAGACGATCCACATTCCTGACCTATCACATTACTTTACCAGGTACCGGATAATAAGTACCCTGCGCGGGTGGTGCCATCACGATTCACGCCATGTCGATAGGTAACTCGAGGCGCGTCTGATGTTGCAGTGGCGCGTGCCATGACCATTTGAAGCCCAACGGGTTTAGAATTTTATTACGATGTCTCATATGCTTGCATGAACGAAGAATGAAGTATTTCTGCTGAGAAAGGACACCTGATACAAGGAATTTGGGATTACATTAAGATTCTATAGGTACTTATTAGTTGCAAAAACTATCCAAGTAGATGGAGCCCTACCACACGTTAGTGCACAAGATACAGTTGCAAAATTCGCAGGCTTGGAGTGAGGCGCTGTAGCCCAGCCCAGCCCAGTTGGTAGATGTTGGTACGTCCAACATCCTGTTTACTGTTAGGTTGGTATTTTTGGTATTTTTGACATGTTGTCAAGTTTCGTTCCTTCCATCTGTAAGTACAAAGTGATGCTTGACCAATTTCTAATAAAACGCAAGCTGTTATAAATATCGTGGTTTGATTCACTAATTATTACTTGACCAAAACCTATTTACATTCGCAGTCCACTAAATTATAATACATTAACAAAATGGTCCGTCAAACCGTAAAAATAGTGAAAATATTCGCGAGTGTTGCATTTTCGTAGCCATCTTTGTTCGTAGCAAAATTTCGTAGCAAAGACAGTGTGGACTCTACTACATATTACATAATTATAGACTTGTGGAGTGAACATGAAAGTGCAGTACAGAAAATAACATTCAGCGTGTATTGGTCAAGTTTACATATTACTTTTTCATTGAGATTTTGCAGTCATTTAAAATTATTACGCAATCTCATAGTACATACATTCCATGGAAGCAAGCTACAAGAGCTAAGTGAAACAAGGTGGAATTTTGCAGTATATTGACGCATTCCACCAGAATCATTTTGTTTCAGCTTTTTCATTTTCAGCTCATTACAAATTACAATCAATCATATTGCATTATTTTGATTGATCATACAAATGTCATACAAGCCATATTGCCCATTCTTCGTGTACAGTCGGATTTCGTCGGGCGGAAGTCGGAGATGTGCAACAAGCGCCTTTATTGGCCGGTGCTTCTACAGGATTGGTTTGCGCTAAGTCTGCGCCGAGTTCGCGCAACATACTTGCACTGACGCCATTGGTCAGAATCTGACTTTCGTCGACAACGTCACGTCGTTTTCATCGTGAGCAATATTTTGACGGTTCTATTTTGTATTGTATTCAAAGACTTTTGTATTTTATTTTGCAGTTTGATATTTTACGCATTTACGCATTTTATATTTGCAGTCTATAATTATTAATTTGTGACGCGCGTACAAAAGTGTATTTACAGCTTTCGTTTACATATTCAGCTTGTGATTTATGTTGTGTGTGATATAGGTAATCGCATTGTAAACAACATGGCTGAAAACGAAGTAATTTCAGCGCTTGTTCGCAAAAGAGGTAATCTAAAAGGTAATATAACTAAATTAGTAAATTCGTTTGCTTCTAAAGAGTTCACAAAGTTTGAGCTTGTGCGTATGCAGGAACGTTTGAGGCCACATTTGATAAGTATGAAAACTGTAACTTGGAGATCTGCGCTATAGACGAAACCAAGTCAGACGCAGATTTCGAAGCAACAGAAAGTAATTTCCTGAAAACATGTGCTAAGATGGACGAATTATTAACTGCGCCCAAACATTCCTGCTCAGCGCCAATGCAAACGAAGTTGCCTCACATTTCCATTCCCACATTTAGTGGCAAATATTCAGATTACAAGACTTTCATCGGATTGTTCGATAGTCTCATCCATAATAGTGAGCGCCTTGATAATATACAAAGGTTCTTCTATTTAAGAAGCTACCTACAAGGTGAGGCTCTAGATTTAGTAAAAAACTTGACGATTACAGGTGAAAATTATACAGAGGCAAGAAAAATCTTGAATGATAGGTACAGCAATGAGTACAAAATTACAAATGAACTTATTTGCTCTTTGTTAGATATTGTACCAATCACAAAGTCAACGGCTCAGAATATAAGACAATTTGTTTCTGTCGTAAAGCAGCAATTAGCAGCACTAAAGAATTTAGGCAAGCCGGTCGATCAATGGGATGATATCCTGTTGACTATTCTCACACGTAAGCTGGATACCTTTTGCAGTAGGGAATTTCAATTAGCTAGAAATAAGGAGCCCAAAGTATGTGATTTATTGGACTTTCTAGAAACCCGCGCTCTTGCACTGGAAAATGTGGACAGACCTTTGCCTGCGCAGTCTACTCAGTGGAGCGGCGAACGACCAAAGGTATCTCATGCAGCGGTGAAGACTCCGGTGCCTACCTCCTGCTTGAAATGTAAGTCTTCTGCTCATAAACTTTATCTATGTGCGCAGTTTAAGCTTCTTTCTGCTGCTGAAAGGCTCAAGTTTGTTGAAGAGCATGAGATTTGCAAGATTTGCCTGAATTTGCACAAAAATAAATGTAGGTACTACTACTTCAAATGCAACCAATGTAAAGAAAAGGGTCACAACACTCTCTTACATCAATCTAACACACAACCTCCAGTGAGTTTAATATCACAAAAACATGATCCACACACATTGTTGCCAACTGTTAGAGTGAAGCTTTTGCTAAAAACGGCACTGAAGTTCATGTTAAGGCTTTGCTTGACGGTTGCTCCCAGGCATCTTTAATTACAGCTGAGCTGGCAAACCTGCTTCAGTTAGAGCCCAAGGATGTAACTGAAACAATTACAGGTATAGGTAACGCTACAAGCAACATATGCAAGTCTGTCAGTGTTCAAGTTCATTCGCTTACACGCGATTTCAAAATGAATGTTCACTGCAATGTTATGGACGAAATTACAACTATGTTGCCACAATTTCCATTCAAGATTGAGGATTTGGAGCTTCCACCTAACCTTGTATTAGCTGATGAGAAATTTAATGTGCCTAGCAAAATTCACATTCTATTGGGTGCTAACGTTCTTTTCAGACATTGCTACACAACGACCCAGAATGGCTTCAGAGCAGCCTAAACAAGCAACATGTGAATAATGAAGGGCTTCCTCTGTTTCGCGTGATAAACACCCTCTTCGGACATGTAGTCGGCGGCGACTTACCTGCTTCTGCTACTGACCACCAGGCACACTCACCAATTACACTTCATTGCTTAAGGGAAGACGACACATTGCATACTCTAAATGAAAACTTAAATAACTTTTTTGAAGTAGAAAAGGTTACTGAGTATTTCCCAGAGAAGTTAACTGAATTTGATGCTTGCGAAAAGATGTTCTGTGATACTGTAAAATTAGACACAGAAAACAAGAAGTTTCAGGTAGGATTGCCTTTAAAGTTGCCACTAGAATCCGTAAAAGAGACTCTTGGAGATTCATTACATCTAGCTCTGAAAAGATTTAATAACTTAGAGCTTAGATTACAAAAAGACCCCTTTTTATTTGGTCTTTACAAAGATTTCATTCATGATTACATTGAACAAGGGCATGAAACTTTTGTAGACATAGACAAATATGATCTTGAAAATGACCCTGTGTGCTTTATACCACACCACCCTATATTAAAGCTTGATAGAAAAACCACCAAGTGTAGGGTAGTGATGGACTTTTCTATGAAAACCTAAAAAAAGGTCTCAGTGAATGATTTGTTATACAATGGCCCGATATCAGAAAAAGAGCTCTTTTACATTTTGCTCTTGATTAGAGTGGATGAGCCTTTTTTTATAACTGATATCAGATGCATGTTTAGGTACATAAGTTTACATCCTAAATTCAGGCCATTACAATAGTTTGCTTAAAATGAAACCTATACCTATACCACGATACACAAACTTACACAACACATTTTCAGCACAGATTATTGGTTATGCAGATGCGGCACAAAACACTGCGTACGGTGCATGTGTTTATTTACGAGTGGTCGATGAGTCAGGTAATGTAAGGGTTTCGTTACAATGTTCAAAAAGTCGAGTCAATCCAATTAAGCAAGACTTGACTGTTCCACGTATGGAGCTAAATGCAGCCGTTTTACTGGCCAAGTTAGTATCGAGAGTCCATGATACAATTACACTAAAATTGAAAATCGATGAAGTGATTTTGCACTCCGATTCTCAAATTGTATTAGCATGGATTAAAACTCCACTAACTAAACTAAACGTATACGTAGCTAACAGAGTGAAGTTGATTTCTGAGCTCACGGGTAGCTTTACATGGGCTTACATTAATACAGGAGAGAACCCGCCGATTGTCTCAGCAGAGGAGTACTGCCTGATGAGTTGGAGAAGCATCCGCTATGGTGGAGTGGCCCACAATCATTGCATGACAGTAAGTACAAGCCAGAATTGTACAATTCAGTACCCAGCGTCTTGCCAGAAACTAAGGACGAGCCTGCGCCTCTCAACATCATGGTATGTTCTCAATCTAGCAACGATAATGAGCGAAATGTATCCTTGGGGCTCCCTGAATATTCAAGCATAAACAAAATGCAAAGAGTCCTAGCTTACGTGTTGCGTTTTGTACATAATTTAAGGTCAAAGGACAAAAACAAGTTGTGTTATTTAACAACTAAAGAATTAAATGGGTCGTTGATGCTTATTGTCAAGCAAGAGCAACAAAAATACTTTAAAAATGAGATAAATGATTTAAAGTCTAACAATGTCATTACAAAGGTAACTTGAAACCTTTGATGCCATTTATTGATGCCAGTGGTTTGGTTCGTGTAGGGGGAAGATTGCATTTTGCTGCCATTCCATTTTCACAAAAGCACCCGGTAATTCTACCTACGGAATCGTATGTTACTAAATTAATAATTGAAAATGAGCATGTCAGAAATCTCCACGCTGGACCTAGGCTCGTATTGGCATCAATAAATCAAAAGTTTTGGATTGTACAAGGTATGAGACAAATAAAAAAGGTTTTACATAAGTGCATTACATGTTTCAGACTGAAAGGTGAATCAGCTAAGCAATTGATGGGCATATTTCCCAAGGACAGAGTAAACTTTTGTGGTGGGATATTTAAAAAATTGGTATGGACTTTGCAGGACCTATCAATTTAAAGGTCGCTAGAGTAAGAAAGCCCATAATCACAAAGGATACATTTGTGTGTTTGTTTGTTTCGTAACAAAAGCCATTCACCTCGAACTGGCCTCAGATTTGAAAACTGAAACCTTTCTTGCTTGTCTCACTAGATTTATTTCTCGTAGAGGTATGCCTACAGATATATATTCTGATAATGCGTCTACTTTTAAGTGCGCCAAAACTCAGCTAGATGAATTGTATAAGTTACAGAATTCTGAAACTCATCAGAAACAAGTGTATGATTTTGCAACACAGAAGGGTATTAATTTTCATTTTTGCCCTGTTACTCCCCTACTTTTGCAGGTTTAGCAGAGGCTGGAGTAAAAGTATGAAATTTCATTTAAAAGAGTTCTACAGACCCGTTCTCTTACTTATGAGGAACTTAATACTCTTGTGTGCCAGATAGAAGCTGTCCTAAACAGCAGACCTCTTATGCCACTGTCGGCTGATGTAAATGATTTTTCCTGTATCACGCCAGGTCATTTTTTAATAGGTTCCGCTTTAAATTCTTATCCTCAGCAGGAAAACTCACGTATATCGAGATTAGAGTCATGGAGGATTTGTAACAGCTTAAAGCATTCATTCTGGAAAGAATGGAGTAGGAATTATTTAAATACTTTGCAGTCGCGTCCCAAATGGACAGATGTATGTACAAATATAAAAGTAGGATCTCTTGTTATATTGAAGGATGATAATTTGGCACCTTTATATTGGCCAATGGCCAGGGTGATTCAAACTTTTCCAGGTCCTGATAATAGGGTCAGAGTAGTAGAGGTTAAAACCGCTAATGGTAGGACTCATAAACGTTCTGTAAATAAAGTTTGTGTGTTACCTATAGAATAGTATAATATAATTTTTAACACATGAAATAGATAGGTAAAGGGTGTTTACTAATTTTTACCACCATGTTTGTAGAGGTATTTTCTGTAAAAATGTTTTTTGTTTTCTTGGTGGTGAGCTGACTATGTCACATAAGTACCTATAGGGTGTTTCGTTAATTACCTGCTTGTCTATATATTTGTAATTGTTTGCCTATGTGGTTTATACCGATCCCAAGATTTAATTTTTATTTTCGTAGGGCTAGGCTAACATGTTATACGTACCTAGAGCTTTGATTTCAAGTTCAAACTAAGTAAGGTTACAATAATTGTTACATTATTATTTCAAAATTGTCTGAAGTGCTATAAAGAATTTAAATAGATAATCTTGTCTTCATTAGTTCAAGGAATGTATGTAGGACATTGCATTTTTGTTTTATGAATTACAACAAGTTTATAATTGTTTTATGAATTGCATCAGTAGGTTTTCATTTATACTTGCTGTTTAACTTTAGCATCATAAATTCAGCTATCAAGAACTTAACATTGTCGAAAGATTTCTAGGGTTGTTACAAATGTCTAGGGTTGTCAAAACTTAAACTTATATTATAAATAATTATTAATGTTTTTTGTTTGCCCTGGGCAATATGTTGGTACGTCCAACATCCTGTTTACTGTTAGGTTGGTATTTTTGGTATTTTTGACATGTTGTCAAGTTTCGTTCCTTCCATCTGTAAGTACAAAGTGATGCTTGACCAATTTCTAATAAAACGCAAGCTGTTATAAATATCGTGGTTTGATTCACTAATTATTACTTGACCAAAACCTATTTACATTCGCAGTCCACTAAATTATAATACATTAACAGTAGAGACGTGGCCAGTACAGATGGCGAAGGTCGCTGGTTCAAATCCAGCCTGCGGTGGAAAATTTTGCAAGTTTTCCAAAGATTCTAGATACTGTTTCAAAACACTTTTTTCACGACGCAACATCAAACAAAATATATTAAAACAGATGTAGAGCCTCTTACCAAATAATTTATTATATTGCAATGATGATTTAATCCTTACCTGTAACAAAGAATTAAATGCAAATTAGTATTTTTGAACAAACAAGAAGTGGATTAATGATTCATTATCATTAACTTTGTTTCCAAAAATTGAAACATTATTGCGTTTTAATAACAGCACTCAAAACTTGCAAAACGAAATCTCAGGAAATATCGTACAATCTGCTCAGTTAATGACGGAGTTGATTCCGCAGGCTTACCTTAATAATGACTTAATGAATTTTTGGTGCTTAAAGAGCAATATAAAGATTTGTACTGTTTCATGCAAGTCGTAGACGTTAATACCACAAATTAGGGAATCGGCGCGCGGGGTGTTAATATTTCTGATTGAGCATATGTTATGTGAGACGCCAAGGGGACGCCGGATTTCACCATTTATTTCTTTTACAGTTTTTATTGCAGACATTAAAATAAAGGAGAGAAAATAAGGAAATCCGACAGAATAGTTATACCTACTGTAGGTACAGCTCTTTTCTAAATAGATAGACGATAACACAGATGGAACCATATAAATCGGTTCAAAGCAGTAGGTAGGCATGTAGGCTGAAATACAGAGCAATTTAGAGTTTTGAAATGAAAAACAAAGAAAGAAATAAAACGGAAGCGTGTAATAGTGTCAATACTTGATTTGAAAACTTCCTACCTAGCCGATATTGGCTTAGCGACAAAATTCTTTTCAAATTAAAATAATACCGTAGTGGAACTAAACGCAGCCCAAACGTCTATTTTCTTGTCAAGTCCTCTGATTAAGTGTAAGCTAACTATGAACTAACTTCACAATGATGTAACCTCTTTGTTCTGTCTGTCAAGTCTAATAGACGCAGGCTTCTGGCAAAAAATGTAGAGGCTTAAACATATGGTTAATATTTCACATGGGGAATTGGGGTCTGCTTATGTAACTGTATGGTTTTGCTACAACAATACCCATGTGATAGATATGGTGACTTAGTTATGAATCACTAGTGTAGCTATGTTTCCTTCTGGTATGATAGTTAAGCATCTTTCAACAGCCACAGCAGTCAACTGCTGGACATGGGCCTCTCCCGATTGATAGGTGTTTGCCGTAGTCACCAAGCTTGACGGGCGTATTGGTGAGCGCAGTTGTAAGATGTTGCTTTCACAGGAAACGTTGCTGCCCATTCCCTTGGTGAATTTATTCCTTAGCAGATTTTTACGTTACCCACGGGTAAAATTAGGATAGTGCTATTCTAAGTCGGCATCGCACGGCGTTAGGCATCTACTACTGGAGAGCTGGGTTTATATCACTTTTCTTCTTACTTTGACATATTCATGAATATTAATACTTGTGGGAATATACCTATCTAGAAATTAGATTATGTATTTAAGAAGTATGTATGAGTCATTAATCACGACCTCGTTATTTTTTGCATGATCTAACGCCTTTGTTCTGTCGATCAGCTGTTTGAGATCATAATGGTATATTGACGTATCGTCGCTGCAGGCAACAACTAATAGTAGTTATTCTCTACCTGGCCGACAGGGGCTGATTTCGCATACATTGCTGGTTATTGTATGGGCAGGGCAGCCGATATGACAGTAGACGTGGCTCAGTGGTAGTGTGACTGCCTGCGACGCAGAAGGGTCCGCGATTCATGGTAGGTCACTCACGAAGTTGATATTTATCACTTTATGAATTTGTTCCCAGTCAGGCTGAACCGCCTGATTGTCCGAAAAAGCAAGATGGTTCTATGCTTCGGAGGGCTCGTTAACCAGGGGTGTTACAGGCGGTCCCGGTTGCTGTCTATGATTACTTAGATGGGGGTCTTTACACAACCATGTCAGAGACCTGCTACTTGTAGTAGGCGGTTGAAGACCTCTGACACCAAGGTTCATCGGGTCGTTGGACAACTCGGTATCCAATTAAATCCAATAATCGGAAAATAATCAACAATGTACGCAAAATCGCGTCCCAGGGAGAGGCCAGCATAATAGCCACTTTATTGATGAATCGTCGCAAGCGTTGCTGCCGGCTAGAACTATATCGCAACGTCGTTAAGATTACCCTTGATCGATTATTTGCAATAATAATTTATGAAGTCGTATGATAACTGTGTCTAGTCTAACTAGTAGTGATTCGCGATGTGTATTGAGAAATGAACATTTTGAAATATAAGGTAGTAAGATATCTATCAGCCTTCGATCACATACGGTGTGTAAAGTACCTATGTACAATAAACTTTGCAGGCATAGGTACTCAATCAGATCATGAAATGAAACTAAACAACTTTACCCTTGAAGCAAAGTTATGTTGCTTAAGTTAAGTAAGGGAAACGAGAAACATGTAAAATACATCCATCAGATCAGAAAACTATTTAATGGGATAGATATCATTAAGTCTGTAGTCCAAGTATAACAGTCTCACGAAAAACCATTTCAAAATTTGCTTATCGAGATTTAATAAACATTAGCTTTGCTTTGTTATACTTTTGCCTCACAGAATTATCTAACACGAATCAGTACCCGTTATTATGTTAATACGAACAATTAATTATTGCCTTCGCGTAGATAACACCACAGCAAGTCTGCTGAGATTAAAGTGACAACGACCTTATGCAAGTAAGTGGAACAGGTTATTAAAATAATTAATTTACTCAGTTATTTAATTAATGAGAGGTTTATGTAGATTATACAGCTTAGGAAGAAATTAGAGTAAACGTAGGTACATAGATTTTGGAGCCGTTTTAGGCCAGTTTATAATAAGGATCACAAACATTTCTTTTCCACAGATGATGCGAGAGGCGACTGAGGGCCCAGAATTTCATTTCACTCCAAATTAAGGCTATGGGATATCAACATGCTACTTTATATTCTCTATCTACTTATATCCTATGCCGACTTATAATACATTTATATCTGTGATACCTATATTTTTCACGATTGCAATAAGCCCGGTGTAACACGACGCGCATTACACCGACTCAGTCCACTCACTTAACCCCGCACAAGTAATCCAGTAACCCTATAGTCCCGTGTTTACTAGTAACCCTATAGTCCCGTGTTTACTAGTAACCCTATAGCTGGTGTTTACGCAGGTGTCGATAGGGTCCGCACGAGTGCACATCGGGCCCGCGCGTCGTCTGCGCAAGCGCAGCCTATGACAACACTTCGCACTATTCCATTACCTGCCGACAGACTAGATTGCCTACTGCAAGAAATACAGTGGGTATCATCGGTGGCAGAAGTGATCTCAAGAATGAAGTTTAAAACGACACTTGTTTGCATTGTGCCTCTGTATTAATACCATAACAGATAAAAAACACTTACCTACCAACCTAAGTACTTTCAAATTTGAAAATCTTAATTTTCCAACAATTTCTTTTTGTTATTTCTTTTTACCTAACGGTTATGCCCTGCCGAAAAATTTTTTTTCTTTGATCGGCTCTTCATTATTTAGAATAGGTGGTGCTGCGTTTAACTGTTCCCCAATTTACTATGCTGAAATTGAAACTGTTTTGGTTCACTGAGGTTTACAATAATTTTAACGCCTTACAGTCTGTATGAACTTTTATATCCGATTGTACCTACTCAGGGCTGGAGGAACGGTTCCTAACCACTCATAATCAGACCGAGATTAAGACGAGCTGGTATGAGGAAAGTGTTATGATTGCTCGTTAACATTTCTCCCTACAATGTTCACAGGAATTGTGATAAAACGGGACATCGTAATATGATTCTAATGCAGATTACTATTTAGTTTAAAATTACTAAGTAGAATCATTACTTAAGATAGTCGCCAAAATACATAATAATATACTCATCAATGATATAATATCTCTACAATTTTAATAAGCATCAGAATTTCATTTTTGTCGATGTCGATGAGATGTCGAACAGGTATAACGTCAACAGCCGTAATAACTTCTGCACTTGCTACGTTTAGTAACAAAAAAATGGGTTTACAGAAAGCATTGAAACTAAAAACCTCATCAAAATCGGAACAATGGTTCGGGAGATATTTGGTAACATAGGTTTGCACAAACACACATTCTCTCACCCCAAACGCATATACCGTCTCCGTTCCGTCGTGGGTAAAAATAAAGCAAAAAATACTTAATATAAATATCTAACAAACAAAATTGTTTGTTTAATAAATAATGACCTAATAAAAAATAATAACATAAATAGTGATTCGCGTGCGGTCCACTTGTGGGCAGTGGGCAATCATAGAGCCCACTCGTTGGGTTTACACTTACACAACTAAAAACATTAGACCATCATCACGAATTGCTCAAATTACAGCATTTGATTTGAACGATCTGTAGTAGGAAGAGCTTTTTTATTAGTGTTATTATTCGATTGTCGATGAAGACACTAAGATTTTGTTTTATGCATACAGAAGACGAGTAACTTACGAATATTAGATGTATGCGCTATTTACTACTTTTGATGTTGATCAACCGTTTTGTAGTCCTATCCTTCGTTGCCTGTATTTTAAATAATTCACTCTAAAAAATGGCGGCACTCGAGGTCTTCTTAAGTCTAAGAAAAAATAAAAACACAGCTATGTACGTGTCTGTTTGTTGCCATAATTCATAAAAATAAAATAAACAATCATAGTTTTAATGTCAAGTTTCCTGTTTGCATTTCTAATTAGATAAATAATCATTTATATTTCCATGCTAATAGGTAATGAGAATTTTGTTCTATAAAAGGATAGGTGCGTGCTGTTAATGATTCAGAAACTTAGCGAAGCCTATAATTGTACCTACTGTGAACTTAGGCAATAAAACTTTATCATAGCAAATGAAGACATTACTTTTTTTTACCAAAAAAGAAAAAGACATTTTCAAAGCTGCAGGCCATCAAATTATATCATAATAGTTCTATATAATTATGACATCTGTACAATGAGTGAGCATTAACTTGAATGACATCTAATGGTCGGTTGCATTGTCTACATCAAGACGTTGACTCGAGGGCATTCGGGATCAAATAACAAATAATTATGTCTGACTGTGATGGATAAATAATTCTTGAAAGTGATAGCGGCTTTCATTCAATTTGGGACTTAAGGTTAGGTTAGGTTAGGTTATGTTACATCGTATAATATTGGTGAATATACTTTATTCAAAATATCTAACTTTGTGTTTTATGAATGCTTGTCTTAGCCAGTAATTGTCAAAGATATTACTATAGATTCAAGGTGTAAGAAGACAAAAATGTATCTCTTGGGTATCAAATATACAAAAAAGATTTACGCAATCATACAAGAAATAAACTTTGAATTTAGCACTCGATTAGCGAATGAGGTGTCGATGCCACTGGTCGTTAGTTCATTACATAAATATGTAGAGGAATTATTATATAAAACATATCTGCATATTAATTTGTGGATCATTGAGGTGACACAGATGTACATAGATAAATAATTGTGATGCAATTGTGTTCCGGGTGATTTAATATAATAAACTATTCTTCCGTCTGCGGTTTTTATCTACCATATTAAGGAACTTATGATTACACTTGGTAAAATATTTTTTATCCACCTGACTGTTATATGTATTTAAGATATCTACACTAATATAATAAAGAGGAAACCTTTGTTTGATTTTTTGTTTGTTTGTTTTTTTGTATGTATGTAATCGATAAACTCCGAAACTACTGGACCGATTACCAAAATTCTTTCACCATTAGAAAGCTACAACATTCCTGAGTAAAATAGGCCACTTTTTATCACGCGAAAATTCCTCATTACCACGGGAAAACGGTTAGCAGCAGGAAAAGCGGAAAATATAGCGGATATTACCCAAATTAGCCAAATCTCTTTACCGATCTTCGCGAAATTTGGCACTGATATTACTAGCATATTAAAGATGGACATGGACTACTTTTTGACAGCCCTCGAGGATCTGGAGAACCTGATGAAGACCACCAGCATCCCATCTAAACTATAAGAGATACGGTAATGGCAAAGATCCAATTTCTATGGGGAAACAGGTAAGTAGCAGTGGGTGAAACCGCTGGGCGGGCCGCTAGTCTATCTATAAATATATAAATCATCGCCTCCTGTAGGGTGCTAGTGCCAGATCAGGCTGCCCTATCTCTACCCTTAGAAGTGGGTACCTTAAAAGATTTTTATTGAATATAGGTAAGTAAATATTTAGAGAACGGACGGCGGATTTCCCTGTGACTGCGAAATTTTGTACTAGCCAACTCTGCTGCCAAGCGTGTGATGGGAAATTAAAAAGGAAGAGGGACTCTGTATGTATAGAAAAAGAAATAGGTACATACAATTTAAAGTGTGCCTCCTCAGCTCTTAGCCGCCGGCTATTTGAATGCATAACGTAAGAATTCTCGTCTTTGACATAATTACATACAAGTTTTTGCGATGTCACTTACTTTCTCTGCGAAATTTCACGAGTCACGCTAAAATCTTGAATTTTGACCACTCATCGTGCGATGATCTGCTGAATTAAAAGAGATAGATACATAGTGATCCCACGTGTAAAAAAGAGAAGAGTAATGAATTGGAATTAAAGTGTTTCGTTTTCTATGGATTGAGTTTTGTCATTCATCAAGATTTGGGAAGAAAGTTGCGTGTTCCGATGAATAAGGTGCTAAAGAGCATGTCATATTCTCATTGCATAGCTCGTTACTTTTGGTTTCGTTTCTACTTTTACTATTTCCGTTACTAAGTAGGTAATAGATATACGTTACACACATTTTTCAAAGCGAGCAAACACGTTTTTCGATAGTGAAATATAATTTCGTGATGTAGAGTATGATAAAGAAAAGTGACAAATAAAAGTGATAAATTTCGGCTTGATTTATAGGTAGACTAGAAAGCCATTTTAGTAGTGATTCGTGAAAGTCTTTTCCTTTTTTCTCTACTTCACTGTAAATTACAATGAAAAGATGCCATTCTAGCCTATAAATCAAGCGAGGAATGATTAGTTTCACACGTTATTTCACACTGAAACGAGCGCTTTATGACGCGGTATGCAACGAAAAATGCGCGCGCGCCGGAGTCCGATTCAGCGGAATTCGAAAACCACGAACGCACGAAACTGTTGATTTCAAGTTCTCTACTAGAGTCTTTCTGGAAGTTTTCTTTGTATTTTGCGGTCGTTCATAAGTTATGAACTATTTAAGAAAGTAATCCGAAACTCGATGTGCTAAATGTCATTTTCAAATGACACATTCCAAACAATGGCGACTTTTGATTGAAAATCTAAGCTAACAACTTAATTGACTGCGCCATAAAACATCTTATAATATACGATACTTCTATTTAATCTAGGATTAACTCCTTCCTGATGTATTTTACGGCAAGTTAAAACGAAACCAATTACTAGACCCAAATTATACTACCAATTAAACTAGTTTAAATTATGTTATTAGAACAACCAATTTACATCTCAAAAGTCCAAAACAGCAATTATGTCGTTACATAACAAAAAAACTTCCTAAACTCAACAAGCAGTTAGCTAACTGACAAACAGTAGATTTACGTGATAAATCCCTATCCATACAGCTACTAATTATTATAAATCCGAGAGTTTGTGTATGTACGTATACGGGGTGTAAGGGATAGGTCTCCGAATGCTGATACGGTGCATTCAGACCATGAAATTGAACAACTTGCCATAGAAATAAATTTAAGGAAACGAAAAAAAATATTCATCTTCCCATACAAAATCACGGTCAACTGATTGCATTTACTATGGGAAGTCAATTTTTTTTACGTTTTCTGATATTTATTTCTATGGGAAGTTGTTCAGTTTCATGGTCTGAATGCACAATATCAGTATTTGGAGAGATGTCCCTTATATCCATTTGTTAGGTACCTCTTCCCACTCAAACGGCTTGACGGTTTTCGATGAAATTTTGTACATAGAAAAAGTACCTACCACTTGGAATACCTAACACGTAGACTACTTTACACCATGGGAAAACTTGTCATTCCTTAAAGAAAACCGAAAAGCTACAGCATGTAAAGTCACGTGGCGTAAATATAGTCGAACATAATTATACAGAAGAAGGTGTTATAACGCAGAACCGATTTCACTATATGGAACTAGTAATTATAAAATAGCTGTTATTTGAGTTATGAGTGAAATATTCGAGGATGTTACTCGTATGTGCAATAAAGTACCTTTTGTGGATGGGAGGGAAGCGTGTAGTAAAATGTGTTGTGTACGATACTGAGAGTAATGAAGTACCGTTATATTGTATTTTCTTATTGCCTACCCAACAATCAACCCGCATGTTATAAAAATCGATTATTATTTTTTTGTCGTATCGATCGGCTTTGGCTATATTAAATATGATGCAAATGCAAGCAAAAAGGATATATACATTTATTCATTGACTACATTTTTTTATTTTTCCAGCATCTTGTTTTGCTGTGAACCTGTAACTATGGTGATACACAGTCTTCTGAATGACTCTCAAACTTTTGTCAGACGTGGTGCTGATAGCCGTTTTTACAGCGATTTACGCTCTACCAATCCCGCAAGGGATAAAGACGTAATATCTATGTTTCTTAGAACACCTACAATATGTCACATTTCTCCTATAATCTGCGTAACTCATGCTGATGTATGGTCGAGAAAGCGGTGTAGGTGGAAGTATGGACGCAACATCTGATTAACGCGCGTGATTTATTCCGCGTGCGTTACGTCAACAGTGTTATTAGCGATCGATTTTTTAAATGATTACACATGGCCGCGTAATATTGCGGTTTTTGGAAGCCGGCAACGAAATTACAGACTGTGATAGCCGTACGACTTCTTCTTCTTGTCGTGTCAATGGCAAAGGTAGAATTATATTTTATCAGCCCAAAACTTGGCCACATCAATGGCTCTTTGGTTGGCACTGAACAAATCGTCCTGGGTGCATGTAAAGGGGAAGGTGGGGCACGACAATAAGTGCGGCATGGACTGTATGGCGCCACACTTACATTTGTCGTTCTCAGAAAAGCCCCATCTCTTTAGCCGCACGACAATACAGCGTCGAGTCGACTACCATAATATCTATGCGGCGGCCGGCGATTCATACGACTCTAAAACCGGACTGGCAAAATACCGTAGAATTGTTAGGTATGTGTGTGAACCACCACCACAACGATCCAAATTATCGGATTTCTATCATCATGTCGGTATTCGTGAGCTATGGGCTGTTAGAAGCATGTTTCGGAGGCATATTGTGCAATCTGTGATGAATTTTATGTTTGCTTAAGATCGACAGGCAAGTGAAATTGAAGTTTAATGAAACAATTTTGATTTGGGTCAGAAAATAAGGCGGATACAACAAATACTTGTGTCTATATAGCTGTTTAGCTGTTCGTATTTTTAAAAGTTAAACTCGTACGAACTTTTGATACTGAAACCACAAAATAGAGAATTTACAGAAGGCCAGCTCGCCCCTTCTTTCGATTACTTATGCCTACTCTTTAGGGTTGCTACTTTTACTTTCTGATTTTTTAAATAAACTTACATATCGTTTGTAAGTATCAATTAGGTATATGCAATTGATAAACTCCTAAATTACCTGGCCCATATAAAGTATTTTTTACCATATAGAAGTAGGTACCTACCTGATGATCGGAAATGAAGATGACATAACCTGGACTGCTATCGGTATTTCGGTACTCATCGCTTCAACTCAAATGCTGACTAGGTAGGATTCTATCTACTGTGGGTATGTACCTACCTAAACACATTTAACCTACCAAATCAAACTAAAGCGCAACCTACCTACTTCTACGTACGTAACTAAAACGCTAAAGCACATACCTATTACAAACGAAAAATAAGATTTTTAAAAAGAATTCCCTCCATTTCTAGTGTTTTGAAGTAGGTATCTATTTATTTATCAAACAAAGTTCTACTTACTTTATATTCTATTTCTATTTCTATTTCAGCCTATTGCAGTCCACTGCTGGACGTAGGCCTCCCCCAGGGAACGCCATAAGGCACGATCTCCCGTTTTTGCCATCCAGTCGCTACCAGCCGCCTTTTTCAAGTCATCGGTCCATCTGGCCGGAGGGCGTCCAACGCTACGCTTGCCGAGGCGTGGCCTCCACTCGAGAACCCGCTTACTCCACCGTCCGTCGGTTCTACGACAGATGTGGCCAGCCCACTGCCACTTCAGCTTGCTACACTTCCAGACTATGTCCGTCACTTTGGTCTTTTTCGGATGGTCTCATTCCGGACTTTATCCATTATAGAGATACCAAGCATAGACCTTTCCATAGCTCTCTGAGTGACATGTAGCCGGTGGGCCAGTTTTACTGTCAAGTTCCACGTCTCGGCTCCGTAGGTCATGACTGGTAGGACGCATTGATCGAACACCTTGGTCTTAAGGCATTGTGGCAAAGATGATTCGAGGATGTGACGCAGCTTTCCAAATACTACCCAACCAAGCTGCACTCTTCTGGTGATTTCAGCCTCAAAGTTGTCTCTTCCCATCTGCAAAGTTTGCCCAAGGTACACGTATTTCTGGACAACTTCAAGGACTACACCTTCGACGGAGACCGGCTCGGGGATTATGTGTTGATTGAACATGACCTTCGTCTTATCCAAGTTCATCCCAAGTCCAACACGTCTCGAGGCAGAGTTAAGACTAGATAGCATTTTTTGCAGGTCCTGCAGCGATTCGGCCATTATGACTTACTTTATATTATTGCGTGGGAAACTGAAAAATGACAATGCCCAATTTTCTGTGGTGTTCTTACACCCAAACACATCACAAAAATATTTTTCTTTACTGGTCATTCCGTCCGCCCGCACCGAACGCGCCGTTCACACTCAACCATTAACCGGTTCGACACGGTTCCACAGAGCGCGTAAACGACGCGTGTGGATGTGTGAGTGAGTTTAGACGCGTTTGCTCGAAGCCGACTTTCTGGATTGCGCTAGCCAATACTTACTTTGTGCTGAAACCGCATACAGCATCTACACTCCTACTTTTTTAGCAAAAATAACTCTTTCCTATTAAATGTGATAATCAATTCTGGGCCCACCACGAATTTTCCGAATTCCGAAAACGGTATTGTATGAAATTCTTACTGAAAGTAAAAATTATGATTGATTTTTTTATCAATATCTTGCAAATATCATCTTTAAACGAAACGGGAATCCCGAATTCAAAATTAAAAGTTATTTTTCTATGTTATGAAAATGTGGCAAGCATTGTTATTTATAAGGCCATTTGTAATTTTTAGGTTATGTTGTATTTTGCGTCTTTCTATCAGTTTCCCGTTCTATAATTTTAAAGTAGTTATACCACCATAATCTAGATAGTACGAGAAATTATGCACTACGAGTTTCATGACCTTACATTTCGATTTTCGACGGATTTGTGAGGGGCCTAAACTTGTATGGCCAAATGATTATATCCTTTAAGTGTCATAGTCATTACTCATTACCAAAACAAAAATGTAAGTAGGCACATAGGTAATTCGTACCAGGCATGAAGCTCCTTGCATATTTATTTCATTAACCCATTGCATAAAGAACCATAGAGGTCAGTGGCACTTTCATCGCAACTATAAATAAATAATGATAACTATGAAGGATTACAGCCTGAATATTCACCTCCACACACACACGGAACCCACGTCACGGATCAGCCATATTTTGTCCCTGCGTTTGCGCATAACTTAAGCATCGCATGCGACTATTATAAGCTCGCATAAATGCATAAAATCGACTACGCCATGTCCATTGCAATTATTTCCTTAAAAGCCGGCAGATGCGGCTCTTTGCCTTTGCCTTTTAGCATATAAATTGGCCGCCATTTTGTGCAGCGTCCGCCATTTTCTATTATATTCAAATTAGGAATGCGCGTGGCTCCGGAGGGCTTAGGTCTTCATTTGGGACGTTAATTTCTTATCGTTAGATACTTAGATAAGGGCATGATTCGTGGCTACACTCTAATGGCTTGACCACTTACAGCTGAATAGAATTGAATTAATTTACATACATTACTAAGGGCTTATCGGATTATAATTTCATCTAAGTGATTACGTACTTCAGTGTTGCGGTATTTTTGCAATTTCATTTCAAAGCACTTCATTTACATTTCATAAAAGTAAAATGTTTGTTTTAAGTACACATTTGACTTATCCTTAAGTTTGATATATCCAAAAATCGATGTATTTACCTACGGTCTGTTTAACTGTCTGCGAATGGGCAGCGTCACACATTTTTAGTTTCAGTATAAATATTTAGATATACCATAGAAACATGCAATAAAATAACTGTATCAAAATATTTATTTAGAATTTATTCTGGTCGGTTGCAGCCCTTATCGCAAAGCAACACCCATCCAATATTTCGATCGCGTCGTATTTGGTAGTGCAGAGTGCAGTTAGCCGGAGTTATGAAGACAGACTACAGGCTATTATGCTAAGAATGCATTGAAATGAGGGCCGGGCCGTGTTTGCGGTCCCAGCCACCAGCCGGGCCTTCCTGGGGACTATTTGACGAAGTATATGGAGTCAAACGGGGATTAAGTAAGAGTAAAAGATAGCCTCCAAAATACTGACAAGGTGCATCCAGACCATGACTCTCCACACAAATTTTCATCAACGATATTTTACTTTTTTATGTCAGTCTTCCCATCAAGTTTTTTAAAACCCCGCGACATTGAAATGTGAAGTTTTTCTTGTCGTGTGTCTTGATGGATGATGGTAGTTTTAGTCTAGTTAGGTCATTGCAGGCTAAACCACCTGATTGTCCGAAAAGCAAGATGGTTCCGCCGTCGGTCCCGGTTGCTGTCTATGATCAATTAGGTGGCGGTCGTTACACAGCCATGTCAGAGGCCTGCTACTTGCAGTAGGTGGCCGTTGAAAAACTCTGACACTAGTGTTCATCGGGTCGTTCGACGACTAGGTGTCCCACTCGAAGAAGAAGAAGACTTATAGCGTAGGCTCTACCATATTTTTTAATATTAGGGACGCTATCCTTTACACCCGGTATTGTAAAATAAACGAATGTGCCTGCAAGGGAGACCCGTTTGGAGACGTCGTTTCAAGGTTTATGGAAATCTTAATGCCAGTCTAAAGAATTTTGTAAATTGGTACCAAATTGGGTACTTTATTTTTATAGTCAACATATAAGGAACGAAATTGTCTATGATGACGCTGTTTTATGATCTAGACAGAGTCACAGACAGAGTAACGAACAACTTTGGACAAAGAACATGGATTCATACGTGGTGTTAGGGACGGTGTAACGAAAACTTTGCAGGAGTGCTCAGACCATGCAAATAAACAACTTTTACTATGGAGCCAATGGTGGAAAACGAAAAAAAAATTCCAACCTCCCATATAAAATTCACGATCAGCTGTCTGACTTTGTATGGGGGGTCGGAAAATATTTTTCGTTTCCCACCATTGGCTCCATAGTAAAAGTTGTTCAGTTTCATGGTCTGAGCACGTCTGCAAAGTTTTCGTTACACCGTCCCTAGCACCCCGTACTTAAAATACGAATTTTGCTTCATAAGCCCCATATACCCGATCAAGCGATTTTTATATTTTTCTTTGCCGTTATAAAATCTAGAAAGCTAACCAAGTATATCACCAAACCCTGGTATTAACTCTCTCACGCTAAGACATTTAGCTTCTTTTCTTGAGGTTAGAAATAATTTCCTGATCCGTTCGATTGAGCAGAAAAACAGTAACGCACGAGGAGAGAGAAATACCGAGTGTTTTTCACAGTTACACAGTTTTACAGTTATACAGGGTAAAACGGTAGCAAATAAGACAGATTATATGACGGCAGTAATATGTTCAATTACATATGCCAGTAGCTGGAAGGCGTACGGCAAACCAAAGGAGGGTAGCGTGAAATGTTAACAACAGAAAAAGTTTAGTATTGAAAGATAAAGTTCCTAAACATTTTTATCGTCTTCTTGTTATGTGGAAGGTACGAACTTTCTGATGAGCCCAGGCGTCAGAGTACAAAAGACTTCATCATATTTATTAAAGGAGCTCTTCAAATCGTATAATGAACCAAAATGGGTTTGGCATTTAACAAGAAACTTCAATTATTTCGTTACGTCCGTTCTGTCGTATTAACGTCCACTTTAACAAAATTTACGATTATTACGTTTTACCTGAAATTTGGTATTCTACTTATATTCGCTCTAAATCTTAGTGGCTTGCCTGGTTTTACCTTAATATAGAGTTCATTAAAGTTAGTTATTAATGTCATCTTTGTTTAACGTAAGACCAGTGATACTAGATTGGGGGTGACTCCCTAAAATTTGGGGTCTACTCTGAGAGACAATATTTTAGGGGGTTGGATAGTTGGAAGAAAATAACTGGGTTTGGGGATTTAGGGTTTTCAGATAAAGAAACTGTTTGCACATGTCTTGTGTTTTATACAAATTCGTTGTAATTCGGGGCTTTTGGGGAGTTTTGGTTGAAACGCTGAGTTCTGAGAAGATTTTAAGGGAGATTTAGGGAAAAGCGAAACGGTCATCTTTCTTTATGGCACCGATTTTTTTAATTTGGCAATGTTCGATGCTTTTGCTCAATTTCGGGGAAGATTTGAGGGGATCCAGAAACAACTACCTGGCAACACTGCGTAAAACACGTGTAGCTTATATAAGAACCACACAAAGCCTTAAAATTTACTGTTTTCTGAACATAACACTAAACCGACTAAACTGCTATTTACAGTTACTGACTGAACCGTAAAGTTATTGTTTCGAAGACTTTTATGATTAGTTTACGTGTATTTAATGAGCACAGCTAATATTATTTATCGTAAATATTGAGGATTCATAATCGTAACTGTCAATAAATATAGGTTGTAAACTCATGTTCTCAGGGTTAACTAAGTTAAATGAATGGTCTCTAATAGTAAGTTTCACCTCGTTAGAAAATAAAGATAGATAGATAGATTAACACTTTATTGCTTACAAACAATACAACATTTAAAACAACATTAAAGAAAAAACTTAGAGCTAGAAGTAAGCAAAGGCGGCCTTATCGCTTGCAGCGATCTCTTCCAGGCAACCTTTACCTTGAAAGAGATAGTTGACACAGATTTGTCAGTAGTTGCAGAAGCAATCAAAATTTAAAAAAAAACCAAAAATTTAACAATTAAACTACAGAATAACATACAAAAAAGTAATACTAATATATATATAATAATTAAACAAATAATATATAAAAATATATAAATACTATATACATACATAAATATATAGAGATACCTTCACGGTAAATGTTGATCAGGCGCGACTTCACGCGAGTTATTTGTTGATCCGAAAACACATGTTGATCCGACGTCTTAAGTTGATCCAATGTGCATGTCTGGTAACTAATGTGGCTCCGATCGGATCAACATCTGCACTCAGGGGACTAAAAAGGGACTAAAATAAAGTCTATGGAAATGTTGATCCGATATACGAATCCACCCTGCAGTAGTTTTGGCAAATGTTGATCCGATTTGAATGAGCCAATCAGAGCACAGTAATGATTGGATTGGCTGAAATCAGCCGCGACGTTGCCATTTCGTACATTTGGCCGCACAAACTTAGAATTTATCTTCCGGCACTTGACTAACATGTTCGCGGGTGCTGACGCATCAGATTTTCCGCATCTTTGGGATCTGGTGCCTTACCACGCGCGACCACTGGTTTTGAGGAGCTTGATGAGGGTACCACCTGGTTTGACTCTTAATGGACTTTAGTTCCGCCGGCTTTGTACGCACATTTTGTACTTATGCCCACTACCGGATTTGTACTACCTGATATGATAATCGGCGGTCGATCGGGCCCGAATTCTTTTGGGTCAAGCTCGTCGGCCTTCCCCGGTCAACATCATCACCGCCTGGCTGGAAGTCGCTCACTGGGCCTACCTGAACAGGGTCCCACCTGGTGGCCTGACTTGCCGGCGGTCCTCGAAGAAGACAAGAGCGAAAAGGAGTACCTTCCAACTAATTCGGGCGAAAGCGCTCGTATTAGTTTACAGGAATTAGGGAATCTGTATACAGGATGTAAAATAAAATGTCACGAGGCACGCGCGAAGTGCGAAGGGCGACAGGAAAGGACAATTGCGAAGGGCGACGGCAAACAGCAACATCGAAAGGCGAACGGCAACGACGAAGAGCCAGGGTAAAGGACAACGTCAAAAGCCCACGGTAGAGAGCGACGGTGAAGGGTGACGTCTAAGGGCGATAGCAAAGGGCGAAGGGCAACGGCGAAAGGTGACGGCCAAGAGCGACGAAAAAGGGCGATGGTCAAAGGCGACAGCCTCTAAATCCTTGGGGTAAAATAAGATAAGATACGGTGGCATTTTCTGGGGTTGTCAGAAGTCCGAAGAGAGGGAGAAGACACGATAACCCTAGAATGAGGTCACCTATTTTACTTCAGGGAAGGGAGCACACAGTCCCAGGGTGGCGTAGGTTTCCTCGTCAATAAAGCTCTCTGTGACAACGTGTAGGAGATCTGCAGCGTCTCGAATAGGGTAGCGTACCTCGTACTGAAGTTAACCGAGAGGACTCTCAACAGACATTATGCGCCGACTTCGAGCAGCTCAGATGAAGAGGTGGAGGCCCTATACGACGATGTGTCGAAGGCCATACACCAAACCACAAAGATCCACTTCACTGTTGTCATGGGGGACTTTAACGCTAAAATGAAACAGGAGCACGGCGAATCAAGATTGGGTCCACATGGCTACGGGAGCAGAAACCAGTGGGGCCAAATGCTATTCAATCTCCTTAGCAGACACAGGCCTGGTGCACTCCGCGGCGTAGGTATAGAGTTGCAAGTACATGCGGCGGCCCCTGACGCACTCACCCAAGTCCAAAGGATCGCTGCTGGAGTCCCCCAGGGTAGCTGTCTGTCTCCAGTTTGTTACGCCAGGTACACGGATGACATCCCGATTGAGGGCGGCACTAAGCTGGTGCTTGAAGCCGATGAGGCTGCATTTTTTTTCGTGTCCCTCAACATGAGGCACGCGGTCAGGAAAATGCCGATAGCCTTAGACGCCCTCCCAGCCTGACTGGCGAAATGGAGTCTGACGGTCAACGTGGGTAAGACTCAAGCGATCATCGTGGGGCGTGGTCGAAGAGATCCCCCGAAATTGAAGCTCCATGAAGAGGAGATTGGGTGGTCCACAAAGGCTAAATGCCTGGGTGTGACCATAGACCGTAACCTGTCCATAGCCAAGCACGTGAAGAATGTGATCGGGCAAACAGGGGCTGCCACTGCTTTGCTCCGTCCCATTCTTCACTCGAGGCTCCGGTAGCGCATGAGGCTCGGCGTGTACAAAGGGTACATCAGGAGTTGCCTGACGTACGCCACTCCGGCATGGTACGCGTTGGTCTCTGAGACCAACCGCCAAAGACTGCGGGCCCAGCAGTCCAAGGCGTTGCGTATCATAGCCGACGCGCCGAGGTTCGTCCGCAACGAAGTCTTCTTCTTTTCGTGTGGGACACCGAGTCGTTCAACGACCCGATGAACTCTAGTGTCAGACTTTTTCAACCGCCTACTGCAAGTAACAAGCCTCTGACATGGTTGTCTAACGACCGCCATCATAGACAGCAACCGGGACCGACGGCTTAACGTGCCCATCCGAAGCACGGAACCATCTTACTTGCAGACAATCAGGTGGTTCAGCCTGCAATGTCCTAACCAGACTGGGAACAAATTCACAAAGAGATAAATATCAACTTTGTGAGTGGGGAATTGAAGCCGGAACCTTTGCGTAGCAGGCAGGCATACTAACCACTGCGCCACATCGGCTGTCAACGCAACGAAGTCATTCGGTGGGACCTAAAAGTCGAGACCTTGGATGAGTTCGTCTCCAAGCTCTCGACTAGGATGTTCGCGCGCGCAGACAGGTCAGACTTCGGACACATCCGAGGCCTGGCCCCGTACCACGCGCGCCCTCCTGACTGGAAACCGTATACCCGCGAGCTCGTTGAGGTGGAGGTACTGGCACACCGGACTGACCTTGGCCGCCGGCTGGTAGCGCGCTGTCATGCTGATAGCGGGTACCAGTAGCACGTTACGCGTGCACGTGCACGTTATGCCGTTCGCATTTAATAATAATAATAACTATTTACTTTAATAATAATAGGTATTTACTTTCATATAAATCTCGAAATTAGCATCCCTACAAAGCGCGCCGGCTGTGACATTCAGAGGTGTTCTTCGGCAGATGAACTTTCGCGCGCAGCAATTCGGCTCATTTTTGCTTGCGCGAGCAATCAGTAGGCAAATATAAAAGTTGGTACTGTAGGTATCCAAAGCCGGCGCGAAGGAAATTGTACTTTATTATCGCGCAAGATTTATATTTGTTGAATTGCTATGGCGGAGTGCGTCTTCTGTACCTGTACTATTATGTATTCTCTGGCAGATAGGAACTGTTCTGTATGAACACCTTTTATCAGAAAAAGCCCCAACGGTGGACCAACAAGTGGACCCCTGACAGCAGGACGAAGAACGATATCGACTTCATCATGACGGATAAATGGCATATTTAAAGATGTCTCAGTGAACAGTAGGTTTAATACTGGAAGCGATCACCGTAAGAGGCACCCTAAATATCAACTTCAAGCTAGAAAGAAACTGAATGGTGAAGCCAGTTCTCCATCCCAATCTGCCCCAAGCCGGACATGAGGAGTTTCAACATGAACTGAAAAATCGGTTCGTTGCCTTGGAAACCCTGACAAACATTGACGAGGACCTAGAGGGCAGAGGTTGTTTGTGAAGTAGGGACGAAGCACTGTCGTTAAAGGCGAACAGATAATAAGTCAAGCAAACTTTCAAGCGAGGTCCTGGAACTAATGCGAATTAGACGGGAAATACCAGATGCATTGCATTGCATTGCCAGATCCCCAGTCACTTAACAAAAAGATCCAAAGTATGGTAAGACGCGACCTTCGATGCTATACTCGACTCGTAAAGGAGGCGATTGAGAAAACCCGAGGGTCGAAAGTTTTTACCAAGACACTGGGAAGGAGTCATCTGACAAAGCTAACTATCTTGAATGGTATAACTGTAACATCGGTTCCAGAGAATCTCGCTGGACTTCTATGGAAATCTGTATGACTCGCATGCGCAAATACCTGACGCAATCCCAGACAGAGCGCTTCTTTCTCCCGCCACTTTACAGACGATCTCCGGACTTACTAGATATAGATGAAATCGGGGCGGCTCTCATACAGCTTAAGAATGAGGAGGCTCTCGGGGAATACGGAGTGGCCTTTGAGCTACATAAGGCCGATAGAATACGTGTCCTCGAGGAGCTGAAAAGGCTTTTCAACTCTGTAATAAATAACCAATGAGACAACCCCGAAAGGCGCGGAGCAGAGGTGTAGGGGCATTGTTTTTTAAAAAAGGATACAAAACATTTTTCAAAAACTATAGGCCGATCCCACTTCGGGACCATGTCTATAAGCTGTTCTCGAGAGTCATCAAGAATCACCTGGCATCAATATTTATCGCCTTTCAGCCACCGGAACAGGCCGGATTTCGTAAGGGTTTTAGCATCCATACTATAAGGCAGGTTATACAGAAGACAGAGGAGTACAAGCAACCACTAAAAAAACAGGGTGACGTTATATCCCCGAAACTCTTCACCAAAGCACGGGAGGATGTCTTTGTAGCGGCGCGGAGTGCAATGACATATGAAGCCCGCAGCGCACACAGAATGCTGATTTCGCTGGACGCATCTACTGCTGACGAGGCGACGACGACTACGCTGCCTGCACAATGTAAACATGCTACGTCATACTCGTCATAGAAGAATATCCAATCAGAAGTTCAGGCCTAAAACACGGTTACGAAGTTTGTCGAGGACTTAGCATAAATAGAAAATCCACGACCTACCAGTTGGGCCGCGGTCCCCGAGCTAACATCTCGCTCGGAGGGAATTCCCCTTTTCCATCATGCAGCATTGTGCCTACTGGCTTACACCTCACGCTTCCCAACAGTCTTTAAGACTGTAGGGGGGGATGGACTGGGCATCAATGTTAACTAAATAAATCTCACGCATCTCCGCTTTGCCGACGACATAGTCATAATGCTATCTAGTTTTAACTCTGCCTCGAGACGTGTTGGACTTGGGATGAACATGGATAAGACGAAGGTCATGTTTAATTAACACAGAATCTCCGAACCGATCTCCATCAAAAGTGTAGCCCTTGAAGTTGACCAGAAATATGTGTACCTTGGGCAAACTTTGCAGATGGAAAGAGACAACTATGAGGCTGAAATCACGATGACTTAAAAAAGGCGGCTGGTAGCGACTGGATGGCAAAAATGGGAGATCGTGCTTTATGGCGATATCTGGGGGAGGCCTACGCCCAGCAGTGGACTGCAATAGTCTGATATAGATAAATATAGTACGGTGATGGCGATGGGTGACGGCGAGCGTCGATGACGAAGGGCGACGGCGAACGGTGAAGACGAGGGTGACAGCGAAGGGCGACGGTGAACGGCGACGGCAAAAGGCGATGGCGATGGGTAACGGCGAACGACAATGACGAAAGGCGACGAAGAACGGCGACAGCATTCTGAGTTTATGAAAAGTACTAGTTCTCTTTTGACGATTATGAGTGAGTGAATGTCTGTCTTAAATGCCCTTTGGAACTAGATGACCTACAAACTTGAAATTTTGGGTTTAAGGCATGTGATTTTAGCTTATTAGATGATAAAAATTTCTGTGTTCTGTTCTTATTAAGGGTTTTCAGATAGGGGCCTTTAAATGTGGCGAAATGTTCTCAGTAAAGGATGGTATGGCATTGTTGGCTTCAGGTTCGTTGTACAGATTTAAAAAGCAGAGAAACTACTCCATATAATACCTGAGCCAAAACTGCTAAGAAAATGCGTTAAATTAATTTGGAAGAAACGTAAAACCGTTATGTTGAAGACCGTTTGGCTGCTTGAAAATTCTGATAGCTGGGTTGGCCATTAGCCTAGCAAAAGTTTAATCTAGGATTGGGTCCGATTTTCTTTGGGTAAAAACCAGTATCATCGTTCAATCTCCTAGATTAGGGTGCGGAATCCGTGAGATACGGGAAAAGGCTAGGAGATGATGATACCATCAAATTGATCACATCAGGATCAACTCTTTAAAATAATATCAACTTAATAACGAGTTTTTCAACAAATAATTAAAATAACTCACCATCATCCATCTTCACCTAGTTCTTCCATGACAAATGAAAAACAGATCACCAATTTTCACACACGATAACAAAAATCTGCACAAACGTCTTTCTACGGTCGAATCTGCCAAACAAGTGAAATTTATTTTCCGACTAGCTGGTACCCGCGAACTTCATTTCGTTCCTTTGAAGAATTCTTATTTTCACCCCATCTGCCTAAAATTTATACTCTGAATACCCATCACACAAATTAGTTACCACATTTCTCAAACCATAGTTGCATTGCCAGCAGAAGCGTTCCATGAAGCTTAACCAATTATTCTTTGGAGCCATTTCAATATCTCCTATAGTTTAGCTGAGCTTCTGGCGGTACAACATGTAGTCTACATCAGGTACTTCAAGCATTCGATGCCTATAGCCAGCAGAAGCGTCACATCAAGCTAAACAACTATTGTTTTGATTATCTGTATATCCTATAGTATAGCTTGGCTCCTGTTAGAGCACCTGATGGTCTACATCAGGTACTCCAACCTTCGTAGTCTATTGGCTAGAGGAAGCATCTCATCAAGCTGAAAACCTTTGCTTTGAAATGTTATCTATCATTCCTTAAGTTTAGCTGGGGTCCTGTTATTGAACCTGGTGGTCTACACCAGATTTCTCGAACCCTCGATATCTATTGGCCAGCAAAAGTATCCCATCAAACTGAACAAGTTTTGCTTTGGAGTCATATCTGTATCTGCTATAGTTGCAGAGCTCGTTTTGGTGCACTTGGTGGTCTTCATCAGATACTCTAAACCTAGGATGTCTAATTGCCAGCAGAAGCATCCCATCAAGCTGAAAAAATTGCTTAGAAATTTTATCTGTATACGTTAAAGTTTAGCTGGAGTTCTATTATTGCACCTGGTGGTCTACATCAGGTGCTTCAAAACTTTGATGTCTATTGGCCAGCAGAAGTGTCCCATCAAGCTCAACAACTTTTGCTTTGGTGTCATATCTGTATCTCCTATAGTTAAGCAGGGTTCCTGTTGGTGCACCTGGTGGCCTAAATCAAGCATGTACTTCAAACCTTCGAAGTTTAGTGGCCAACAGAAGCGTCTCATAAAGCTGAACAAGTTTTGCTTTGGATTCATATTTTTATCTTCTATAGTTTAGCAGGGCTCCTGTTGGAGCACCTGGTTGCCTACTTCAGGTACTTCAAACCTTCGATGTCTATTCGCCAGCAGAAGCGTCCTATCAAGCTGAACAATTTTTACCTTGGAGTCATATCGGTATCTCCTATAGTTTAGCAGGGCTCCTGTTGGTGCACCTGGTGGTCTACATCAGGTACTTCCAACCTTCGATATCTATTGGACAGCAAATGCGTCTCATCAAGCTGAATAAGTTTTGCTTTAGAGTCATATCTCCTATAGTTTAGTGTCCTATCAAGCTGAATAACTTTTACCTTGGAGTCATATCGGTATCTCCTATAGTTTAGCAGGGCTCCTGTTGGTGCACCTGGTGGTCTACATCAGGTACTTCAAACCATCAATGTCTATTCGCCAGCAGAAGCATCTCATCAAGATGGACAACTTTTTCCTTGGAGTCATACCGGTATCTCCTTTAGTTTAGCAGGGCTATAGATTGGTGTACCTGGTGGTCTACATCAGGTACTCTAAACCTTCGATATCTATTAACTTGCAGAAGCGGCCCATAAAGCAGAACAACTTTTGCTTTGGAGACATCTCTGTATCTCCTAGAGTTTAGCAGGGCTCCTGTTGGTGCACCTGGTGGTCTTAATTAGGTACACTAAATCCTCGTAGGACAACCGATTTGGCACAGTGGTTAGTATGCCTGCCTGCCACGCAAAGTTTCCGGGTTCAGTTCCCGGTGGGGTCACTCACAAAGTTGATATTTATCACTTTGTGAATTCTTTCCCAGTCTGGTTAGGACATTGCAGGCTGAACCACCTGATTGTCCGCAAGTAAGATGGTTCTGAGCTTCGGATGGGCACGTTAAGCCGTCGGTCCCGATTGCTGTCTATGATGGCGGTCGTTACACAACCATGTCAGAGGCCTGCTACTTGCAGTAGGCGGTTGAAAAGCTCTGACACCAGGGTTCATCGGGTCGTTGAACGACTCGGTGTCCCACACGAAAAGAAGACTAAATCCTCGATGTCTTTTAGCCAGCAGAAGCGTCTCATAAAGCTAAACAGCTTTTGCTTTAGAGTCATAATATCTGTATCTCCTATAGTTTAGCAGGTCTCCTGTTGGTGCACCTGGTGGTCTACATCAGGTACTTCAAACCATCAATGTCTATTCGCCAGCAGAAGCATCTCATCAAGGTGGACAACTTTTTTCTTGGAGTCATATCGGTATCTCCTATAGTTTAGCAGGGCTCGTGTGGGTACACCTGGTCTACATCAGGTACTTCAAATGTTCGATGTCTATTCGCCAATTCATAATATTGAGTTTGGAAAAATGGATGTTGAATGATGTCCGTGACAGCTATCTTTCTTACCTTGTTACTCTTACGAAATAGCTTGTTGTGTTCTTTGTCACACGAAGAAAGCGACGTTGCCGCTTTGTGCTCGAGTACCTACTCGTCAAGTTTGGCTCCGGATCTACTTAGTCTAAGCAAATGTGGCATACAAATTTAATATACTCTGGATCTAAAAAATCCTTTTCAGTATGATTTTTTTGACCGTTAATGGATCAACCAATGACGGTCAAATCGCTGACGAGTATGTTGAAATCGTGTCAGTGCAGATCCACTGACGTCACACGCGCAGGAAGGCCGGATCAAAGTATATCAGATCGCGCCGTGCGGAGCTGAGTATACACGCCAAAAAGGTGGATCAACATTTGTTCTAACTTCACACTGGAGCTACATTTACCGTGAACGGTTCATTATATAAATAGAGATACCTTCACGGTAAATGTTGATCAGGCGCGACTTCACGCGAGTTATTTGTTGATCCGAAAACACATGTTGATCCGACGTCTTAAGTTGATCCAATGTGCATGTCTGGTAACTAATGTGGCTCCGATCGGATCAACATCTGCACTCAGGGGACTAAAAGAGGACTAAAATAAAGTCTATGGAAATGTTGATCCGATATACGAATCCGCCCTGCAGTAGATTTGGCGAATGTTGATCCGATTTGAATGAGCCAATCAGAGCACAGTAATGATTGGATTGGCTGAAATCAGCCGCGACGTTGCCATTTCGTACATTTGGCCGCACAAACTTAGAATTTATCTTCCGGCACTTGACTAACATGTTCGCGGGTGCTTACGCATCAGATTTTCCGTATCTTCGGGATCTGGTGCGCGACCACCAGTTTGGAGGAGCTTGACGAGGTTCCACCTGATTTGACTCTTAATGGACTTTACTTCTGCCGCTGGTTGATGGCTTTGTACGCACACTTTGTACTTATGGCCACTACCGGATTTGTACTACCTGATATGATAATCAGCGGTCTATCGGGCCTGAATTCTTTTGGGTCAAGCTCATCCGCCTTCCCCGGTCAACATCATCACCGCATGGCTGGAAGTCGCTCACTGGGCCTCCTTGAACAGGGTCCCACCTGGTGGCCTGACTTGCCGGCGGTCCTCGAAGAAGACAAGAGCGAAAGGAGTACCTTCCAACTAATTCGGGCGAAAGCGCTCGTATTAGTTGGGAATCTGTATACAGCATGTAAAAAAATGTCACGTGGCACCCGCGAGGTGCGAAGGGCGACAGCAAAGGACAATTGCGAAGGGCGACGGCGAACAGCAACAGCGAAAGGCGAACAGCGACGACGAAGACCCAGGGTAAAGGACGACGTCAAGGCCCACGGTAAAGAGCGACGGCGAAGGGCGACGTCGAAGGGCGATGGCAAAGGGCGAAGGGCAACGGCGAAGGGTGACGGCCAAGAGCGACGAAAAGGGCGATGGTCAAAGGCAGCCTCCAAATCCTTGGGGTAGAATTAGATAAGATACGCTGGCATTTTCTGGGGTTGTCAGAAGTCCGAAGAGAGGAGTGAACACGATAACCCTAGGGTTCCCCTACCTAGAATTCTAGAATCAGGTCACCTTTTTACTTCATGGAAAGGAGCACACAGTCTCAGGGTGGCGTAGGTTTCCTCGTCAATAAAGCTCTCTGTGACAACGTGAAGGAGATCTGCAGCGTCTCGAACAGGGTAGGGTACCTCGTACTGAAGTTGACCGAGAGGTACTCTCTCAACTGACATTATGCGCCGACTTCGAGCAGCTCAGACGAAGAGGTAGAGGCCCTATACGACGACGTGTCGAAGGCCATACACCAAACCATAAAGATCCACTTCACTGTTGTCATGGGGGACTTTAGCGCTAAAATGAAACAGGAGCACGGCGAATCAAGCTTGGGTCAGATGGCTACGGGAGCAGAAACCAGAGGAGCCAAAATGCTATTCAACTTCCTTAGCAGACACAAGCCTGGTGCACTCCGCGGCGTAGGTACAGAGTTGCAAATACATGCGGCGGCCCCGACGCCCTCTCCAAGGCCGAAGGGTCGCTCTCCAAGCAGTCAAGGCGTTGCGTATCATTGTCGACGCGCCGATGTTCGTCCGCAATGAAGTCATTCGGACGGACCTAAAAGTCGCAGTGGCGGACTAAGGTAGGGTGGGGCAGCAAGTCCCGGGGCATCAAAATGTCCTCCGGAGGAAGCCATTTTATGCTCCAAGGACCGAATCGTAATTAAAGTTATTTACGATTTGATCACAGGAGTTGAGGAGTTTAGAGTTCGATGTTTTGTTGCCCCAGCCCAGGACTTGAATTGTAAATAAAGTTTTTCACGATTTGATCAAAGCAATTCGGAGGCCATTTGCTGCCCCAGGACTTTTAGAGATCCAAGGCTGTTTTGTTGCCCCAGGACTTGAATCGTCCCCAGGACTTTTAGAGTTCCAAGGCTGTTTTGTTGCCCCCAGGACTTGAATCGTAAATAAAGTTAATTACGATTTGATCAAAGGAGTTCGGAGGCCGTTTTGATGCCCCTAGTACTTGATAGCAGCCGCTGCTATGGCAAGCTTATTTAAAAACATTATTAGATTAAGTGACACGGCGTATCTCCTCGCTGCTTGTCGTTTCTTTCTCTAGCTAGCTCGCTTCGCTCACAAAACGTGTAGTGATGGTACAGCACGGTGTGTCTCCTCGCACGGTGTGTCTTTTTAACGCGAAATGTCGAGCTCGCTTAGCTCGCATAATTAGTAGTGATAGTACAGCACGGTGTGCCTTTTTAATGTAAAATAACAACTAGCTCGCTTCGCTCGCATAATGTGCATGGTGATGGTGCAGCTCGGTGTGTCTCCTCGCATTCCTTTTTAACGCAAAATTTCGAGCTCGCTTCGCTCGCATAACGTGTTGTGATAGTACAGCACTGTGTGCATTTTTGACGCGAATTGTCAAGATCGCTTCGCTCGCATAACGTGTAGTGATTGTGCAGTACGGTGTGTCTCCTCACATGCATTTTAACGTGAAAAATCGAGCTCGCTTCGCACGCAATACGTGTAGTATTGGTCTGGCAAATGGCGAAGAGTGGTTTTTCTCTTGTTTTTGTTGAACTGAAATGTTAAACTCTCTTTGCTCGTAATGCATATTCTGCTTGTGCCTGAGTGGTGCAGTGCTGTGACCCCCCCACGATCCGAAGCTGTATATGCCACTGTACCTACCTAAACACCAATAATGAAGTTCTTAAAAAGGGTTTTACATTAAGGACATTTTCTGTCGCTGGGGGGCATCCGACGGCATGACCGCCCCGGGCATCCGACGGGGTTAGTCCGCCACTGAAAAGTCGAGACCTTAGATGAGTTCGTCTCCAAGCTTTTGACCAGGATGTTCGCGCGCGCAGACAGGTTAGACTTCGGACACATCCGAGGCCTAGCCACGTACCACACGCGCCTCCTGATTGGAAACCGTATCCCCGCGAGCTCGCTGTGGTGCAGGAGCTCGCGGAGGGTACTGACACACCGGACTGACCTTGGCCGTCGGCTGGTAGCGCGCTGTCATGCTGATAGTGCATACCAGTCGGCGTCCCGCGCAGGATTGTTTTCACTGACCAAGTGACTTTACCTGACCATGACCAGCCGGCTGACGCGGGCCCGATTCTCCTTCGTTCAGGCTCGCCGGCTCCCCGGATGTTTCTCATTTACCGCCAGCTAGAAGGCGCTCACTGGGCCTCCCCGGGCATCGGGGTCCCACCCGGTAGGCGACTCGCTGGCGGTACTGCTAGTCCGTCTGCGGCCGGTTCTGTCCGGCTGCACACGGGCCTTAATTTTTAACCCTTCGGGCCGTGGTGAAGTGTTTCCACACTTACCACGGCCCCCTACCCCATGACCTGCACCAGCAGGCTTTTCCCATAAGGCGTCTCCCCGACGGCCTCACGGCCTTCGAGAAGACAACTACGACGACGGCGAGGGGAGAAATCAGTTGGTTGCCGCGCGCTGCACGTTACGCGCGCGCTCCGAATGCTCCGATGCCGTTCGCATTTCTTTACGAGATTTATTTTATTTTATCATAAATTAAATAATGAGAAAATTGAAAAATTCACTAGCGACCGCCGGGACTTGAACCCGGGACTGTGGATCAACGTTCCACCGCTCTACCGACTGAGCTACGGGCGCTTAGCGGACCCAAGTGAATCTTTCAACCTCTTGATGCTCGTCTCGAAGCGACGATTAAGCGACATCTAGTAGTAGTTTTTACAACTAAATACTTTGGTTAGTCCACGTTACAGTAGGAATTCAAACCATTATGATGAAGCTTTTTGCTTAAACCAATGTATTGGAATTTTTAATGCACTCACAGCGCTATATTATTCTCATAAATTAAATAATGAGAAAATTGAAAAATTCACTAGCGACCGCCGGGACTTGAACCCGGGACTGTGGATCAACGTTCCACCGCTCTACCGACTGAGCTACGGGCGCCTAGCGGACCCAAGTGAATCTTTCAACCTCTTGATGCTCGTCTCGAAGCGACGATTAAGCGACATCTAGTTGTAGTTTTTACAACTAAATACTTTGGTTAGTCCACGTTACAGTAGGAATACGTACGGAACGTTACGTCTTCTGTTCTATTATGTATCCTGTGGCAGGCAAGAACTGTTCTGTATGAACACCTTTTATCAGAAAAAGCCCCAGTGGTGGACCAACAAGTGGACCCCTGACAGCAGGACGAAGAACGAGATCGACTTTATCATGACGTATAAATGGCATATACTTAAAGATGTCTCAGTGATCAGTAGGTTTAATACTGGAAGCGATCACCGTAAGAGGCACCCTAAATATCAACTTCAAGCTAGAAAGAAACTGAATGGTGAAGCCAGTTTTTCATCCCAATCTGCCCCAAGCCATGGCATGAGGAGTTTCAACATGAACTGAAAAATCGATTCACTGCCTTGGAAACCCCGACAAACATTGACGAGGACCTAGAGAGCAGAGGTTGTTTGTGAAGTAGGGACGAAGTACTGTCGTAAAATGCGAACAGCAAACTTACAAGCGAGGTCCTGGAACTGATGCGAATTAGACGGAAAACACCAGAGGCATTGCATTGCATTGCCAGATCCCCAGTTATTTAACAAAAAGATCCGAAGTATGGTAAGACGCGACCTCCGATGCTATACTCAACTCGTAGAGGAGGCGATTGAGAAAACCAGAGGGTTGAAAGTTTTTACCAAGACACTGGGGAGGAGTCATCTGACAAAGCTAACTACCTCGAATGGTATACTGTTACATCGGTTCCAGAGATTCTCGCTGAAATTGAGGACTTCTATGGAAATCTTTATGCCTCGCATGCGAAAATACCTCCATCTGACGCGATCCCAGACCCTTGAGCTCTCTCCCGCCACTTTACAGACGATCTCCCGGACGTAGATATAGATGAAATCGGGGCGCCTCTCATACAGCTTAAGAATGAGGAGGCTCTCGGGGAAGACGGAGTGGCCTCTGAGCTACATAAGGCCGATTGAATACCTGTCCTCGAGGAGCTGAAAAGGCTTTTCAATTCTGTAATAAATAACCAATGAGACAACCCGAAAGGCGCGGAGCAGAGGTGTAGGGACATTGTTTTTAAAAGAATACAAAACACTTTTCAAAACTATTGACCGATCACACTTCTGGACCACGTCTATAAGCTGTTCTCGAGAGTCATCAAGAATCACCTGGCATTGTCGCCTTTCAGCCACCGGAACAGTCCGGATTTCGTAAAGGCTTTAGCATCCAAACTATAAGGCAGGTTATACAGAAGACAAAGGAGTACAAGCAGCCACTAAAAACACGGTGACTTTATATCCCCGAAATTCTTCACCAAAGGGCGGGAGGATGTCTTCAAGACTCTACAGGGGGAAGGACTGGGCATCAATGTTGACTAAAAAATTCTCACGCATCTCCGCTTTGCCGACGACATAGTCATAATACTATCTAGTCTTAACTCTGCCCCGAGATGTGTTGGACTTGTGATCAACATGGATAAGACGAAGGTCATGTTCAATCAACACAGAATCTCGAACCTATCTCCGTCGAAAGTGTAGCCCTTTAAGTTGTCCAGAAAT
Source organism: Phthorimaea operculella (assembly GCA_024500475.1). Classification (NCBI taxonomy): domain Eukaryota; kingdom Metazoa; phylum Arthropoda; class Insecta; order Lepidoptera; family Gelechiidae; genus Phthorimaea; species Phthorimaea operculella. The sequence continues at coordinate 161,940 of JANFCV010000121.1, forward strand.
ATGTGTACCTTGGGCAAACTTTGCAGATGAGTAGAGACAACTATGAGACTGAAATCACGATGACTTAAAAAGGCGGCTGGTAGCGACTGGATGGCAAAACGGAGATCGTGCCTTATGGCGTTCCCCGGGAGGCCTACGTCCAGCAGTGGACTGCAATAGGCGGATATAGATAGATATAGTACGGTGATGGCAATGGGTGACGGCAAGCGCCGACGACGAAGGGTGACAGCGAACGATGAAGACGAGGGTGACAGCGTAGGGCGACGGTGAACGGCGACGGCAAAAGGCGATGGCGATGGGTGACGGCGAATGACAATGACGAAAAGCGAAGAAGAACGGCGACAGCTCTCTGACTTTATGGAAAGTACTAGTTCTCTTTTGACGATTATGAGTGAGTGAATGTCTGTCATAAATAGCCTTCGGAACTAAATGACCTACAAACTTGAAATTTTGGGTTTTAGGCATGTGATTATAGCTTACTAGATGACAAAAGTTTCTGTGTTCTGGTCTTATCAAGGATTTTCAGATAGGGGCTTTAAAATGAGGTGAAATGTTTCCAGTAAAGTATGGTATGGCATTGTTGGCTTCAGGTTGACTTGCACAGATTTAAAAAGCAGAGGAACTACTCCATATAATACCTGAGCCAAAACTGCTAAGAAAATGCGTTAGAGTAATTTGGAAGAAACGTAAAACCGTTATGTTGGAGACCGTTTGGCTGCTTGAAAATTCTGACAGCTGGGTTGGCCATTAGCCTGGCAAAAGTTTAATCTAGGATTGGGTCCGATTTTTTTTTGGGTTGCGGTCACATAATAGTTGCTTTGTGTAAAAACCAGTATCATCATTCAATCCCCTAGATTAGGGTGCAGAACCCGTGAGATACGGGAAAAAGTCTGAATACCCATCACACAAATTAGTTACCACATTTCTCAAACCATTGCATTGCCAGCAGAAGCGTTCCATGAAGCTTAACAAATTTTGCTTTGGAGCCATTTCAATATCTCCTATAGTTTAGCTGAGCTTCTGGCGGTGCAACTTGTAGTCTACGTCAGGTACTTCAAGCATTCGATGTCTATAAGCCACCAGAAGCGTCACATCAGGATAAACAACTATTGTTTTGATTATCTGTATATCCTATACTATAGTATAGCTGGGCTCCTGTTAGAGCACCTGATGGTCTACATCAAGTACTCCAACCTTCGTTGTCTATTGGCCAGCAGAAGCGTCTCATCAAGCTGAAAAACTTTTGCTCTAAAATGTTATCTGTATTTCCTTAAGTTTAGCTGGGTTCCTGTTATTGCACATGGTGGTCTTCACCAGATTTCTCAAACCCTCGATATCTATGGGCCAGCAAAAGTATGCCATCAAACTGAAAAAAGTTTTGCTTTGGAGTCATATCTGTATCTCCTTTAGTTGCAGAGCTAGTCCTGGTGGTCTTCATCAGATACCCAAAACCTAGGATGTCTAATTGCCAGCAGAAGCGTCTCAACATGCTGAAAAAATTGCTTTGAAATGTTATCTGCATACGTTAAAGTTTAGCTGGAGTCCTATTATTGCACCTGGTGGTCTACCTACATCAGGTGCTTCAAAACTTTGATGTCTATTGGCCAGCAGAAGTGTCCCATTAAGCTAAACAACTTTTGCTTTAGTGTCATATCTGTATCTCCTATAGTTAAGCAGGGTTCCTGTTGGTACACCTGGTGGCCTAAATCAAGCATGTACTTCAAACCTTCGAAATTTATTGGTCAGCAGAAGCGTCTCATTAAGTTGAACAACTTTTGCTTTGGAGTCATATTTTTATCTTCTATAGTTTGAGTAGGGCTCCTGTTGGCGCACCTGGTGGTCTACATCAGGCACTCTAAACCTTTGATGTCTTTTAGCCAGCAGCAGCATCTCATCAAGCTGAACAACTTTTACATAGGAAACATAACTGTATCTCCTATAGTTTAGCAGTGCTCCTGGTTGCCTACTTCAGGTACTTCAAACCTTCGATGTCTATTCGCCAGCAGAAGCGTCCTATCAAGCTAAACAACTTTTACCTTGGAGTCATATCGGTATCTCCTATAGTTTAGCAGGGCTCCAGTTGGTGCACCTGGTGGTCTACATCAGGTACTTCCAACCTTCGATGTCTATTGGACAGCAAATGCGTCTCATCAAGCTCAGAGTCTAAGCTTAGAGTCATATCTCCTATAGTTTAGCAGGGCTCCAGTTGGTGTACCTGATGGTCTACATCAGAGTAGAATCCATCTTTGATAACTAGGATCCAGCAGAAGCGTCCCAAAAAGCTTAACATGTTATGCTTTGTAGTCGTATCTGTATCTCCTATAGTTAAGCAGGGCTCCTATTGATACACCTGGTGGCCTACATCAAGTATGTACTTCAAACCTTTGATGTTTATTGGCCAGCAGAAGCGTCCTATAAAGCTGAACAGGTTTTGCTTTGGTTCCATATCTGTGTCTCCTACAGTTAAGCAGGGTTCCTGTTGGTGTACCTGGTGGTCTACATCAGGTACTTCAAACCTTCAATGTATATTCGCCAGCAGAAGCATCTCATCAAGATGAACAACTTTTCCTTGGAGTCATACCGGTATCTCCTAAAGTTTAGCAGAGCTATAAGTTGGTGCGCCTGATGGTCTTCATCAGTTACTCTAAACTTTCGATGTCTATTGGCTAGCAGAAGCGTCCCATCAAAATGAACAACTTTTGCTTTGGAGTCATATCTGTATCTCCTTTAGTTTAGTAGGGATTCTGTTGGTGCACCTGGTGGTCTACATCAGATACTTTAAACCTTCGATGTCTTTTAGACAGCAGAAGCGTCCCATAAAGCTGAACAGCTTTCGCTTTAGAGTCATAATATCTGTATCTCCTATACTTTAGCAGAGCTCCTGTTGGTGCATCTGGTGGTCTACTTCAGGTACTTCAAACCTTCAATATTTATTCACCAGCATAAGCGTCTCATTACGCTGAAAAACTTTTACCTTGGAGTCATATCGGTATCTCCTATAGTTTAGGAGGGCTCGTGTGGGTACACCTGGTCTACATCAGGTACTTCAAACCTTCGATGTCTATTCGCCACTTCATAATATTAAGTTTGGAAGAATGGATATTTGGTCCGCGAAAGCTATCTTTCTTACCTTGTTACTCAAACGAAAAAGCATACTGTGTTCTTTGTCATACGAAAAACGCGACGTTGCCGCTTTGTGATCAAGTACCTATTCGTGAAGTTTGGCTCCGGATCTACTTAGTCTAAGTAAATGTGGCATATAAATCAAATATACTCTGGATCTAAAAATCCTTTTCAGTGTGATTTTTTTGACCGTTAATGGATCAACCAATGACGGTCAAATCGCTGACGAGTATGTTGAAATCGTGTCAGTGTAGATCCACTGACGTCACACGCGCAGGAAGGCCGGATCAAAGTATATCAAATCGCGCCGTGCGGAGCTGAGTATACACGCCAAAAAGGTGGATCAACATTAGTTCTAACTTCACACTGGAGCTACATTTACCGTGAACGGTTCATTAAATATTTATAGTCATAAATAGGAAAACTTAAGTACCAACAATAAACTTAGGTAGTAGGGTAAAATTCACGTTTGCGAACAGTATCGTCAAATAGATAAAATACCTACCTAGTTTAGTACTTCAATTTCTGTAAGTATTTTATCTCAAATTAGTTATAAGTACCTACTTAGTTACTATGGAAACTTACTTGGGTAACTAACCTACTTATTAGGTATTGAAAGGAACCTCCCCCTTTTAGTGGTTCTTATTATTTAGTAAACAGTTAGATTGTTTACTTGAAGTAGAAGATGGCCAAAAATATTTGTGATCGTCAATTAGGTTAGGAATACGTTGTGTAATAATAATAGCAACTCATGGATTCTTACGAAGTGGAGCAGTGCTTTACATGAGATGTATGGAGAGAAAACATTCTAAGTTGAAAAATGAAAACTACAAGAGTACGGTAAGTCAAATGGGTCAAATATTTAACCAATTGTAAAATAAACATTTTTAATTTTTATGTCAGAAGACGTGGTTCTCTACAGTATCTAATCTATGCACCTTATTTTAGTTTGGAATGAATGCAGGAGAGCGAGCTAGATTTAAGCTAGTTTTCGCCAAATAGTTCGACTCAGTAGGTGCCTGCTGTACATGTAGGAACTTCTTGTAGTGTAGGGTAATGTTGGTCACACTAGCGGTGACCACAAGGCGCGTGCCACCATTTTCTTAGAACTTTGAAAACGTACAGAATTGGCATTATAAATTCACACCTAGTGCCAACGCTATAGGCTGTAAATGGTTCCCTGTTTTTCTAGTATTAGCAACTGCTTAATGAATGTAAAAAGATTCACACCTGCTTAGAAAAGCTTTTAATTGCAACAAATATTCAATTGCGTTTTTCTTGATGCGTTCTCGTGACAGTGTCTATTACCATCAGCTTGTGACTTGACTGTTCATCGTTCTTAATGACAGTAAACGCACGTAGGTGTGAGGTAGCGGTTCACATAACCACATTACATAGGTAGTTATACGTACATAACACACTATCACTCCTTTATCCCTTGCGGGGTAAGCAAAGCGTAGATATACGGCCAGAAATAGTCGTTATCAAAACGTCATCAGACAAATATAAGGGTCTTTTCGGATAATCGGTTAGTGCTAGTAACTGGTTTTGAACTTGTCGCCTAGAAAAAGTAATAACTACCTACACATGAATCTCTAGTTCGTTGTTTTAATTTACGTCACTTGTGTAAAACGGGGTGATGCTTTTTAGGCACATTACACAGTGACAAACCACTGACTGCGTTATGATAATGCGCTCGCATGCGTCGATTGCGCGTTTGCGCACGAGACGCGACTCGATGGTGATTAATACACGACGACGCGCAAATTATAATGCGCGCCGCTTTTCCTGAACACGAACAAAAAGTTAGTTAATATGAGATACTGCTTCCAAGTAAGAAATTCAATTTATTAGGTGTATCATTTGAAACACTTATCTAATTTGCTCTGTCGTCTTTTTTCGTATTTCTTACCCGTTCTACTTATTAAGTATTTGTCAAATATAATAATATGTGACACTAACATTGGAAGACTCGGTATCCCACCCACTCGAAAAGAAGAATTTGTATGAATATGACTTCAATATTTCCTGTCATAGTTATCTTGTCCATACAAACGCAGAATACCTATTGGTCTTGCAAGCATTGCAAAACAATACACTACCTTCATAATTTTTAGGTTTCTAAGTACATACCATAAAACTAATAGTTACCATACCAAAGATTATAGAAATGTACAAAAATGCGATGCAATAAAAATGCAAATTCTAACGCTTCCTACATCTACACTGCAAGGAATGCAGCGATGTTCCTGTCCAGTGTCCACATCCAGGACATAAAATAAAATAAAAACTCATATAAAACCTGCCCTCGGGAATACACCTGCCTAATAGCCTTATAGGTCACTCGCACCAGCACTAGCTTACGTGCACAAAATGTCGTGATAGTGGGCGATGACCTTTATAGTAACTAGAGTACTGCTACTACCTAAACAGTAATGATGTTTGATTCCGAAGCTGATCTTAGCGCAGTGGAAGCAAATTAAAGTTATCTTAAAATCTAAAACTAAATGGTCGATCAGCCCCGGAACAACATTTGACTACGATTCGTAGTGCTCTTTACTATAGCTAAATAAAATAAATTTAATGAGAGAATTTTGTTCCGGAAAGTTTCCGGCCGAGAAATTCTTGTTTCCAAAATCTACTTAAACAGGGCCCAGCAACGAATTGCTTACCGAGCAAACGATGACGCCGTTTCTTTGTGAGTTTAAGTATGACAGGAATCAGGTATTCAGGATATTTTAGGAGCGCAGGAATAGGGAATAACCTAAACTCACAGCACTGGAACATCCGCTCGTTCTCGAACTCCTTTCCTCCAATTTGCACTATAGTTCACAGTTCGACATCACATAATGTTTTTTAACACAAAATAACTAAAAGATTTCTCTCCGAATGAGAAATCGGCCCCGTTGGCCTCAATCATTTATAATTAAAATACGTAGCTATCGGCAGCCACGACGCGAGCGACGACTCAAAGTGAGGTTATGTTACCGGCGACCACGTTGGCCTCAATCAAAAAGCCGAAACCAAAATTCACTTGGTTCACTTCCCACCGCACAGGAAGCCATGGCTTGTGGCAAATAGCACACGAGAAAACCGCCAAAACACCTTAATTTTACACCACTTAAAACTAAAATTCGCTTCAACAACGCTAGCGTAAAGATGACAGATGGGCGGACCGAAAAGTGTTGCCAGCACCGTCCGCTCAAAAAGGTACGAAACCGTTTTTGATACGAAACTAAACATTCACCCGCCCCGGACCGACACATCGGTCCGCTCTATGCATGGCAGGCGTGATAATGTAGCTACTGCTCGCTTAAGGACTGAATCCCCCACCTGAACTTCTGCAACTCGAGGAGTGCCATCACTACCGGAAACAGGTTGAGAATGCGCCCCGGCGCCAACGCAGTGGCGGTAGGTTGGCATCCTTAACCAGAACGAGATCCCCAATGCAGGGGGGTTCAGTCCTGTCCGTCCACTTAAGGCGTTGCTGCAGAATGTGCAAGTACTCAAGCGACCAACGCTTCCAAAAGTTTTGAGTCATTTGCTGCAACAACTGATAACGCGACAAACGATTGCTATTCACCTCCGTATAGGGATATTCCGGCAAGGCGTTAAGTGGGCGGCCAATTAAGAAATGCCCTGGCGTTAGGGCCTCTAAATCATTTGGGTCTGAGCTGAGCGGACACAAAGGACGCGAATTGAGTACAGCCTCAATTTTACAAAATACGGTCGCCAGCTCCTCGAAAGTCAAAATTGTTAACCCTACAACGCGCAACAAATGCGTCTTAGCGGACTTTACAACCGCTTCAAAAATACCACCCCAGTGAGGGCACGCTGGTGGATCGAACACCCAGGTAATGCCCTGACGGGAGAGGCCCGTGCTGATGGCTTCTTCGTTCTCCCGTAAGAACGTTACAATTTCTTTCATACACCGATCAGCACCCTTAAAGTTGGTACCACAATCCGACCTGATCAGCGCTGGTCGCCCTCGTCGCGACGTAAATCTCTCCAGCGCTGCCAAAAAGGCCTCCGTAGATAGGTCGGCCACGAGCTCCAAGTGGACGGCCTTGGTGGCTAGGCACACGAACACGCACAAGTACGCCTTGATAGACTTTGGGTTCCGTAGGCGTGATGCCTTTACCATGAAAGGGCCTGCAAAATCCGTTCCCACACCTGCAAACGTCCAGGCCTCCGTCACCCGGTCCGGTGGGAGATCTCCCATCTGTGGCTGCATTGTGGCTGCCTTCAAGCGGTAACAAGGCAAGCACCTAAACACAACGCTACGTACCGTTCGTCGTCCCGATAAGATCCAGAACTCGCGCTGTAGGATGGCCAATAGCGCATTACAGCCCGCGTGCGAGTTTTTCTCATGACGATCCCTGACTAAGAGCTCAACTAAGGGTCCCCTTTTGGAAGTAACAGTGGATGCCGAGCCGAAAAGGGCAGGCTAGCGTTCCGAAGTCTGCCTCCAACCCTGAGCATACCTTGCTCATCCAGGAATGGGTTGAGGCGCACAAGTCCTCCCTTCAGCTTTCCACGTCCATCCCTGAGCAGCCTGACCTCCTCTTCAAAATGTTCCGCCTGGACGACTCTAACCAATGAGCATAGAGCCGCATTCCGCTCCGCAGGCGAGAGGACAGGTGTAAAGTTCCGTTCTGCTTGAGGCTTCCTGCAGTTGTTCACGAACCGCTTGATCCAACCTGTCACCCCAAGAAGTTTGTCTATGGAGCTATACCGTTCCAGCAAGAAAGCTGGGTTAGGCTTCGGTACGAGTTGCCCCACGTTCACTCGCAAACCTCGATCAGGTGGCCCAAGCGGCGCCCTGCACTCGTTGAATGGCCATTCCTGCGGCGACTCAGTCAGCCATTGAGGTCCCCACCACAGTGGGTGACTCACCAAATCAGGTGCCCTGCACCCGCGCGAAGCGCAGTCCGCTGGGTTCCATTCTCCCGGTACGTGCCTCCACACTAACGGAGTTTCCGACCCCGTAATCTGTGACACCCGATTTGCCACGAAAACCTCAAGTGTATGTACCGACGTCTGCAACCAGCACAGAACTATCCGACTGTCAGTCCACGCGTACACCGTTTCATCCAAGTTGATGGTACCACGCAGATTGCAGGTTACATGATTTAGCAAGCGCGCTAGAAGAGCTGCCCCTGCCAATTCCAATTTGGGGATGGTCCATCTAGTTCTGACTGGTGCCACCTTACTTTTGGCCATAACCAGACGCACGTGCACAGTTCCCGTTGAACTTGCTGTCCGAAGGTATACAGCTGCCGCGTACCCTCCGAGGCGTCACAAAACCCATGTAGGGTAGCCTTACATCCCACCGATGGGACTAACTTGCGGGGTATCGCGATGTGCACAATCCCTGGTAAGGTGGTCACAAACTTGAGCCAATCCTTCAACAACTCTCCGGAGAGTTGGTCGTCCCATCCTAAGTTGGCTAGCCACAACCTTTGTAAAAGCACTTCGCCATGAACGTAACCGGGGCGATCCATCCGTTAGGATCGAACGTTCTAGCGATTGTCGACAGTACCGACCGCTTAGTCCAAGTTTTCTCCAAAGGTCGGGCTCAATCTTGTACGTGAATACGTCATGCGTTGGCCTATATTGCACCCCGAGGATGCCCAACGTATTTGGATTGTCCGGGTTCTCAAAGAGGTGCGGGTCCTGATGGAACTCGCCTGGCAAACCGGCCAGGAGCTCTGGGCAACTGGACAACCATTTCCGCAACTCGTAACCTCCTGAACCCATGATCGCGATCAACTCGTCTCGTAGAATTAGCGCCTGCTCCACGCTATCAGCACCCGTGCAGATATCGTCCACGTAGACGTCGCGATCCAGTACTGCTGCGGCTCGAGGATATCTTACCCTTTCCTGTGCGGCCAACTCTCGCAGCGTACGTACTGCCAAATACGGACTTGGCTTAAGTCCATACGTCACCGTGTTAAGTTCGTATGTGACCATCGGCTCATCTGGGCTCTCACGCCACAAAATCAGCTGATACCGACGGTCATCCGGATGTATCATGGTTTGGCGAAACATCATTTTGACGTCTGCGACGAACGCTACCTGGTGTAACCGAAAGTCTGTGAGAATGTCCACAATGTCCCGGTTCAATTTAGGACCCGCGTGCAAACATTGGTTCACAGACACACCATTCGAGGTAGGAGCAGAACCGTCAAACACCACCCGTATTTTCGCCTCAGGTGACTTCAAGACAGCCAGGTGTGGAATGTAATAATGCTCGACACACCTCCAATCCAGGCTGGACACCGACATGTGGCCCAATTGAATATATTCCCGCATGAATTCTATATACTTCTGCCGAAGTGCTGGGTCTCGCCTCATCTTCCGCTCCATTCCGAGTAGTCTCCGTTCCGCGAGCTGTCGCGAACTACCTAAAGCGGGGCGGTTTGGGAGAAAAGGTAGCCTGGTCACGAATCTGCCTGACGGGCATCTCGCAGTGTTGTATTGATAGAACAACTCGCACTCGTCATCCTCTGGCTTCCGTCTGTCCGCCGTGGGCGCTCTTCAGACTCCCAAAACCTCTGCAGCACCTCTGACAGCACACTACCATAGAGGACCGGATCCCCTTCTGGTAGGTCCTGAGGTCTCAAACTGGGCCGAAAACAACATACCCCTGTGGTATCTACGGCCACCAAACCAGTTTCCTGGAGTACCTTCTTCCTACCGCACCATAATCTCCGAGGACGTCTGACCCGAGAAGTACGTCCACCGTACCAGGAGTATCAAAATCAGGATCAGCTAACTCCAACCCTGTGGTTAACCCTCGTACCGTTGGTGGTAACCTAACCTGAGGAGTTTCCCAACCACTTCATCCAACACCACGGCTGAGACTTGATAGCTGACCCTGTACATGTGCTACCTAATGCGAACTCAAAGTTCGTCTGACCCCGAATGTCAGGCACATTTAGGCCCCGATGCCTACAGCTTCATCCTCACTTGGCCGTACATTTAGGCCTAGCCTACTCACCAGCTTACTCGATACAATACATCCCTGAGCCCTGTATCCAGTAGGGCTCTTACTTGAATGGTCCGGCCACCGTATCCCCATACCCAAATCTTAGCCGTTGGCAAAAGTACCGTGATTGGACGGGGAGCCGAAGCTGATGAGTAGGCGGCGATTACCTAGCGGGAATCTAAACGCGGTGAGGCCGCGTCCCGCGGGGTATCCTCACTACCCAAACCTGTGTATGGGTCCCACTCCTGCTGGTAGGGAGGTCTGCCCATAAAGGCCATGGCTGGAGTTCTATAGTACCCCGACGGCAAACGTCCGTACCGAGGTTGCGCCTGTAGCCGCGGGTACTCAGGCATAGGCGGAGGCATGCGTGGGTCTTGAGACCCAACCAGGTGGCTCAAGCCCGCAGAATACTGCATGTACCCTGGTGGCTGCCTAGTGCTCCCCTGACACCCGCCCGTTGAATCCCGTACCTGGGATGGGTGTCCTGGCCACGTTCCTGTGCCGCTCTTCCCAATCCGGCACCTGCTGCCGTGGTGGGGATTGTCCCCACGTCCTTGGGTAAGTGGGCTCCGTCTGTTGACGTCCCCTGCCTGTCCCTGTGACCGATGCGGAGGTGGGCTCCTCCTTGGAGGGGTGGGGAGCGTTGCTCCCCTTGGTGGGCAGGCTCCTTCGCTGATCCGATCCAGCGCTGCCCCGGCGCCTCCGGAGCGATTCATGCAGAGCAGCGGATGGTGTGCACCCTGGCAGTACCTACAGTTGGTGCTTGAAGGGCACTCGCACCTGATGCGGCCCCAGGCACCGAAAACACCAACGCCTCTGCTGTGCCACACCCCGTCTCCTCTGAACCCGCTGCGCAGCAAACTCCTGACACGCTGCCACCCCGTGGCCTGTCTCCCTGCAGTAGGCACACCCTGATTCCAATGCGGTGTTGTACCGCCTGGGTTGCCACTGTTGCCTCCTCGCGCCGGTGCACCCGGCCGTTCCGGGTGGCGAGGGCAGAGGTCTCCTTGCGAGGGCTTCACCAGCCTGGACGTCCACTCGCCTGCTTTCGGCCTCGAGGAACGACTTCAGATCCTCGTAGGTCGGGAGGTGGTCCGAGGACTTGCCCCATGTAGCTGCTCGAATCGAGCGACCATTTCGCTCGGCAGGCGGCGAAGCACTGTGTGGACCAAGATATAACCGTAGCCCGCCACTGGCAAACCCTGTCGCTCTAGTGCGCTGACCGCGACACTGACTGGGTGGAAGATTTTCTCGCGGAGGTCCGTACCTCGCGTTATGGTTGGTATTGACAGCCACTGGTCTAACAGCCTGTCTACAATCAGGCGCTTGTTTCGATACCGGTCGGTAAGGATCTTCCACGCCACCTCATAATTGCTATCCGAGACAGCCAAATGCGTCAGCAATTCATGAGGCTCTCTATGTAGCCTGGACATCAGCTGAGCCATCTTGTACGCCGGCGTTATGTCCGTCCGTGTGTGGACCACACTGCTATACAGGTCCTCAAACGCCGGCCAGTCGGCGTAATCGCCTGCAAAGACTGGAACCGTAACAGGCGGAAGAGGCACCTGTAATCCTTGTCCCACTTTACCACGGAATGGCTTTTCCTTTCCGTCACGTCGCCTAGATATGTCCGCAGCTGCCTGCGCAATGTCTTGTGCCAGCTCAAGCACTGGCTTACATCGCCCTCAACCAGCTCCTTATCTTCAGGGTTAGGAGCTTCCTCAAGGAGCATGAGGCACTCTGTGAGGTGTTCCGACACAACCCGAACCCGTTCATCTGCCTGTAGTGCACTTTTCAAGAGCGCGTCCTCCCGGTCCTCGTGGCCGATCATTGCCGCTGTGGTAGTAAACCACCTTAATTCTGTCTTTATAGCAGCCTTATACCTGGCGATCGAGGAGCCATGGTACCAACTTTTACACACTCGACTTAATAAAAACGAAAAACCAATAAACAAATACCACAAAATAAATGTTAGTTGACTGGCCTAGACCTTACCGATAAGGTACCGTTCACTAGGCAAACAATACAGTCACAAAAAAGAACCGAAACAATATTTTCCAAAATTAATAAAATATGTGGGTAATATAAAAACACGCTTAATACTAAATTACGGCTAACTATGTTGCAATAAAGCAACCACGCTCTGCTACCAAAAATGTTTGATTCGAAGCTGATCTTAGCGCAGTGGAAGCAAATTAAAGTTATCTTAAAATCTAAAACTAAATGGTCGATCAGCCCGGAACAACATTTGACTACGATTCGTAGTGCTCTTTACTATAGCTAAATAAAATAAATTTAATGAGAGAATTTTGTTCCGGAAAGTTTCCGGCCGAGAAATTCTTGTTTCCAAAATCTACTTAAACAGGGCCCAGCAACGAATTGCTTACCGAGCAAACGATGACGCCGTTTCTTTGTGAGTTTAAGTATGACAGGAATCAGGTATTCAGGATATTTTAGGAGCGCAGGAATAGGGAATAACCTAAACTCACAGCACTGGAACATCCGCTCGTTCTCGAACTCCTTTCCTCCAATTTGCACTATAGTTCACAGTTCGACATCACATAATGTTTTTAACACAAAATAACTAAAGATTTCTCTCCGAATGAGAAATCGGCCCGTTGGCCTCCAATCATTTATAATTAAAATACGTAGCTATCGGCAGCCACGACGCGAGCGACGACTCAAAGTGAGGTTATGTTACCGGCGACCACGTTGGCCTCAATCAAAAAGCCGAAACCAAAATTCACTTGGTTCACTTCCCCACCGCACAGGGAAGCCATGGCTTGTGGCAAATAGCACACGAGAAAACCGCCAAAACACCTTAATTTTACACCACTTAAAACTAAAATTCGCTTCAACAACGCTAGCGTAAAGATGACAGACGGGGCGGACCGAAAAGTGTTGCCAGCACCGTCCGCTCAAAAAGGTACGAAACCGTTTTTGATACGAAACTAAACAAATGAAGTATAAAAAAAATGTGCACTTAGCGTTGCATATAATAATAAAATAATATTGGCTCGCTACTGGCTGATCCAGAAACTTGCAGTGCGGTGATTCAAATTGTTGGTGTGTCATTTTATCAACAAAGATTTTCCGGTTGCGCTGTCACCTTTGGGATGGCTCGGCTAAATACCAACTTGCTGCACTGGATTCGGTGGAACGCAGAGCCAAGAGATTAATAGGCGATAAAAAACTGGTGGCGACCAAGCTTCACAGCCTGGCTCACCGCCGCAAGGTTGCTTGCCTATCGGTCTTCTACAGATTGTACTTCGGAGAGTGTGCGCGTGAGCTGCATGAGCTCATACCACCGTCTCCTTTCTTCCATCGGACATCCAGACGCACGGCCAGCTACCATCCGTTCTTAGTTGATATACCCACATTACGCACTAAGCGCTTCAAATCATCTTTCATTATGCGCACGGCTAAAGAATGGAATTCCCTGCCTGCGTCTGTATTTCCGAGTGCATATAACCTGAATCTCTTTAAGTCTAGAGTGAATAGGCATCTTCTGGGCAAGCTCGCTCCACCGTAGATCCCATCTCTGCTCTAGGGTAAGATTGGGGTCAAGAGTAAGCCCATCATAGATAAAAAAAAAAAAAACGTCCAAAACATTGATAAGTCAAGGGACTCTAGATAGTAGATATGATAACTCCCGCGGAACTTCTTTGACGTCGCATTTACCTACATAATCCAAAATAGAAACATGTTATTATTTATTTTCTATCACGCCCCGCGTCTTTAAAATTTTCTGGAATCCGCTCTCTAAAGAAAATGGTATGAACGCGACGGATGCAAAACTGGTTACATTTGAAGTAGCTTTGGTCATACTCTTACTGAACCACTTTCGTAATAGTTAATTATACCTAATATTTATAGGTGCAACTTCCAATACATTTCACTTTTAGTAACCCACTGCAATTTAAAATAGCTTTTGTTTTGTCATAGATTTTGGATCCTAAAGTCGTGGTTGCAGTTCTGCAAAGAAACTCTCAAAACAATTGCGGGAAACTGTGAAGTCATAGAAGTTAGTTCAAAAAGTCGTTCGTGCACTTGGTAGCCCAAAAGATAGACGTAGAAAACCCAGCAGCTCAGTTTATTGATCCAAAAGTAGCGCTTAAAAACGTGTAATGTGGCACTTAATTGGTTGGGATGTTACAGTGCCTATTAGGTAGAAAGGTACTGCTACCAGAGAGAAAATAAAAACTGTCACAGTCATGTTTTTAGTGCACTTGATATCCTAAAAGATAGAAGAACAAACCTAGGTGCTTATGGAGCCAGATAGCCACCAGTAGCGCTAAAGAAGTGTAATGTGGCACCTAATTTGTTGGGATGTAACCGCAACCATTAGGTGGAACGGTACCGCTACCAAGCGAGCCTGGCCCGGTGGCAGCAAAGATAAAATAAAATCTCAGTCAAGCATTTTCGTGCACTTGATATCCTAAAAGATAGAAGAACAAACCTAGGTGCTTATGGAGTCAGATAGCCACCAGTAGCGCTAAAGAGTGTAATGTGGCACCTAATTGGTTGAGATGTAACCGCGACCATTAGGTAGAACGGTACCGCTACCAGGCGAGACGGGACCGGCCGGTGGCGACACAGAGAAAAGAAAAACTGTCACCGTCAAGCTTTTTGTGCATTTTGTGCATTTAATATCCTAAAAGATAAAAACATAGTGAATACAGTGCTTATAGATCTCAAGTTCTCAACTTTAGCTTTTAATAAAGACGTGTAATGTGACGCTTAATTGGTTGGGGTGTTACCGCAACTACCTATTAGGTAGAACGGTACCGCTACCAGACGAGCCAAGCCTGGTGGCGCCACAGAGAATATAAATGCTGTAAGCACAAAGAAAATAAAAGCACGATACACTTTCGCATGAAAATTATTGGCTAGGACATAAATTACCGTTTTCACTGGCAGTTAGTACCTACTTTCAACAAAAAAGTACCCGCAAAGAGATCAATGAACGCTGACTGGCAATATGGCGTGTTTATGATACAAAATATAGACTCAATAGGCGAATATTCTTCATGTAATGTTGTAAATAAGCTAAGCAACTGTTTACAAATATTTTACAGTGAAAACCCCCTAACCAGGCAATAACGTAGTACACTCATAGAACACTTTTCGGTTCTATTTCGATAGGAACCTACAGGGTGTAAGGGACGGTGGTGTAACGAAAACTTTGCAAGCGTGTTCAGACTATGAAACTGAACAACTTTCCCCATGAAACATATGGTGGGAAACGAAAAAAAAAAACCCGTCGTCCCACACAAAATTCACGATCAGCTGTATTGGAAGTCCATTTTTTTTTATCACCACATGTTCTGACTGAGCACGCCTGCAGAGTTTTCGTTACACCGTCCCTTACACCCCGTATAAGTTTTTTTTTGTTTTCTGGTGTTCAGATTTACTTGGATCGTTTTAAGCCGCTCGTGGTGGCACCGTACCGGCAAGATATGCGCTTTGCAATTGAATTTGGCGCAGTAATTTTATTGTAAGTACCTAGATACGATTCCGTCGACCGTACCACCGATCGGCAGTAGTTGTACTTGCCGTACAGGCCGGTGTAAATAGCCGTGGTAATGTACCGCTTTCTGGTCCACTTGGTAGTCTAGTGTCTTTTGGTCTCAAGATCTGGAAGCCCTGGTCTGAATTTAGGAGTTTATATTTGTCAATTTATATTGTCGGGCAGAAATAAAGCACGTCCCCTTCGAACTACGAAAACTATCTTCATGCGGACAATCACAATTTTTTGCAGGCAAAAAGTTGAAGATTGTCCTGTCTGAGTGGCTGATGATGTCATAACCAACCTGGGAATAAATTACAGTTGAACTTAGGACCTCCACATTGTAAGACCAGTGCTCAGCCCACTAGACCACTGAAGCAGTTACCCACTTACTATTACTATCCGGTATAAGAAGCCGCGATAATAAACGTTAGTGAGGCTAGTTGGTGTTGCTACAGTTCCATATTGAATGCTTTCTTCTTCTTCATGTGGGACACCAAGTCGTCCAACGAATCGATGAACCCTGGCGTCAGAGTTTTTCAACCGCCTACTACAAGTAGCAGGCCTCTGGCATGGTTGTGTAACGACCGCTGTCTAAATAATCATGGACAGCAACCGGGATCGACTGCTTAACGTGCCCTCCCGAAGCACGGAACCATCTTGTTTATCGGACAATCAGGTGGTTTAGCCTGCAATGTCCTAACCAGACTAGGAACAAATTCACAAAGTCGTAATTATCAACTTAGTGAGTAACCCCACTGGGAATTGAACCCGGAACCTTCTGCGTCGTAGGCAGTCGTACTAACCACTGTATAAGAAGCCGCGATAACGTACGTAAGTGAGGCTAGTTGGTGTTTGCTACAGTTCCATATTGAATGCTTTGGTACAGGGGAGATAGTCGCGGACACTTGTAAATGCAAATTCCTGAATAAATTGGTATAACACAGAGTGAGTTAGACCAGTGGCCGGTCTTTTACTATTTTCAATGGCTATGAGAACTTTCAATGGTGTAAAGGCTTTACCTGGGTTTTTAATATAAACGGCAGATCGTGTAGATGATTATAGCTTGGTACACGAGTTGACTACCTATAACTTAGTCATCCAGTCTGCTGTGGAAAATTGTACAAGTATTCCAAAAATTGTATACCTAACACGGCAAGTGTTTTAAATTTGGCTACATCCAATCTGTAAAGAATGGATTAGCCGCTGGGAATTAGTTGCAAAACTATCCCAGTAGATGGAGCCCATCCACGCGATAGTGGACAAGATATACTTCCTTAATTTCGCGGGCTCGATTAGAACCGCGGTAGCCCAGTTGGTTAGGGCGTCGGCAGTACTGATGCCGAAGGTCGCAGGTTCAAATCCTGCCTACGGTGAAAATTTTGGAAGTTTTCCAAAAAATACCTACCGCTAGTATTCTTCGAAATCTAATCAACCCTTGCCAATATGTCAACACGTGAACTGTAGCGCATATGCTCACGCGCACGACTGCTCACAAGCCAGGAAATCTGGGAAACGCAACGAGGAAGCGCCACGCCACGCGGCGAGCGCGCACGAAAACTATGCTGATAGCTGATAGGTATGTCACTTATGTAAACCGGATGTTTTGGAGCTGGCTGGTGGAGCTGGATTCACAGAACGTTACTCAATGGATCCATAAGTTAATGTTATGTATCGTTAACGGGGTTATACGTGGAGAAGTAGGGTGCTAACTCAAGTTTCTGCATATCAAGACCGATTTGATGTTATGGATTAGATTTGACACGACATGAATGTTCCATACTAAAACGCTTAAAGGTGCAAGTTCGACATTTGTGGCCGAACGCAGCCGCACGCGGCTGCAGCTATAGTCGTAGTATGAAAGTGTATGGCGCCGCGTTTGAGAGGTGCGACAGACGCGTGCGGCCGTGCGCCATACACTTTCATACTACGACTATAGCCGTATCGGCCGCACATGACTTTGCACCTTTATGCTCTTTTATACAGATAATAGTGCTAGATATCAAAGCGTCTCGTAGGGTTACCAACATCGACAGGAAGCGACATCTTCCCGGTCATCTCTGATCCGATGGTCGCGTCGCCATCTACCGCTATCCTAATCACCACCTCGTATGACGGAGACGAACCAGAGTGGTTAGGCGTGATTCGTCGTAACGCGTCCGTTAGTAGGTACGTTATTTTTACGTAGCGTTATCGCATGCGTTCAGAAATGCGATTTTCCACCTTATATCCATAAAAATGCGGTTTATGTCAAACGGTTTTTGTCTAACGCTGCGCTTCCCACAACTGCGTCGACAGATGCGTCTGTTAAAACGTATGACACGAACCGTACTCGTATGGTAATAAAGTGGAAAGTCTATTGTCCTAACGCATGCGTTACGCAGCGCAAATACCGCACAATCTCGTGTGTTACTCGTCATAAGTAGGTACAGACTTGCGACGCGACGTAGGATGTGGCGTAACGGGAAAAAGCAGACATCGGGCACTAATTATAACACGAACCGTTTATACAGCAGCTAGAAACAGCAAGAGACGCTACTTACAACTTCCTATGACGATGTAAGTACCTACTTCATCACGAGATCCGCTGCTAGACATGCCTTTTCCCCTTATTTTGAGGGTATTTAAAATACTCGTACTATTCGTAGGTGGCTTTATACCAGTGACATCATCTCATCATGCCCACTACCGCCCCTGACTGAGTTCTTTTTTCAATGTTACATTCTAAGGGAACGCTGTTACCCCTTTCCTGGATGGTGTTTTTCGTCTTTGACGAAAGATAGAGGTGAACGGCATTTGAACAGATGAAGGCAACACACAGCGTTTGGAAGAGAAAATGTGTATCAGTAGGCAACAAGCACAAAAGTTCAAATTGAAAACATTCCTTACATAACAGTCCGATTTCGATTATAGACTGTTGCTAATTTCCTCAATTAATTCATACATTAGCATTCGCCAGCAATCAGATTCCATTAAGAAAGTAGACCACCAGAACCACCGCGCAATCGTAATCTTAACTCTCCTGCCTTGTAAAAAGGTCGTCGTGGTATTGGTCTGGTTTTAATAAGACCTAGGGTTGTCTAGAAAATTTGAAATCAACTGGTTTGCAATGACCAACTCATACTATCCAGTTCTTCTACTAGAGATTTATCTGTCCTTGCTGATCCTGTGGGCTATTTATTCCTGCTTCTTCAATTTTACTAAATGTAATGAAAGTATGAATATAAACATTTTTTGCACTCTTGATTTGAATAGCCTTAGTAAATGGATTTAATGTGAAAAAACTGTAAAAATGTCTTTGTTTTACTTGAGCTAAATTTAGTCAAGCATCGCCGGGAAGTATGAAAGCCCTACCCGGGGTAAGTTTTATCAATTACACCAACCATTGGTTAGGAGCTAACTGCTCTACATCGACAGCCCTTGTAGTTTAGTGTCAGTAATCTCGGCTTTAATGTGCTACTGTTGGTGTACTTTGCTCTCCATTTTACAACAACGTTTACGAGTTTGTTTTTATACAAAAACTAACTGAGTAAAATCTACATTCTTCGGGTACCTAACTGTAATCGTTTAATATAAAAGAAAAGAGACTAATATTTATCGCTACCGTAGGTACCTGTTAACTACGTTAAATGATTGTTTAAAGTGCCTATAATTATTTGATAAAAAAAGTCTGCTTGTTGCGCCGCTGATCACAAATAAATAAAAGGATAACGGCTGATAGAGAATGGTAATGATCTAAGATTATTGATGACTTGGTAGAATTGGTACTAATGTCTGCTATAATTTTTTTTCTTTACGAGCTAATGAAAATCTGCAAGATCTTGTCTTTTTAGGTCATGCCAATGCACTTGCGGCCAGGTCATTGCCTTATTAGCCACAATCTTATTTGCAGACACCCCGCAAACGTAAATAGGATTATGCTAAACCTACTACTTCAATTACCTATATCTAGGTAAGGCTATCACAGCAGCACTTCAAATTAGATACACTTCTAAGGGATCATCGTATGATGGTTATTTTTAAAAATGATGGTTATTTTTAAAAAGTGTCTGAGGGGTCTAACGTGATTAGCTCGAGGTAATGCTGCCTTGTTTTGTTTGAGAGTACTAGCTATCGCCAGCAAATCCTACCCATCAAGGGAACCACTTATACTGTTTCTTTTTTGTAGTTTATGTATGAAAACCAGTATAAGTTAGTAAGGTACCAGTGGTTAGGAAGATTTGCTGGTGATAGTACAGTTCTTGCAAAATTCACACATTCGCGAAAGGAAGTTTTGTAAACAACTTCCAAATATGCGACACTGACAAACTAAATTCACATAAAAAGATGACACGACAATTAACCATTTTAGTACTAATTAGTAAACTCTTAGCACATTTATACGTTATGTTCATAAAATTCACATAACAAGGCAGAAGTTCCCATGCTTGTAAACAATATGTACTAAAGTATATAATACTACTATAAAAGTAACCATTCGTTCGTCAGGTTACGCAAGAAAATTAATAAGAGATGGGTGGAGAAAATATAATTTATTATGTTAAGAAACTTAGACTGAGGTGCTAACTAAAGTTTTTATCCGAGTTAGTTGTATAGGAAAACTTTGACAAGAAAATAGGTGATTAGAAAGAGATATAGATACGATTATGCTTATATAATTGTTTTGCCATGTGATGCCGACTTTTAATAACATTAGATATTTTTTTTCTGTTTCTGTGGGTGTCGTAAGAGGCCACTAAGAGACTCAACCTGCCATAGAAATTATAGACAATAGCTGAAGGCCTCTGAAATATTAGTCAGACGTGGCGATACCGATCGTTTTTGCATGACTTTTAACACTCTGTATACTCCTCAGGGATATCTGAAGGCGAGATGTGTAAATGTATGTATAGATGTGATACTTATGTAGAGCAATAAATAATTACCTAGTATAGAGCATAGGATCCTATTTTGATTCCTAACAATTCTTTTAAATACGTTTAAAACACAACTGAGCATAGTATAATTTGTAAAAGATTATCATGAAAGTGATCGTCGAAGACAAAATATCGTGTCTTGGCAAGCACAACGTACTTATTTTAATATAAAGAAAAATGTAAGTATAAACTCACAATTAATAACGCCCACCACACCGGAAACTATTAAAGTATAAAACTTGCATAAAAGAACATAAAATTATAATAGATAGGTATATGAACGTTACGCAATACACGAGATTAGAGAGAAATTATGTATGTAGATATGTAGAGTTATTCATATGTTATTCTCCGGAACCCTCTGATTGTCGGTCTTTATGAAGTTAAGATACATCTTGATTTATGCAAAAGGTTTCAAATTGATGACAGCATACATATTCATTGCACTTTCAGATTCAACATCATAAAATTGATTGATCCAAAGAATTTTGGAAACCGATTTTAAGCTTCTGGGAATCTGAAAGTAAAAAAGAATTTGCAAAACCTTTAATACATATAGGCAGAGCGTAAACCACGTCTGACAATAGTTTTAGAGTTATTCAGATGACTGTGTATCATCATAGTGACAGGGTGTCAGCCTGTCGCCTTAAATTGCAATACACATCAACTCTCAAATCCCTTAGTTGCTTCTTACGATTAACACTCACGAGAAATATATGGGGTGATGCTATTCTAAGCCGGCTCCACACGGAAAAATTTAATAAATTTTAGAATATTAGGTATGTACACAATTTTACAAATATATTATTTTACAAATTATTGCACCAATCTAAGTGAATTTTACGCAGAGATAAGACTTCTGCGAAGGTTATTTCATGTCAAATGTGAGATTCATTGTTTTCGTTGTTACGAAACACTTTGATATTGTTTTGGCGTGTTCTTTATTGTTTCGAAAACACGATTCATTTAATTCGGTAAAGTAATAAATCCTTCCATTGAGTTGATGATGACGAGGTTTGGACACGCTACCACAAAATAGACAGTTTACAGAA
This sequence comes from Phthorimaea operculella, assembly GCA_024500475.1. Taxonomy (NCBI): domain Eukaryota; kingdom Metazoa; phylum Arthropoda; class Insecta; order Lepidoptera; family Gelechiidae; genus Phthorimaea; species Phthorimaea operculella. The sequence goes on from JANFCV010000121.1 coordinate 183,531, forward strand.
GGTTCACTCTGCGCTATTTAGCATTTTCGCGTTTGTCCCATGTTACATAGCCAGGGTTACTACTGTCAAAAATCTCAAAGTATAAGGATATCGAGACAGAAAAATCTGATACAAAAATGTCTTATAATGTTAAACTAATTTAAATCCAAGAAATATGACTTCTTAGTTACTTTGAGTTCCCATTTAATTCCAGATATTTCCAGTTCAAGTCAATAAGCGTCAAAATCGTCGCTATTACTGAGTCAGCCATCTGTAAAGGCTCCTTAATGTTTGATGCTACTCAAATTGAAACTATTTGGATTTCCGTTTATTGCAAAAAATATTTAGGAACTAGGAATGCAATGCATTTTTTTATACCACATTTCCTCGATACTCCTTGTTAGTTTTTTATTTGGTTGGTAAGATATTTCTAGAATTTAGGTTCGAATCTGGAAGAGATTCTTTGTCGTTGTATTTCAGATACTAGACCGAATATGACATAAAAGTTTTTTGCGGTTTAACTATCTCATAAATTATTGTGATCGAAAGCTATGTATAGAAGTTTTAAAACTACTTTCTTTTCATTATTTACGTAGCTTCAACATACATTAAAGCACTTGTTTTGTTATTTTAAAGTTAATTTATAAAAAGTTTACGTAACTTTTATCTTATATATATCTAAATGCCTACTGTATAATCATTCGCAGTTGTCAACAACTGCAAGGAATGTCTTATGCAACTCATTTTATACTTTTCTATTACCATATCGATAGCGGCATTTGATTGCATATTTATACTTCTGCTTACCTATACATTTGTAAATGGAACACAGCAAGTGGTCCTAATACATGGTTAATGAGCAAAAAATCTCTTTATCTAAGCTCACACGGCTGTAAATATGGGTTGCATATTTCCAATATTTCTTTTGTGTAGTTGTCGGTTAGGAAACTGACAAAACTACTCGATATGCTTGAAATTGATGTGTTGTGTAAAGTTATTGATCGCGATTTTCGATAGTAGGTTCAAGCTGCAACAGTTAATTATGTTTTTTAATTAGGATCGTAAATTACTGTAAAGGAGAATGCCCATTTCTGGTCTAAGAAATTGTCTCGCCTCAAAATGAAAATTAAACCAATATGTAATATCCCTCATTCTAATGCAGAATAGCTATGGCAATTGTTGTACAAAACAGGGAAACTAACTTTATTTTTAAAGGTCGTTTTACCGTTAGGTATTTTTACCAAAGATTTTACTGGGGTGTGAACCTTTTTTGCTCTGTTTGCTTCGGTATAGCTAACGACAACGATTTATGAACGAAATACTCGATATACAGCCAAACTTCAGCACTTTTGTCTTTTCCGATACCCAACTTTAACATTCAATAACTTCAGATTTCCTATCATAATTAAATTATTTTCAGTTACAAAATGTTAAGCAATAATTAGACTTTATAATTATTTAACTTTGGCTTTGAGGTGAGGCCTGCAAGTAGTGAGGCAAGCAATAGACAAACATCCATACTCGAGTGGGCATGATTCTTTGTAACATTGCATAGATTTTAGTGTACTAGTACATTTAATCCAATATCCAATCTAGCATACTTATATGTACTTGTAACTAGTAACTGCAACAAAACCGCACACAGGATGTATGAACGAATTGATCTTATTTATTTGACACTAGAAGCCCTTAGCAGTTTCACCCCTGCAACTCATTATCCTGCGGGAAGAAGTCATTTTCCCGGCACAGAGAGGAGTGAATTCCATGACAGATATTATGTATTGATTCTTTATTCCCATTCTAACGATATAATAATAAAGCGTACGTTTTAAAGCAACTAGTTTTGAAGCAAATAAAAATATAAGTATATCTTTGACTTATAACTTATGTTTTAATGTTATGTTATGTTTTGATCATAGAAACATTATGTTACAGATTTCAATTTTACTTGTAATGTAATCTCGGCAACGTTCGTCAAGATAAAGAACCATCTTTTACCGTACTGTAACAGAAGATTCGCACAGATCTCGTCAATAAGCAGCTATTCTCAGTGCGCCGGCGCCGCGCGCCGCATATTTTCGCAAAGAAAGTTTGTCACGGCATCTCGACATCTTTTCAATGCTTTCACATAAACATCGCTATTGAAAGAAAGTCGTGCCGTGTGATGCTGGCAGAATAGCTTCACCCCGTTTCTATCCCGCGGTTGTCGATACTTGAGGGTCGCGGATATTGCAAAATGCATCTGAGTGACTTTCGGTTTATTACTCGCGTACTAAAATGTTACCTACATGATGGACTGACAACATGCCACTATATTGATACTCTAACTAAAACTATAAAAGCCACAAAAGTCCACTTCTGGACACGGGCCTCCCCCTAGAAGGGGGGTATTTGCCATACTCACCACGCTTGGCAGGCGGATTGGCGAGCGCAGTGCAAGGTGTTGTATTCCAAGAGAACACTGCGCTGCTGTTTTACGACCCCCACGGGTAGATGGGGTGATGCTATTCTAAGCCGGCAGCACACGGCCTACTCAATTTTTCAGAAATTAACTCTTAAATAATAATGGTCAGAGGTGATATTGACCATTTTACTGACATAATATATGCTCTGCCTGCCCAGCAAGGGATCTAAGCGTGATGTATATATAGGTATGTGTGTAAGTTAGTACATGCATATTGAAAGAAACAAGAAACTGCATTTGCAGTGAAACTGCAGAGCGTAGCGGTAAACTGCTCATAATATTAATTTGGAGCAGTTTTTTCATTTACCGAAATTGGCCTCTGTTATAACCAGTTTCGGCTCTTTTGGTAGCATCGTGTGTATCAGCTTTTTTGCCGTTTTATAAGGTCATGTTCACAAGATACTTTTTTGTTGGGGTTTTTGTTAGGACTATGCTAATGAAAACCAGATATTAGGATGAATTGATTAATCATGGTAGGAGTAGGAAGCACAGACTTCATAAAAAGCGATTATTATATCTCTAGGAAGTTTTATTAAAAGAACGTACGCATAAACCACAGTAAGTATAAATAAAGACCCCTCGCAAGCCGTTTCCCTAATTTGAGATAAAACTATATTTAACTTTGTTTCTATTTCTATGCACTATGTTACTCATTTCCCTACACTACATTTTTTGTAAAACTGAAATAACCGAAAACAGTCAAAATCAATTCCAGTTATAATTTATTTACTTGGTAGTAATCTAAAGCCGATAATATACTTAATTTTCTATAACAAGTACTTAATTTAATCAAGTTAATACTCCAACTTACCAGTTATATCCGACAACAGAATCAAACACTTCCAAAAGGCGATCACAATCACATTTCAGTTAAAAACTTCAATTAAAAATGCACTTGCACATATTCCCAAGAGGAGATCGTCACGCGTTGATGTCTTTAGTATGGGCGGTGTGTGTATCGATCCGTGATCTATAGATCAATGATCCATGGATCGTGCGTGGCGTGCGCGCGCGGCGTCCGTCGGCTCGGGACTGGCGCTCGCGGGTTGAACTTGAGCGTTTCAAGTTTACGGACCTTCAGCGGTACTGCGAGTTCTCGACTCGCTAGGAAATTATTTTCTTTTTGTAAGAATTTCTTTGAACAAATACAAAACTGGTACAAAATCCATGTCGACTAATGTAGAGCTTATTTCTTACTGTTGTATGTTGGCTTTTAGACACTTTATTATATTTTAAATTTTTGAACGTCCTTCTGTCCTTGTTTTTTTTTAAATGTTTATTGGAGGTCTTAATGATGGTTTTCATTAATAGGTATACTCGAATTAAACGTGACTAAGGCTCTAGTGGTATTAATTACCTGAATATTTCACTCACCACGACACGAAAGGAAGACGAGGAAGGAGAGGTGAAAAAGTGAAATAAAAGCACAATAATCGTGTGAAATCTGGTAGATTTCTAGTATTTTTAGTATGACGTAACATATTATTGTAGCTTTTTATAACTTTGCAGTCATAAATTGTATGTTACAATTTACAATCAAAAATATTTCCTTAACTACTATTTTTTTAAATCCTTTAAACCTAGGTGTATAGCCTTAAAACATACCTACATAATATACATGTATCACGTCTACATCACCTGTGGGGTAGACAGAGCGTAAACGGTTCCAAAAACGGCCATTTACATCACGTTTGACAAAAGTTTGAGAGTTATTCAGAAGACTGTGTATCGCCATAGTGACAAGTTGTCAGCCTATTGCCTAAAATTGTAATACAAGTCAACTCTCAAATCTCTTAGTTGCTTCTTATGACACCCACGGGATAGTTGCTATTTTAAGCCGGCAACACACGGCACACAGCACTTCTTTAAAGCTGAAGATTATTCAAATTGCTTACTGAGACTTTATCTGCCACAACTCTAGTTTTGGCTGACAGTTTGCAGTGACAGCCACAGCGAGTTTGAAGTGAGTTCCAATGGTAGCCCGCGTGGTAACACTGAGCGTTTCCAATTACGCCTTCCGTTTACGCTTACATTCGGAATTGTTCCACAATTGGTAATTTGGTACTGATTGGAAGTATCCAGGTATTAATATCAGCATACATTGCTTGGTTGGTACTGGTGTGAATTGCCTTAAACATACCAATATGCAGCAATGAATGTTTCATGAACTGATTGACAAAATAACCAGATTCAAAATTAAAACTATAAAAAAGAATAGTTTATTGATTATTTTTTCGTAAATGAACAATAAAAACGTGATTAAAAGAAAGTTCGAAAGATTTCGTTTCAAAGAATAAGTATCCTTTCTTATCTGCAGAAATAAAAACTAATTAATATTAAGTATGTTAAAAGATTGTTTTCATTTGGTAAGGCAACGGTTTTATTGACTGAACAATTAAAAATATTTGCGTAAGAAGTAACTCTATACAAGAAACTTATAAAAATAACGTAAACAACAAAATAAGTGTAGCAGAAGCATTTCGCATTTTATTAAGAGAGAAGTAAAAATAAAATATGAAAGTTGTGCGCTATTTTGAGTTCCAGAGATACTATGATTTCTCAAAGTATAAGAATATCAAAATATTGCTATATGACGCCGGCTTAGAATTTGCCGTGTGATGCCGGCTTAGAATAGCATCACCCCAATTCTACCCGTGGGTGTCGTAAAAAGCGACTAAGGGATAATTATCCGAGGAATGGGCAGCAGCGTTCCCTGTGAATTAAACATCTTCCACTGCGCTCGCCAATGCGCCTGCCAAGCGTGGTGAGTATGACAATACCCCCCAATGCGGGGGAGGGAGGCCCATGTCCAGCAGTGGACTGTTCTGGCTGTATAGGCAAGAATACCAAAACAGCAAAATCTGATAGTAGAACGTAATATGATTCTAGAGCCAATTTGAATCCAAGAAATATGAAGATTGTGGCAATCATCTTAGTTACCTTGAGTTCCTCCGAGATTCCAGTTTCATCCAGTTTACAAAGTTGTCAGTAAGTGTCAAATTATTCGCTAGTACGCTAGTACTTAGTGAGCCATCTGTAAAAGGCGCCCCGTGCGCCATCTCCCTAATCCGTTCTTACACTCCGATACGCTTCTTATCTATAAAGGTAAATTGAGTTCATAAGGTGGTGCGAGTCATTTAGTCATTAGATCACTATGAAATGGAGATGCATATCGAATCGTGAAGTAGACTTATTTTTATTAAACAATAGAATTGGCAGGTTGTTATGCATTTGATGTGCAGCTAACGAGGAATAGATGGAGAAGTGTAACGTACCATGAAAATGTTAGTTAAGTAGTTATTATATCAAACGGCTGACAAAGTTCTGGTATGAAGAACGCCTAAGTCGATCGACACGACAAATAAGCAGATGTAATAAGAAGCAAATACCCGACTGCGGTAATTTCAAAGTTGAATTTTGGCGGTTCAAATACGCCATTTGGGACTATACCCCGTGAAAACGAATATCAAGATACATACATACTATCGAAAAATATAACCCTCCTGAGGCAGTCGGGTAGAAAAATACCTAGGACCATTTGTGGTGAGGAAATAGATTCTTGCAAATGGCAGCAGGCGCAAGTATGCCTAAATAACGTAACGACAACCAATGAGAAGTAGGTAACTAAAGTTTGACATTGACGTATTTTTCGACTAATCTCAGAAAAAAGGCACACTCGAGAGCCGCTCCTCTAGTTTTAGTTCTAGAGACAGTGGTGCAGATATTCAAAAGAGATTTTGAGTTCATCTCCCTTAACTATGCTGTAGAGTCAGGTTAGACCTACAAAATTCACCGCTGGCGATGGCCTAGTTGTAATAGCGTTGGTAGAGCATCGCAGGTTTGAAACTAAAAGAAATCAAACTTGAAAGTATTTATTCAAAATGGGATACAAAAAATATCACTTATTGATAGTAATTACAAAAATATGGATAAGTCAATGTAAAAAAAAAATATGTGTCATTCAATTTTTTTTCTTATACTTAACAATTTAGCGGTCCTGGCCCGTATTTATAAATCGCACTCAATACCGCACTCAATAGCGGTCTCAGTTGATACGCTATTAAATTGTGATCATTATCTTAAGATCGTCACATATTAATAAACCGTCATCAAGTGCGTATCAACTGAGACCGCTCTTGAGTGTATGAACTTAAGATGTTTTAGGTTTGGATACTAGACCACAGACAAAGTACTAGTTTTTAAACTTACGTTTTGTTTTTGCTGTATTACTTGATTAGAACATTTAAGAACATTAAACAACTGTACCGTCCTATAATCATACTTAACATGAGAGAAGCAACTCATCTACACCTACAGCTACGGTCGCACCTATCTGTCCTTGCTCGTGATTGGCTGCTCCCACCTCCCCGCTCCTCACTCCGACAGGCAGGGCGGGGCGAGTCGGCCCGCTTGGCTTCATTGGCGATTTATCAACGCCGGCGCGCGGTCGCCTCAGAAGATAATTTTTTGAATTTCGCCAAAGTTTTATAATTCAAAAATTGTAAACTTTAATAAATTATTTTAATTTAACTATTTCATTTTTGTGTTATATGGCGTTTTCAAAAAATTATTTTCTTTTAAATTTTTTATTAATAACGGTTTTACACCGTTCGTTTTTTAAATTTTATATTTGTGTAATGTCTGTCCTTTTTAAATTGTAAATTCAGTGAGTTTGCAAGATGGGTAAGTCCTTTCTATTTTATTGAGCATGCACTTGGAAAATCAAATTTCTGAAGGCGGTTTTCCGTCGAACACTACTTTGCAATTTCATACCACTGTTCATAATTTAGACCAAGCAAGAATCAGTCTAAAGTCCGTTTACGAGTAAATAAATTGTTCAGGAAGGGCGCCGAGCCCGTGATCTAAATAGATAACTATTTCAGTGAATTATTTATCAAGAGTAAGATCCCAATTAAATAAGCAAAGTGTGTTAAAGAAATTTGGTTGTTATCGAAGTAATAAATTCGTTCTCTTCTTTTGAGGACGATCAAATGAAAATCCAGTAATCATAGTGCCTTTCATAAGCCTTGAGTGACACGATTTAAATATTTTCAACACAAAATGTTGATCCGTTGTAGGCTGCTATTTATCTGTAAGTGATGATACATTTTGCCTCAGGGTAATATATTTTTAGTTATAAGTATTATTCGGTCGAAATATTTGAAGATGGCGTCCGTGTACGCCACGGAGTGAAGTAAGGTCACTGATTGATTTATGGATTTTCATCAACAAATTTATTATTTAATTAAAACTTCTGTCTGTAATCAGACACGTGGTTTTTAAGTTTGTGTTTTGTTTGACACGTCGCAACGTGTCCGACGCTATAAACACGTGGTCCTCACTTTAAAAAAATGTTGACTTGTATATTTAATTTCTACCTCCAAAGTTCTTTTTCTTTGAGGTGTTTCTTTAAAATTAAAGAATTTCATTAAAAAGGGTGTCGCTGTGACCCCGAATAATGCAGTGAGAGTTTACGGCACACCTAGTCCGTAGAACGTCTTACAAAAAAGAACAATCAAATCTCAGCAAGGATATTTTGTAAGGTATATATACCTAATTTTATTCTATTGCAATGACAAATTGATATTATATGGCTCCGCGAACTAGGCCATGTTCCCTTGTTTTTATATGTTACCTCTGCGCAATGCAAGGTATACCCTATTGTAAAACATCATTAGGAGTACCTTGGCCGCCAGCGCATGGTGAGCCCTTTGACTCCTACATCCCCGCGCAGGGGTTGTGCTTTTTGATGTCATGCAGATTGCTCTCGCCTGCACTTGCAGGAGTGCCTTAATTATCGTCCTCGTGTCTTTCGTATACGTGACGAACTGATATTTTGTAATGCGAGACAAATATCGCAAAATATAGTGATAACGATAAGTATATTGTTGCGTTTCGGTACTACATACTCCTCAAAGGACGGGGTCATCATGGACCCAAAAGTTTCGAAACGTACCTACATATTATTTTAATACCTCGCGCAGAGAGAGTCGGCCAGCGAATTTCATAAAACTGTGTGACTTATGATATAAACTGTACTGTATTAGGTATTACTCTTATACCTATCCCATATCAAACAAAGAAAGTTCAGTGGCATTCGGCGCAGGCACGATATGTCTTACCTACAAAATAAAGGGTTCTCCCTTTTACTAATTTCGAAGTATTCTATAAAAACAAATAGTACACCGTCAGGGCCTTGCCTCAGACGAAATTAACGAGTGTAACGAAGGGTAGTGTGTGTGTTAGTGAATTTCGCAGGTTCGAATCTTGCATGTGACATTTTATAAGAATTCTAATTGAATACCTACCCGACACGTTTTTGTTTACAAAGTCCATAATCCGATGGACGCATCCGAGATAATTATTTTCAATGAAATTTGCTTTGAAATGGCTATTACAATTTCTAGTAAAAGAAGTTTACATCTTAGCTTATGTAGAGGCATTCCAAGAAAATGTTCTGAGACTTCTAATATTTCCGTGTAAAAGATTTGATATCAACATAAAAGCTTTAAAAAATTTCACATACAGTAGCTTTGTATCATTCATAAGGATAACATAAGCGTAAAGTAGATGCTAAACGTCACGTAAGCGACTAGAAGTTGATGTTTTCATGGAATGCCCCTGCGTAGCTTTGAGCTAGTTAGAAACACCTACGCAAGGAGATTGTCAATAAAGACATTACCATAACCTCAGGGCTGAAGTTCTTGCAGGTTAATGTCTTAAACAGTTTCACTTTGTGATCATTACAGTGGCTCACTGGGCCATGCAATAAAAATAAGTTACAACATTGTTCTTGTAATGGAACGACCATTTATGCATTTCCCTTGCTCACTGTCATAAGTAGCAAGAAATCACTTTTATTAAATAGTTATCTCTTACTACAGTGTCAACTGTGTCCCCTAAAATGTAATACGATAGTACTAATGTCATGCTAAGGGATATCCCTTACGCTTGTCATTCGTTTACTTCTTTGAACTATGGTCAAAGAGTGCCATTAAAGTACCTACTTCAAATAGGTACGTGCTGTATTTTCGCAGCAAGTAACCCCGGAGAAATACCTATGTACAATCTGAAGAGCTCTCTGAAGAGTTAAGTTAAAGTTTTCTTGTATTAGCGAGATTTTAAGCAACATGAAAACAAACAAAAGTGGGGAGAGAAAGAGGCCGTATTGTAATGGCCTCATCTCAAAACGGATAAGTAAATAACTACCTACCTATTCAATAAATGTCACACCTAAACTATGAAAAGTTTTTGCTTTTTCAATTCATTGAGAGAAAAGTGTGTGTTTGGGATACAGATTTATGTAATGTACCTAGGTGATTTACTTAATCCATCATGTTGCAAATTTATAACTACATTCTGTTGTAGATTCACAAGCTATGAAACATCAAAACTGGTGGTAAATTGTCTTAACTAGTCTAACTACTGAAAACTAGTACCTAATGTCTACATGTCATATCATAACATAAGGTAGGTATACTTGAAGTACCTACCTCCTCGGTTGCCATGACCTTGGACATGATATACGTAATGTTACTTTAGAAAGTTTGCCTACCCCGTAAAGGTTTAGGCGTGATATATACGTATATGTATGTATCTAGGATGTTTTTATACTTCCTACCATAGGTACCTACTCAAAGTGTTATGATATGAATGACATGTTTATTACGTAATGTGTCTAACCATCTGCACTAGAGATAAAAAGTTGTAAAACGATATCAAAATAATCATTTTCTTAATACCGTCTCGATCGGTATGAGTTTTTATTTTCCTCATGTGTGGTCATCTTGCTACCTACTCTATTTATTATGAATGAAAGCTTATGCGAAAATAAACAAAAAACTACCTACAGTCTATGCGGGTACTTTTATGGAATAAACAACACTACAACACGTTTCAAAACTAATGATTTCAAATAGAGGGTACTTTCGCAAATTGACATGTTTTATGTCACGAGTGAAAGACTCTGACTGCCGTGCATAAGGTGTTTTGAAACGTAAAATGGTGAATAAATCTGACTATTTTTAGACGTACGTAACTCAAAAGATGATACCGTTTGTTCCAATATACTTATTTGCTCTGAATGTCAGGCATTCGTGAAAGTACCTACCTATTAGGTTATTATGTCTATTAATTATATTTTTTTTGCAAAACAGATAGCGGAAATGCTATTTCGAAGAAACGATGACGAAACGAAGGTGCGATGGTAGTTTATAATCGTACAGATACATTGTGAACTAACGGTGACTGTTGCACTATGCGTACACAGGTGCACTTTGAGATGGATATCAATCTATTACCAATTAAGAGATTTACAATGAGTTGTTTATGCTGACTACCTAAAAGACGTTAATGTCGTTCTACAGGCAGATAGTTTTTGTTTTCCTCGGTAGGTGGGCTATCTTATATGTACGTTATACAGACAAGTTCATGCGCTTTTAATAAATTTTAACGGTTACTTGGGCTTTTCAAGGGACGGTCAGAGGTAGATAGTCTGTTATTAGAGGTAATAATAAATGTATTCACCTCTTTATTTGTACTTACAAGATTATACCAATAGATTCATACAATGAAGTTTCTGTGACAGCCAGAGTGATTGTGTTTTTATGAAGCTTGACCGTTACTCCGACAGACTAAACAAGGTTAGTTTTATAATTTTTGCTAATCACGTAAATATTATGGCAAGCCCATACATATTTGGAAGTCATACGAAGATATGATTTTACAATAGTTATTATATTAAGAAAGTTTATTTCATTTGAATTAAGGTATTTGATGGCCAGGTTTTCTATCTGCCATTGCCTAGTTAGGACAATGCATACCTTAAGATTTACCGTTGACCTTTTAGTAAGGTATTCAGGCTACCCTATTACATTACCTACAGCTTGAGCAATCAAGCACAGTTGAAATGTATCAGCTTTGTTTTTCTGTGTGCAACGGTTGCTGACTTACTTACTATCTTATTAGATAGGTAGTTAGAATAGAAGATTATATAAATATTACCTATTTTGCGAATCCTACCGCTAGCTAACGGTGGTTACCTTCCTCTTTTCTTTATTATTGGGTTTTTAAAAAATGGTACCTATTATATTTTTGTTGATTGGTTCGAAAAACTGCAATTGTGTTTCCGTGTATTCACTATTTATTCACAACGGATTAGGTAATGTAAGTCTGTAATTTGTGCATTTGATTTCAGATACGAGGAAAATTTTGGAAAGGCATTATGTCATGTGCTAAATACTCTAGTATTTATCATTATTTAATATGCTTGACTAGATTGCCATAATACAGTAAATGAGATTTGTAATAACATTTATATTTTAATAATTTACGCTTATTAATCGTCATTTAAGAGTGAGCTTCTGGTATGACGAAATTTGGCATTTATATATCCTTTGATGATTGTTTAATTCATTCATATAGTGGTTCAATGTCATTGAATTCAACAGATTCTATATTATTAATTATTTAACAATATTTGAATTCTTTATAGTTAATCACATTGGCGATAGCTCCCACTCCTCCAGGCGATAGGAAACATGTCTCATGTTAAGTATGATTATAGGACGGTACAGTTGTTTAATGACAGCATTTTACCTACCAATAAAATGCTTATTAAACTACTTACCTCCTATAATCATACATTTTTAATTCTGCCTGGGATATTTTGTAAAAAAAAAAAAAAATTGAAAATATTTTCTACAAAATAATTATAATATTCTAATTAGAATATTATTGTGAGACGCAATGAAGCCAAGCGGGCCGACTCGCCCCGCCCTGCCTGTCGGAGTGAGGAGCGGGGAGGTGGGAGCAGCCAATCACGAGCAAGGACAGATAGGTGCGACCGTAGCTGTAGGTGTAGATGAGTTGCTTCTCTCATGTTAAGTATGATTATAGGAGGTAAGTAGTTTAATAAGCATTTTATTGGTAGGTAAAATGCTGTCATTTAGGAACATTAATCAAAATATAGGGATAAAAATGTAAGTAAGTCACATTTGAACAAAATATTCAGATATAAAATTAATTGATTATGTTTTAAATGATTTTTGATGTTATTTTTAGTTGCAAGCTTACGAGTTTTACGATAACAAGTGTTACGATCTTCTTGGTAAAGATGGAAACAATACCTATGGAACAAAACGCCAACTGAGTTGTCTATCTGTCACGTCATGTCAATCAACGTTTGTTTTGATTTTTAACGTTTGTTTTTTTATACATTTGAACAAACAGTTAATTTTAAATGAAATCATTGTTTATTGAGACATAAATAGACCGTCATCAAACAAAGAATAGAAAAGAGTGGCAACATCGAATGCCCCTAGTAGAGTGCCCTCAACCAGTATCACTGAGGATGACCAAGACCATTCGCAAACAGCACCAAGGCTTATGGTTGAAATTCATGGTGCCATTGATTCGGGAGCCTATTTTATATCCTAGGCAGGTATGTAGTATGTGTATTCCAGTAATAGTAAGTAGTTGTTATTTAATTTATATATTAAGTACTTAATTCATGGTCTGGTCGGCTTATACAGCCATGAAAAATCTTGCCTCAGACACTGAATAAATCGTCTGTCACAGACGTATGAGGCTAATGATAGGACATCGCAGACCGAAGTCTGAACCATATATAATTGTCTGTAAAAAAGGGTTCTGGCTACTGTCTCTGATGGCAGCGGTGGTTAGAAAACCATGTTATAGGCCTATTTACTAGTAGGTAGTAGTAGATACCAGGTTTTGTCTGGTCATACTTCGGCTGCGTGTCCCACACGACAGAAGAAGAAGTAATATCAAAAAGTACAAAAGTATATTATGAATTTGAATACAATCTAAAGGCTGTAATGTAATACCTATATCACACTTGCAAAGCCTTAATTACATAATTTAATTACAAATACAAAGCATTATTAATTTGTAATTATCTATTGCAGATTCTAAAGAAGTTCTATTGGACGCTGAAAGTAACCAGCCCAAAATATATGGTCTAAGTAGCAGGGGAGACTGGAGAAGCTTTGTATTAGAGTCATTCGGGGTAAAACTGCGCAGCGGGTAAAACTACGCACCGTCGATATTACGGAATAGGGCGCAGGGGCTGGAACGCTGATTTGCTAGGAACACGTGTACCTGAACCGCCATTTTAGGTCCAGACACTCTGTTCAGTGCGGGTCGATTTTCTACCTGTTAGAACCAAAAATACCAAAACGTGGTTAAATTCGGACTTTATTCGGTGCAAGGAAAAGTTTGTGGGAGTGTGGATCATGATCATGAAGAGTTTGCTTCTATTTTTTTATATTCTATACATATTGAAGTTCTTTTTCAGTAACAACATTTCAACCGTGCCTCAAAAGTGTCAAAGTTACCTACGATGAATTGTTTTGAGTACTCATTGAATGGGGTAAAACTGCGGGGGTAATAGTGCGCACATGACGTATGTGGCTAGATCTGCGCAGTTTTACCCCACTATAGTGATATTTAAAAACGCATTTCTGTACAGAAATACCTATATTATATTTTAACTTTCTTTTTTAATTAATTTAGACTATAAAATGCCTCGTAATTATAAAATACAAACATCTCATAAGACCTTAATTATTGTGAAACCCTTGTGCGCAGTTTTACCCAACACACCGCGTAGTTTTGCCCGCATCACGGGGAATAAGTGCGCACTCTGACTTAGTCACTGTTTTTTTAAATATATGAAAAACCGCAGATTACTTTGAAAGTTGTTTGTTTGTATTTGAGAGTTCATTAACCAAGTTATTAGACAGCACTTACAATGTGTCTTAAATCGCAGTAGTTTGGGAGTTATGAAGTGAAATATCCAAAAGTGCGCACTTTTACCCCGAATGACTCTAGCTATATTATTTTTTGTCTTTCTTTGTAATGAGAGCTGAATGAGACATTCTTATTTATTTGTTTAACTAAGGGCTTTAAATTACTGGCATAGTTATAATAAAAGTCTGGTATTTGATATTGATTATAGTATTTTTATTTACCATTTTCTTCAAATACCTATAAAGACATGGATCTCTTGGAGAAGGCCTTAGGCTTATATCACACAAGCGTTTGGCGAACGTAACCACCGCGCGTCCACAACGATTTCGCCTCCGTTCCGCGTCTGCTAGCAACACCCTTGTGAGAAATAAGCCATATAGGTATCGGCACAATGTAGGGTATCCGTTGTCGCCTTTGTCTTCCAGTAAACATAGCCTGTGTGTGTGTACATCACGAAAACTGAATGGGAAAGCCTCTCAACCAACCAACTGATTCGAGTGTATCTATCTAGCGGGGTCCCCAGAGGTATAATGATGAAATATATAAAAATGAACAGGCATTTCAATGTACTTTACGACTTTGATAATGAAATCCAATGTACCTCATTCCTTTTTGGAAAAAAGCCAAAAAACTACGTGATCTGGCTAGCGGGGTACTTTTTCATTTCAAAACAAATATAAATTATAATTATACAGTTTGATTCGCCTTCCAATGTACCCCCCAAAACAGGTTTTAAATCTTAAAAATGTTTGTTATTTTATGTGAAATACCACAACAAAAGATTTCTCTATCCAGCGGGCTACTTTTTATATTTACCACGTACAGACTTGAGAAATATACCATTTGGTTGCATTTTCAATGTACCCCTCAGTTTTGCTAAGTTTTATTTATAAAAGCATTGAATAATTGTAAAATATCTAAAAACAGATCTGTAAGATCAGCAAAAAACATTCAATGTTTATTTATTCATTTATTATTTTATAATATCGACTTTTACCCATCTTGGGTAATTCTGCCAGTGTCAGTAATCAACGTATTACAAAACAACCAATGAATGTCTCATACAAAATGGAGTTAATTTTGTATGGTAGGTCCAATTTTTTTTTCATATTTCGACCCATATTCCATGGGGAAAGTTGTTCAGTTTTACGAGTACCTTGACCTACTTTAAGCTTTATTGGTTGTTTTGTGTGTGATGCCGGCTTAGAATAGCATCACCCCAATTCTACCCGTGGGTGTCGTAAAAAGCGACTAAGGGATAATTATCCAGGGAATGGGCAGCAGCGTTCCCTGTGAATTAAACATCTTGCACTGCGCTCGCCAATCCGCCTGCCAAGCGTGGTGAGTATGGCAATACCCCCCTATACGGGGGAGGCCCATGTCAAGCAGTGGACTGTTGTGGCTGTTAAGGTAAGGTAAGGTTGTTTTGTAACACGCAGTATAAGATTCCTGCGCTGCTGCGCCGGACGAGTGATGGCTCCAGCAGGGAGATAATAGTGTTTTCTGCAGGCGCTAGGAACATCCTCTTGATCTATCCGGAAATGTCTTGTTAACTCTTTAATTGAAATTCTTAATTCAATGTTTACACTTAGAGTCCAGCAAAAAAGAGTAGAAATTACATAAAATGGAACTACAAAATTTTCATACTAAATATTGTTACCATTCATAGCCAATGTTGCCATTTAATTTTTAAATTTCATACATAGTGGCGCCCTCATTATTTGTCTACTCTTTTTTGCTGCACTGTAGGGTAGGTACTTCACTGCTTTTAATACAATTTAAGTTAATCATTGAATATCCGAGTAAAAATAAAATAAACAATTTGATTTGAAAATACGTCTGCCATTGACGGATAAAAGAAAATGTTTATGAGAAGTAAAAGAAAAATACCAGTGCAATGGTTAGGGTTGCCACATTTTTTTCATAGTGGTCCATTCAGGACAGGCGACGATGAAAGACTATACTGCCTTGCCTAGCTTTACAAAAACTTTTGTTAAACATAAAACGGAAGAAATTATAAAAAAAACTGTAAAAGATGAAGGAAGTCTAGATCAAAGCGCAGAGATTAGACTTAAATCTGAAACTGAGCATCGACATAGATGTTAGCATTAAAGTTAGGGATAAAATCAGAAAATAGTTAAGTAAATACTAGCTTTTTACCCATGGCTTCACCCGCGTGCTCGTAGGGGATTAACAAAGTATTTTGTTTGAGCAGCAAGTGTACCAGCTGCATTGTGATGTATTTCTCTCTCCCTCTACCTACGTCTTATTCCGACGTTATCCCAGGGCGTCCAACGACTCCAGAGTATACGACGCTATCCCGCTCCCTCAAGGTCATCCGTTACCTCCAGGGCGTACGACGCTACACTAGGGCATCCACCTAGTCCCCTCTGCCCCACCTAGCTTTTTTGTTAACTATGTCAGCTCATTTATTTATTCGGTAAGTTAGTAGTAGTAGCAGTTTTAGGGTCAACCGACCTAATAATATTTTCGTTTGAACCCTTGTAACCTCTAACTTGGACATTGGCAAAATTGTCCTTTCCTGACAGAGGCCACTTTTAACAACAACACTGCAACTTTTTTGCAAGCCATACCGACATGCCTCAGAGTTTTTTAGTACAGGGGGTTACATCTACAAGCATGATAAAAAATATTGTAAATCAGGTAGTAAATCAGTTAGGTGATCATTGATATGGTAAATTTGTGTGAAAGTCAACTATGTTTCTCACTTTCATTTCAAATTCCTTGCTAAAATTGGTTGACATTTGAACACACACATAACCATAATGGAGTTTTACGTTTGTACAGCATCCTGTATAAGGCATTATCGCTTTTTCAAAATATTTTTGCATTAGGATATTATCTCACATCAAACTTAGCAAAACTGAGTGGTACATTGAAAATGCAACCAAATGGTATATTTCTCAAGTCTGTACGTGGTAAATATAAAAAGTACCCCGCTGGATAGAGAAATCTTTTATTGTGGTATTTCGCATAAAATAACAAACATTTTTAAGATTTAAAACCTGTTTTGGGGGGTACATTGGAAGGCGAATCAAACTGTATAATTATAATTTATATTTGTTTTGAAATGAAAAAGTAGCCCGCTAGCCAGATCATGTAGTTTTTTGAGTTTTTTTCAAAAAGGAGTGAGGTACATTGGATTTCATTATCAAAGTCGTGAAGTACATTGAAAAGCCTATTCATTTTCATATATTTCATCATTATACCTCTGGGGACCCCGCTAGATAGATACACACAACTGATTCAAAACAAAATAATCTTCACGTTCCCATAAGTTTTAGGCAAGCAATGGATATCTGGCAACAATATATCTTCATTAAACGTGATAAAAGTGAATTTCTTACACAATATCCTCAAAATAAATTTTAATCCGTAGAAACTGCGCAAAAATCAACAAAAATCATGATCTCAAGTGAAGGTTTGACAGCACTCAAAAAATCAGCTCTTGAACTCCATCTCAAGACCGCACCAAAGTGCTGAGATAGATTTATTAATATGGCTTTACTCACTTGAGATGACGTTCCTAAGTTAGATCTTAAGTTCAGTCTATTAATTAAAGCAGCAACTTAAGATCGATCTTAAGTGTGATCTCAAAGTTGAGTGCGATTTATAAATACGGGCCTAAGGCGGGATAAAAAAATAAAAATAAAGGCACTGCCTCAGGGCTGGCCCCTTTCTTGTGATGTGCAAGTTTTTTAAAATTGATTCATGTTACCTGTAACTAGTTATAGACTACACACTCTCCAGTTGATTGACATAACTACATAAACCTACATGGCAAATCTCATCGTTTAATAGCTATATGAAACTTTACTTAGTCGCGTTTTCTCACGCCACCAAGACCCATGACAATACAGGCCCAACAAAAAGGTGTTAACAATTTAAAAACGCATCAAACGGCGCGCGAAAGTAAGCCTGCTCGTTATTGGCAGAGCGACGATAGTCAAATTCGAGGAAACGATTGAAACGCTGGGCTCTTCTCATACGCTCCTATGATTATATATAAAAAATAAAATAATATAAAAGAAGCAGAAAGAACATAACAATTTGAAAACGCATCAAACGGCGAACGGCGCGCGAAAGTAAGCCTGCTCGTTATTGGCAGAGCGACGACAGACAAATTCGAGGAAACGATTGAAAATCTAGGTTCCTCTCATGTGCTCCAATATTTTATATTTTGAGGTTATGGTTGTAAAATAAAATAATAGAAAATAAAGTAAATAACCATTTAAAAACGCATCAAACGGCGATCGGCTCAGTTGCTCCTATGATTATAAATAAAAAATAAAATAATACGAGTATAAAGAAGCAGAAAGAACATAACAATTTAAAAACGCATTAAACGGCGAACGGCCGATGGAAAACCGACGACAATCAAATTCGAGGAAAAGATTGAAATTCTAGGCTCCTCTCAAAATATATGCTCCAATGGTAATAGATAAAAAATAAAATAAAATAAGCATGAAGGAGAAGATGATTTAAAATGCATCAAACACTGAGCAAAGAAAACCTGCTTTATATTATAGTATTATAATATTTTCTTTTGTTTGTACAACTGTCACTCATAATTAAAACAACTTCAACGGATTTTAGTTGTATTTTATTTAGGATTGTAATTAACCCGACGTTTCGGACACTTTGCAGTGCCCGTGGTCACGGATGACTAAGGTGTTAGACGTCATTATTTAGAATTTAAAATTATTTTTGTTCTACCGCCATCTATTTCTTAATTGCCTAGCATAACGTTCCGGTTGTACGCAGAATGCAGACACCGTGTCTTGTGAAGTTGGTCTTGCAGTATGTTGGTTTTGGTTCTTCCGCTGTGTAATCAGTGGAGTCCAAGTTGGTGAGATGCCCCATCCAGTGTCTCGGTTGAAATTCGGATGTTTTTGAATTTCTATGGCTTCCCGTACCTTCCTAGGGACAAATCTCTTCTCTCTCGCTAGGATTGCAGCCTTGTCGAACCTGATATAATGGGTGGGATTATCCATCACATGTTCACACACTGCAGACTGTCTGTCACGACGGTTTCTCACATCGGCAATATGTTCCTTGAGACGTGTAGATACATTCCTCTTTGTTTCTCCTATGTATGAGAGTCCACAGTCACAGTCAAGTTTATAAACACCAGGATCTTGGAGAGGGATGTTGCATTTGACTGATCTAATGTACTGGCTGATCTTCCTTGGCGGCTTGAAAATGGTTTTGATTGAAGCTCGCTTCAGAATTCTGCCTATCTTGTCAGTTACACCCTTTAGAACAAAAATAATTTTAAATTCTAAATAATGACGTCTAACACCTTAGTCATCCGTGACCACGGGCACTGCAAAGTGTCCGAAACGTCGGGTTAATTACAATCCTAAATAAAATACAACTAAAATCCGTTGAAGTTGTTTTAATTATTATAGTATTAATATAATGTAATGTCTGTATATTTCCTTGTGTGCCTACAATAAAATATCGTTGAATTGACTTGAATTGAAGTATTTAGATATGAGATAGAGATCACTTGCACTATCTCGCAGGCCACGATTGAGCGGTGGTAGTCCAGTAGGTAGAGGCGTCGGCAGCACTGATGCCAAAAGTTTTCCAAAAAAGTGATAAATAATTTAAATCATATAGATAGAGCGAACAATATGATTTAAATTTGCCGTGTGATGCCGGCCTAGAATAGTATCACCCCAATTCTACCCATGGGTGTCGTAAAAAGTGACTAAGGGATAATTATCCAGGGAATGGGCAGCAGCGTTCCCTGTGAATTAAACATCTTGCACTGCGCTCGCCAATCCGCCTGCCAAGCGTGGTGAGTATGGCAATACCCCCAAATACGGGGGAGGCCCATGTCCAGCAGTGGATTTTTGTGGCTGGTTAGGTTAAGGTTAAAAGCGAACAAGAGTAGACCACCTGTGATCCCGGGAAAGTCACTGACAATGTGCACTTGAAACAGATTGTTCGTTCGTTTGTCATCTCCCCAAGATGAAGGGAAAACCAACAAAGACATTTTAGCAGCTATTTCAGTTGACGACGTTTGATTTAGTTTGAAAATGTTGTGGTTTACCTACTCGTAAATAGTGAATAAACCTAAACAAATCTTCTCGAACGTAAAGAAAGTTTTACCCAACTTCAAGAAAGGAAGTTTTTAATTCGACTCGTATGATTAAATAAAAAAAATGAGAATTATAATTATAAACTTGTTAAGTACCTACGATACGATTGTAATATTGTGATACTTATTATGTGGAAACAAACGGATTGTACCTACTTGCAGATTAGCTCCCTAATGAAATTTTTATACTATTTCAATAATAAAACCCACTCTTGTTACAAAAATTCAAGAGCAGGTCTTCAAAAAATGTTGTAAGTTGTAATATAGTACGTTGCATTACTACTAGATTATGAAAAGATATGCTACTCAAATGTAGATGAAAACATAGCGTTACCGCGTTTCAGTAAACTATCAGCGCCATCTGTTGGATTCAGTGGTTACTGTACTTCTCTCAAATTGATCAAATTAACAGTCAACCTACCAAATTCTATGTAAGAACGTAGTTCAGTAAATAGGTACTTAATTATGATGATGGAAATGAAAAAAATCCAATCATTAATTAATAATTGTACCGGTTTCATTGTGCTAGCAATGGAGTAATTTGATCTAACAAAGCTAGATATTCAATTTTGGTTGGTACTTAATTGTGCTCGTTTTACAATACTTATTTTAAAATTGTTTAAGCACCAAACACCTATTTTTATCACGTACCAAACATTTCGAACCGAACTAGTAGCGCCATCTACCCTTATTCAATGGAATCATAACTCCGTCGTCGTAGCGGACTTTGAGTAAGTAGCCCGTCTAAGCACCTCTCCTTTCACTGAAGCGAATACAATCTAAGAGTTGGAGGTAGGTGAAAGTATTGAGCCTCTCACAGTACTACTGTGTTCGACTAGATGGCGCGACCACGTTATAAATTGTTCATACTTTGTTTCTTTAGGGCATATTTAGGGTGCTGTTAGTTTTATCTGTTTATGTCTACTTACCTACAAAGAAAAAAATATCAATCAAATTACTTGATCTACAAAGAAATTGAAAATAATATTGCGATTACCTTAGATTTAAAACGTAGACACCAAACCAAGCACCAAGAGCAATTTTCAAACTAAACTCCTACCTGTTTACGACATCAAAAATCTTGTATCTCAAATCGTTTTTGAGTTAGGCTTTTGGAAAGGGGGCGACCCCTTAGAAATCAAATTTCTCACAACAGAAACATATAAATGATTTTGTTGCAATGAAACCTTCCATTTGGCAGAATTCAACGATACTTCACTCAATACAGCTTATTGAAAAAGACGTAAAAAAACGCCAATAAGGGTGAGAATCCACCAGAGCTGTGCGAGTAAAATGTGTCGTACGAGGATGCGTAGCTGTGCTGTGGAAATGTGTAGGGGTTTCCACCAGAGCTGTGCGAGTAAAATGTGTCGTACGAGGATGCGTAGCGGAGCTGTCAAAATGCGCATTTGGGTGAGAATCCACCAGAGCTGAGCGAGGAAAATGTGTCGTACGAGGATGCGTAGCTGTGCTGTGGAAATGTGTAGGGGTTTCCACCAAAGCTGTGCGAGTAAAATGTGCCGTACGAGGATGCGTAGCGGAGCTGTGAAAATGCGCATTAATGTGCGGAGCGAGGATGCGTTGCGAAGCTGTGAAATGTGTGAGCGGGGGGAATGCGATGTAGTGGAAACCTCGCAACACATTTCTCGCAACGCATTCCTCGCAACGCATTCCTCGCTACACATTCCTCGCAACACATTCCTCGCACACATTTCTCGCTTGTTTTGTATGTAGAATGGCCTCGCTTCGCTCAACCCTATTCCACCAGAGCTGAGCTGAGCGAGGCTAGGAAAATGAAGTGATTCTATTGGTGGATTTTTTCCTCGCTCACCGCCTCGCTACCTCGCACAGCTCTGGTGGATTCTCACCCTAATAATAGTGTAACCTTGTTACCCCTAGGATTCTTTATCAAGAAACTGCAAAGCGCAAACAGGATAAACAAAGCCTTGACAGACGGAGAGAGAACTGTTCATTGTTCAAGGAAGGAAATAAATACTTACTATTTCAAAAAGTTTAAGATTAAAGAGAACAACAGAAGAGTTGTTTTCGTCTGTTCCGTATGCTGGCAGGAGAGAAAATGAAACTTGCATATTGCATTGAGAAAGAGCGAAGAAAGGTTTAAAAATCTTTCTCTAATATTTCGGGTTCACACCATTACGTCCGTTGTTGCGCTATTCGTTACTTGACAGGGTCATAAATAAAATACAAAAGTTATATGCTTAAAACCATTTTCCAAAAATACTACAGACTTCATTCATCATTTGCCAAAATATTAAAAGGTAGAATTTATAAACACCAAAATTATATAAAAGTTATTGTTTTGACTCCATCGAGAATATTGAATTATGACGTCATATTTCTATAATTTCATACAAAATATCGTTTTCGGTCGTCTTAAAAAGTAGCTCTTTTGACCTGTCAGTCAAGTAGCGGATTGTAGCGCAGCGCTAACGCATGCGTCTTTCAGATGCAAAAAAATCAGTATCACCATACCACAAAAACGACTCAACGCAAGTTGCAGCACGGCACTTTTTTAGACCAGCACTGGTCATTCTCCTTTATCGACTTAAAAACGAAAAGAAATAATGGTAAGAAGATAAAACATGTACCTAGGTATTCTGAAATAAAAGCTACATTCATGGAGTGAGTAAGTACAAAACTTGTGGCTGCTAATAAATTGGAGATAGATAGAAGTAGCTCATGAATTTCAATGAATGATTTACACTAGAGATGGATTCATGTTTTTAAATGTCTGCTTGTGTTACACGAACGATGCAGATAAGATTAGATGGATAAAGCTTCGGTAGGTATTTACCTACTACACTATTTACTAATACCGCTCTACAAAGGCGCTCTTAGCGATAAAGCCACTTTTGTATGTTATGGCGCTTTACACACACATTAGTTCCGACGTTATTTTTGCGCTGCGTAACGCATGCGTTGTGTCAATACGACCTTATTGACTTACAAATTATGGTTTATGTCAAATTGTTTGACAATTTATACTTCCGTCAACGCAGCGTTAATAAACCGTATTTGCCCCGCATGCGATTACCCTAATTTGTGGTATTTTTATGAAAATAAGGTAGAAAATCGTATTTTTCAATCGCAACGGATAGAGTTGCGCAAAAATAACGCACAAACGGACGTTACGTGTGTAAAGTTTATATAAAATATGTCTGTATATCGAAGGCGTAATAAAGTTCTTTTTCTTGTTTACTAATGGTACGGCACAAGTCTTTACTTAAAAGCTACGTTTCATAACATCCTTTATATTCGCGTCCATTGGACCAAGATTTGACCAATGGACAGGAAGTTTCAAATCATAAGCAAAAAATAAAAACAAAACAGCCTCTTTTGCAATATCGACGATTTCAATCAAGATTTCATCGCACATAATCGAAATGTTGTCATTTTCATCTTAACGACATCACCAGCGTTTATAAATGGAATCCCAAATTCAGCAGTCTCCAACTCTTTATCTGAGGAACGGGAACAAAAGTGATCTGTGGCGGAAATTGCGCGGGAAAAGAAATCCGGGGGTCGCCGGGGGTCGGGGGTCAGGGGAATTGGGGGTCACAATCTGCCTTATCTTATCTTTGTAAACTTTGCCTATCAATCATTCAGACAGAGATCTTGGCTGCTATTCTGCTAGCTGAAAACGTGTAAGTATGTGAACGTAAATAAAGGTTTATGAAAAATGGCTACATTTTTAAGACCTAGTGCTGGCTACCTTTTAATCAGGACAATGAACGTGAAAATTACAACTTTGGTGCACCGTCTTCATCTGTGGTATGGGCAACTAACTCCACGGGTGTATTAATGAGCCCATCGGGTAGTGAACCCACTTTGTTGGCGGCAAATTTTGTGCCAAATGCTTTCCTACTTACTTAATAAAAATTCCTGTAGGTTTTCCAGAATATTGCAGGAAACGGTAATAGAATCGAGGACCGCTAAGTTTATTGACCGAGTTTTGTAACTAGGGGAAGGAAACCTTCTGGAATTGCAACCATTGTGCTCAATATAATCCAGATCGATAGTGATGATGATGACAAATTGTTGAGAATATGGAATCAAAATTCCTGTGACCTTTCCTGAATATTACAGAAAATAGTAATAGAATCGAGGACCACTAAGTTCGGAAATAAATCTGCAGACAGACATTGACCGAGTTTTGTAATTAGGGGAAGCCTTTCCGGATCGCGAATAGCCATTGTGAGAGATCACTACTCGATATAAGCCAGATTGATAGTTGACATTAATGTAGTTGTTGAGAATCTCTCTCTGTCTCTCATCTCATCTAGCCGATATCATCCCACTGCTGGGCAAAGGCCTCCCTCTTCTCCTTCCATCCAGTTCTTTCCTGGGCTTCCGCATGCCAGTTTTTTGAGAATTTATCCAGGTGTTGAGAATATGGAATCAAAATACCTGTGGCTACATACATACGCATATCACGCCTATATCCCTTACGGGGTGGGCAGAGTGTAAACGGCTGTACAAAACGGCCACTTGCACCACATCTGACAATAGTTCAAGAGTCACTCTGACGACTGTGTATCATCAAAGTGACAGTTTTTCAGCATGTCGCCTAGAATTGCAATACACATAAACTCTCAAATCCCTAAGTCGCTTCTTACGACACCCACGGGAAAAATATGGAGGGATGCTATTCTAAGCCGGCACCACACTGTTACCTGTAGCTTTTTCTAAATATTGCAGGAAATGGTATTAGAATTGAGGACCGCTAAGTTCGGATATAAATCTGTAGACAGACATTGACCGAGTTTTGTAATTAGGGGAAGCCTTTCGGGATCGCGAGAAGCCATTGTGAGAGATCGCTGCTCAATATAAGCCAGATCGATACCTACATACATAAATACATATCGCGCCTATATCCCTTGCGGGGTGGGCAAAGCGTAAACGGCTGTACAAAACGGCCACTTGCACCACGTCTAAAAATAGTTTGAGAGTCACTCTAAAGACTGTGTATCATCATAGAGACAGCATGTCGCCTAGAATTGCAATCAACACATAAACTCTCAAATCCCTAAGTCGCTTCTTACAACACCCACAGGAAAGATGGGGTGATGCTATTCTAAGTCGGCACCACACGGTTACCTGTGGCTTTTTCTGAATATCACTGAAAATGGTAATAGAATCGCGGTCCACTGAGTTTGGATATAAATCTGCAGACAGACATTGACCGAGTTTTGTAATTAGGGGAAGCCTTTCGGGATCGCGAGTAGCCAGTGTGATAGATCGCTCCTCAATAACAGACAGATCGATAGCTACATATATAAATACATATATATCACGCCTATATCCCTTGCGGGGTGGGCAGAGCGTAAACGGCTGTACAAAACTGCTGTTCCTGGTAATAGCCTTTACCTGTCTGTTAACGATACCGAAAAACCCATGAAAAACAGACCTATTCTGTTGATTTGTACCATTCGTAACTTTGCAACGAGTTTTTTCTTCGACTCGGTGTCTCAAAATACAGAAGAATCAGTGTCTCTTTTTCTTCCCTTCCTATATTTGTTCTCGTTCTCCTTTCCAAGAGATGTAGAGACATCAGACGATCACTTTTCCGAGATAATCACCATCCATGAATTTGTTACGTTGTCTATAGCATAGTATCAGCTAATGCACTTACCTGAAACAGAAAGAAAAATCAAAGATGACTTTCAGAAAAAATATGTAAGAATTAGGGAGTAATTATAGCTGCGTATCGCAGACGCGGTGTAGAGGGACTGAAATGCATCTTTAAGTGCAGGTCGCTTCATGTTAGGCAATGACCCTTAAACATAATCTACTTTTTTTCGAGTTCGAGTAGGCCAAAGGATGAACCCTGGTGTCATAGTTCTTCAACCGCCTACTACAAGCCTTATGATGGTTGTGCCTTCTAAAGTACCTAACCATAGACAGCAACCGGGACCGACGGATTAAGACAATCAGGTGGATCACAATAATCATAACATAGGTAAATAGACTAATTATTTAAAGCAGTATCGTAGTATCGTGGAATCTTCACTCACTGCACAGCGATGCAGTTAAAAGATTAATTGCTTAGCAAACTAACAGAACCCATATCGTTAACCTCATACTTTTATATATGCAGTTTTAGTATGTGATTAAGATAACTATACATCTTAGACTAGGCATTTAACCGACTGCGAAATAAGAGGGTGTGTGTGGCAATTTAAAAACTGTCTCGTTAAGATACAGTTGCAAAATATAGGTATGGTAGACTATGATGATTACGGTAAATAAATAGATGTTAAGAAATGGAGATGCCAATGAGTAAAGTGGTAACGGTATGCACCATGAATATGATTGCCTACGGGTTGGTCGACTATAGTTTTTATGTACTTACATCAAGGATTTCGTGTCTCGCTTTTAGCCCATACTTTGAACACACCACCCTATATCTATCTGCATGAGTCGTACGTTAAAATTGACTAAGGAATGGATCCAGAGAAGGGGCAGCGGTCTTTGAGACATACAGCATTTTTCACTGCGCTCATCATGATGATGATGATCTCTCCGGCCGGTTTCGGCTATGGCGACTACTTCTACTCCTGATCAAGTCGTTTTTCGGCTCAACATAATTATAATGCCTACCTAGTCCTCAATAAAGAGATTCACACGTCCGTCGTCCACCATAATAAATGGTCGGTGGCGTAGATACATAGCATCAAATCAATACCGGACTGTTGTAGCTGCTGATAACTGGTCGAACTCTCTATTAAAAATTATGGAAATGCAATACAATACGCAGTCCAAAATTAAGTAAAATTATAATATCATTACATTATGATAGAAACTGCCGACCGGGAAATCGGTTTCTGGTTTCTGGATGACGTACTCGGTGGCTACAGTGATTTTATCATCACTGTTAATATATGTCTGAGACGGTGTTTAAGACATAGAGTTGTATGGGAAAAAGTTGAAAGAGGCAACTGTTAAGGATTTCTTATGATCGGAAGCGTTCTCGTAGAAGCGACGGGACTTGTTTCATTATAGTCTTTAATGATAGGAAGACCTATATGGAGGTTTGCGTTCTGCAAGTACAAGGATGCCCCGGTTGCCAGGAAAAGGTTTTGGAGTTTTGGATGACAGAAACTTACCTGACACAATCATGAGCGCACTCCATCAGGCGGCAGTAAGAATAACAACATGAGCAAGGCGAGTAGCATGAGTAGTAGTTACCTGACACAGTCATGAGCGCACTCCCTCAGGCGGCAGTAAGAATAAGAACATGAGCAAGGCGAGTAGCATGAGTAGTAGTTACCTGACACAGTCATGAGCGCACTCCATCAGGCGGCAGTAAGAATAAGAACATGAGCAAGGCGAGTAGCATGAGTAGTAGTTACCTGACACAGTCATGAGCGCACTCCATCAGGCGGCAGTAAGAACATGAGCAAGGCGAGTAGCATGAGTAGTAGTTACCTGACACAGTCATGAGCGCACTCCCTCAGGCGGCAGTAAGAATAAGAACATGAGCAAGGCGAGTAGCATGAGTAGTAGTTACCTGACACAGTCATGAGCGCACTCCATCAGGCGGCAGTAAGAATAAGAACATGAGCAAGGCGAGTAGCATGAGTAGTAGTTACCTGACACAGTCATGAGCGCACTCCATCAGGCGGCAGTAAGAATAACAACATGAGCAAGGCGAGTAGCATGAGTAGTAGTTACCTGACACAGTCATGAGCGCACTCCCTCAGGCGGCAGTAAGAATAAGAACATGAGCAAGGCGAGTAGCATGAGTAGTAGTTACCTGACACAATCATGAGCGCACTCCCTCAGGCGGCAGTAAGAATAAGAACATGAGCAAGGCGAGTAGCATGAGTAGTAGTTACCTGACACAATCATGAGCGCACTCCCTCAGGCGGCAGTAAGAATAAGAACATGAGCAAGGCGAGTAGCATGAGTAGTAGTTACCTGACACAGACATGAGCGCACTCACACAGGCGGAAGAAATAATAAGAACATCAGCAAGCCGAGTAGCAAGAGTAGTAGTTACCTGACACAATCATGAGCGCACTCCTCAGGCGGCAGTAAGAATAAGAACATGAGCAAGGCGAGTAGCATGAGTAGTAGTTACCTGACACAATCATGAGCGCACTCCTCAGGCGGCAGTAAGAATAAGAACATGAGCAAGGCGAGTAGCATGAGTAGTAGTTACCTGACACAATCATGAGCGCACTCCTCAGGCGGCAGTAAGAATAAGAACATGAGCAAGGCGAGTAGCATGAGTAGTAGTTACCTGACACAGTCATGAGCGCACTCCTCAGGCGGCAGTAAGAATAAGAACATGAGCAAGGCGAGTAGCATGAGTAGTAGTTACCTGACACAGTCATGAGCGCACTCCCTCAGGCGGCAGTAAGAATAAGAACATGAGCAAGGCGAGTAGCATGAGTAGTAGTTAATTGACACAGTCATGAGCGCACTCCCTCAGGCGGCAGTAAGAATAAGAACATGAGCAAGGCGAGTAGCATGAGTAGTAGTTACCTGACACAGTCATGAGCGCACTCCCTCAGGCGGCAGTAAGAATAAGAACATGAGCAAGGCGAGTAGCATGAGTAGTAGTTACCTGACACAATCATGAGCGCACTCCCTCAGGCGGCAGTAAGAATAAGAACATGAGCAAGGCGAGTAGCATGAGTAGTAGTTACCTGACACAGTCATGAGCGCACTCCTCAGGCGGCAGTAAGAATAAGAACATGAGCAAGGCGAGTAGCATGAGTAGTAGTTACCTGACACAGTCATGAGCGCACTCCTCAGGCGGCAGTAAGAATAAGAACATGAGCAAGGCGAGTAGCATGAGTAGTAGTTACCTGACACAATCATGAGCGCACTCCTCAGGCGGCAGTAAGAATAAGAACATGAGCAAGGCGAGTAGCATGAGTAGTAGTTACCTGACACAATCATGAGCGCACTCCCTCAGGCGGCAGTAAGAATAAGAACATGAGCAAGGCGAGTAGCATGTGTAGTAGTTACCTGACACAGTCATGAGCGCACTCCCTCAGGCGGCAGTAAGAACATGAGCAAGGCGAGTAGCATGAGTAGTAGTTACCTGACACAATCATGAGCGCACTCCCTCAGGCGGCAGTAAGAATAAGAACATGAGCAAGGCGAGTAGCATGAGTAGTAGTTACCTGACACAATCATGAGCGCACTCCCTCAGGCGGCAGTAAGAACATGAGCAAGGCGAGTAGCATGAGTAGTAGTTACCTGACACAATCATGAGCGCACTCCTCAGGCGGCAGTAAGAATAAGAACATGAGCAAGGCGAGTAGCATGAGTAGTAGTTACCTGACACAATCATGAGCGCACTCCCTCAGGCGGCAGTAAGAACATGAGCAAGGCGAGTAGCATGAGTAGTAGTTACCTGACACAATCATGAGCGCACTCCCTCAGGCGGCAGTAAGAACATGAGCAAGGCGAGTAGCATGAGTAGTAGTTACCTGACACAATCATGAGCGCACTCCCTCAGGCGGCAGTAAGAATAAGAACATGAGCAAGGCGAGTAGCATGAGTAGTAGTTACCTGACACAATCATGAGCGCACTCCCTCAGGCGGCAGTAAGAATAAGAACATGAGCAAGGCGAGTAGCATGAGTAGTAGTTACCTGACACAATCATGAGCGCACTCCCTCAGGCGGCAGTAAGAATAAGAACATGAGCAAGGCGAGTAGCATGAGTAGTAGTTACCTGACACAATCATGAGCGCACTCCCTCAGGCGGCAGTAAGAATAAGAACATGAGCAAGGCGAGTAGCATGAGTAGTAGTTACCTGACACAATCATGAGCGCACTCCCTCAGGCGGCAGTAGGAGCACGAGCAGGACGAGTAGCACGAGCCGGCGTCCGAGTCCATCACGCTCACGGAATCGAACCTGCGACCCGTCGAGCTGGGCATCGTGTGCGAGCCGCGCCATCTGGAACGGGAGAGAAGCACTGTTTTAAAAGAGTGATTTCTGATTATCTTGTACTTGAGAAGGTATTTTCTCCACCGATCTAGAACAACCCTACGGCTGTTTTTCCACTACTCCGATCCGACATCGGATGTCGGAAGTAGCCTTCCGATAAATATCGAAAAGCCGGACAACGCTTTTCCACCTATCCGATAAAAATCGGACAGTAAAGTTTCATTATCTCGACGGACTTGGACTCGGACGGACGACATGTTAGAATGAACAATTGTTTTAGAACTTGTACTAAAAATATTACCTGTATACATACAAATATAAATCATGCCTTTATCCCTTGCAGGGTAGGCAGAGCGTCACCGGCTGTAAACAAACGGTCATTATCGCCACGTCTGACAAATATTTGAAGGCCGTCTTAGCTGTTGTCGTGTATCACTATAGTGACAGGTTGTCAGCCTGTCGCCTAAAATTAAATATGTCCCTTAGTCGCTTCTAACGACATCCACAGCAAAGAAATGGGGTGATGCTATTTTAAGCCGACATCACACGGCCTACAACTTTTCCAAACAAACTGATAACTTAGCACGCATAATTGCCGAAATAAATGAATTTTTATTTTGACAGCTGTCACTTTAAATGAAGATCTCGTCAAGGAATTTCCTAAAGAAAGTGATAGTCTAGTGTGCATTATTTCCGAGAAAATAAGTTTTTAGTGTGACAGCTGTCACCTTAAATGTAGGTGTTGTAGAGATATAAAACTTTTTCAATGACACTGATGGCCTGTTGCACAGTTTACGAGATAAACGAGTTTTCAGTTTGACAGCTGTCATCTTAAATGAAGGTCTCGTCAGGATATTAAACTTTTTCTAAGACACTGATAATTACTGTAATTGGAGAAACCCGTTGTAATTAAATAAAATTAAATAATCTAGCATGGATAGTTTCCGAGATAAACGAGTTTTTGGTTTGACAGCTGTCACCTGAAAATGTAGGTCTCGCCAAGGAATTAAACTTTTTCTAGGAAACTGATTGTCTGGCTTGTGTAATTTCTGAGATAAACTAGACTTTAGTTTGACAGCTGTCATAACTAGCTGACATAACTAACTGGAAAAAACCGGGCGGAAACAGGTAATGCAAAAGCCTGCATAGTTTCTGTACGTCTGCCACATCGGACCGATAAAATACCATTCCGATTTGGAAAATTATCGGTTCGATAAAAACCGGATGTCGGTGTAGTGGAAAAGCGAGTATAGTAGTTTAATAGATTTCTAAATCGGATCGACAATTATCGTGTATCGGATCGGAGTAGTGGAAAAACAGCCAGAGTGGTTTCGCACTACGTCCGATCCAAATCCGATCCGAACCCGAGTTTCTACCGTAATTTCAAAGCCACCAAAGTGGTGCAGATGAAGTGAGTGAACATCGCATGAGTCCACGCATTGCGGGTTCGCGCAACGCAGCATTCATTCCGATCCGAATCCATGAAATTATGTCTCTCTCCGTTCGTCCGATATCGGTGTTAACCGATCAGTCTGTGTCCTGAAGGAGACAGACATATTTCACGGGTAGACGCCTCACAGAAAACAGGGTCGTTATTAAGAAGGAAAGGAAATATTATGTTATGTGCATCATCTTACGGAATCCGTAGTTGTAAAAACTTCTTCCAATTCGACTGGCTATTCTTTATTTAAGTATAACTTGTTGTTCCGAATGCTTTGCATCGCCTGCCTAATAGTAGTTTTAGATTTATTGGACTACTTGGGAATGCACCATTGCACATTCAGATCGTGTTCAGATCATTAACGTCAGGTCTATGAAACGTTTAAATCAAATACAGTGCTTTGTGTCTTCATTGCGTGGTTGCCTGTCATACAATATCGTATTATACTTTATCTTGGCGATGTAAGAAAGACGTCAGACGATATGAAGATGTAAAGTTAACGAGCACTTATGTAAAATAGACTCAATTGTGTGATACCGGCCTAGAAGAGCATAACCTACCATCTACCCGTGGTTGTAGTAAAAGGCGTCTAAGGGATGGATCTACGGAATGGGCAGCAGCGTTCCCTGTGACTTTCTGTTCGAAAATCCGTCTGCCAAGCGTGGTGAGTATGGCAATCGAGGGAGGCCCATGTCCAGCAGAGCAGTGGACTGATGTGGCTGTACAAGATAGTAGAAGTGAATCAATCGAGTATCCACCTCATAAGCTGTGAGAGGTGCTGGTCCGGAAAATTAAAACTGAGTATTGCTAAGACTCTTGCGGTAGATGGCGTTTGTCAAAGGTATCGTGGGTAGCTAACATTCTGAGTTAGTCTTATTCATTAGGTCTTTTGTTATCTCGTTCTTAATAAAAAGGGATAGTTTCTTTCTTACCTGGCGCTCTTGGAGTCTACATGCTCCACGACCACGTTCCAGGTCCTGTGGATGAGGTACAGCAGGAACAGGACTCTCGAAGACTCGGCATGAGGAGGAGGCTCCCGGTCCCGCTTGCGCTGGTCCCATTTCCTGCTGGTGGTGGAAAGACCGCTGCCCATCTTTACGTTGGCATGTCTACTGGATAAGAGTCCCCTATGTCTAACAGTGAACTGACCTGGCGCTCTTGGAGTCTACATGCTCCACGACCACGTTCCAGGTCCTGTGGATGAGATACAGCAGAAACAGGACTTTTGAAGATTCGGCATGAGGCGGAGGCTCCCGGTCCCGCTTGCGCTGGTCCCACTTCCTGCTGGTGGTGGAGAGGCCGCTGCCCATTGTCACAGTGGCATGGTCTACCGGAGAAGAGTCCCCTATGTCCAACAGTGAACTGACCTGGCGCTCTTGGAGTCTACATGTTCCACGACCACGTTCCAGGTCCTGTGGATGAGGTACAGCAGAAACAGGACTCTTGAAGACTCGGCATGAGGAGGAGGCTCCCGGTCCCGCTTGCGCTGGTCCCACTTCCTGCTGGTGGTGGAGAGGCCGCTGCCCATTTCACTCTGGCATGTTCTATCGGAGAAGAGTCCCTTATATCCAACAGTGAACTGACCTGGCGCTCTTGGAGTCTACATGTTCCACGACCACGTTCCAGGTCCTGTGGATGAGGTACAGCAGGAACAGGACTCTTGAAGACTCGGCATGAGGAGGAGGCTCCCGGTCCCGCTTGCGCTGGTCCCACTTCCTGCTGGTGGTGGAAAGGCCGCTGCCCATCTTTACGTTGGCATCGTCTGTCGGGGAAGGGTCCTGGAAGGTACGATAATATACAATGTTAATAAGCTATTTATTCTGAATTGCTGATGGGGATTTTTCTTCCTTAGAGTGGGTCCGTCGTCAACCACCCTATGAACCCTGGGTGGTACCTACTGATAGGTATAATTTTTTTGTCTAGCCGGTATGAATTTTAATTGCAGATATTTGTATTCAGGAATTTATTGACATAAAAGGTATCTGCATCAGAATGTTTTCCAAAAATTTGAAATTCCAAGATAACTACATCTGATCTCAGGGGATGACAGGAAGTTTGAATATCATCCAACAAAATATAACTTTTACTTACTACGGTCTTTGGCCAAACACTGGTCAATAGGTCATTTAAACCATTATCGACTCAATGATGAAGAAGATGAAGCGTATATATTGGCTATCGGTAGGTATTATTATTTCAGCTTACAAGTAGATGCTAACTATGTAGCAAGTAGTATTTCCTGGCGTGTATCACATAGTAATGCTTAATTTTTAAACGGGACCTCATAACCGTTACGGCTGACTTTATCGCTCATAAACCTCCGCATATTCCTCTGCTCACCTATTTTTAGTGAGGATAAACAAAATTTATCTATTTTTGCAGTGCTCAGTGGAAACTTACACAGGGACTGATCTAGTCATGTAACTTTGCAACGGCATGTTCAGATTGTGTGTAGTTGTAGCAATATAAGTTAGTTTGGTGATATGATGAATAATGAACATTATTAAATCCCTGTTGGTATTCGCTAAAAGGCAAAATAACTACGACGTTGATCTTCAACAAACAAGCTGTGTCTCAGACAAGTCTTAGAATTTTATATGTTGACTCTCTCAGAATACTTTTAAAGTTTCAAGCTTCTGTTTAAGTTCTGTGTCGTGCAGAATTCTTAGGTAAGTAGGCTCATGTTTGTTAGATTTAGTCAGGAACTCGCTATAATCTTCGCACTTTATCCATTCTCTTAATATATTTTTTCAAGAAAAATGTCTGACAAGCGATATAGTCAGTCCTACAAGATCATTACACAGTTTTGTAATTTATGTCCCTTCTCCATAATCCGCATTTTTATTGCCTACCTACGTCGTGGCTGCGCGCTATACCGCGCTATAGCTATACATTATAGTCGTGGCTGTAATGCACCCCCGGTTT
Organism: Phthorimaea operculella; assembly: GCA_024500475.1. NCBI lineage: Eukaryota > Metazoa > Arthropoda > Insecta > Lepidoptera > Gelechiidae > Phthorimaea > Phthorimaea operculella. The sequence goes on from JANFCV010000121.1 coordinate 218,172, forward strand.
AATTTTATGCAACTACCTTTAGTTTTGTTTTATTTTACGGCAATTTAGCGGCTTTGCCAGTCAGCCATTTGTTTGCGGATTGCGCCATTTGGCAATGCATTTCTTTATGGCTCAATGATGACAAAGTTATTTGAGTACTGAGTGGACTGGCCAGGGTCTTCATTTAGTTACTTGTGGAAAATATATGAGCCACTGAGTCGTCTAACGACCCGATGAACCCTGTTGTTACTGTTTTTCAACCGCCTACTACAAGTGGCAGGCCTCTGACAGGGTTGGGTAACGATCGCCGTCTTAAGTAATCTTAGATAGCAGCCGGGATCGACGGCTTGAAGGGCCATCCAAAGCATGGAACCATCTTGCTTTCGGACAGTCAAGTGGTTCAGCCTGCAATGTCCAAACCACATGGAACAAATTCACAAAAATATATCAACTTTGTGAAGTGAACAACCGGGATCTGAACCCGGAACCTTCTGTGACGCAGGCAGTCACACTACAAATAAGCTTGTTCATAGACAATAGGTAACACAGACGCTAATAAAATACACTTTAGAAAACAAAAAAAAACCTATTACCGCTATATTTAGTATCTTTTGCTACAACTGACAACTTCTTTGTTTCATATTCTTCGATATGGATTAACTATCACAAATTTAGCTTATTTTATGTTTATGATCATATATTTCTGTCACTAGTTTTGATTTCTTATGCATTCCACTGCGCATCATGATCATCGATCATAATTACATTAGCTACTTAGACTCTGGTTTATGCTGAAGCTATCTGCGAGCGTCGGGGAAAGTGCGAGAAACCATCAGCAGGTCGTGGAAGTGGAACCAGTTAGAAAGTCTCAGGAAGCTGGATCGACACTATCCACGTGGCGTGATGGTGGACAGGAAAAATTACAGTGCTTTATATTAGAAACACCAATCGATGGGTGGTGACATCCGACAACATACAGGTCATGATTGGATGCAGACGGCACAAAATCACCAGGAGTGGAAGAAATTGGAGGAGGCCTACGTCCTAAAATGGGCAACAAAAAGAACGTGATGATGATGATGGATGATATTAGAAACAAAATTATCATAGGTGCGGGGTTCTTGGCTCCTTTATGTCGAAACTTTTCTTCGAGTATAGCTAGCATGCGTATGCGACTCGCGACATTACATAGATTTTCTCTGCACGCTTATGTCAAAACCAATTTACTTGTTTTGATAAATTCCATACGACTTGACACATCTTTGTCTTCTCGCAGGCTTTCTGAGTGCACATGCTAGTCATACTAAAGTGTTAGAAATAAGTTTGTAAAGCGTTAGGTACATGTTTTTTTTTTATTTGATAGCCAGATTTGATAGGATGATGAAAGTAGGATGAAAACCAGCCATTAAAATTCAAAGTGACACAAAACTATTTCAAAGACAGACATGAACTCGCAACTAATTTGATTCAGTGCCGTACCGTTTAATTTGCAGCTAGCTGCGACAAGACCTTAAGAAGATGGTTTGCATACATGTCGCTCGACTTTGCGGTTTTTTCCAGTCCGGTGCTAATGGCGAAAAGAGTTGTTTGAAACCGCATCACTGGATGTAATTATACCGCGTGTGGAAGCGTAACGGACCAGATAAGACAGGCCCGAAATCTGCTAAATAAAAATCGATTCAGTTGGAAGATTTTCGTATTCTGCTACCTAACAGTTTTAGAATGGAAAATCACAGTGGCAAGTAATGAATGACAGTAGAGTGTCGCTGGCATTACAATGGCAAAAAATTAGCAGACTTGTACCCTGATCTAAGAGAAGCACATGGGGCTCTCCAATTCTGTACTTTTTTACGGTTTGTGTGCGATTGCCCTCAAGAACACAGACACAAATAAACTATCTTCCAGCATTTGCAGCCATTTTTAATTTGTTTAATTGCAGAAGAGTCCTGTGAGATACTTTTACTTGAACGCCTCAGTTAGTCGCCGGTTAATTTTAAACAGTGAAAAATTTGCAACCATTTCTATTCTTGCATGCGTTTACTAAGACGGGCAGGCAAGCTAATGAGGCACGTAAAAGTTGGAGATGAATAAAACCTCTTTAACAAAGTATACAACCCTAGTTTTTTTCAGTTACATAGGCTTTTTATCCTATTACTGTGTTTACTGAAGACTGTGTATCACCTTAGCAGGTTGTCAGCATACCACCTAAAATTGCAATACCTACACATCAACCCTCAAATCCCTTAGCCGCTTCTTACCACTCTCACGATTACGACACGGGGTCATGCTATTCCAAGCCGGCATCACTTGGCACTGTATCACATACACAATGTATGAAAGCTATAAATATTGCTAGCAGGAATACCTCGAGACCATGACAGTATGGGCAAGAGTTGTAAATCTTCTTACTGTTCCATATAGTCTAGAAATAGGGTTACCGCACATTGGCCACTGCGTACTTCTATAGCGACAACATGACAAACTGCCTTCAACAATATTGGATACCGCTGGGTGGCCTCAGTTTGTAGCGGACTCGTAAATCTCCTTTGCTTTAGATTTTGGGTTTCCATTCATGGCCATATTGTGTTAGTAGCTGTAACAAACCGAGGGTGTTATCATCACATCGTGTGAGATACCTAGCCAGCAACTTGATGAATCCTGGTGCAAATATTTTTTAACCGGCTACTAAGTAACTAGTAGGCCTGTAATATGGTGGTTTTAAGGCTGTAAGTAAGTAAGTAGTGTTAAGACGGCAGCTAAGACCGACAACAGACGCCGAAGGACGGAACCATCACAAACACGTGGGCTCTGCTGGAATATCCTAACCAAACTGGAAACAGTCTGACAAAATGATCATCTTTGTTACTCCACGAGAATCAATCCTCAAGACCGCCAGATCACGAAATCAGGTTAGAGGGTGTTCAAATTAAACGATACTAAGCTGGGAAGCGGGGTTTAAACCTTGTTCTAACTATGCAGAAATAATTTGTATCAAAATTGGCTAATCTTTTTGTATCCTGCTGAGATTCGAACCTGGGCCTTCCGGATCCCGAGACCAACGCTCAGGCTGCTAGACCACGAATCACGAACACATTCGGGGGGCGTTCAAATTAAATGATACCAAGCTGGGTAGCGGGGTGTAAATCTTGTTCTAACTATGCGGGAATAATGATTTGTGTAAATTGACAAATCTTTTTGTATCTTTCTGAGATTCGAACCCGGGCCCTCCGGATCCTGAGACCAACGCTCAGACCGCTAGACCATGAACACATTTGGGGAGCATTCAAATTTAACGATACGAAACTGGGTAGCGGGGTGTAATCTTATTCCAACTATGCGGAAATAATAATTTGTGAAAATTGACAAATCTTTTTGTATTACTCAGAGATTCGAACCTGAGCCCTCCGGATCCTGAGACCAACGCTCAGACCGCTAGACCACGAACACATTTGGGGGGCGTTCAAATTAAACGATACCAAGCTGGGTAGCGGGGTGTAAATCTTGTTCTAACAATGCGCCATAAATTGTCGCGCATCGATTAGTCTGTCCTTGCGGAAATTAGCGCCAGTAGGGGTGCGCGTTATTAGAACTGTACATCATAATAATCAACGGTATACTTATTTAATAACAAAAATTTTGATGGATTCAAAATGCAGTAATGTAACATTGCACTTGCCTAGTCATCAAGAGTTTTGCTCAAAGTAGAATGAAGTCCACACAAGAACAGGGCGTTGTTAGTTTTTTGACACGGATGGTACTGCTTACGGTAGTACCGGACTGTCTCTGATATTTATGCCTCTGTAGTGCCCTTGCTTGGAAGTAAATACCATATCTACTACGGATCTTGCAACACGCAAATATCAGATAAAGCTCTTCGCAAATATCAGCTAGACAAAGCTCTCTTCATCATCCTATAAAGAGACCAGAAAGTACTTTTACGAGTGTTTTAACTATACCCATACCATTACAGCTATAACAATCCACTGCTGGGCATGGGCCTCCCCCTATCTAAGGCTATTGTCTTACTCACCACGCTTGGCAGGCGGATTGGCGAGCGCAGTGCAAGATGTTGCATTGACAGAGCTGCCCATTCCCTAGATGATTACACCTTAGTAGCTTTTTACGACACCCACGAATAGAATTGGGGTGATGCTATTTTAAGGTGGCAACACACGGCAATCATCATAAGGCATCGCATCAGTTTTCACAAATGCCAACCCTAGTGAAACCAAACAACCAGCAAAACTGTTGGACGCCAACAAGCGTAATCAGCGCATAAATAAACAGACGGATATTAGCCTTCATTCATTACAAACTACACTGCAAATTAGAGTTTTATAGTTCCTGTCACTACACTACAGCCGTTTGAACATACCACATTTGACAGCTGTCGACGCCAACATTCGTAATCAGCGCATAAATATACAGACGGATATTAGCCTTCATTCATTACAAACTACACTGCAAATCAGAGTTTTGTAGTTCCTGTCACTACACTACAGCCGTTTGCATAAGCCATATTTGACAGCTGTCAAACAACCAGCAAAACTGTTGGACGCCAACAAGCGTATTCAGCGCATTAAATAAACAGACGGATATTAGCCTTCATTCATTACAAATTTACTATTACTGCGAATTAGAGTTTTATAGTTCCTGTCACTACACTACAGCCGTTAAAACAGGCCATATTTGACAGCTGTCAAACAACCAGCAACAGTCAAACAGTCAAACTGATGGACGCCACCAAGTGTAATTAGCGCTTAAATTTACAGACGAATATTAGCCTTCATTCATTACAATTAATTACAAATTTAGAAAGTAAAGTATTGTAGTTCCTGGTATCTCACCACCGAGGGACACTGAGTCGTCCAACGACCCGATGAACCCTGCTACTTTTGTAGGCAGTTGAAAAACTCTGACTCTAGAGTTCAGTTCCTTTTAAAAGGTGATCTGATCATCCAAAAAAGTTTCGGGTTTTTTGTTATTTGTAGATTCCTATTTAAAGTTTTTTTAATCAAACTTGAATACTCAAATACCTAGGCTACAAAATTAGATTAGAAGAGCTCTCACAATAAAAGTAGGTAATCTGACCAATGACCATGTAATTAAATGTAATTAAATTTAAAAAATATATAATTGTAATGAAAACAAAGAAGCAAAGTGAATTAGTGCAAATAATTAACATAGGTATGACAAGCGAGATGTGTTATGTATGATGATTATGACTGTATGACGGTATGACTGTATAAAGATATACAGGGTGGTATCGAACGACTGACTTTCTCTAAGTCTAACAAAAAATCTAAGATCAACTGGTCAAACTAGACAACTTTCTTAAAAAACTTAAGTCAAAACATAAAAGTTCCATAGAAAAATTCTTGGTCAGCCGATTTTTTTTTTGTACAGTATGTAGGATGACCTAATGGTCATCGAGGAAAGTTATTCATCTTGACCTGGCAAAGTTAAGCGTTCTCGGAAAATCGAACGTACAGTAGGTATTTTCTTTCTCTACTCGTGTAAACAAATTCCCTTGAAACAGCAATAGATAGTTGCAAAGAGTATGCAATTACGACGAAACGTCGTGCGCCGGGTCGGAGGGAGCAGTAAAAAGAATTGAAAAGTAAATTGTTTTAAACATTTATACAGGAAACAGTGATTGATCAGTTCAACCAGGACAGAATAGTGTGGATGTATCACGTTGAGATTTATAGTTTTTAAAGGATCCGAAAGTATTTAGGCGAGAAAATGGTCCGTTCGTGCGTTATTCACACACAACGCTGCGTCGACGGATGCGTCTGTCAAAACGATTGACATTTTATTATATAAACAGAACTCTACTTTCCGTTTTCTATAGAAGTGGCAAAAATCCTTAACGTAGCTTAATATTTTTTGACGAATTATACTGTGTGATGGATAACAAAATAACTGTGGGTTGTTATGACGTGTTGTCAATAATTTTCTTCAGAAAGGAACCTAGTTAGCATAATCCACAATAAACTGTCCAGCCTTAGCTTACCTAGAAAAGGATGTACCAGGGCAATACTTAACCTATGTATTGGGATTTTAATGCACTCACAGTGCATTCTATCAGATGGTCTTCTGAGAGACAACATGATTATGATGATGATGATGATGATGATGATGATGATGATGATGATGATGATGATGATTATGCAAAATTATTCTCATAAAGTGAAAATGGAAAAATTTAAAAATTCATTAACGACCGCCGGACTTGAACCCGGGACCGTGGGTACCACACCGGGGGGCAGAGCGGTAGGACGTTACCCCACGGTTCAAGTCCCGGCGATCGCTATAGCGAATTTTTCAATTTTCTCATTTTCAATTTATGATAATACTTAACCTAATTAAACAGACCGGTCTTATCCACAATAGCCTGCTGTACCAACGCTGAGTAAAGAAGTGTGTTCGATTCATCTTGCGCGAGTTCTTGTACCATCAGCATCAGCACTAAAGAGAATAATTAATATTGTAGTGTGGTGCCGGCTGTGGTTAGAATAGCATCACCCTATATCTTTAAGTCGTAAGAAGCGACTAAGGAACTCGAGGGTTTCATTTGTAGTGATAGCTAAATCTCTATAGTTGTTGATACACACATTGATGGTAGCTGAAACAGCCCTCAAACATTTGTGTGGCAATAACAAACGTATTTTCACGGCTATTGCCGTTCTTCTTACCCCGCAAGGGATAACAAGGGACAAAGGTATGATATGCGTATGCTGTTCGTTGTATGATAAGGAACAACTGTCCCCAAGGACCAAAGGTCGAAACATGTAAAAAAAATTGACCTTCCGTTCCCGTAGTTAGAAATTAAAATTAGCTGACCGAAAATTTTGCATGGGATGTTCACATGACAATACGATTGCGCTAGCCAATACTTACTTTGTGACAATACTGTGCAGAAATGGTTAACTAAGATGCTGCTGATAGTATTTCCAGACTACACAACTCTACCAGGCTGGGGAAATGCTTAACCAAGGAAATCTAGCGAAGTGGGGTACACCTAATTAAATCTACTGCAAGATAGATTGTCCGACGCACCAGTGAACCCGGGGTCTAGAGGGTAAGTCTTGTTTTACTATCTTTTATCAAAGAATACTTAATAAGAATTCTGCCACCCCTATTATACTGAGGGTGTTTCGTAAAAGGGGACCTACAGTTTTTGACCTCGGCTACAATATCTGCAGACCATGGGGTGCCTATATGCCTAACTATTGTCTACGCGCTGTTTTTTTTACAGCCAAGATATTTTAAGAAAACTTTGCCCACCAAAACAAACAACTTACAACTATTTCCTAAAAAATGCATAAAAGTAGCGGAACTAGCAAACTCCTCAAATAGTGGTCCATTACTGGAAACAAAATACGAATTTGCAGCAGCAGCAGATTTCTGTTGGAGCAGGGTAATTGAGCAGAGCGGCAGAAAACCGGTGCGGGCGTTTTTGTCTCTAGAACCATAGTGCAGGCAGAGTACGGACCATCAAAACAAGAAAAGCATACTTAACTTACTGCTTGTGAATCCATAGCCATGATCGGGAAAAGGATGTGAGTGGTGATGGCGGCCATGAATCGTGATATATGGCGTAAGAAGGGTGGTAAATGGTTTGGTAAACATCACCTAAGTGAGACTGATCATCGTGGAAACAATACGGCAGGTTTGCTTTTCTATCTTTTCTCTATCTGGCAAAAGATTGAGAGTCATTCAGAAGACTGTGTATCAGAATACTGTGTATGGATGAGAATTGGGAGAATTTGTTTTCTGAAAGGAAAGCCAATGTGAATTGGCATGTATGGACCCTCTGTGAAAGGTTGTCAGCCTGTCACATCAATTCTCAAATCCCTAAGTCGCTTCTTACGAGTTACGAAACTCATGGAAAAGATATGGAGTGATGCTATTCTAAGCCAGCACACAGTAAACACACGGTAGTCACTCTTCAATATTAAACGATGGCGGTAAGAACAACTTCTCCTTTCCCCTCTGCTAGTGTTAAGTAATGAATAAGGCATTGGAGGGCTGCCAGCGAACTTCCTCTAATGTGGTTGCGATGCAGTTACTTCAAATTAGCCAAAACGCTAGTTCTGATCGCAAATGCGGCGAAAGTTCGCGCCAGTTTTAAAACTAAGTCGTTGTTTTGTTATAAGTTGCAGCCGTATGCGGCCTGGTTCTGGCACAAACAGTTACAGCTAAATTCTGGCGTTAACAGTAGTTTCGATAATTTATATCCAATGTCACTTCTGGGTTTATCTTGATTCAGGAATCCAGCCAGACATATAGTTTTAAATATGGCTGGCATTTTATATCTCTCACATTGAAATGATATGCATTGTATAATAGAGTCTTCTTTCTGTCACATCTACTTATACATCATGCTTAAGTCTCTCGTCGGGTAGGCACAGCGGAGGTGGCTGTAAAAACGATGAATCACACCACGTCAGCCAAAAGTTTGTTAGTCATTCAGAAGACGGTGTATCATCATAGTGACAGGTTGTCAGACTGTTGCCTAAAAATGTAATACACATCAACTCTCAAATCCCTTAGCCGCTTCTTACGAAACCCACGGGAAAGATATAGGGTGATGCTATTCTAAGCCACCACACGCAAACACACGGTAGTTACTCTTTAATATTAAATGATGGCAGTAAGAACAACTTCTTTTCCCTGTGCTAGTGCTAAGTAATGAATAAGGCATTGGAGGGCTGCCAGCGAACTTCCTCTAATGTGGTTGCGATGCAGTTACTTCAAATTAGCCAAAACGCTACTCTCCACCACTAATGTGTATCACCATAGTGACAGGTTGTCAGCGTGTCGCCTACAACTGCAATACGCATCATCTCACCTGTCCCTAAATCGCTTCTTACGACACCAACGTGAAAGAAATGGAGTGATGCTATTCTAAGCCACCGCTTAACAAACACACGGTATTTACTCTTTAATATTAAATAATAGCAGTAAGAACAACTTCTCCTTTTCCCTGTGCTAGTGCTAAGTAATGAATAAGGCATTGGAGGGATGCCAGCGAACTCGCTTCTAATGTGGTTGCGATGCAGTTACTTCAAATTAGCCAAAACGCTAGTTCTGATCGCAAATGCGGCGAAAGTTCGCGCCAGTTTTAAAACTAAGTCGTTGTTTTGTTATAAGTTGCAGGTTTTAAAACTAAGTCGTTGTTTTGTTATAAGTTGCAGCCGTATGCGGTCTGTTCTGGCACAAACAGTTAGAGCTAAATTCTGGCGTTAACAGTAGTTTCGATAATTTATACCCAATGTCACTTCTGGGAATTTATCTTGATTAAGAGTCGAGAGTTATGGTTTTAAATATAGCCGGCATTTGATATATGAAATGATATGCATTACCGTTAGGATAGATAATAAATTTTCTGTCATATCCACTTTATTTGTGAAATCGAGTTTATACATTTCTATAGCCGAGGTTTTATACCGACGTATTAAGAGTAAGTAGAAAAGGTACCGACCGATACTTAAGCGAGAAACGTAGCTTTGTGCGATACGCAGCGCTCTAGCGCCGATGCGTCGTCAAACCATTTGATATAAACCGTATTTGTATGGGTATAAGGTGGAAAATTGAATTTGCCTAACAGATGCGTTCGTTCAGCGCTAAAACGTTTAATTCCCGTCGTAAGGATAATATTATTCATATAAACGGACGGTGCGAAATTGCGAAAATTAAATCACATAATGAACCTTTGTTTAGTTCTGCTAAGGTGTAGGATCCGTAGCACATATACGAATACCGTAGCCACGAGAGGGACTTCTCCTGCACTGAACATATTAACAACATTTCCATGTTTTATAGGAAGTGCATAAAAACACTATCGCGGGTAAAATCGCTAGAAAGCATCGATTGCTGGGCGTAAAGGCAAAAACCGTTTACAGTATATTTATTCTGTACGAGCGGTCAAGTAGGCTGATTTGCGTACGCGCGTAGAAAGTGGTGGTGTGTGCTATTGGCCTGATAGAGCGAGAGTTGTGGTGATAATTGATGGTGTAGGATGCAGGGAGAAAATCGCTCCAGGTACTCAGTCAAGGGGCAGTAGATTCGGAGGGTCGGAGGAATAGCGAGGAAAACCACGCACGGACGATACATATATACACATTATAACCATACCATAACAGCCACAACAGTCCACTGCTGGACATGGGCCTCCCCCTATTGGGGGGTATTGCCATACTTACCACGCTTGGCAGGCGGATTGGCGAGCGCAGTGTAAGATGTTGCATTTACAGGGAACGCTGCTGCCCATTCCCTGGATAAGTATCCCTTAGTCGCTTTTACGACACCCACGGGTAGAATTGGGGTGATGCTATTCTAAGCCGGTATCACACGGCTACATATACATATATTATGCCTATATTCCTTTCGGGGTAGGCAGAGCGTAAGCGGCGGCTGTAAAAACCAACCATTTACACCACATCTGACAAAATTTTGAGAGTGGTTTAGAAGACTGTGCATCACCATAGTGACAGGTTGTCAGCCTGTCGCCTATAATTGCAATATATATCAACTCTTAAATCCCTTAGTCGCTTTTTACGACACCCACGGGAAGGTTATGGGGTGATGCTATACTATGCCGGCACCACAAGGCACATACGGATGATGGCGTTTATTAAATTCGTAAGGGAGAACCCTATAATGAACTATTAACAGTGAGTACTGATGGACAAGACCTGAATGCATTTATGCTATGGATGATGGGGATTGCTGTCTTACCGTTTTACGGGTTTTAGACAACAGGCTGACAACCTGTCACTATGGTAATATACAGTCTTCAAATTGAGTCAATATTTTGTTAGACGTGGTGTAAATGGCTGTTTTTACAGTCGTCTACGCGTTGCCGACCCCGCAAGGGATATAGGCGTATTATGTTTGTGTATGTATGATAGGAACAGCTTTATTCAAATAGTATTCATAATGGTATTTAATGATCTATTCAGAGATGGAAATTTCATCATCCAAGTACCATTTTAGTGGCAATATCAGTAAGTCCTGTATTACGAGCTATACAGGGTCGTGATTAAACTCGTAACGCGGAATTACACCCTGTATTATGGCATTAGCTGCTTAATCCGTCTTAATTGTTGCGCATTTCGTTAATGGAGGCTTAGCGTAGATTTAGGGGCATTCATCATCTTGAAATAATTAGATCTGATTTACCTATCTTACCTATTGTACAATAAAATATAGGGTGACCTAAGGAGTGAACGAACGAAGGAACTTTGAAAGTTGAATAACGCAGAAACTACGAAAAATCTTAAAATATCCGTGGGGGTAATTCAGATACCTACCCCTCACTACGGGACATTCAAATTTTGTCTTTGAACGTTACTTTTGGGCCACCCTGTACGTATAATGACTCAGAATACTGTATACAATATAACAAAATTCTTACTGCGATAATCTTTACTTTTACCTTTACAGCCACAACAGTTCACTGCTGGACATGGGTCTAATGAGGGTATTTGTATACTCCCACTACTGGGACAAACATCATTCATCATCATCACTCCACGGTCTGATACCTAAACCCCATTCCATCTCCAGGGCTCGCGTCACCGACTGGGATTCCACCCTTATGTCGTTGATATACATAAATCTCTTTTACACGAAGCGATTTATTTCAACCAAGCTTATATGGTACACGCAGTTTTGCTTGTTTTGTTGGAAATATTAGTCTCTATAAAAATGAGCATTGGCCATTTTATCGCTGCACACTTTATTATGGTTTCCCTGCATTCTAGGCGCAAGAATCGCCAAGCGACAGCATTTAGCATGCAAGTAGGTGTTAGATCTAGCCACAGATACCAAACCCCGCATTCCAACGGACTTCTCACGAGCGAGGCTTTTCCAGGCACATAGGAGTTACCTGTATGGAAAATTCGAAAGAAGTGTTGGCTAGCATTTTAACACGTTTTGTGAGAGTGAGATGTGGCATGATGGTGCCAGCTTAAAATAGCATCACCCCAATTCTAACTGTGGGTGTCGTAAAAACCGACTAAGGGATATATTCATTCAGGGATTGGGCAGCAGCGTTCTCTGTGAATGAAACACCTTGCACTGCGCTCGTTAATCCGCCTGCCAAGCGTGGTTTCTAAAGGGAGAGGCGCATGTCCAGCAGTGGACTATTATGGCCGTAGTAGTTGTATATACTTAGATAATCAAACTGCACCTTACGAAGTAGGATTTCTCATATGCAATAGATGATTAACCCTTAGCACTTTAGACTATTAAGATTAAGACAAATAAACCACGACTTATTTAAACAAATGAGATTAAATGAAATAGAAATCTACAGCGAACAAATCACAGAGAAAAGTGAAATTGTTACTTGTCTCATAATTTACCAAGATCGTTTATAATGGTTAGAATCAGGTGAAATGACAGCCGATGTGGCGCAGTGGTTAGTATGCCTACCTGCCACGCAAAGGTTCCGGGTTCGATTCCCGGTGGGGTCACTCACAAAGTTGATATTTATCACTTTGTGAATTTGTTCCCAGTCTGGTTAGGACATTGCAGGCTGAACCACCTGATTGTCCGCAAGTAAGATGGTTCCGTGCTTCGGATGGGCACGTTAAGCCGTCGGTCCCGGTTGCTGTCTATGATGGCGGTCGTTACACAACCATGTCAGAGGCCTGCTACTTGCAGTAGGCGGTTGAAAAACTCTGACACCAGGGTTCATCGGGTCGTTGCACGACTCAGTGTCTCACACGAAAAGAAGAAGAAGAAGGTGAAATTGGTACGCATAAAATTGATTTACTTAGTGGTTTAGTAGCTGCATACACAGATATTAATATTTCAAACACCAATGTCTTGATTAGGTACAGACAAAATTAGATTTGTGGAAAGAGTGGTAAAGATATAGGTACTTTGTTACTTGGGCAGTATTGTCGGCACTCAAGAAGAATTGTCACTTTAGGAAGAACAGACAGACAGTGAAATACTTACTTAATAATTAGTAACATAAAGGCGCTTTACAAACTCAATGTCGGTTTCGACGACGTTATTTTTGCGCTGCGTAACGAATGCGTTGGAACTTGGAACCTTGGAACAATACGAATTTCGACCTTATAAAAATATGGTTTATGTCAAATTGTTTGCTTTCGTCAACGCAGCGTTGTGCGTTATTTTTGCGCTAACGGATGCGTCTGTCAAACCATTTCACATAAACCGTATTTGTATAAAAAATATGGTATTTATCAAACGCAACGGATAGCGCTATGCCAAAATAACGCACAAACGTGTGTGTTGAGAGCGCGCACCAGAAAGCGGCAAAATCAAACTGCTAATCCTAGAATGGCTGCAAAACCTTTGCCATCGCCACCGCGTGCCCGCATACATTACGCTGGTATAATTGGTTGAGCCGATCAGCCGATCAGAGACAGTGTTGCCAACCAAACTTTTCATCCTTGTACTCAGGCACCTAAAAACCTCGTATTTTCGATTTCGAACCTTGTACTATATTACTGAGCTTCTAAAATGTAGCAAAACTGTGTTAAATCATAGTAATTTTGTTAGGATTGCCATATATTTTGTTCCTTCTCAATAGAAATCTTCATTATGGGCAAGCCATCGGTTCAAAATTGACAAAGTGTCCAATACTTGGCAGGCTTTTTGTTATCTCGGCATCAAGATGTGTGCCGTTTACAGTCAAGTATGAGCCATCTGCACACAAAATTATGTAAAATCAAAATCTCGTACAAAAGCGTACCATGTTTTGATGTACCTTGTACGGCACAGACCATACATCTCGTATCTGTTCGAGGAACCTCTTTCTTGTTTTATTTAAATATTGACTTAGTGATTATTTCCATTTACTTGTCAATCATTGAGGCATAAAGATACATGCTGTGTGGTTAACCTGGCCAGCCTCGAGGTAGTGCCTTTATTTTTATTTTTTTATCCCGCCCGAGCCGCGTTTAGAGTAGGAAAACAAATTGTTGTAAAAAAGAGAAAATTTTGCACTACAAATTTTCCCTTTTTTAAGTTTGAATTAGAATGTGACTTTCTTAAAGTGAATCTTGTAATTCCTACTGAGAAATAAATGCTTTTGACTTTTTGACTTTGTTGGCAATACTGATCAGAGTCATCAGCAGCCAATTTCATGCATATCGATCTCGTTTCTGTCGGCTATCGACGTTTTTGCACCTCATTCGAGAAATGTAGAGTTTGAAATTCCACTACAAATCCAGAATATGCCGTGTGAATCACCATTCAGTTTCTTTCCCGTGGGTGTCGTAAAAGGCACCGAAGTGATTCGGAGTTATACGTCAGTCTGCCACAGCTTTTAAGCTTGCAACCTGTCGCTTTATTAATAAGTACACACTCTTTTCGGAGAGATGAAGGCATGATGTGCGAAAATATTAACTGAAGGTTTTACGTCCTAAAGCACTGTGCCAAAAAGTAAAGGTATAGGAAAGAAAAAAGGAAAACAATTGAAAGATATAATTCATCCTAAATGTAATAGTTTGATATTTTATAGTTATTTCTGATTATTTTTACTAGATGTTATTAAAACACATCACAGGTAACAGGATACCTGAACTTTAAATGAGTAAATGGTGATGATAAAGAGATAGAGTGGCGAGATTTAGAATATTTTTTGGCGAGATTCACGTAAAGTTCCGATTGTATGTATTGTTTCGATTTCCGCGTGGCGGCAATGAGAGCGAAACCGAAGCAACGAAAACCGATTCCGTGTTGTCTAAGTTATTGTGAAGGGGCTTACTGCCCAATCGCCAATCAGTGGCTCTTCAACCGTTGCCATCAGTGCTGATTCTAGTGCACGCGTTACTAAGTTACAAGAAGCAGTTAGTTCCGTATTGTCTAAGTTATTGTGAGGTGGCTTACTGCCCAATCGCCAATCAGAGACTCTCCAACCGTTGCCATTGGGGCTGATTCTAGTGCACGCGTTACTAAGCTATAAGAAGCAGTTAGTTCCGTATTGTCTAAGTTATTGTGCAGTTGCTTACTGCCCAATCGCCAATCGGAGACTCTTCAACCGTTGCCATCAGTGCTGATTCTAGTGCACGTATTATTAGTAAGCTATAAGACGCAGTTCTGTATCGCCGAAGTTCTTTCGCAGTGCTTACTACCCAATCGACGGCTTTTTCAACCGTTGCTGGTAGTGCTGATTCTGATGTCCATATAAAAAATCGTAATCATAAATTAGTTTTGAAATATGTCAATACTATCACTCGATGTTACATAGAACCAGACAAAAATTGTCCCGGCGCATGCTAAGCAAAATATTTTAGCGGAAGTTTGTTGCTTTTTTATCGCCCTGACCAAGACCTTTTAGTTCTTTTTTTGATCTTATTAAGCTGTCTAGCGGAAAAAAGACAAGAGAGGTGATCTCTTTTAAATATCATCATGTCTTTATTCAAGAACTTTATTTGCTTTTCGAAAAGTAAGTAGTTTACAAAATAATGCGTACACCAGAATTTGCACCAATGTTTAGCCTCTAGCTTCCGCTGTTTTTGTGTTCTTGTATAATGGCTGACGAATGGTTGTAGGTACTATTAGTACATATTTTAGATTCGATTCGTTTGCTTGCAACATTTCACTTACAAAGGCATGTCGCTTGTTGCGAATAGTGTAATAATAATGTCATTGTTATCTACGACAATGTGTCTCTTTGGGGCTTGCTTTTTGTACCGGTTACTATCACAGAATAGTGTGCATTAATAATCAAACTTGTAACAATGTTGTATTGTCTTAGTTTCATGTCTTCAAGTTGTTATGTCGTAATAGGTATTTCGGTATTATTTACTTCATTACTCCCAGGTAGGTTAGGATATATTATTGCCGGCTAAACTACCTGATTGCCGTTCAACAGATGTGCACGTTATGCCATATCGGTCCCAGTTGCTATGTATAGGATTAGAATTACCTAGACTACTACCTACATGATCGTTCTAGAACCTAATAAATTAAGGAGTTGAAAATGTGTCATGCATCGATCGGGGCTCGAAATCGAGCCGCATGGGTCAATGCCTCACTGCTCTGCCACTAAGCTATCGATGCACCGATCGCTGCTTGCCAAATTTCAATCTCTTGATGCTCGTCTCCAAGCGACGATCTAGGTATGAGAAAATAATTTACATTTATGAGAATAATATTACAGCACTCGAAGTGCATTAAAATCCCAATAGATTCGGTATAAAACCTGGCCAGAATCCTTCAAATTATGTAACAGCTAGGCAGTTGAAAACCTCTGAAACCAGCATTTATCGGGTCGTTCGTAAACTTGGTATCAAGATGAACAAAAAAACTGAAAGTGGGTACAGTCATTACAGTTTATGGAGATCAAACATGTTTTTTGCATGTCAAATTAATTCGATCAGAAAGCATTGAAACCTAGGAAAGTAAGTGTTGAGTGCGATATTATTAATCGAGGTAGCGATGCTTCCTTCCGCACTGCTGTTGAACGCAGTGACGGTAAGTTACGGTTGTGAGTGCATGAGGACCCAAGTCATGATTGAATAGCGGATAATGCTTTAGTGTACATACATATAACACCATACATGAACCACTGTAAAAAACGGCCATCTACATCACGTCTATTAACTTTTTGGTTACAAAGTTAATACAAACGAAGCAAGCGGAAAAAATTCACGCCACCGATGGGATTTGAACCCACGCCTTCTGACAAGCCGCGTCAGACGTGCTAGCCTTTACACCACGGAGGCTCTTCCCGAGGTAAAGGCTAGCACATCTGACCCGGCTTGTCAGAAGGCGTGGGTTCACGGGCTACCATATTCATATCCCAACCGATATGAATATGGTAGCAATGCTTCCTTCCGCACTGCTGTTGAAGATAGTGACGGTGAGTTACGGTTGCGAGTAGTGCGCAAGGGGCCAAGTTACATGGCACAGCGTTCATCGCTATAATAGAGCCTATATTTGCTCAGCTTTCAAAAGATTTGTGTCGTGATTCATAATAGTCTAAGACAGGTGTGACCAAAACAGTGGTCTATTATTAGCAAATTCACTCCTAATCCTATGTTCTATAAAATAGGTAAGCCTTTACACGAACCTTAGCGGCAGTTGATACTGATAGTAGATGAGTACACTATAGTTTATCCTAGCGAACAAGAATGTGTGTGTTACAATAACAATGTGACCGGCACATGTTAGTAAACTTTTGAAACTAATCTTTCAACTAAAACAGAACCACTGGAAGTTATGTCCATAGTTTAAAATGTTTTTTACCTACATCACTATTTCTAATATTAAGTACTTCATGTGCAATGTACAGCCGTGAGATACGTAGCTCTCCCGCGCAAGCCTCTCTACTTCAAACGACTCTTGTCAGTCGGTGGAGTAACTTTTATTCTTCCCCTTCTCTCCGCCAGCGATTTGACTGATACAAGAGAAAGAAGAGAAAAAAAGGTAGAAGAAAAAAAGAAGACTCCACCCAAATAAGGGAAAAAGTTAATGGCGTCTCTAATAATATACTTAGACCACGATTGTGGATCGACTACATTGTCTACATCCAAAGGGCCAAATTACTCCTTTCTTTTGGCATGATGGTTACTCGAAGGATATTTTCCTCTGTTCACCTTTCCCGTGGACCACACTGGTGGAAAGTCCGCGGACTCAGGTTAGGTACCCGTGCGCATGCGCACGCGTCCGCATAATTGAGCGCGCAATTACATCCACACCGCGTTATCTGTGCGTGATCTGCGCTTGACTGTACTGCAACATATAGAATTTACAGAAGAGCAGCTCACCCCATTTTCAGATAATTTAAGTATATCCATCATAATATCCATAAAGTTGCTACCTACTTATACGTATTGATTTTGTTTGAAATGAGATACTTAAGTACGTACATTATATCACACCCTTTAACACACTATAAAAATATTTGCACTTGCGAGTCATCATTATGCCGTCCGCCCGCACCGAACGCTGTTGATATTCAGCTACTAGTCGGTTTGAGACTGTTTGATTTCGCGCGTAAACGACGATTTGTAGATCGCTGAGTGAGTGTAGTGACGTTTCCTTGTAACCGTCTCTCTGTATTACTTACCGGCAAATATCGCTGGACGTGTTATATGTTACTTCCACACCACGTTTATCTGTGCGTGATCTGCGCTCGCCTGTACCGCTCATGTTATGATTTACTCAACTAGTGGCCATTGTTTTGCCGGCCGGTGTTTTTTTCTTATTTATACTTGTTTGTTTAACTGCGAGAGCAGGAAATACATCATTCTTGAGCAGGTGAACTAAATGCCATTAGAATAATTGCACTTGTTGTGATTTATTATTCATATAACTAGGTAAACATATCTATGATGTGGGAAGTAGAAAAGTATTATATGGGAAGTATCTACAGAAACAAAACAAATGTACCCAGATTTATATGATAATGATAAGTCCCGAACTGTTTATAGGTAGGTTAGAATCTCAAAGATCTACACATAGATAAATATTTGACAGCGAGAGATTTACTCTTAAAACGATTGCATTATTACAATTGAACATATCCAAGTTCGATATTTAACATTTAAAGGTACCCTTTATTCTCACCTATTGAACAATTTACGATTCTCAAATGTTACATTCCACACTACGACTCTACCTATACATAAGTTGGTAATGTCAAGGCATCAACTTTCAATTTCATATCATTGACAGTTCTGCTGACAGCCTGCAGTGAAATGTCAGCAGCGGTCTGACAGTAAGACGTTACACGATTTTATAGCACGCCAACTTTGCTTCGAGTTTCAAGTAAATAAAGTACGTTTAAGTTATACTAAGTACTTATTGTTCGCATGTTAAAACATGTAGTTACCTATTATAAAATAGAAAATTTTTGCAAATACTACCTATGTATGTGATATACTATAAGCTTAATATTTCTCGATTTCCAATTTCCATTTATGAAAATGATAATCCTACATAAACCAACTTATGCAAAGTGAAGTAGATGAGACAACATACACCTTTCCAAGAATTTATTTGCTTTTTACATTTCTTAGTTATATACGATATATTTTTGTCCTTTTCATCCCAATTCAGAGTTCTGTATGGCGTCCTGTAGTCAAAAATCAAATAAACGCTTGGAAAGACTTTGTACATAGGTACTCGTACAAGTACATAGATACCTACTATGAGTTAGATTAGATTTGTTGAATGGTGGTCAGGCGAAAGTTAAGCGAAGTAATTTACTCTGACCACCTACCTATTCATTAGTTTTAGTATCTAGACTCTACACCGACATACCAGAAACGATTGTAGGTTTATCTTAAATACCGTAGTTAGGTTTAATAGAGGATGTGAAAGAGATTGGTAGTAAAGTTAGCCTGAGTACTATCAGTAGAACGACTTAGCATTTCTAGGGGTCAATCAACTCTGGTTCTTCTTACATACATCCCGCCTCCTTCCTAGAGGGTAGGTAGAGACTACTTCTTACCATTTGCTACGATCCTGACACACCTCTTTCACTTCTTCAACATTCATCAATCTTTTTATGCACGCTCGTCGGTTTAGGGTACTTTTGACCTGGCCTTTCTTTAAAACGTTCTTGGTTACTATATAAAATACCAATGTAAGTTGATGCATTGGAAAGGGGATCCAAGTAAACCTGGTTCTTTGTAGTCACTCCATGAAAAACCAATATAAGTTTGTCTATTAGATAACTTGCGGTGTTTCTGATAGTATCCAACAGTAGGAAGGAGTATATTGCTTCCTGAGAACTAACGGACGTGTAATGATTGAGTTAGGTGTAGGTGCCAATTCTGACAAACACTATAATTTACAAGTCGTTCAGCTGATCAGGTAGAGTCTGGCTAGTCAAGTAGTCCGCGTACATTTCTGCAAAACTGTTAAGACTTCAACACTGACTATGCTGGCTTAATGTCAAGAAAGGCTGGTAGGTACGCTTTTGAATTCAACCGAAGTAATTTTTATACACTCAAATCATGACAATCTTAGAAAAAGTTAAACTTTACCTATCATGTTCCTTCTAAGTATGAGCTTACTATCGCCAATTGAATAAGTATTCCACTTTTATTTTTCCTGATTTTTGACTACGTCTGACTTTGTTTCTGTTTCAGCTAGAATCTAGATAAATAGTTCAATGTGAAAGACATTTTCAATACTGATATATTGCTGAAATACATTTTTGTCATTTTCAAAGATTACATTTACAGATTACAAATTTTTCGTCGGGTGTTGCAAAAGCATTGTCCAATACTTTGCGGTTTTATTAAATTCAATTCAATGTTTTACGTAAGCCAATTTGTACTGTGGTGTTGTGGTTGACTTAAATTCTGACAAAGAGCAGTTTAGGCTGCTTGTTCTCTTCATAAACTTTTTATAGTTGTTTTGTTTCAAGGATAAATATCAACTAGTGGTTTTTGTTTTGTCATAGCATTGTTTACCTTTCCAGATCAATGACGATCAAGGTTAAATCAAACCCATAAGTAATCGACAAATTGTGATGATGATGATGACTATTCTCTTTTTCCCATCTCAAACTAAGCCATGCGAAAATGACTTTTCACTTAATACTGACTATGGGATAATTAGTGCAAATTCAGATGTAGCGCAGGAGTTTGAGACATTTTTCACAAATATCCCGCTAAAAACTACTGAGAATCTAAACTCTTCACCTACAATTTCATCGTCTTTTCTTAAAAACAATGTAGATGCTTGCAATTCTGAATTTAAATTTAGTCATGTAAGTCCCCAGTATATTTTAAAAACTTTTAAAGATATTAAAGTCAAGAGTACCGAAGATTTATGGGGGATGTCAGTTAAAGTTTGTAAATCCTTAATTGAAATATTAGCACCATACTTGGCAGACATCTTCAACGAATGTATTGATCATAGCATTTTTCCTGATTTAATGAAAAATAGCAAGGTAGTTCCGCTATTCAAAGCTGGCGACAAACATGATCCCAGTAACTATAGGCCTGTTTCAATTTTGCCAGTACTAAGCAAAGTGTTTGAGAAGATCATACTCAATCAAATACTGTCCCATTTTAATTGCAACAACTTGTTACACAACCAGCAATTTGATTTTACAAAGGGACGTTGTACTACAGATGCTGGTATAGCTTTAATCAAACATGTATTTAATGCCTGGGAAGAATCAAAGGATGCCATTGGTATTTTTGTGACCTTTCGAAGGCATTTGATTGCGTTGATCACGAAACTTTATTGTTAAAATTAGAACACTATGGTATTCGAAACGCAGCTCTGAATTTATTGGATTCATATTTAGATAATAGAACTCAGAAGGTTCAAATAAACGGCACTAAATCACAGGGATCTCGTGTTAAAATTGGTGTGCCTCAAGGTTCTATATTGGGACCATTTTTATTTCTAATTTACATAAATGACTTGCCTTACATGATAGAGAATTTGTCCAGGATTGTATTATTTGCTGATGATACATCCCTTATATTTAAGGTCGATAGACGTGCACATAATTATGATGAAGTAAATAGCACTCTTGGACAAATTCACAGTTGGTTTAGTGCAAACAATTTAGTTCTTAATGCAAAGAAAACTAAATGTGTATTATTTACTCTGCCAAATGTAGTACATTCTTTGGATAATTATATTGTACTAAATAATGAAAAATTAGAGTTTACTACCAGCACAGTTTTTTTGGGGATTACTCTTGACTCAAAGCTTCAATGGGGTCCTCATATTACATCATTGTCGGGGAGATTAAGCTCGGCTGCCTACGCGGTACGTAAAATTAGAGAAATCACGGATGTTGCAACAGCACGACTTGTTTACTTTAGTTATTTTCACAGCATTATGTCCTATGGAATTTAGCTGTGGGGTCGCGCCGCAGATATTGAAACAACTTTTGTTCTTCAAAAAAGGGCCATTAGAGCAATTTATTAACTTTGTAGTCGTGATTTCCTAAGGGAACTGTTTAAAGAAATTAATATAATGACGGTACCATGTCAATATATTTATGAAAAAATTATGTATGTCAGGAAGAACATAAATAATTTTACTAGAAATTATGACAGGCATAACCGCAATACTAGGAGTAAAAATAAAATAGATCAACCTAAGTATAGACTAGCTAAAGTTAGGACTTCATTTGAAGGTCTAAGTATACGATACTCTAACAAAATACCGGAAGATATATTAAGTTTATCAGAAACTAAATTTAAATCTGTGATTAAGAAAACATTATGTTATAAAACCTATTACAAGTTAGATGATTACATTAATGACAAAGAGGCATGGACCTCTGAAGTTCCAGCTCAGCACAAGAAACATGCACGCATTGTTAATACCAAATCGGGATGTGCATGGAATTTACAATTGACATAATAATAATTGTATAATTTTAATTTTTACGCTTAGGTATCTTAATTTTATTTGATATTCTATTTTGTTAACGTATTTTGTCTATATTATTCCTTAATTCTTGACATGTATCTTTTACATTTACTGTAAATCAACTTTTTTTTCTATGACATTTTGATTTTCAAATGTTTAAAGTATAATATTATTTTAAAGACGAAACAGTTAGAATTATCTACTGTAATTTTTATTTTTATTTTGTTGAGCCCTTTTTGGCTATTCATATTAATTTATTTTCTTACTTAGCTAGGGTAGCATAGGGCCTAAAAATATTGTGAATTTTAGAATAGGTGCACTTCTGGGCAGGTTTTTGGGGGGTTTTCCTGTCCAGGGGGTCCGGCTAACTATATACATGTAACTAACTAACACCTTTCTTGTTTTAAATATTGACTTAGTGATTATTTCCATTTACTTGTTATTTATTGAGGCATAAAGATACATGCTGTGTGGTTAGCCTGGCCAGCCCCGAGGCAGTGCCTTTATTTTTATTTTTTTTATCCCGCCCGAGCCGCGTTTAGAGTAGGAACACAAATTGTCATAAAAAAGAGAAAATTTTGCACTACAAATTTTCCCTTTTTTAATTTTGAATTAGAAAGTGACTTTCTTAAAGTGAATCTTGTAATTCCTACTGAGAAATAAATGCTTTTGATTTGATTTGATTTGAATCTATCTTTACTTATAGATGTCGTAAAATTAAAGTGGGAATGATTCAAATAATGGAAATTGTCGATCCTACTAATAAAAGTCCTCTTACTGCACTGACTTCACCCATCTATTAAGATGAAGCTCTAATAAATAATACATTTTTTAAGCCAGCAGTGGACTTTCATAGCATTTCATGATGTGTGATACTATTCTTACTTGTTCTAGACGAGTTTCAGAATCAATAAAATGTTACTAGTAATTGTTTCCTTCATGTACCTATGCACTAACAATCTGGAGGCATTAAACTTATACCTGCAAGTGGTGAGTACGGCTAGTGTTCGTGATGTTTCCTCGTAAAATGTAACCGATGATAGTCTGACCGTTTGTCGATCTGTTCCGGATAGAACCAGTTATTCTAATCGAACGATTCCATTTTAATAGCGTATTAGCGGTCAACTGTTTGTCAGGTGACCTGATGGTTCTTGAACTTGCATTTTTAACGATTTTCATATTGACCTTGATTCATAATTTTGCTTGATAATTTCTTTTAATGAAACTAGAATAAGCGATTACAGTAGCAAAATACAGATCTTGTCAGCTGAAATTGAATGTAAGTAGTTGTAAATCCAGTCGAAAAAGAGTGTGAACAAAAATGAAAGGCTCGAACCCAGAAGTGTTCCAAGGGGAAAGCCTAAAAAAATATGGCGTGAAGATCTCAGCGAGTACTTAACTTCTTGCTCTGACATCGCCTAAGTGAACCGGGAAGTATAAAGAAAAGGACCTTCGCCTAGAAATCATGTTTCAGGATGCCTACACAATGCAACGATACTATTAAATCGAAACGCAAATAAGAAGATATTGAAGCTGATGTCACTGACTCAAACTCAAAGCATTTATTTCTTAGTAGGAATTACAAAATTCACTTTAAGAAAGTCACATTCTAAATCAAACTTAAAAAAGGGAAAATTTGTAGTGCAAAATTTTCTCTTTTTTATAAAAATTTGTGTTCCTACTCTAAACGCGGTTCGGGCGGGATAAAAAAATAAAAATAAAGGCACTGCCTCGGGGCTGGCCAGGCTAACCACACAGCATGTATCTTTATGCCTCAATAAATAACAAGTAAATGGAAATAATCACTAAGTCAATATTTAAAACAAGAAAGGTGTTAGTTAGTTACATGTATATAGTTAGCCGGACCCCCTGGACAGGAAAACCCCCCAAAAACCTGCCCAGAAGTGCACCTATTCTAAAATTCACAATATTTTTAGGCCCTATGCTACCCTAGCTAAGTAAGAAAATAAATTAATATGAATAGCCAAAAAGGGCTCAACAAAATAAAAATAAAAATTACAGTAGATAATTCTAACTGTTTCGTCTTTAAAATAATATTATACTTTAAACATTTGAAAATCAAAATGTCATAGAAAAAAAAGTTGATTTACAGTAAATGTAAAAGATACATGTCAAGAATTAAGGAATAATATAGACAAAATACGTTAACAAAATAGAATATCAAATAAAATTAAGATACCTAAGCGTAAAAATTAAAATTATACAATTATTATTATGTCAATTGTAAATTCCATGCACATCCCGATTTGGTATTAACAATGCGTGCATGTTTCTTGTGCTGAGCTGGAACTTCAGAGGTCCATGCCTCTTTGTCATTAATGTAATCATCTAACTTGTAATAGGTTTTATAACATAATGTTTTCTTAATCACAGATTTAAATTTAGTTTCTGATAAACTTAATATATCTTCCGGTATTTTGTTAGAGTATCGTATACTTAGACCTTCAAATGAAGTCCTAACTTTAGCTAGTCTATACTTAGGTTGATCTATTTTATTTTTACTCCTAGTATTGCGGTTATGCCTGTCATAATTTCTAGTAAAATTATTTATGTTCTTCCTGATATACATAATGTTTTCATAAATATATTGACATGGTACCGTCATTATATTAATTTCTTTAAACAGTTCCCTTAGGGAGTCACGACTACAAAGTTTATAAATTGCTCTAATGGCCCTTTTTGAAGAACAAAATTGTTTCAATATCTGCGGCGCGACCCACAGCAAAATTCCATAGGACATAATGCTGTGAAAATAACTAAAGTAAACAAGTCGTGCTGTTGCAACATCCGTGATTTCTCTAATTTTACGTACCGCGTAGGCAGCCGAACTTAATCTCCCGACAATGATGTAATATGAGGGCCCCATTGGAGCTTTGAGTCAAGAGTAATCCCCAAAAACTGTGCTGGTAGTAAACTCTAATTTTTCATTATTTAGTTCAATATAATTATCCAAAGAATGTACTACATTTGGCAGAGTAAATAACACACATTTAGTTTTCTTTGCATTAAGAACTAAATTGTTTGCACTAAACCAACTGTGAATTTGTCCAAGAGTACGATTTACTTCATCATAATTATGTGCACGTCTATCGACCTTAAATATAAGGGATGTATCATCAGCAAATAATACAATCTTGGACAAATTCTCTATCATGTAAGGCAAGTCATTTATGTAAATTAGAAATAAAAATGGTCCCAATATAGAACCTTGAGGCACACCAATTTTAACACGAGATCCCTGTGATTTGGTGCCGTTTATATGAACCTTCTGAGTTCTATTATCTAAATATGAATCCAACAAATTCAGAGCTGCGTTTGACAGTGCACCTATCAAACTGTTTTGCAATAAGTAAGTCATTAGTAAAGGTTCACGACTGCTCACTGCTGATGATGATGATGATACCAATCTGTTCGTCTGATGGAATATGATGATGAATATGATAGAAAAAACTAATCAATTTCCTTTTACCGCGATTTTTACCGTTGCAATATCTGCATCATACGTCATACGCGAGAGTTCCATTTTCAATCTCATTTAAATTTATTCTCGCCGTGTTCCAGATTCAAATGCGTCCAATTAAACGGCGTGATATATTTTTATAAATCGCTGTTTTTGGTCAGTCTGTTATTTGGCCAGTATTTTTTTCTGTGGCTTAGTTTACTTACATAAATAGAACATAGACTCTGCTTAAAAAGTGTTAAAGAGAGCTTGAAAGTTCCCTTTGTTATCGTATCGTTATCATTTATCACACTTTCGGTTTCATTATTTGTTCGAGATAAATGTTATAAGCAAACGTTGAGTGCCTAAGTAAAGAGAAATATACCCTTTTCTTTGTTCATTCTTGTATTGTTTCAGTTTGCAGTCAGAGCTAAGTCATCATCATCATCAGTCCACATCCAATCAGTGACGTTGACCCATAATACATTTGTTTTACCTAAACAAGAACTTTTGCTCTCAAAAAATAAATCGAAGTTTACCTTTTGAATGAACAATAAAATCCATGTTCGACGTTTACCGAGCGGTCAATAAATCTTAAAAAAACCGCACGAAGAAAGTTACCGCAGAATAATTAGCTCCAATATCGCACTTGGGTGGTTCTACGAAGTGGCAAATAAAAATAAATAAATTTAAAATTGTACTTTTATCAAGTTTTTTTTGCTTAAAGTACATGTTGGTGTCATACTAACTTTACAAAAATAGTATTACAGATCAATATTCAAAATTAATCAATAAAAATTAAATTTTCACTTTTTGTACGTCGACAGACGTGACACACATGGCGACAGAAGTGATGAATATCACATGTTTAAACATAAACAAAAACGGTACATAAGTAAAAAGTAGTTCTAAACTTTAATTAAACATTATAAGTCATAATGTTTTCAAGTCAATCAGTATCCGACTACTAAATTTGTGTTAAAAAAATATACCAAGAAATGTCGACAGAACTGACATCACTTATGTCGACAATAATAAAAAAAATCTTCGTCGGGTGATGGCGATAATACTCTTAGTCGATGATAGACCTTAATTAGTAAAGCGTTATCATCGCTAATGAGAAAGCCCTAACCCAAAATATTTTCACTTTTCTGTTATTCTGATTGAAGTATTTGGGGTTCACTCTGTTAGGTTTTGGCGTGTTGTCGTGGTGTCTGCCTATCATCAGTAACATCACCGTCGCTTCCAAAGCACATTTTATAAAACCAAAAAACCTGGGAAGTCCTGTAAAAATAATGTGGTAAGCAGTAAGCAACAGATAACTAAATCTAGTGATTGTCTTGAAGCCTGTGCTTTGGTGGAACTGATTACGAGTTTTTTGGAGAATATTGTTCACCTTGAATAAAGTCTGGAGAAACTATGCGAGATAGTTGGTGGAAATAAAGAGCAAAGTTAACTTGCAAAGTTATTGATGCCACAAACTATGTATTTTTTTCGACGATAAACCTTTATTTTATAGTGGACAGTCATAGGTGATGATCCCAAAAAATACTCACGATTTAAGCTACGGGATTGATGAATTCACCTTTAAGCAGTATATTAAAGACAATTAGTAAAAAAAAATAAAAACCTTTTTATTTATTACCGTGCAATTACGCAAAAAAGTCACTTCTGTCGCCAAATATCACTTCTGTCGACAACTTTGTCATCAGGAGTGACGTCGACAGATGTGAGAAATTTTACAATACCGTCACTAAAACAATAAAATACTGAGTTTATATTGAATTCAATCAGTTTTAGAATAAATATCAACGTTTCAAACAAGGCACAACTCACGAATTATTTTTAATCCGTTGCATAACTTTTGTATATCCAATTTAGAAGTGACTCGTTAACTTTTACACGGCTGTAGAACTAGTTCTCAAATCATTTTTGGGCCACAATTTAACGCTCAAACGCAATTTTTAGCATTTTTCCTAACAAATGAATATAGTATTGCCATTTTAATCCAAATAAATTATCAAAACTATCAAAGATCTTAATTTTAGAGTTAATTTTTGAACTGTCGACAGAAGTGACAAGATTTTTATAACGTTTGTAGAATCACTTGTTAATTCTTTTGTTCTGGACATAATTTTTTGTTATTTTAGAAGTGATAAGTTAAAGATATAGAAGTTAATTATCGAGGATCTGTGGTGTCATAATTATATAAGTTAATTTTATAATTGCTGCTAAACCTTAGCCGGGCTCACGCGAACAGTCGACAGGACGTGACATGTCACGTACTGTTGACAAAAAAAATCGGCTAAATTATTACATTATTGGTCCATATTGTCGACTGTCATGTAGAATAAGTAGCCAATTCAAACGTTAACAAAAAGCACCCTTCTGCAAGCGATACTTTTCAATTTATAAGTCGCGAACACAAATTTCGTTGTTCTGTAGAATGACCCACTTACCAGTAAACACTGTTAATATCACATTCCTTTCCCAAACGTATGATTATCCGGTAATTTATCCGCACTACACGACAGCCACTTCACTGAAACTTTTTAATTTTTCGTAAATCGAACACTTTTTCAGTCAACTTTTTCGAACGTCGAACGTTTTTCTTCCGTTATCGTGCCGGCCAGTGTTTTTACCCGCCACTGGTATGGACGCGCGTTTCCTTGGGTGTGACCTAGAGAACTGACTGATAGGAGCGAACGCGAATGGACGCGCCGGCGTGCGCGTGCGCTGGTGCACTGGAGCGCGAGAGCATTCGAAAACTGGTGGTGCAGTGTAGAGCGGACGGACTTGGTACTTGGACAAATGGGGGTAGCAGTCATTACAGACGGTAGATCTGGACTTTGTGAACGAAAAAGTTAAATAAGACAGTTCTAAGGATGTAAATGAAACCCAAGATGATAGCCGACATGCAATTTGACGCTGATGAAAACGAATCACATAATCATCTTTGTACCGTGAAGATTTTCCGAAAGATTATGATTGTATCACTTAGGTTTTCACTGTTTCTCAGAGTCCATCACCAGGTCTCGTTTACCTCGATCTATTTTTCGTCCAAGCAAGTACCAAGAGTTTTGAGCCACATACAGAATCCCCGATGGACTATTCATGAGGTGGTCTAGAGCTGCTGCTTCTAACACGTTTACCACTCTAATAGATTTGCTCCGTGCGCGCGCGCAGTTGATCATCCGAGGTGACGTATGCCACATACCTGCCCGATTAGCGAACGGGGTAAAAACAGGGTTTAATTCAAGTATAAGAAGTAAAGAATAGAGACATACAGCATGTATAAAAATCAACAGCAAAGCCTATGAAACTGATCAACTTTCCTCAAGCAACATAGATCGAAATATGAAAAAATTGGTCCTTCCGTATAAACTGACTCGGTTAGTTTCATTCTTGTACGGGAGGATCACATTTTTTTTTGCATATTTCAAGCTATTTTCCTTGGGGAGATATTCAGTTTCATGGGCTGATTCACCCGTTAAATCATTTGCAGTTGATTTTGTACACCTTTTATAGGTTAGTACATGATCCTACGTTGTTTATTAGATTATCTAACAGATATTGTGCCAATGGTCTTATGGTGAGGGCGTGGGTGACGAGGGAAGGAAACCAAGAGAAGATGATGTTCACAGGTTTATTCGGATCACCACACACACTCTCCACTAAATACAGTTAGCAGTAATATCGAACTAACTAGTTATAATATAGTTATAAATATGCGCGTTACAGTAGAAGACGGACTTGCGTGTATGCTCTATCGAGTGTCGAGCCAGAAGACCGAATGTCGGAAGGAAGATGGCCGACTGTCTATACCGGAAGCGGAAGGCTTCCGGTGTAGGCAGTGTTCACGGTGCTACTTCCGTATAAGGAACACTGTTCACGGGAGTTCCTGTGAATGAGATATAGTGGTGTTGCCAGTGCAACGCCACATCACCCCCCTACGGAGAATGAAGGATTATACAAAAAGTAACCTAACACAATGATAGATTATACAAAAAGAAATGTAAAGAGAATGTGAAGATACACAAACAATCATAAGAGATAAAATGTACACTTCAGTAGTTGTACCTACAATTTTACATCAAGTATGTAAGTAATGTGATGCAAATAAAATTACTAACTAAATAACAATTATATTTACATCCTATAAATCTAAAATATCTCTAAACCTAACCGTTCTGCCTGCCCTGGTGGTGACAGGTGCAGGGGCAGCTGTAGGTACTACAGTTGGCGTAGTTGATGTGGTAGTTTGAGTAGGTGGTGATAACATTTGACCTGTATCAGGCAAGGATGGAGCCTGAGATGCTGGTGTTGACGATGTCGGCGCTGGCGCTGCCGGGTCAGTAGCCATGTAGGCGGGTTTGACGCGGTCAACACTGACTGTGTGGCTCCTGCCACATGCATCCAAGGTGATAGTCTTGTCTGTCCTTGACAGGATTTTGTACGGACCCGTGTAAGGCGGCTGCAGGGGTCGACGTACGGTGTCGTCTCGCAAGAAAGCATGTGTGGCTGTCGCGAGATCTTTGAAGACAAAAGTAGTCGGCTGCGAGTGACGTGAAGCAGGTAGAGGACGAATTGTAGCCATCTTGTTTCTAAGTTGAACTACGAATTCGTTCGTACACCTATCTGAGCCTTGCGATGAACCTAGGAAGAACTCGCCAGGTAGCCTCAACGGTTCCCCATAGATCAGTTCGGCAGTAGAGCATCCGATATCTTCCTTCAGAGCAGTCCGCATCCCAAGCAGCACGAGTGGTAGAGCTTTTGACCAGCTGTCCTGATGACACATCAGCGCGGCCTTCAGCTGCCTGTGCATTCGCTCTACCATCCCGTTTGCTTGAGGGTGGTAGCTTGTGGTGCGGATGCGTTTGCAACCACAGATGCTCATCAGGTGCTGGAAGAGCTCGGATTCGAACTGCCGACCCTGATCTGTGGTGATGTTGGACGGCACACCAAAGCGAGATATCCATCCTGCGACCAGTGTATTTGCCACTTCCTCTGCTGTCATCGACGCCATAGGCCATGCTTCTGGCCAACGGGTGTACCTGTCAACAGCAGTGAGACAGTAAGAAAAATCGTTCGAGTATGGAAGAGGTCCGACGATGTCCAGGTTGATGTGGCTGAAACGAGCAGATGGACTAGCATACGTTCCTAGCGGCGAAGATACGTGTCGCGTCACTTTACTGCGCTGACATGCGACACACGAGCGCGCCCAAGCGCTGCAATCTTGGCGAATGCGTGGCCAGACGTAGCGCTCAGCTACCAGGCGTGCGCTTGCGCGCGCACCAGGGTGGCTGAGGTCATGCAGACGCTGAAACGCAGGGCGGCGGAACGCCTCGGGTAGGTAGGGTCGCGGCTTGCCCGTGGAGGTGTCGCAGGTGATACGAATATCAGTGCCTGGAATGAGAACAGATTCGAGCTTAAGAGAGGAATCAGTACGTAACCTATCCAATTCGGCATCTGCTGCTTGAGCGAGGGCGAGTGCGGCGTGGTCGTCGGTAAGAGTTATAGCCTCTACGCGCGACATGGCATCCGCTACAATGTTGTCCTGCCCCTTGATGTAGACGACGTCGGTAGTAAATTGGCTGATGAATGACAACTGGTTGAGTTGTGCCGGCGGAAGCTTGTCTCGTCGTTGTACGAAAGCGTATACCAGTGGCTTGTGATCTGTGTAGATGGTCGCATGTTGGACCTCTAGAATGTGCCTGAAGTGTTGTACACTTTCGTAAACGGCAAGCAGCTCGCGGTAGTATGTAGGCCACTCTATCTGCTTTTTAGTCAGCTTGCGACTAAAGTAAGCCAGAGGTTGCCAGGGTGAGTTGTCATTCAAGCGTTGTTGCAAACAAGAGCCAATATGGGTACCTGACGCGTCGGTGAAAAGTCCCAGCTTGGACTTGGGGTCGGGATGTACCAGCATTGTAGCGGACGACAGACTCTCCTTGCAGGCGTTGAAGCTCTCCTCTAGTTGCGGCGTCCACAGGAAAGGTTTCTTGCCTTTGCCTTGCGTCGCCGTGACAGCATCGATGAGAGGTGCCTGGAATTTAGCAGCGTCAGGTAAGAATTGGCGATAAAAATTTATCATGCCCAAAAATCGGCGCATGCCTTCGACTGTCTTTGGAGGAGGAAATTCCATCAGATCCTTGATGCGGTCTTTGGGAGGGCAAGTACCTTGGGCGGTCACTCTGTAACCCAGGAAAGACACTTCGCACATGACATCCTAAACTGACCTAACTCAAAAAAGTGGCAAATCTAGTTAATAATGTATTAAAATAATATATTTTTTTCTCTACAAATGGGTAAAACAATCGCAGTGGTAAATAATTTAGTTTAAAAGTTATTCAATAAAATGTCTATATTGCCCGTGCTACCCTGCACCGCCCCTGCAAGTCAAAAAAGATGTTTCTGAGTTAGTGCGCCGGCGAAGGGACGGAAGCACGCTGCGCGCGCTGCTATTCAAAAAAATACTCTCGTTTTTACGATTTCCGCCAAGATAAGAAAGTCTATAGTGACAGTTTTTGAGTTATGCCTATTTATCCTGTATTTCTTTTTGCTAATACCGTGTATTGTTTTGGGTTAGTGCACTATTGCCTTTTTTAATTAATGCATTTGTTAAAATTTACTTCGTATTATTTGACTTATGCCTGTATAGCGATCGGAAATTTTGTGTTAGGTCTATATAAACTTTTTAATTTATAAAAAAACGTGTGTAGTTTTTTAGTTATGTCAGTGTTGGGTGTAGATAATTTATATTTTTTTTTAGTTAAGTTAAGTAATTTTGTTGTAAACGGCCGGGCCAAGCTCAAGTAGCAGTATGTTATTCGTAATTTAATCTTAAATTAATTTGTCATTTTATGTAAAACTTGACATTCTTTATTTTGAGTGACTTTTTATTGCACTGCGACATGGAATTATTCCACTACCCACGTTTACTTCATATTGTATTGTTTTGATTTTTGAATTTGTTGCCTGAAGATGATGTTACGAAACCGGTCGCGCTTTAATAGCATTTTAATTATAAATAGTGGAACTAGTGTAAAAGTGTTTTATTTACTAACATACTATGGAGTTCCATCAAGAAATCACAACACAAAATGTATATCAAGTTGCAGTGTTGCGGCTTTATTTTTGAAAAAGGAGACAAAACACTCCTCAAAAAGTATAGGCTACTGAGGCGATCACACTACTGAGCCACGTCTATAACCTCTTGTCGGGAGTGGTAACTATTTGCCTGGCATCAAGATTTGGCGCCAACCAGTCACAACAGCTGGGTTTCGGAAGGACTTCAGCACTGTAGAACACATCATATTGTACGGCAAGTTATACAGAAGTCAGAAGAGTACAACCGACCGCTGTTTACTACCGTGTTTGTGGACTACGAGAAAGCCATAGTCTAATAAAACATGGTCTTACATTCCCAGAGAAACACAAGCCTACGTCACCAGTATTGCCACTTTATTTCGAAAAATACGTTATAGGGTAAATTCAATCTCAGAAAAATGTGTTAAAATATTTCTGAATAATTTTATAATTTAGATTTACGTGTGTATTAACTTGAACTTTACAACAACACTTAAATTGTATTTATTAGTTAACAGTATCTTATATGATTTAAAAAATAATCATAAGAGTGGGTAATTTTGGTAACCCACAAGTATGATGACGTAGGCTTGTGTTAGTCACGTGGTTCACGAGTCTCGGAATGGAATACCAGGCGGAGTATCTTATTATACCATGGAGAAAGCTTTTGACTCGAATGAAACCTTGGCTGTTCTAATGTCCTTGAAGCGGTGCCAAGTCAACTGGTGACATGATAGAGATGCTGAGAAGCCTATGAATTGGCGACAATGTCAGTTCAAGTACAAAACCATATATCAAGACCCATACAGATACACCGAGGTGTAAGACAAGATGAAATTATATCCCCGAAACAATTCACCAATCCGCTGGAGGATTGTATTCAAGACCTTACAGTGGGACAGACTGGGCATCATTATTAATTGTGAATATCTCACGCATCTCCGTTTTGTTGACGGCATAGTTATTATGGCCGAATCACTGCAGGATATGGAAAAAATATTTCCAGTCTAAATATGGCCTCGAGGCGTGTTAGACTCGGAAAGAACTTGAAAAAGACCAAGGTCATGTTCAATCAGCACGTAATTTCTGAGTCAGTCTCCGCCGAACGTGTACACCTAAAAGTAGTTCAGAAAAATGGCAAACATTGCATTTAAGAAGAGCTAACTTTGAGTCTGAAATTACCATGACATAGCATGACAGTTAAACTGGTCCATAGGCTACACGTCACTCAGGGAGCCATGGAAAGGTCTATAGCTAATGACCTTGCTAATGGAAAATGTCCGGAAAGAGATTATCAGCCAAGACTTGCCTGGAAGTGTAGCAAACTGAAGTGACAGTGGGTTGGCCACATTTGTTGTAGAACCGATTTTGTACGACATCGTATCGTACCGGGTTTACCGGGTTCTTAGAGGAGGCAACGACTTAGCAAGCGTAGCACGCGTTAGACGCCCTCCTGCCATATGGACCGATTAATTAAAGAGAGCGGATGGTAGAGACTGGATGGTAAAAACGTGCCTTGTGGCGTACTCTGTGGGAGGCCTATGTCCAGCTGTATGCTGAAGTGATGTAATTATGAAATCGATTTCTAAACATACTTTACCTAAAAGCTAATTAAAAATAATAAATAATATTTTTTCGGTCAAAATGTAGTGTTGTAGTAATTTTCCGTAGTAAAAAGATAAAATTATTATTTTATTTTGAAATAACACTCCCTTATCATATTTTCATGGACCAACTAAACTGATTTATTTTGAATTAACGCGATAGTTTTGAATAAATAGTACAGTCTATACAGGCATAAAACGAAAAAGAATTAAAAATATCGGGAAGTAACGGCATAAGTCAAAGTGCTTTTTGAAATATTAAATAATTAATAATTAAAATGTTTAATTTTAATATATTTTTAATAAACAAAATAAAGATATTCCAATCTTTTTTTTGATATATCAATCAAAACTCCAAGGCATATAGTTAATTTTTAAGACGTATTAGAAGTTAAAAATCCATTTTCCCACAAACTTGCTTTTTTGAGTTAGGTCAGTTTAGGATGTCATGTGCGACTTCCTCGGCACCAAAGACGCATTTGGCTGGGTTTATTACAACACCATACTCGTTTAGGCGGCCGAAAAGGATGCGCAGATGTTCTGCATGCTCAGTGTGATCCTTCGAGTAAACGAGTATGTCATCAATGTAGGCAAAACAGAATTCCAGGCCACGTACCACCTCGTCCACGAAGCGCTGGAATGTCTGTCCTGCGTTCCTCAGTCCAAATGCCATATATGGAAATTCATATAAACCAAATGGGGTTATGATGGCCGTTTTGCAAATGTCAGGTGGATGAACCGGGATCTGCTGGTATGCCTTTACCAGGTCTATTGTACTGAACACTGATGATCCAGCCAAGTTGTGGTTAAAATCACCAATGTGTCTGACAGGATATTTGTCCGGTATAGTACGGGAGTTGAGACCTCGGTAATCTCCACAGGGACGCCAGGTCAGATCCTTCTTCGGTGTCATCTGAAGGGGAGATGCCCATGAACTCATGGAAGGTCGGGCTGTACCTGACTGTACCATTTCAGCAAACACTTTCTCTGCTGCTCGCAACTTGTCGGGGGCTAGGCGGCGTGGGCGGGAAGTCACAGGTGGCCCATCAGTGGTGTTGATGTAATGGACCGTGGAGTGCTTGATTTCCCTGTTGATGCCAGGGGGTTTGATCAGATCTGGGAACTGAGCGAGGATCCTGTGGTAGGGAGTGTCCTCCGCAAGAGCTACTGTTTTGACACTAACCTGAGCTGAGTTCATGATAGAACAACTTGATTTCAAGCCGGTCGTACCATCAACTAGACTACTGTGACGACAGTCTGGTAGTAGGTGGTAGTGTGCCAAGAAGTCAGATCCGATGATAGCAGTCTCCACGTCTGCAACTATGAAGTTCCACTTATAGTCACGCCTCAAGCCTAAATTGAGACGAAGTTCCAGAGTGCCATATGTGTTGATGACAGAGCCATTTGCTGCAACAAGATGGTATGATGTAGCTCGCCGTCTCTCTCTGAGTGCAGTCCGAGGAAAACAACATATGTCCGAACCAGTATCAACAAGGAACCTCTTGTTGGAGTACCGGTCTGTAATAAAAAGACGGCGACTGGGTTGTGAACAGCCAGTAGTCGCCATTACTGACTGTTGCTCTGGTTTCCCGAAGACTGGGTACATGGAGGAACACATTTGTTCGCTTTCGAACCATACCTGTTGTGGTACCAGCACACATTCTTGTCTAGTGGTGGGCGTGAGCGGCTGCGGCTGCGATGACGGCTGTTGCTGCGGTCGCGTTGCTGTGAGCGAGCACTGCGCATGCCTCTAGCTCCTCCAGTAGTGAGCGAGGCCACTGCTCTTGTCAGCTCAGCAACTTGCCGCTGTAGAGATTGCAGCTCGGATGAGGCCGCTGCCTGAACTTCATTTACAGCTGGGGGGTAAAAAGACGCATGAGAATTTATTTCCATCAGCTTGTCTGCCAGCTCACATAGCTCCTCTATACTCTGCTCCTTCTGTGCAGCCAGGACAATCTGCAGCTGTCGCGGAAGCTGATTAGTCCAGATTGTTAACAGCAGCTTATCTGGAAAGGAAGGACCGGCTTGTGACCGCAAGTGACGCATGAATGATGAAGGCTTGCGATCCCCGAGTTGCTGCTTCTCCAGCAAGCGTCTAACCTTCTCCTCATACGAGTCAGAAAATCTGCTGATAATAGTCTCCTTTAACTTGGTGTAAGGATCGGGTTTGGGAGGGTTGAGGATGAGGTCCTCGACCTCCTTGGTGCATTCCACATCCAAGTGAGCTACAGCATAGTGGAATTTGGTGGTTTCACTTTTAATATTGTTAATGAAAAACTGTGATTCCAGACTACAAAACCACAGTGCTGGCCTATCTTTGCAAAAAGGAGGGGTTCTGATTGTTACCCTGCAAACCTGTGGGTCGGGGTTAGTAGGGTTACCAGTGCCATTACCAGCACCTGCATTGCCATTGCCAGCACCACCATTGCCAGCACCACCACCACCAGCATTCTCAGTACCATTGTTATCATCACCACTCATTATGACTAAAGAATATGTACAAGACCTAACTATCCTATGCAAAATGCAGATATGCAAAAACACAAAAACAACAAACCAGCTAGGCACAAGAAATGCTGTTAAATTAGCTATCGTAGCTAGATATCACACACAAAAACAAAATCGAGACGTAATTAGTACTATGTAAACAAACACTTACGAACTATGTTAATGTCCTTAATAAGCGGATTTTCTTGAAAAAAACTGGATGTTATTAGTTAAATGTCCTCTGTCGTTAGTGGGATAATGTCCAGCAACGTTGTTAACACACGAAAAGTTAGTAAATCACACCAAAAAGTTCATACAAACACGAAGATTGAGGTTACCTGTTGTTGACGTTGACAGTTCGTGTTTCGTTCGGAAACGTCCGAACCGTTCCGTTCGTTCGCCGGTCGCGGAAGTAGGTCAGTGAAGTAGGTCACAGGTCACAGATAAGTTCTTGAAACTGCCGTTTTGCGAGATGGCGCCACCGTCAATGCAAATTGTGCAAATTTTGCTAACACGTGTTTGCAAAATGGCGCGTTTCCGGCAAAATTTTCACAACCTCAAAATTTCACGATTTGGCACCGAGTTTATGATTTTTAGCACTGCAGTTATGGCGAACGTGAGAAAAACGATCGTGCAGGGTGCGATGTACGCGCGTGCGGCTGTGCACGCGGGCTGGCTGGACTCGAAGCGTCGCCGGGTACGCGGTCTGCGTTCCCGCTCGTGCCTCGACGTGTCGCGGGGCTGCGCCCCCTCGTACCGTTGATGGGATCGGTGCGTCCGGGCACAATCTGGCGGCGCGGCAAGATGCCTGCACCACTCGTAGGGACACGCAGGTGTCCAGATCTTCTTCGCGTCGTGATGGTCACCAATATGGTGAGGGCGTGGGTGACGAGGGAAGGAAACCAAGAGAAGATGATGTTCACAGGTTTATTCGGATCACCACACACACTCTCCACTAAATACAGTTAGCAGTAATATCGAACTAACTAGTTATAATATAGTTATAAATATGCGCGTTACAGTAGAAGACGGACTTGCGTGTATGCTCTATCGAGTGTCGAGCCAGAAGACCGAATGTCGGAAGGAAGATGGCCGACTGTGTAGGCAGTGTTCACGGTGCTACTTCCGTATAAGGAACACTGTTCACGGGAGTTCCTGTGAATGAGATATAGTGGTGTTGCCAGTGCAACGCCACACTCTTACTAAATATCTGTCTTCGTATACATATGGGTTGATGACCAAGCTGTGTGAATTACTTATCTATTGTTTACGAACTAGATCTTCGTGCATTGCAGGATGCATTACTTATCGTGCTTGTCGTGCGTGTATTATTGATTGTCAACAAAACTATGACAACACAGCAGCATTTCTGAGCGATGACTAAATGCATTTAGGTGTCCGTCCGTATTGTAGCGGAGCGGCTTAGAATACTGCCACCAGGGTCACAAAATAGAGAGTTTACAGAAGGTTCAGTCGGCCCTATTTCAGAATTTCGGATTGGCACTTAATATTACATAGCCAGGGTTGCTTCTGTCAAAAATCTCAAAGTATAAAAATATCAAAACAGTAAATTGCGGTGCGTGAATTTGTCAAATTTTTTTATCATAGCGTATTTGAAAAAATATGTGAGTGGCAAAAACTTTCTACGTCTGGCGTTTATGTGGAAGACCTCCCATACAAATGGTAAAATTCGCCTGTTTTCAAATAAGTCTAATTTGCTCAACAGTGCATCAAGAACTTAACAAACAATTTGACATAAATCCGTATATCTCAACGCATTCGTTTACGCAACGCAACGCAAAAATAACGTCGATACGGACGTGATGTGTGTAAAGCGCCCAATGATATTATTATATGTAGGTTCTTTGACAGCGCCCATCTACTCTTGTTGCTTTAGGTAATCCGTTCCTGTGTTGAACCTAACAGCCCTCCATGCACTCGATAACCTTGTACTGGTTCTAGTTCACCTTTAGCTAACAGGAGTCAGAGGTCAGGAAGGAGTCACTTTACAGTAAAGATACAGGCTAAGGACTGGGTCGCTAGACCACTATCTTGGAAGTGAACTTGATATTTTAAAATGTTAAATATTACCACGACGAAGAAAATAAAATATATATATTTTGTCACCTTTGTTTGCGAGTGTAAGTATAATTGTAAACCTTGTCTTTCGGTCATTGTAAACATTAACATTGCTAACTCTGGAAATCGTAGGAAGAAGAAATTGTAAGAATCTAGAACATTCCCGATAATGTTTTGCGCAGATTAGCTTCAACGAAAAGTGCTCGATAAAATTCTTCCTTTTCGAGCCGTCCAATGACCCTATCAACCCTGATGTCAGGATTTTTCAACCGCATTCTACAAGTATCATGGTATTACGAAAGTAGATTAAATAATAAATAAATAAATAAATATCCCTGGACGAAACACACAGCGCCATCTAGTCCCAAACTAAGCAAAGCTTGTACTATGGGAACTAGACAACTGATATATACATACATACATTTTTTTGTAAATAAATACATATTATACATAGAAAACACCCAGACTTAACACAAATATTCGAAAATTACTTTTACAAATATTTGTGTCCGGTGGGAATCGAACCCATGACCCTTGGCGCAGAAGGCAGGGGTACTATCCACTACGCCATCGGGACAGTCATTACTTTGCCTCTTCTATTAGACTTGTCCAGGGGTGTGGGTCAGTATGCTACCGATGCGAGGTGTATCCTTGTTTAACGGTGGTCTCTACGACGGCCCGGTCACGACAATCTGCGACAAGTTAATCTCTGGTTAATGGGGTACTAACTACTGTCGCAAATTACCAACAACTCGCCTAAGTATACAGTAGTACCTACTTACACACTACTTTAAACATGCGTTATTAAGGGAAAAAACTAGGTACGCGAGTTTTCCGGATGAAGAGAAATTCTAGAAAAATAGAGCTCTTGTTCACTAGACCAAGAGATAATCGCTGTAAATGTTTCAGGTTTTTGATAAAATCAGACAAAATGTAAACTGTAATTTTATTATAAACCTAGTTTTTTAATCAATAAACTGTACAAGTTTGGGTTTATATCAAATTCTTCCTAAAACCATGAGTTTCCTTAGTCTCCTAACAAAATATACTTCCCATCAAAAAAAACGAAACACCTCACACACTAAAAAGACAAAACTGCCAGGTACACAGTCATATAACTTTCTTAATGCAAACAATACTTTTTGGTGTTTAAAGGTGGGCTTAAAAACCAAGCGACGCGACAACGACACGCGTGGGTGGTCGCCGTCAAATTTTGACGGCGTCGTTGTCGCTGCGGTCTTGTAGAAAAACCCAACCGCATCAACTGACAGCGCCACGCAGCAGATCCCAAGTAGCATTACGAATGTTAGTTAATTCTTACAAGTCTTTTATAAGAGTAAAGATTGATTTAGCTAAAACAAAAAGTTTTCTTTTATAATTTAATTTATAAAACGGCACAAAATTTAATCATTTGATAGACGAATCCCAAATCGACTTTTAGCAATTTTTGCGAACGTCTTTGTTGATACCTGCATTAAGTTTAGGATAAATATAGATGCATAATAGTGTTGCCACTGGCGTTTTACTACTGATGAACAAAGGTTGTTTTCGTACCAGTGCCAACCGTTCATACCCAGTAAGGCGCACCCTATAGCTTGTGTTATTAATTTATCTCCTGATATTATGATATTTATTTTTGGATATGTATTTTCATAGGCACTTCGTTGAAAATAATACATTATTACAATAAAGTTGACTAAAACAACTCTTTTAAAACATGCTTCAAGTAAGTTGTATGATAGAACCCTCTGTCCTTGTGCACGACAAATTAACGTATTTCTTCAGCTGCTTTTTTTCCTGCTTATGATACCCACATTATACAAGGTGTTCCAAAGGAAATACATTAAATTGGAGACGTTGTGCAGACCATTGTACTGAACAATTTCCATTATGGCACCAAGTTTGAATTCTCAACAATTAAGAAGTTAAAATGTTCGTACAAAGTAAATGCCTACATTTATACTACAACCATTATGTATTACCCCTTATCCAAGATTGCAACCTTACAATTTTAACTTGTTGGATTTGAATCTTCGAAAAGTTTGGAACATAATTGTCTATGTCTTAAATTTAAACGAAAACTTAAGATAAAAGATCTCTTTCTTGGTGTCAACTTTATTTTATTTCCGCCTCAAACTGAAAACTTCTTTTGTCTTAGAGCATCCATAGAGACGTAAAGACAAAGGGCCAATCAGAGAACTCAGTAGAGTCTGTAGTGTCAGTTGTGTCTAGGGTTTCTCAGCGGGAATTCCCGAGGCGGGAATTCCCGGGAAATTAGGCTTTTGTCGGGACGGGAAAAAATGGGTCGTATTCCCGGGAAGTCGGGAAATAAAGTAGAAACTATAAAATTACTATTTTGACGATAATTTCAGTATTAATTCGTGTAAATTATTACAAAAAAAAAACTTCATTAGCTCTTTTTACTTTTACATTCTTTTACTATCAAAAAAGGACCTTCCTAGTTCCTGTTTTGTTTGTTTAGATTAGTCAATCGCAAAATTTGACCACGTAGGTTGTGTCAGTGCCCCTATTGCATGAATGTTGTGTAGTGATTGATATAACAGCCTTATCAATGAATGTAAGTGCCCAATATTATGAAAACTTAATGGTGTACTGGTTGATTACATGACTGATTGATGGAATGAATAGCAAATAAACATAAATAACTGTATTATTTTACATCTGATCAACTTTTGTTTTGAAGTCATATCTGAATCTTCTATGTAGCCGGCTCCTAGTGTTGTGCCTGGTGGTCTACATCAGGTACTCCAAACCTTCGATTATCCTACTTTTATAGCTTTTCCTTTATAAAGTTATTAAACCCTAACCCTGTACCAAATTTCAGCTCTCTGAGGTTATGGGAAGTACTAGTTCTATTTTGATTATCATGAATTCATTAGTGAGTGAGTTCGTGAGTGTCTGTCTTAAATGCGAAACTTTGCCTTCGCTTAACTTCGGAACTAAATAATATTTTATTTAGTAACCTATAAACTTGAAATTTTGTATTTTAAGTATGTGATTATAGCTTATTAGATGACGAAAATTTCTGCGTACAGGTCTTATCCAAATGTTCTTAAATAGGGGCCTGAAAATGCTCCGAAACGGTTCCAGTAAAGGACGGTACAGCAGTGTTTGCTTTGCGCTCGAGTTTGGCGGGCACTGCCGTA
This sequence comes from Phthorimaea operculella, assembly GCA_024500475.1. Taxonomy (NCBI): domain Eukaryota; kingdom Metazoa; phylum Arthropoda; class Insecta; order Lepidoptera; family Gelechiidae; genus Phthorimaea; species Phthorimaea operculella. The sequence goes on from JANFCV010000121.1 coordinate 260,387, forward strand.
CCTCAGATTATAATTTAACTGTATATTCTGCTGATTTCGATTTTTGTTTAATTTTAAAATCATTTTCATGCTTTTTAATGAGGAAAATCCAATTCCCGACTTCCCGGGAATTCCCGGGAAATGGAGCTCGGGAGTTTTGGTGTCCGGGAAATGAGAAACCCTAGTTGTGTCAGTTTTTGACGAATATGACATTTGACTTTGGTCTACGCCACAACTGTTGCCTTGGCAACTAAAGTACCGCCAAAACCGTTGCCTTGGCAACAGTTGTGGCGGTAATTTCAAAAGTTTTTCCAAGACGGCAACATGACATAAATAAAGATCATAATCAATAAAGCTTCTTTCATAATGTGGCACTCAATTAAATTTAACAAATTTAAGTTGCTGATTACTTCTAAACGAGGAGTTTTCATAACTTGGCCCCATAATGAAAATTGTTCGGTTCGATGGCCTACACAACGTCTCCAATTTAATGTCTTTACATTGGAACACCTTGTATAAATATGAACTCATAATTTTTTGTTACATTTGTTCTTTTGTACAAATTAATTTCGTTTTTGGTTTTGCGTGGCATATTTTACTTACTAACCTACTGCAGTTCCCAATGATCTACTTTCCATTGCAAAATATACATTAAATCTTATATTTTCAAAATTCCTTTCGTCACGTTAGAGTTAAGGATATGGTGGCTCATTTGGCATACTTTTATGAAACTATATGTCAGCCATTTTCTACCTACTAGACCTCAAACTTGGCATGTTTTGACTACTTTTAAAAATGTAAGTTGATTTTTTTCTAAGAGGGCAATGAAAATGTATTAAAACGATATATTTTTGAAATTGTCTTGTCTAGCCCTTTCATTTGATACCCCACACGATGGGCTCCTGAAGAATTATTTTTTTAGTGCCATACAAAAAAACGAAGGTCCGCTATCTTGAAATCCAGTGGATGGATTTTTCATTTCCTCAGATGGAATCATTCACAATGGTCCCTAGTATCACTGAGCAAAGCGGCATCAACTGTGCCGGCAAAACAGTATTTTTTTGCTAAGGACCATGACTAAACTATGCATGCTAGGCTATCAGTTTTATTGGGTAAAATGTATTTTATTTTTTTAATTTTATTTATTAAATATATTACAATTATTATCATAACAAGCACATAGCTCAAACCGACAATGTTGACGTCACATAAAAATCCACAAAAAATATAAATAATTATCAAATTGCATTTAGAAAATCATTATTTTACATCACAAACAAATAATTAATTAAAATATCACTAACAAGCTAAAAGAAGATAAAAAATAGTCAATTATTACTCAAATATAATATTAAAATTTCATTAAATTTTGCCAATGAACAATGGAACACATCCACTGAGTTCGAGACAGCATTCAAAATCCTCAGAGCTGTGGTGATGGGCGCATGCTTAAGTAAATTGGTTCTACACCTAAATTCAGCAAATGTTTGCCCCGAGGTGCTACGCGAAGCCGTGTATTGGGTACGATCAGCCCCATCTGCTGCAGTATATCTGGGTTTGTAAGTATTCCCCAAAACCTTAAAAGCATAGGTTGCCAAAGCTACTTTCCTTCTCAATTTAGTCTGTGATATCCAACCATTCCTAGAACGAATAGGGTTGGATACATTAAGGGAAAATATGGGTATACTCCATACAGCTTCCAGTACAGATACCTGCAAAACTTATTTTGTATTTTTTCTATCATTAGGATATATTTAGATTCATGAGGGCTCCATACAATTGCGCTACATTCAAGCCTGCTCCTAATAAGTGCATTATACAGGACTTTATTACCGCAAAGGAAGTGAAATCTTTTGTTTGCCTTAACACAAACCCTAAATTCCTAAATGCCTTCTTACATGTCTCTACAATATGAGCTCTAAAATTAAGATCCCTAGAAATCAAAACTCCCAAATCCCTAATTTCTGTTACCCGCATCAATTTTTCGCCTTCGATCTGGTATTGGTGTTCAATAATAACATTTGCTCTTGAACATGACATTATTTTACATTTAGAAACATTAAAAAATAGCTTGTTTTCTTGACTCCAAGCTACCACCTTATCGATGTCTACTGTGAGGCACTCGCAGTCCGAAACGCCATCTATTTTCCTATACAGTTTCAAATCGTCAGCAAACAAAAGGCACCTCGTATGTTCACTGACTACTTCGGGAAGGTCATTAATCAGAATGACAAATTCTAATGGGCCTAAATTACTTCCCTGACTAATCCCTGATAGAGTTGGATAAGGTGCAGAAATACGATTTGCATACTCAACGAATTGCTGGCGACCCTCTAAGTAACTTGCAAAGAAATTTAGAAGCTTAGGTGTAAAGCCAATTTTCGATAACTTCAAAAGGAGAACGTCGCCATTAACCACATCAAACGCCTTTTTGAAATCGAAGTAGGCTACATCCAACTGACCGCCCACTCGCATCCATGGCGTTAGCGGCGTCTTGCGTAAAACATAGTAGGTTGGAGTCCGTACTCCTACCCGGTCTGAACCCATGCTTCGCGTTTGTAAATCTCCCTTGTACTTGCTTGAGTATTTGGTATATAATAGACTCAAATACCTTTGCAAAGGTCGATAGTACTGCTACTGGCCGATGATTATTTATTTCCTTACTGGGGCCTCCCTTCAGTATAGGTACGACACGAGTAATTTTCCACTCCTTCGGGAAAGTGTCTTTTGCTATGCACAAATTAAATATATATAAAAGTGGTTCTGCCAGAACGTACGCGCAATCTTTTACTAAGAACGGTGGGATGCCATCGGGTCCAACAGACTGCTTAGCTTTGAGTCGCTGAAGAGCTTTGCGGATCTCGAGCTCTGATAATGTATGCACTTGGACCCTGGAAGATTCCCCACCTTCTACTGATGCTAAGTCTGCAACATTTAATTTAGCGGGCTCTCTATCATATACCGTTCTGAAGAACTCTGCAAATTCACGAGCGCCATTTTCTTCCGCTATAATTATGCCATCCTTTGTGATGCCTGGGGCACTACGTGAACTTCTTTTGTTACTATTTTGTCTCCAAAATGATTTAGGGTCTTGTAGGAAATTATTCTGAATACGATTCTTGTAGTTTTCATAACCTTCATCGACTTTTGTCCTAACCAGTTTGCGATAGAAAGAAAAATTTTTGTAGTCATCGGACAACGTAGACCTTGATAGACCTTCATTTGAAGTGACAGCTGACAAACTAAAAACTCGTTTATCTATATAGTTATGCATGCAAGACTATCAATTTATCTGTAAAAAGTGAAGGCCTTGATAAGATGAGCATTTCTAATGACGGCTGTCATACAAAAAACTTGTTTATTTCGGAAGTTATGCATGCTAGACTATCAGTTTGTTTGTAAAAGTTGCAGATCTTGATAATATCTATATTTGAGGTGACAGGTGTCAAACGAAAAACTCGTTTATCTAGGTAATTATGCATGCTAGAATATCGTTTTTGGGAAAGATGTAGGCCTTGATGATACTTTTATTTTAGGTGACAGCTCTCAAACTAAAAACTCATTTATCTCGGCAATTATTCACGCTAGACTTAGTTTCTTTGGTAAAGTTGTATCACATGATGAGACCTTTATTTTATGTGACAGCTGTCAAACTTAAAACTCGTTTATTTCGGCAATTACTTATGCTAGACTGTCAATTGAAAAAGGTAATAACTTTCCCAAACAAATTGATAGTATTGCACGAATGATTGCCGCTATAAACGAGTATTTAGTTTGACAGCTGTCACATAAAATGAAGGTCTCATGAAGGCCTACAACTTTCCCAAACAAACATAATATTGTCTAGCATGAAAATTTGCCGAGATAAATGAGTTTTAAGTTTGACAGCTGTCACATTAAATGAAGGTCTCATCAAGGCCTACAACTTTCCCAAACAATCTGGTTATCTAGCTTGAATGGTTGCCGAGATCAACGAGTTTTTAGTTTGAAATTGTCACATAAAATGAAGATCTCATCAAGGCCTACAACTTTCCCAAACAAATTTATTGTCTACCATGAAAATTTGCCGATATAAACGAGTTTTAAGATTGGCAGCTGTCACATAAAATAAAGGTCTCACCAAGATCTACAACTTTCCCAAACAAACCGGTAGTCTAGCTTGAATGATTGCCGGGATAAACGAGTTTTAGTTTGACAGCTGCCACATAAAATAAAGGCCTCTGCGATGCCTACTATGTAGCTTGAATGATTGCCGAGATAAGCGAGTTTTTAGTTTGGCAGCTGCCATATAAAATAAAGGTCTCATCAAGGCCTACGAATTTCCAAAACAAACTTACTTTCGAGCATGAATAATTGCCGAGATAATAATAGTTTATGCAACTGTCTTATAACGGAAGGCTTTAGAACGCGAGTGTCTGTTTATCACACTAGGCGCAGCCGATTGTGATAATAGTTTGACACGAGCATACTAAAGCCTAATTATATGCAGTTGCATACACTATTTTATCTACACTCTACAAAAAAAACTATGAGAAATAATTCTAAGCTCTCCGCACTGCACTATGGCGATTGCAAGCCTATCAACCAAACCAATAACTAAACGACTAAATATTTAAATGGAGGTTCAGAAATCGAAACAACTTTTAAAATCAAAAGGTATTTTTAGGTAAATTTTTATTCGAGAAATGATTTGAAATAATGATTTAATAATAAATAAGTCCTCAATATTTCAAGTCTCATCCCGCCCGGGTGACATTTGTATTTTTTTGTTTAGTTTCTTTTGGCACAGGAAATAAAAAAGTTGCATAATCATTTAATTTTTTTTGAAACACATTTGGAATTGAGTTAATTTATGTAGCTGGTGGTGATAAGGAAGTTCTTTTTAAGGTTGCATTATTATAATAGGAGTTCATAGCGAAACTGCATTCGATTATTAAAACCAACATTACTAAACAAGTGTAGATAAACGTGTTTATAGTTTGACAGCTGTCGTTTGATAGATCTCGCCAAGGCTTACCATTTTTTTAAGAAATTGGTAGTCTAAGATTTATAGTTTTCGACATAAACGAATCTTATTCTTGACAACTGTCATCTGAAAGATCTGAAATACTTTCTAGTTACTTACAATGCCATATTTGCAATATCATTGTATATTACCTACACGAAATTACTAGAAACTAGACGGTTCTGTCCGGGAAATTTTTACGGAATGCTCCTATAAGGGGTTTATAACAAGTTTTGTTTAAAGCAACTGTTTGCTATTTGGGACATAGATCTCACTCAAGCAAAATTCACTCTTAACACATTTGAAATTCATCGCAATTTACTACGAATTGTTGATGTCAGATACGTCGTTCTGGATGTAACTCGGCTTCCAAAACCCTGTCAAAAATTATGTCATTCGCACGGAAAGGTACTGATGACAAAAAAGTGGTATACGAGAGCTGATAAGGGTTTCTAGTTGGAAAATCCTGAATTACAAATTTTCCGATGGAACTTTGTTTGGGCTATTAGGTAGACAAACATATTAAAACACGTCACCTCTCAGAATCTGGGCGCCTTGGAGAAATTACAAAGAAAGCCCTAATTTTTGATCTGTATAACTAATACAACAATACTGCATGCGATATAATATTGCATCGTATGCAATACTGTTGTATTAGTTTATGAAAGCTTAAGAAATGTTATAAATATTTTGTTTGACGGTTTTTACTTTGTTTGACTCAGAAGCACATGTAAAGGAGATCGAAAGAAGTATCGGACTAGGTTGGGCTTCTTTTGGAAAATTAGACGACGTCTTCAAATGAAAACTTACACAATGCCTAAATGCCAAGGTCTATAACCAATGTGTTCTGCCTATTCTCACTTACGGTGCCGAAACATGGACGCTAACTAAGTAAAACGTGCGCAAGACCAAAGTCGCACAAAGGGCTATGTGGAGCGTTCAATGCTAGGTGGATTAGGGTCGGGTTGCATACAATTTTAAGTCATATTTTCACTAAGCATATGAGTCATAATGCATTCAAGTCATAACATCAATACTCATAACCGTTGTAGCATAAGCTACATAGTCATAATAAGCATAGGTAAGCGAGTGACGAGGTTAAGGTGGGCAGGACACTTGTAAGACGAAGTGACGATCGGTGGAAAAAAGCAGCCACGAAGTGGTGGCCAAGATTAGTGAAAACGTCAGCGGGCAGACCACCTGCTCGATGGTCCGACGATATCATCAAGCTTATATGACATCACTGGCACAGGCTGGCACGGGACCATGAGGGTTGGATTAGTAGAGAGGAAGCCTGTACCCCGCAGTGGGTGGATGGCTGAGGATGATGATGATGAACCAAAATTCTGACCTTCTATGCGCTTCCGTGAGATATTTTAGTATTTTTGTCTCCTTCATAGCCCATACAAAGTTCCGTCGTTAATTTTGTAGTTCAGGATTTTCCAACTAGAACCATTCATTCATTTACCTACCACTCTAATGCGGATGGAGCGTTTTACATTGAAAGCAAAGAATAATTTTGCGACAGTAACCAGAATTGAAAAAGGCCATAGCAAAATTTATCCATGTATAGGTATCTACTTATTTTATGGTTCCATTCTTGGATCTTCCAGTTTTTTTGCAATCCATACCCGCATACCACTGGTCGCACCAAAAAAGGGCGTAACTAGTTTCTTAAAACTTTACAGCAGAGCGACCTGCATATTACTAACAAATTATAAGGAGATATGTACATAGATCACAAAAATCTGTTTCTCCGTTCACGAAAGGCTATTTAAATTTCCCGTCATTGAAATGTGCCAAAAAAGAATGCCATAAACCGATGTATTATGGTTATAAACTTTTTCAGTGGTTTTGACTATTCATATCTAGTAAGAATTTTAAAGACTCCGGGAAGTCTTAATAACTAAAAAAACTTTGAATGAGAACGAAACATTTTTTTTCTATTTCACCTTATAAGTATATTTATATTTTTGTATGGAATGTACCAAAAAGTGTCCCAGATATGACTTCTTCCTTGGTTTATTTGAAAATGATACTCAATTTCCCCTGTCACATTTACTTAAGAAGTCAGAAGTCCTCAATTTAAGCTCAGATATAAAATAAATTTTGCCCACCTCCCCCCACCCCACAGGCGTGACTGAAGTGTTGTCTCTGCGGATTTCCTTTGAAGACTACCTAACTTAAACTTAAAAATGCCAATACCAAGTTTAAAAGAGTAATCCATCGCATGGTACTTGTGGCTAACTCAGAGCTGGAAGTCACCTTAAAAGAAATAGGGTTTCGAAAAGCATATTTTGAAAAGTATAAGTCCTATCAACACACACTTAAAGACAATTTTATAAGGAATATTTCTTACCTTGACACATTTATTCTATCTTTAATTATCATCATCATATCAGCCATAGGACGTCCACTGCTGAACATAGGGCTCCCCTAAATATTTCCACCTCGTCCGATTAGAAGCGGCCTGCATCCAGCATTTCCCCGCGGACTTGACCAGATCGTCTGTTCATCTCGCGGGTGGCCATCCTACGTTGCACCTGCCGGAACATAGTCTCCACTCGAGAATCCTCCTGCTCTACTGATTATCAGTCCTTCGAGCAATGTGGCCTGCCCATTGCCACTTCAGCTTACTGACTCTCTTAGCTTTGTCGGTTACCTTGGTTCGTCTACGGATCTCCTCGTTTCTGATTCGATCACGTAAGGAAACACCGAGCATAGCTCTCTCCATAGCTCGCTGAGTGACTCCTAGTATATTTAGGAGGCCGACAGTTAGAGACCACGTCTCGGCGGCGTAGGTCTTCACTGGCATGACACACTGTTCAAACACTTTTGACTTGAGACACTGAGGAATAATTTTGGATGTGAAGATGCTGCTAAACTTCCTGAATGCTGCCCAGCCAAAGTGGATTCGCCAAGTGACCTCTTTCACAAAGTTAGATCTTCCTAGTTGGACTGTTTGACCTAGATAGACGTATTTGTCCACCACTTCGAGTATCGAGTTGAAATTAGGGTGGGCGCTAAATGAGAGTTGCGCATGACTTTCATCTTGCTTGTCCATATTCATCTTGAGTCCCACTTGTTGGGAAACCCGATTAAGGTCATGTATCATTTTGCTGAGGTATTCGAATGACTCTGCCATGACGTCAGCAAAACGAAGGTGAGTGATGTGTTCGCCATTGATATTGATGCCAAGTTCTTCCCATTCCAGGAGCTTGAAGGCATCTTCCATCGCATTGGTAAAGAGTTTCGGAGATCAAGATTTGCGCCAGCATGTCCAGCTAAGTTCAAGCAAAGAACTGGCGGACCGGGCCGTGTGTATATTTACACGAACCATTTAGAGACACTTTTTACACCCTCATAAATTTAAATCTATTTAAGATAGGCACACCAAATTTAGTAAACGTGTACAGACCTCCTAAATGACCTAGTATATACCAAATGTCATAACCACAAGTTTAACGGTTATGAAAATATTGACGATCAAAAATCAGCAGTTTTACCATTCACTGACATACCTGGCCATAATGAAGTCTATCTCATTTTTGGTAGAACCGTCGGGGCTCATCCAGCTCTAACTCCTATGAGGCGGCCTTCTGAAGAACGAGTTCATCATGTAGAGTTTCTCCTTCTCCAGGAACTCGGCCAGCCTCTGGCCACTCGGATTCCGATCTCCAAATTCAAATGGCTCCACCCCCAACTCATCACCGCTTCTTTCACCTAACTTTGCGTTTAAGTCCCCCATCACAACACTGTAGCTATAATATCCCAGTTCAGCCTGCCTATCTCTACTTCTAGCTCGGCGAGCTTTTCGTCGGTCCTTTAAGTGCGCGTGTTGTATGTCATCAGTGGTAATTTACTTCGGTTGTCCGTGGGTGCGTTTGCTTTGGCCGTTCGATGGAGAAGCGCCGCCCGAGGATTCTTAGCACCCCTGGTTTCAGTGCTTGGCCGGTGCCCGTTCAACGCCAGTTCTGCAACTGGAGCCGCCAGGAACATAGTTTGACTTGTACTGCCATGTTTATTTAGGGGGGTTGGATGGTCACCCGCCACGCTGATCCAGTGCGGGTTGACGGGTCGCCATTGCCTGGTCCGTTGACCAGCAGGGCGCACCAGAGGCAGGTAAGGTTGGCTTGGGCCCCGAAGGTGTTGGTAAGGCCCCTTACACCCTATCTTTAATAGTCACTATAATTACACTATCTTTAATAGTTTCCGAGAAAAATAAAGATAACTGAAATTTGGGACATATAAATGGGGTAAAGGGGAAAGCATGGGGTCCAACTTGCTTCCTTCTTTCCTATAGCTTACATATTATATAAGCTACACACATGCCAAGTTTCATGCTTTCTGCCGGATGGGACCATACCCCCATACAAGATCGAGCTATGAAGTCGTATTATTAGATTTTATTCGATTAGAATAATGAGTTGGTAGATAGCCCACCGTGACACATATCAAAATCCAAGTCAGGCATGTCAGTGCCAATAGTGTAATCAACACGACTCCATTCGTTCACAAACCCTTTCTAACAAAAGAGATTAGAAGATTCGAATACAATCAGCACTACAGCTTGTAGTATTGAAGATTATCTAAACAAATATTAACGAAACAATAACAGAAATTATAAAATAAAATAAACTTAGCTCTTCTTAGCTACTCTTAAGTCATGCGCCGTCATATATTATTTAAATGACGATTAAGACTATTCGTGATAAAAAAAAATACCTACCGTCTCCTGGGACAAAAGTTCAGACAAAGCGTGTTGTTGATTAAGCTAAAAAAATATAATTTTAGAATTCCATGGTCATTGTGTATCTATCAAACTAAAAATAGTTATTTTTTGGTTACATCACTTCGTGATACGACCAACGGTGAAGACAAGAGAATATCTGAATGTTGTCTGAATGTCACTAATTTACAGTGTTGCCGGGTCTTTGCTATAGTTTGCTCTAAATTCATTTTTTTTATTAGCAGGTTTTCCTATACACTAAAACTCGAACTTTTGGGGTTGTTTATACTCTTGTTTCTTGGTCATATTTTAACGATCTGCTTAACGTAGACGAACAGCTAATCGGCACCACAACAATTGTTACCTCAACTCACCTTAACCACCAAATGCACGAGCCCTGTCGTGTAATGAGATTGTTACTGCCATCAGACATTCGCATTGACCTTACATCAGGCGATATACTCAAATGTGGCGGAGTGGAGCTCAACTCATTGTTATGGAAACTTTTTGTTTGAATGTGAGAGAAAGAGCGAATTCCGGGTGGTTTTAAAGTGTCTCGCATTAGTGCCCTCTCAAGAGCAAAGGTGACCTTTCTGACTGCAAGTCATACCGCGGTATTCCGTAATAATCGCTCGCCGAGAGACTTTTGCAAGAGCCTTATTAAACCGCTTGAAGGGCTTTCAGATAAGAAAATATTTTTTGGATTTTTGTGTTTATCAACTGCAGGAAAAAGCAGAGAGCAATGTCTTTAGTTGTAACTCTGCTTTGTTGGTCTATATGTCGCAGTACGATGGCAGCTAGAATAAAAAAACCGGCATATGGCAGAATCGTAGACTTCCTTCGGCCATCGTCCTAAGCTGATCCAGGTTTTTGGCAAAAAACCTAGGATTTCCAGGGCATCCGACGCTACCTCCTATCCTTCAGAGCGTCTGACGCAATCCTGCTGTTGAGGCTGTATGACACTACACCCAAACTTTAGGGTGTCTAACGTCTCAAGGAGTGCAACTCTACCCTTAGTAATCGGAGAGATGCATAACTCACCTCTCCACTCCTTATTCCCCGGAAATGAAAAAAAAAACATAATACTAAACAAATCTAGTATTTCATCCAAAATGCTAGGCCAAAAACTGGATCAGTTTCGGACGAAGGCCGAAGGAAGTCTACAATTTTGCTATACGCCAGCTTTTGACATCGCACTGCGACATGTATACCGATGACCTATGCTTTCTTGCAGAATTCCCAGATGGCCTGCAACAACTGAAGACCGTTTCTCCCCAAGCACGCTGCAAATTTGACCTGAAGATCAGTGTCAAAAAGATAGTATTCTTCTTCTTCTTCTTCTTCGAGTAGTACACCAAGTCGTTCAACAATTCGTTGAACCCTAGAGTCAGAGTTTTTCAACCGCCTACTATAAGTAGCAGGCCTCTGACATGATTGTGTAACGACCGCCGTCTAAGTGATCAGATCATTCACAAAAGTGATGTCAATGGAAATACAAGGTCGTGAGACACTGAAAATTAAGTTTGGTGAAGATATGATGACACAAGTTGAGAAGTTTCGATATTTAATGTGACCTTGATGATGAGATGAATAGCAGAATCAGTGTGGCAGCCGGAGAGAACATCATCATTCCTGTTGGTGACTATGGAATGGTTTTATTTCAAGTTGATATCTTAACGCATTCCCGAAAAAAGGGATCTTGGCAGACGCATAACCAAGTGACAAGTAATATAATAATATAACTATTCGTGTAGAATAGTTTATGGGTTTAGTTCAGTTTTTTCCTTAAAATGTATAACAACAAATACAACTTTTAGCACCGCAAAACGCAAAATGAGATTTACAAATATACATTACATTTTCTTTCGCAAATACTGCTCGGGCATCAAAGTTGGCGGATTTCAGCATGTAATTTGTGAAAATTTGATAAACTGTAACAAAGCATGTGTTTAGAATATTGTTGCCACTCGATAGTGAACTATCGATTGTAAAACGATAGACAATCGATAGTAACGATATCCTGAACTATCGATAGTATTACACCTTGTCGACAGTATTGCTTCATTTTGAATTATCTATACTATTATTAGGCCTATCGATTGTATAGGCCTGAATAAATGAAAACTATCGATAGTTAAACCATCGGTAGTACGGCAACAATAGTTCAGAATTTACATAAAGCTTGTTCTATATTTGTTACTACATTTACCTTGCTGATAAATACGTCTAAATAGCAGTAATTCTGTTTATCCGGCAACACTGGCCTGGTGAGCCTCTCAGCGCGTTGTCAACGTGACGGCGTCGTGGCGCGCCGCAACGACGCCGTCGCTCGGTTTTTCTGGTTCCCCATACAAACCCATACAAACCAGTCATTTGACGGCGACCACCCACGCGTGTCGTTGTCGCTGTCGCTTGGTTTTTAAGCCCACCTTAATTCGGCCAAAAACAAGAAAAACCGAGGTGTTTCGTTTTTTTTATGGGAAGTGTATGTTGATTGAAAATCTAGTTTTATATTAAAAACTAGCTGCCCGTCAGCGGTTTCACCCACTGCAACCTATTATTCCGCGGGAAAAAAGCATTATTCGCCGAGAGATGTCGCTGTTAGTTTTCGGCGAAAACGTTTAAAACGCGAATCGGCTCAGTCACGCCACCTATTTCAAAAATATTGGAAAATGCGTGATCCCGTGGGAATGAGACATTTTTCCGTGGTAAAAAGTATCCCATGTGTTATTCCAGATGCCCTTTTATATTTCTGCAAAGTTTCATGTCAATCTAATCAGCCGTTTTTGCGTGATGTCGTAACAAACACACACACAAACATCCGCCTTTATAATATTAAGTAGGAAGTAGGATAAGCTTCGATTTTGTCATACGCCGATTATTTATCAAAAGCCTGATTTTATCAAAAACCTGCCATATAAATACTAACATCAATCTTTATGGTGAAAATAGCTATCTCAGTTTTAGTGCTGAGTTTTACTGTGTGCTTCATCAACTTTATAACTTCGTTTCTAATTTAAATCAGCTAGTGTAAAAGAGAAAAGGTTTTATGGTTTGACTAGCAGCACCAAGGTTTTATTACTTTTATCTTACTTACACAGTTATATCCGTTTGTGTATTAGGAAAATGCGATTTTCCGCCATATTTTCATATAAATGCGGTTTATTTCAAATAGTTTGTCAGACGCATCTGTCGACGTAGCGTTTATGCGTTACTCAGCGCAAAAATAACGCATAATCGAAGTTTATTGTGTTTCCCGCCTATGTTTAACTAGGTACCAGTGTCAAAAAGTACACATTTTATCTGAGGTAGACTGCAGTAAAAGAAAGCACTAAATGAAATTAGATTGATGTAAGAGTATGGATTAGTACCTCTAAATTTCTGAAAGGCATGTAACTAGGTAGGTACCCTTCGCCACAAAAGCAGGTAATTTGTCTTTATTGGATTTCATCTAACTATCTACTATCTACACGTTGGGTTCCTTTCGGCCGTTCAATTTTTGTAACTGTTTTGTAACTGATAACAAAAAAGTCTCCGATAAAACCAAACCAAAAGAGCTTTTATTGTAAAGCATAGTATTTTGATAAATAAAAAAGAGACGCCGGAAAATTTCGATGCATGGGTTAGATCTTTTTAATAAAAGTGTTGGAAGATTTTATTATTCGTTCCTTGCATCGTACAATATTATATCACGGACATTCTGAAACGAGATGCCATCGCATATGCGACAGTAACAGGACAACTCATGCAGGGCGAGATACAACGTCTAATACCGTGATATTGCAGTGTTCCTGCCGTTTAGAATTCTGCTGTCGTCTTCGTTATACAGCTGCAGCATTTGGATATGCCCTGTGATGCCGGCTTAGAATAGCATCACCCCAATTCCACCCGTGGGTGTCGTAAAAAGCGACTAAAGGATAATCATCCAAGGAATGGGCAGCAGCGTTCCCTGTCAATGCAACATCTTGCACTGGCGCTCGCCAAGCTCATGCAGGGCGAGATACAACGTCTAATACTCTGATATTGCAGTGTTCTTGCCGATTAGAATTCTGCTTTTGTCTTCGGTACAATACAGCTGGGTAGCATGACAAGGACTATTTTGACTCTTTTGGGGGTCATATAGGTACCTACCGGGAGTTACAAAAAAGGGTATACAGGGTGTTAGGGACGGTGTAACGAAAACTTTGCAGGCGTGCTCAGACCATGAAACTGAACAACTTTTACTATGGAGCCAATGGTGGGAAACGAAAAAAAATTTCCGGTCTCCCATACAAAGTCAGTCAGCTGATCGTGAATTTTGTATGGGAGGTCAAAAATTTTTTTCACCCCGTATAAGAAGCCGAAAGGAGGGCAAGGTACTCATGAAACTGAACAATCTTTCTAATAAAAGTGTGAAGATTATATTATTCGTTCCTTGCAATGTACATTATTGTATCACGGACATTATGAAACGAGATGCCATCGCATATGCGACAGTAACAGGATAACTCATGCAGGGCAGATACAACATCTAATACTCTGATATTGCAGTGTTCCTGCCGTTCAGAATTCTGCTCTCGTCTTCGGTACAGTACAGCTGCAGCATCTGCATATGCCGTGTGATGCCGGCTTAGAACAGCATCACCCCAATTCCACCAGTGGGTGTTGTAAAATGCAATTAAGGGATATTTTGATAGGTATAGAATATAGAGACGCACAAAAACGATGCAGAATGTCCGTGATATAATATTTTACGGTGCAAGGAACGAATTGCATAATCTTCACACTTTTATTTAAAAGACCTATTATAGGTAGGTAAATATTATTAAAAAAATACATCTAGATCTCTTTAATAAAAGTGTGAAGATTTTATTATTCGTCCCTTGCACCGTACAATATAATATCACGGACATTCTGAAACGAGATACCATCGCATATGCGACAGTAACAGGATAACTCATGCAGGGCGAGATACAACGTCTAATACTGTGATATTGCAGTGTTCCTGCCGTTTACAATTCTGCTCTCGTCTTCGGTACAGTCACAACCGTACAGTGTTATATCACGGACATTCTGAAACGAGATACCATCGCATATGCGACAGTAATAGGATAACTCATGCAGGGCGAGATACAACGCCTAATACCGTGATATTGCAGTGTTCCTGCCGTTAAGAATTCTGCTCTCGTCATCAGTACAGTACAGCTGCAGCATCAGTATTATATCACGGCCATTTTGAAACGAGATACCATCGCATATGTGACAGTAACAGGATAACTCATGCAGGGCGAGATACAACGTCTAATACCGTGATATTGCAGTGTTCCTGCCGTTTAGAATTCTGCTCTAGTCGTCGGTACAGTACAGCTGCAGGATCTGGATGTAACAGGGACTATTTTGACTCTTTTGGGGTCATATAGTGGGTAGCGTAACAGGGACTATTTTAACTCTTATGGGTAATAATATAGGTACCTACCGGGAGTTACAAAAAGGTTATAAGAAGCCGAAAGAAGATATGATTTGTATGTCCTTGTGTACAATAAAGTATTATTGAATTAAATTGAATTGATAACTCATGCAGGGCGAGATACAACGTCTAATACCGTGATATTGCAGTGTTCCTGCCGTTTGGAATTCTGCTCTTGTCTTTGGTACAGTACAGCTGCATCATCTGGATATGTCGTGTGATGCCGGCTTAGAATAGCATCACCCCAATTCTACCTGTGGGTGTTGTAAAAAGCGATTAAGGGATAAGGTATAGTATTTTGATATAGAATATAGAGATGCACAAAAACGATGCAGAATGTCCGTCATATAATATTTTACGGTACAAGGAACGAATAACATAATATTCACTCATTTATTTAAAAGACCTATATATAGGTAGGTAAATATTGTTAGAAAAATACAAAATATACAAATACAAAATATTATACGATCCTTGCATCGTACCAATATTATATCACGGATATTCTGAAACGAGATGCCATCGCATATGCGACAGTAACAGGATAACTCATGCAGGGCGAGGTACAACGTCTCATACCGAGATATTGCAGTGTTCCTGCCGTTTAGAATTCTGCTCTTATCATCCGGTACATTACAGCAGCATCTGGGTAGCATGACAGGGATTATTTTGACTCCATTGGGGTCATATACCGGGAGTAACAAAAAGGGTATAAGAAAGCGAAAGGAGGTCAAGGTACTAATGAAACTGAACAATCTCTCTAATAAAAGTGTGAAGATTATATTATTCGTTCTTTGCTTCGTACAATATTATATCACGGACATTCTGAAACGTGATACCATCGCATATGCGACAGTAACAGGACAACTCATGCAGGGCGAGATACAACGTCTAATACCGTGATATTGCAGTGTTCCTGCCGTTTAGAATTCTGCTCTCGTCTTCGGTACAGTCACAACCGTACAATGTTATATCATGGACATTCTGAAACGAGATACCATCGCATATGCGACAGTAACAGGACAACTCATGCAGGGCGAGATACAACGTCTAATACCGTGATATTGCAGTGTTCCTGCCGTTTAGAATTCTGCTCATGTCTTCGGTATATTACAGCTGCAGCAGCTGGGTCGCATAACAGGGACTTTTTTGACTCCATTGGCACAATTGGGCGGCCACCATAGCTTACTGTGTGCCATTGGGGTTATATCTATTTTTAAGAGATTCCTTATCTCTATTGTAGAGTCGGAAATGGAGAGATCACTGATGAAGTGACATACCTACCTATCTAGTTAGATAGTTAGAGTTGCGATAAAACAAAATGCTTGCCGTAATGATTGATACCTATTGCAAGAAAATTGCAATTTAGATCTCTTCAGTAAAAGTGTGAATATTGCTTATGTCGGGTGAAATTTTACTAGTGACTGATAGCGAAAACTCAGAATCGGCTGGTGATAAGGAACAACTTTTCCCAAGGAACATAGGTCGAAATATGAAAAATAATTTTGGACCTCTCATTGAGATACTCTCAAATCAGCTGATCGGCAATTTTGAAACGAGATACCATCGCATATGCGACAGTAACAGGATAACTCATGCAGGACGAGATACAACGTCTCATACCGTGATATTGCAGTGTTCCTGCCGTTATACCGTGCGTGATATTGCAGTGTTCCTGCCGTTATACCGTGCGTGATATTGCAGTGTTCCTGCCGTTTATAATTCTGCTCTCGTCATTGGAATAAGTAGTACAGCTGCAGCAGCTGGATAGCGTAATAGGGACTATTTTGACTCTTTTGGTGACATATAGGTACCTACCGGGAGTTACAAAAAGGGTATAAGAAGCCAAAAGAAGGTATGTCTTGAAAGTATTCTTGAATTGAATTGAATTGATAACTCATGCAGGGCGAGATACAACGTCTAATACTGTGATATTGCAGTGTTCCTGTTGTTTAGAATTCTGCTCTCGTCATCGGTACTAGTAGTCTAGAACAGCTGCAGCATCTGGGTAGCATAACAGGGAATATTTTGACTCCATTGAGGTCATATCTATTTTGAAGAGATTTCTTATCTCTATTGTAGAGTCGGAAATGGAGAGATCACTGATTCCGGGTTGAGAAAATACCTATCTAGGTAGTTGGAATTGCGATAAAACAAAATGCTTGCCGTAATAAAGGCACATACCTATTCAAGTTCTGAAATATATACCTATAATTAAAATCTTTTATGCACGCATTGATGTCATGCAGTGCATGGTCATATACCCTTATATTATAAATTGTAAAGTCAAACTGAAAAAAGTGATTTGAATACCCTTGACATACTTCTACAAATTACAATTGAAGACATCAATGATTTACCGTCAAAGTAGTCATAAATAAGTAAGTACCTATACAAATTCAAAATTAAAGGGTAGCTTAAAGACGAAACCTCGCTAAGCCCTTTGCATCGAAATTCAGACACGCTGGTCTAAAATATTTTACAAATATAACATGGACTTATCGTCCAAGTCCGAGATGGCGTGTAACCGTCGCTAGCACGTGTTGTTCTCAACTAACTGCCTGTTCGTGATTTCGGCTCGTAAGCTATCTTACTGGGGTGTATTGACTCCATACTTTATAGTATAAAATAATAAAAGCAAGCTATAGAGTGCGCCTAAAAATATAGAACGATTTGCAGTAGTCAGAACACTCAGAACACAACCTCTCTGTCTATATCAGTAGTAAAACGCCAGTGACAACATTATTGAACAATGATATTATATGTCTATAGAACCTCTATTACGTCTTCTCATACAATTATCGTATGTATCCAGGGAGCAACTGCTTACGTTTTGACTTTACAACAGTATAGCTTGCTTATATACCTACTTATAGTCTATGCTCCATACCATCTAGTAGTAGTAAATACTTGTATTGAATGAAAACATAAAACTTCTTTGCTCATGCACTTACGTTTTAAAATGTAAAACATTTTGATTTGCGGTTTTCTTCTATCTTGTCATCCCGAAAGGCAGCCATGCTACACGCAAATGCAGGCTCTTTTTGAAATCACTTTTAAGTTTATTTTCAGCCAGTCTGTCTTTGCCTTGTCCATCCGAGTCCCTACAATGTACAACATAGTATTGTACACCATAATACTTGCCGTCAGAGTAATGTACGACGTGATGAAGCACGACATGATGGATGGAATCAAAACAATGTCGCCATCCATCACCCCGTACCGAAAGTGTACGGGGGTGGATTGCACGACATGATGGATGGAGACATCACGTGTTGTGGTAGAATAGTGATGTGACTAGATCGATAATATTATATGCATTTCTAACTTAATCGATATTGTTTTTATATTCAATATGTCGAAGATATATCAGGAAGGGGCAGGGGGCACGAGCGGGAAGAAGGGCAGAAGAAGAAGCCCATAACAAAACAAAACATAAAATCTTACGCGCGTCAGGAATGTAAAACCAACAGCACGTCGTGGGCCTATACTCGTCGAGTACCTGATGGATACTTGATGGGTGGAATACTGCATAGTCAATTGCCGACTCCTGTCAGGATACTACATCGTCACATGGTATCTCGAACCACTGCGACTATAATGATAAACCACAGTATACTCACTATCACGTAGTCAGCTCTTCCATCCAGGCTGTTTCGTCCTTGCAGGACTCATCAGGCATGGTGTAACCATACGACAGCATTTACACCACACCTAGAGGAACAATCTCGGAACCTTAGACTCACGCTAATCCACGTCAGCGCTTCTTCGCTTGTCGTCAGATCCCGTTAATCACCAATCTTCAACGCCAGACACCGTTGAAGTCCTCTGCCTGCAGCCTTGCATGCCTACAAGGATAGACCACCAGTTATTATCACCATTCTCGTATGATTTCTGCACTTCACTAACGTTTCGCATACCAGTAACCTTCCGAGGGTAAAACGATAACAAACACTTCATGATGCCCTAAAATATTCCACTAGCCTTACGAAGCTAGGGCTCCACTATAGCCTGGAGACCCAGGTTTCTAAATACACCAGGATCATCATGATTCTATCGGATTACGATCGTAACTTCGAAAAGACACAAAGAAAACCATACCTTAGCTGAAACTGTCACAATCTCCACAAATATTCCGTAGCCCATACGAATCTAGGACTCAGCCATCACCTGAAGACCACAACTCCTCGAAATAGTCCAAGATTACCAAGATTTCGCCGGATTGAAATCTAACCTCAAAAGACAAGTTAACGGCAGCGCGGCCAAACCGAGAATGAATCAATCGTATTCGACACTCGAGTTCATCATTCGTCAATCCCACTCGAATGAGTTCATTCGTTCAGTCACTCAATCTTCCAATTTCATTACACAACCACGATTGTAACCCAAACTGGAACTGTCAAAGTTGTTTACTTAGTTCGCCGCCTGAGTTCTGTTTCGTTATTACGAAAGCAGCCATCAATGAACTGTGAGAACGAACTACATCGCCTCTAAAGTCAATCCAGTCTATCTTGCTGTCATTAGCTTACGGTGTACAAATAAAGCGCACCGTCTATATCGAGTGTTGCCAGCGCTATGCGTTTCGTTTCTGCAAGATTCAACTAGCAATGGAATGGAAAGACAAATTATCAAAACGCGAACTATCAACTGTCAAATAATTTCACTAAATACCCACAGAATCTGATCATTCTCCGACACGGCCATTCTGACAAGTCACACGTCCTCGTGTGCATTTGAAACAAAGACAAGATGTTATGAATGACAAGCTCGGCCTACCTGACCAAAACAAAACTAAGAAAATGTCTGATCAAACATTCGCTTTACAATAAAACAATGAAAAGTAATCAAAGGGAAAACAATAGCTAAAATCATGATCTTCGCCTAACTAGTAAGTTGCACAACTCACTTCGGGCTAAGTCAGCCAATACCAATAGCCTCATCGAGACTTCGGGCCACTCCAAGTCAGCCAATACTAATAGTCTCATCGAGACTTCGGGCCCCCGCCATACCGTCAGTCGCGCACCGCTCCCTGAACGACCATAACATGGTCGCAGTTACGACTACGACTAACGCATACAGTGCAGCCAAATAAATCATGATTTTACCTCACGTTTTGTAACTATCAACACAACCAGTTGAAGACCAGCAATGTTCTTATCAAATCACATTACTATCGATATGATCAAAAGGCACTTTCTCAATTAGCAGTCAATAATTATAATAAGGATCGAACATTATCAAACTACTACAATTTTGATCCAACTTTGTCTGGTTCCTTTCTTCACAAGATTGCCTAACTAAAATCGCATTACCTTAGCTTTACTTCTATACCTACACGGCAATGGAAAACGATACGACACTGTATTTGAACTTAGATCACGATAATCCAAAACTACGAAATTTCCTCGAAACACTACCATCGCCTAAGCCTGTCCAAATAACAAACAACGGAACGAAATCCGGTAAATTGATTCACCGCACTTTATTTTATCAAGCAAAAATCTACACCACTATCAAAGTAAAATGATTACGACTCACTGGATTGTTCAAGTGTCCCGTGAAATTAACTACTCACAACCCGAACCACAAAAACAATAGTAAGCTATCCTATTACCATACTCCCGACAGAAAACAAAGGTAATCCCAAGAAAACTTTGGTATGCATCCAGTGTCCGACAAATCCCAGTGCAACCACAAACCGTTGCCTGCCCGATCTCAAGATAACCTGCAACCAGCGTCTGATAGATCACAGAACAACCTTCACCTGGCGTCTGATCCGATCTCAAGACAACTGTGCATCTGGCATCTGACAGATCTCAAGACAACTGTCAATGGGTATCCGATAGATCTCAAGACCACAAGTATGCCATATCAAAGATTTCTCTCATAGCAAAGCACATAACAGCAATATGATGATTGCCAATTATGTTTACAACTATCCACCATCTAAGACAATATCCTAAGGCTCCTTACAATCTAAGCCACGAAAACAATGGTCAAACCAAACAACCATGTACATTGATAGCACAACAATGTGAAAATCGAAACGCTTCACATAAACATAGTTAATCTCACTGTCAAACTCCGAAGATAACAAAGACCACAAAAACAAGGGTAATCCCACTGTCAAAATCCTAAAACAACCTAAACCATGAAAACAAGGGTAATCCATACCGCTAGAAAACATTTGACATCTATCTCAAATAATCATCAATACACAACTATCTTCATTGATACTCCATCCCAGTACCATGTTTCTCATAACGCAAACCACTAAAACAATGGTCATCCCACTTCTGATGTCGAAGATATATCAGGAAGGGGCAGGGGGCACGAGCGGGAAGAAGGGCAGAAGAAGAAGCCCATAACAAAACAAAACATAAAATCTTACGCGCGTCAGGAATGTCGGGATATAAAACCAACAGCACGTCGTGGGCCTATACTCGTCGAGTACCTGATGGATACTTGATGGGTGGAATACTGCATAGTCAATTGCCGACTCCTGTCAGGATACTACATCGTCACATGGTATCTCGAACCACTGCGACTATAATGATAAACCACAGTATACTCACTATCACGTAGTCAGCTCTTCCATCCAGGCTGTTTCGTCCTTGCAGGACTCATCAGGCATGGTGTAACCATACGACAGCATTTACACCACACCTAGAGGAACAATCTCGGAACCTTAGACTCACGCTAATCCACGTCAGCGCTTCTTCGCTTGTCGTCAGATCCCGTTAATCACCAATCTTCAACGCCAGACACCGTTGAAGTCCTCTGCCTGCAGCCTTGCATGCCTACAAGGATAGACCACCAGTTATTATCACCATTCTCGTATGATTTCTGCACTTCACTAACGTTTCGCATACCAGTAACCTTCCGAGGGTAAAACGATAACAAACACTTCATGATGCCCTAAAATATTCCACTAGCCTTACGAAGCTAGGGCTCCACTATAGCCTGGAGACCCAGGTTTCTCTAAATACACCAGGATCATCATGATTCTATCGGATTACGATCGTAACTTCGAAAAGACACAAAGAAAACCATACCTTAGCTGAAACTGTCACAATCTCCACAAATATTCCGTAGCCCATACGAATCTAGGACTCAGCCATCACCTGAAGACCACAACTCCTCGAAATAGTCCAAGATTACCAAGATTTCGCCGGATTGAAATCTAACCTCAAAAGACAAGTTAACGGCAGCGCGGCCAAACCGAGAATGAATCAATCGTATTCGACACTCGAGTTCATCATTCGTCAATCCCACTCGAATGAGTTCATTCGTTCAGTCACTCAATCTTCCAATTTCATTACACAACCGCGATTGTAACCCAAACTGGAACTGTCAAAGTTGTTTACTTAGTTCGCCGCCTGAGTTCTGTTTCGTTATTACGAAAGCAGCCATCAATGAACTGTGAGAACGAACTACATCGCCTCTAAAGTCAATCCAGTCTATCTTGCTGTCATTAGCTTACGGTGTACAAATAAAGCGCACCGTCTATATCGAGTGTTGCCAGCGCTATGCGTTTCGTTTCTGCAAGATTCAACTAGCAATGGAATGGAAAGACAAATTATCAAAACGCGAACTATCAACTGTCAAATAATTTCACTAAATACCCACAGAATCTGATCATTCTCCGACAAATATATTTTTTAGTAAGCTTGGTCGCTCACTTCGTTCGCTCCAGGGGGTCACTGTTCTAACCTAACCTAACCTACTGTGTCGGATTTGTGTTAAATGTGTTTTTTCTATTGCGGGGGGCTGCGCCCCCCAAACCCCCCCTTGTGGGGGGGCTTCGCCCCCCCCGTCCCCCCTCCGTGGGTTGCCTTGCATGTCATGTTCGAATAATGAATCGATAAGTCGATCAAAGTCAACACTGTCACATCACTACATCCGCTGTGACGTCATTTGTTTTGATTCCATTTCCACCCCTGTACATTATCGGTCCGGGCCCGTATTTCAAGACCATCCATCCATCATGTCGTACAATGATCTGCTGTACAATACGCTGCCGTGCGTTAACCTGCTGTGCATTAAGTATGTCGTGCATTGTGGTTCCCCGTCCATCCTTGAACAAGTCTCTATATTCCCGAAAGTGAGTTTTACATAATGCAGGATGCAAATATGTTTTTCCAGAAGAATGCAATAGGTTTGATTTGATAATCGTTAAAGCTACACTGGTAAAATGACGACATCACAAAGGTAAATAAAATAGACCTCAAATATGATAATGCTGTTTGCACCTACAGTATTGCAAGGTTCCGTCGTTAAAAGGATCTTTCAGTATCAAAACCACACAAAAAGTTTTATTAAAAAATCTTTAATAATACTCTTACATCTCGTTTTGTATCTAAATACAATATTTACAAACTTACCTACTTAATTTAAGATAACTTTATCTAACGTAATGTCACAATATGTTACTTTTGTCACTGTTGTAACCCCTAACCTTAATTGGCAGTTTTAAAGGCAGTGTTCGTAGCTGATTATTACCAGATCTCATACAAAACATTAATATAAAAAAGCTCAAAACTAATTACATTAGAAGAACTAATAAATATAGCGTCCCAAAGACACACAATATTTCGCCAACTTTCGTTTGACCAGTTTCTTTTTAATAATTATTTTGAACACAATTTATTTTGAGTTGGTAACAAATATAGAATTCCCTACCAACAACAAAGATGAGTATTTTTTCACACCACATATCGTTCGTTTGCATTTTTTAAACTCTCAAATATTGTGGGCCTTTGGGAAGGCAAATGTTTACCTAAATTTTAAATAAATGGTTCACCAATATACGAAATTTACATTTTAAATATTATATCACACGATCTTGTTTCTCTGCTATTCAAAATTACAGTAATTTTGTTACAAATGGTAAAAATTAAACTTACCTATTGGTGATCGAGAAATGTGGTACAAAGTAAAAAATTTGCTATCTTTAGTTGCCATAAACACAACATTGCATTTTTAGACAGTAGATTTTAACAGTCAATAAACATACATACATACATACAAAATATTCTGTTCAGTTTTGCTCAAAAACACTCTCCAACGCTTTTAATAAATCATCAACATAGAGCATAAACTGTAATAGGTAAAATTTTGGCACCAATCTTGGTTTTGTGAACTTCTATGTTCAACTTATCTTCCGAAAGAAAATATTTTGGCACCAATCCTAGACGTGTTCAACTTGAATTCCAATAAAATATCCTATCTCCGTTTCAGGAGTAAAATGATAGAGCAAAATCGAACAGAAACTGGTTCCTACTAAGGTAACTATCGCCTGGCGGCAGGCGCTTGCGTGTGGTGCTGACAACCCTCAACGTTCTCGGGCCAATCACAGACGTTCTCGTTAGGGTTGAACACCAGGTTGGAGGGGCACGGCATGTGGTGCTTTCTCTCTCCCTCGCACATGTAGTACATGGTACAGTCAGCTCGGTCCTTGTGGTAGGAGATGTGGCCGTCTTCTTCTTCACAGGTCACTTCGTTGGCTGCGGAAGAATATTAGAAAATTATTGTCAGTGAGGCATGGGGAACTTATAACGCAATAACTAGACGTTCTGATGATATTGACGATAACAAGGTAAAAGAGTATAAACAGAAGATCCCGTTCCATGAAAAAGTTCTCCCTATTTATTACCTTTTTGCCCAGTTCCTACTTTGGGTTTCTGGATCTTGCCTTTGGCAAGCGCTGATCGTGTCATTAACGCTGAGATATTTTTTGAATTTGCATTCTACCGAATTAATTGATACATTGGTATACAGCTTAGCTTTTATTTAGAATATGCCATCTTTCTTCTAATAAAAAAAATCATCAAGATATACTCACGATCCTTAGTAGTGTACTGTCCGTTGGGGTTGCTAGACTCGTAGGGTCCGTCGTACTCCAATCGCACCTTGTACCCGCTGAGCTCCTGTTTCATAGCCGTGATCAGCGGGTACTTGCCGGTACCACAGGAGCCTCTGAAGTCGTCCATGTCGATGGACCACACCATGATGCCGCCGAAGCCTTCTTCCTTCAGCCAGGCCATCTGGATACACAAATGTCTCTTTTAGAACAAGCAATCAAAGAATTGATAAAGTTCTTTCGTTGTAAACCGTGGCGGTGTTCAGTCAAAAAGGTTGCAAGAAAATCTCTTCTGAGAGACTTAATGCTTGGAAGGGGACTACAGAATGTTATCATCCACCATCATCACCTAAACGAAGTTGAGTTGACTGTTAGTCACAATTACGAAATTTATTGAGAGGCTATAATTTTGGCAATTGGGATCAAACTGAAAGGCATCTCTTTTTATTTCAATGCATTTTTCAGTTTGAGAATGTACCTTAGTCTTGAGCGACCTCTCGTCATCGAACCCGACCCACTGGTCTTCCCGGTAGGCGAAAGGCACCATCTGTTCATTGTCCCACACCAAGGTCGTGTTGTCTTCGCGAAGGAATTCGCAGATCTCGTAGTAGGACATGAAGCCTGCCTCGTTGGTGTAGCGGCCGGCGTTGCCTGAGGAGAAAAGAATTGGGTCAGCAAAGAAAGAACTGGAAAAAGCAACAATTTATTCCTACTTTTTGGAATGGTAACGGCACATATTTGCATAGCTTCTAGTAGTAATGCCTCACAGATCTTACTACAAAGTACGGGGTGTTAGGGACGGTGTAACGAAAACTTTGCAGGGGTGCTCAGACCATGATACTGAACAACTTTTACTATGGAGCCAATGATGGGAAACGAAAAAAAATTACCGACCTCCCATACAAAGTCAGTCAGCTGATCGTGAATTTTGTATGGGAGGTCGGAATATTTTTTTCATTTCCCACCATTGGCTCCATAGTAAAAGTTGTTCAGTTTGATGGTCTGATCATGCCTGCAAAGTTTTCGGTACACCGTCCCTAACACCCTGTATATCCTTATTTTTCTTCTTCGTCGTTTCCTCATAGCTGAGGATATCAATAACCAAAGGTTGTCCAGAGACCGCTTATCCAGAGCAATATGTATTGCTTTCTAGGTGAGTTTCAGTGACTAGTCTTGGGTAGTTT
Organism: Phthorimaea operculella; assembly: GCA_024500475.1. Taxonomy (NCBI): domain Eukaryota; kingdom Metazoa; phylum Arthropoda; class Insecta; order Lepidoptera; family Gelechiidae; genus Phthorimaea; species Phthorimaea operculella. The sequence goes on from JANFCV010000121.1 coordinate 286,592, forward strand.
GAGTTGTCCTGGACAAACGCAAATGAACCTACCGCCTCCAGAAGCCGGGGCGCCGATATCAAACTGTATGTCGTTGATCAGCGTGAACGACCTGCCGTAAGTCGGCATCCCGATCATCAGCTTCTCCTTGACTAGTCTTGGTAGTGAGTAGTCCTGGGCAAATGCAAGTGAACCTACCGCCGCCAGAAGCCGGGGCGCCGATGTCAAATTGCGTGTCGTTGATCAGCGTGAACGACCTGCCGTAAGTCGGCATCCCAATCATCAGCTTCTCTTTGACTAGTCTTGGTAGTTTGAGTAGTCCTGGGCAAATGCAAGTGAACCTACCGCCGCCAGAAGCCGGGGCTCCGATGTCGAACTGCGTGTCGTTGATCAGCGTGAACGACCTGCCGTAAGTCGGCATCCCGATCATCAGCTTCTCCTTGACTATTTAGTCTTGGTAGTTTGAGTAGGTAGTCCTAGGTAAATTCATGTGAACCTACCGCCGCCAGAAGCCGGGGCTCCGATGTCGAACTGAGTGTCGTTGATCAGCGTGAACGACCTGCCGTAAGTCGGCATCCCGATCATCAGCTTCTCCTTGGGTGCGCCTTGCCGGACCCACTCGCGCGCTGAGTAGTCCTAGAGAAAGAAAAAGACGATATATTACAATATTCTGATTCAGTTCTCCAATCTGATACTAACTCTTGTAGAGGAAATAGATATTTTTGCGAGAGGCAATTGCTGACGCCGCCATCGCTGTACTATACTGTCCAACCGTAAATTGGAACTGAACATTACCGATGCACTGACTTTAGTATAATGTTCTCCACTGAGAATCCGATGAATCATGTAGAAGCGGAAGCACAAGATTTTAAGTATACAAAGATCAGTCAAAGAAAAATTTGAAGTACAAAAGATAAAATTGCATACCACAGTGAGTTTCTTCTGGTAGCTAGTGGCACTCTCGAGTGGGAAAAGCGGGCTGTTGTGTCCGACCTGGCGCTCCCATTGGCCGTGGAAGTCGTAAGTCATCACGTTGATGAAGTCCTGAAAAATAAATTAGATCATACGATTAATCCCATTGTATTTGTAAATAATGGTTTCAAAGAAGCTAACGCTGAAAAAACTGGTAAGGTTTAAGAAGTGTCTTGACTTGCTGTGGAACAGTCGGAAACTCTTATATCCTGCTGAACACTGAGTGAAAAGGGTAGTGGTTCGAGTAGTCAAACAGAACTTAGTCGACGAATTTGAAAGAGGGTAGAGATATGTTTGCCCTTAGAAAGATGACATCACTCGCCGAGCCGGTCTACTCGTGACCATGGAGCGTGAAACCGCTCCAAAATATCGAGGTAATCAAAAACCTTACCGCGGTAATGATCCCGTTCAAAAAAATTATAATAATATAAGTGGTTTAAAAGTTGCTTACCAAGTACTTGGAGATCTCAGGCACGTCGTAACCAGCGGCGATGGCTTCGAAAGACGCGGGCACGGCGGCGGTGAGGAGGAGACGAGGTTGTCCTGAAGTCTTGGCTTCTCCTTCGAAGGCCAAGCGAAGTTCTTTGAGGAGGGAGACGAAAGCAGCACGGTCATCGGCGCCCCTGTAAAAGGATTTTACGCCTATAGAAGTAGGTAAGTCTTTTTTGAGTCAGTTCAATCTATCATAGACTTTATCTCTCTCCTGTACCTTAGGTATTTGGAAACACATTTGGGTTTGTGGATTGAATTTAGAGTTTGACTGTCCACGGAGAAACGCTGTATTTTGAAGACCATAGAAATAAGAAGAAGAATGATGATTGCACACTTGCTACGACAACTTCATAAAAAACATCTTTGGAGGAAAAGTAGAAGGAAAGATAGGCAGATTTAGCACTAGACGCAGTATCGTGTCGTATCAGAAGATTAAGAGAAAAGATTGGAAATTACTTCAACGACATGAGTTTAACTCCTAATTTTGAAAACGAACCTAAAAAAAGACTCACCTAGGGTATTCCCAATCGACATCAAGTCCGTTGAACTGGTAGTCCCTGAGGAACTCGATGGCTTCGTATACGAACTGGTTCATGCGGAAGACGTTGGAAGTCAGCTCTTTGAAGGGGGTGGAGCCGAACGCCCAGCCACCGATGGCCAGCAAGATCTAAAAAAATATTTTATAAGATTTTATATGCAGACAGATGTGTACACTACACTTGTTTTTATACTGAATAAATATATTTTGCACTTTATTACTCACATTATCAAGACTGAAAGTAAATGGAAGGCAACACAGTTATAGGAAACCTTATTTGTCAACTTTTAGGTTGCAAAAGCGCAGTTATAAAAAAAAGGTTACAGAAAATAAAAATAAATAGTATGAAAATATCACTGTGAGTGCATTAAGATCCCAATTGGCAGTAAAAATGTCTGTAGGTATAAAATTGGAACAGGAAAAGAAAGATGTTGATTCGAAAAAATAGAATAAAAAAGTTTCATAATTAGTGATACTCAGGTATGTGAGAGGCAAGCTTTTAGTTAATTTGAAAGCCCTGAAATTCAACACCAACTTTATAATATACAACATAGATTACCTTTATTGAAACCAATTTGAATCTGCAAAGTTTTGTCTAGCTACGGTAATAGTTCGGAGTTGGAATCAGATAATAGCTTTTAATCACCCAGCCAACTCCAATTTACGAAACTAGAATGCGAGGCCTACACTTGACGTTCGTTGCTGCGTATTTTTGGCGATCCGCTAATGTATGCGTCTGTCAGATGCATACAAATTTCGAATTCCCCATACTAAAAACTAACGTTAAAATAGCGCAACGCAAAAACTTGCGTAGTATTGATTAAATAGGTCCGTGGAGTTATATAAACACAGTGGATTATAAGTAGCACACCATTTTATTCTCTTGTTGATAAAGTGACAACGTCTCATTTACATGCGACAGATTAGGTTTGCTATGGTAGTCAGCCAGCGCTAATACATGCAACCTCCAACACGCCCCCTTAATCTGTGGCATGTGTACACATCTTAAAACTCATGTGCATGCACCTTTACAATATTCAGTGTGCATACACCCTAATAGTTTAAGCATGTAGCTTTATGAGCCTACGTACAACTACAGTGTTGATCATGAATGACCATTTGTCATTATACAGTAACAGCATAAAACAAAACGAAAACAAAAGAAATTAGTCATTACAAAACACAACATAAATAATAATAACTAACACAGTTTAGTTTACGTTAGCCTAATTATCCTTTCTCCTCAAATATCGCCCTCTTAATGGGTAATTTCTTTAAGAGTAGTTTTAGCTTAGGACCTGATAAGGCTTTAGTTAGCATGTCCGCACACATTTCTTGCGAAGGCAAGTACCTAAGCTCTACAGCTTCGTTTTGAATCGCCTCGCGGACAAAATGGTATCTAATGTCAATGTGTTTAGTCCTATTGCTATTCATTTTGTTTTTAGCTATTGTGTGTGACGACTGGTTGTCGTTGTAGATTGCTACCGGTTTGTTATAGCTATCGTTAATCAAACTCTGTAGCAAGCTTTTTAAATAAATAGCTTCTTTCGATGCAATACTAAGACCTAAGTATTCAGCCTCAGTCGAGGATAAAGTCACGCATCTCTGCTTACGACTTTCCCATGTGATTAAATTTTCGCCTAATTTGAAAATTAAGCCCGTGAAAGATTTTCGATCGAATGACCCACCATAATCCGCGTCCACGTAGCCATGTAGTTCTAAGTTACGTGATTTTTGGAAGGTGAGCGCGTAGTCGGAAGTGCCTTTCAAATACCTAAGTACACGCTTTGCACAATTGTAATGCACCTCATCAAAGCACGAGTTGAATTGAGACAAAAAGCTAACTGCGTGCGCGATGTCTGGTCTACTGTTTTGAGCTAAGTAGTTCAAACATCCTACTAGGTTTTGATATGGCAACCTACAACCGGATTCTGAAGCTTTGTCTAATTTGAGACCTACTTCCATGGGGGTGACGACTGGTTTGCAGTCCGTCATACCGAATTCTTTCAGAATATTGTGAACATATTGTTCTTGGTCAAGGTAGATGGTTTTATCATCTCGCCTAAGTCGCATGCCTAGTACGTGCCTAGCTGGACCTAAATCTTTCACTTTGAACTTTTGCAATAATCCAGTTTTTAGTTTTTTCTTCTCGTTCACGTTATTTTTGCCACAGAATACAAAAATGTCATCTACATATATTACTACAACTATTCTGTTGCCATCGCTCAGCACCTTCTGGTATAGGCACGGTTCTATCTTAGACTGCGCGAAACCTAAATTGAGCATCTCCCTGTCTAGCTCATGGAACCAAGCATTGGACGCTTGCTTGAGTCCATACAACGATCTCTGCAGTTTACATACCTTGGTCTCTTGACCCTTGACGATTGCTCCCTTAGGCTGATGCATGTAAATGTCTTCCTTCAGCTTACCGTATAAGAAAGCGGTAGTCACGTCCCACTGGTCAATGAGCCAATCGTATTCAGCAGCTAGTGAGAATAATAGCCGCAGAGTCGAGCTCCTAACTACAGGTGAGTATGTCTCATTATAGTCTACACCACGTACCTGTGTAAAGCCTTTAGCTACGAGTCTAGCCTTATATTTTGATACTTTACCATCACTGTCTCTTTTTATTTTAAATACCCATTTGCATTGTATCGGCTTCTTGTCACGTGGTAAGTCCACTAGTGACCACGTTTCATTTTCCTTTAACGATTGTAGTTCAGCTTCCATAGCCTTTTGCCATAGTGCACTGTCAGGTCTACCTAACGCTTCTTCAACAGTCATTGGATCACCGTCAATTTCTGCAATGGCATTAGCAATAGTGCAGGTTCGTGAGTAGTCAACAGGTTTACGCTCTCGAAGGTTATATCTCCGTTGCGGTGCCTCAGAGTCAGTTTGAGGTTCCACGTTACTCGTTTCAGTGAGTACTTCCTGTTGTGTTGCTTGGGGATTCATGTTTGATGTCCCCGCTTCTTCGATTTCTGTATTGTTTTGTGAAGAGTCGCAAGGTTCATTTAAATTCACAGGTTCTATTCGTTCCTCCTCGAAATCAACAGGAACGACTGTGTGCTTCGTCACTTGCGTACCGTCACCAGGAAAAACATTCTCTAAAAACTTGACGTCTCTGTAAAGTGTTACTTTGCCTGTTTTAGGGTCCATTAGTCTGTAGCCTTTTGTGGTTTCACAATAGCCAATGAAGATGAGCGCTTCGGTTTTCATGTCAAGCTTTTGGCGCTTCTGTTTTGGTAAAAGCCCATAGGCTTGGCAGCCGAATATTCTTAAGTGACTCAAGTCCACTTTCTTACCAGACCAAAGTTCCTCCGGTACTTTATTGGCGACTGCTTTTGTTGGGCTACGATTTTTCAAATACACCACGGTAAGTACCGCCTCAGCCCAGAACTTCTTGCTTAGATTTGCTTCACAAAGTAGGGTTCTTGCTTTCTCAATAATCGTTCTATTCGCCCTCTCAACTACGCCATTCTGCTCTGGTGTGTAGGGCACTGTTTTCTGGTGTTGTATACCAGCCGATTTGAGAATATTATCGAATTGTCGATTGCAAAACTCTTTGCCGTTGTCAGACCTGAAGATTTTTATTGACTTACCAGTCTGATTCTCAACTTCTGCTTTGTACTCTCGAAATTTGTCGAGGGTTTGACTTTTATTTTGTAAAAAGTATACGTGCGTTTTGCGCGTGTAGTCGTCGATGAAAAGAAGCATATATTTTGAGCCAGCAAAAGATGGTTCCTCCATCGGGCCACACAAATCACTATGAACAATTTGTAATGCTTCTGTAGCTCTAGTTCCACTGTTTTTGAATGGAGATCTCGACGTTTTACCCTGAATGCAAGGCACGCATGGCTCGGTTTTATCAGTTTTATTGATATTTATTCCAGTAACCATTTTTGTCAACATGTTTATGTAATTTTGTCCTAAATGTGCCAATCTTCGGTGCCATAAATTTGTCAGTTCATTTGACAGAGTCAAGTGGGCGATGCAGTTGTCATTTTCAACGAGTTCAAAAATTCCGTCTATTTCTTTCAGGTTCGCAACTTTTTGGTCATCACCGTTTTCTATATAAGAACCTTTTCTGTGAAAATGTACTGAATATTCTTGCTTTAGAAGATTGCTTATAGAAATTAAATTCATGGACAAATCTGGAGCATGTAACACGTTAGGCAATGAAAGTTTTGAAAAAGTCTCGTCAAAACTTACTTTTGGCGCGGCATTTCCTGTGCCTTTTACTGGAATTAGCGAGCCGTTCGCTACTTTTATATTTATTTTGCGCTTTTCAATCTTGTAGTCGTTTAACTTTTCGGAATCTTTAGTCATATGGTTAGAGCAGCCACTGTCCAAATACCAACTGTCAGTATCGGCAGTTTCCTTGGAACACATGCAGACGGAGCACACTCCTGCGGCTCCTGCGACGTGCTTGTTGCTCTTTGTACATTCTTCCGACGGCTTGTGCCACTTGTGGCACTTATAGCATTTCGACTTTCGATCTGGCTTAGCACTGTTAGGCTTGTTTTTGTAAACCTTGCTAGCTTTAAACGCTGCGAGCTCTTTATCGTCGTTCGACGTAGCTTGCCGGTTGCCTTCTTGTAGCAATTTAGTTTTTATTTGCTCTAGGCTTACCTTTGTTCCGCTGTTGTCAACAGCCATGATTAACGGATTGTATATCTCTGTTAGCCCGCTCAGTAGGATAGATATAATCCAATCATCATCAACTTTTGCGTCTATATCTGCTAACTGCTGAGTGAGGAAGATCACTTTAGTAATGTACTTTTCCATGTTTGGGAAGTTTACTAGTCTGCAGTCCCACAGTTCTCTTTGTAGTGCAATGCGCCTCCCCCATCCTTTATCTTCATATGCAGTTTTTAAACTTTGCCATACTTGTTTTGCGGTTGTCGCGTTGAAGACATGGGCATAGCATTCTGGCTCGATGAGGAGGCATAGTGTAGTCCTTGCTTTTCTGTCGGTATCTTTTAAGGTAGCCGGAAGTTCCGTACCTTCATACTCAACTGCCTTATACCAATCTTTTGATTCTAGGTAGTTTCGGGTCGCGAATTTCCATACAGCATAATCGCTCGACCCTTTGAGTTTTTTGATTCCGCACACGCTCGGAGAATTGTCATCTGACATTTTACACTATAGCATTAAAAGACACTCACAAAATAAAATATAGATTTCAAAAAATGGTATAAGTTTTTTATGCTACTTTTCACGTAATAAAGCACATAACCTATTGGTTAAATAGGTCCGTGGAGTTATATAAACACAGTGGATTATAAGTAGCACACCATTTTATTCTCTTGTTGATAAAGTGACAACGTCTCATTTACATGCGACAGATTAGGTTTGCTATGGTAGTCAGCCAGCGCTAATACATGCAACCTCCAACACGTAGAAATAACACAGCACAGAAACTTTCGATGCTCTATTTTTTAACGTTTATTTTTAGTATGGAGAGTACCTAATTCATAATTCGAACGCATCTGACAGACGCATGCGTTAGCACTTCGCTAAAAAAGCACAGCAATAAATGTTACGTGTGGGTTCCTCCTTACGAAACTAGCACGTGATGGGGGTTCAAACTGTCTGTTCTATTGTCTACATGATACGCTTCATCTATCGCGATTATGGAGCAAAGTTTGATAAAACACATCCTTCCGGTGCAAACTTTATGGATCCGGAACTTGGTTTACTGGCTTGCAGTGTAACTAACTTGAAAGTTTACGGTTGGTTGAAAGTTTTTCAACTTCTGGTAGGGTAGAGAAACGTCTGCAAGTTATCATGTGAATTTTTATGTAACTTTTTCTCTTACATTTCCACGCTTAATAAAAAAGAATACTTGTATTGGTAGATCGCTTCGCTATTCTTCGCCGTGTGATTCCAGCTTAGAATAGAATCACCTCAATGCTATGGTGTTTATAGGTAGAAAAGAAATATTTTCTAAAATACCTTGAGGTTAGGGTTCTTTTCTCTCAAAGCGATGACCTTGTCGTACATATCGGCGTCCTTCTCATCAGCCTCAGCCAGCTTGTGGTCCTTCAAGGTGGCGAAGGCGTAGATGACGTGGGTGCAAAGGTTGGGGTCCACGTTCTCAGGGGTGAAGCGGCCGGCGCTGGGGCGCTTGGACGACCAGGACGTCAGGTAGCACAGGACTTGAGGCTCGCGCTCTGAGGGAAACAAGCGTTATTAAGTTACGCGTTGGGGGAAGAAAAAAAATTATTGATAGTAGGCGTTATTTTGCGGAATTCCATGAGTCTGTTAAGTGTGGTTCGGCGATGGCAATGTACTATTTTTTTCTGACTTTGTAAGCTACGTCGATGATTTCTTAGTCTATTAAATTAATTTCACGACGATGGCATTTGGTTTATCGATACAGGAAATTACCATGAAATGTCAATGCCGCAAACAGCAAATCTAATGCGAAATGAAATTGAGCTTTCTCGTAATTTATTTCACTCACAAAAATGAGAGACCATTTCGATATGGATGTGAAAAAGATAGATCACTTTGTTTCATTACGGAATCCGAATCAAATTTAAAATTCCCAATCACATTAAAGGCCGGCGAGCCAATTTTTATATTGAAAATGCCAATCATGCAAAAATTGAAATCGAGTTTCAAGCCAAGCCAATCCCTCTGGAAGCTCGAATCAATCACTCTTTGACGAAGAAAAAGACAAATGATCACTATTTGAAATTCGTATCTCACACTTTGTCGGGGAAAGTTGGCAGAATTCCTAAAGAGTAATTTCACAAATCACTTTGCATACTGCAGCAGGGAAAAGGTTTTCTTCCTTGTAAAATACGTTATTTATTACCTTACTTGAGAACGCGTAAAAGTTGGGAAGTACTTCTAAAGATTGCCGCGCGATGTCATAACCTTGATGGCATTAAATCACAAAAGCCATTTCATACACGCACGTCAAACTTATCAGGAGCTCGCGCCTAAAATGAAAACATTATACGAGCTTTGTGTTTACGCGTTGTTGTCTGAAAGTCGGGGATCAGAATATAATGGGCAACAAAAGGCTTGAACGTGAAAGCACTCGATGTTACAAACTTTTAGCAACTATTTCGCGAGACGTCGACTTTTCTAAGCCTTTCGACTGGGAACAACGGCGCGCCAAGAGTGACCCTTGCGGGACTTCTTGACGTAAGATTTGTAGCTTTTAGTGTCGCGTTGATGGGGCCTGCTCGTGGCAGCTTGAGAGAGGTAACTTACAAATTGCTCGGGACGTTGTTTTGTTGTCGACGGCACTTGTCATTGGCTCTTAAGCCACTAAATAGAGTGTTTACAGAAGGTTCACTCGACTCTAATTAGGATTTTTGCGATAGTCATTTGTTACATAGCTATAGCCAGGGTTGCTACTGTTTTTGGATTTTTTGCACTCTCAGTGCTAAATTTTTCTCTAGGAAACTCATATTAGGTACTTGGAATAAAATTGGTTAAGAATTTTAGGACGTTTTTTATTACTGTTTTGATATTCTTTTACTTCTCTTCACCTACCGTCGGTACCCCACGGTCCCGGGTTCAAAACCCAGCGGTTTCTGATGAATTTTTCAACTTTCTTATTTATAATTTATGAGGGTTGCTACTGTCAACAATCTCAAAGTAAAAGAATATCAAAACAGTAATAGAAAAACGTCCTAAGATTCTAAACCAATTTTATTCCAAGAAATATGACGTTCGTAGCGACCAACTTCTTAGTCACCTTGACTTCCCCTGAGATTCCGATTATTTCCAGTTAAAGTCAGTAAGCTTCAAAATCTTCGCTAGTATTGAGTGAGCCATCTGTACAGGCGCTCGTAGTTTCCCTAATTTGTGCTTAAGCCTTGTCTTATGATTATTACGACCATTTCTGAGATGAAATTTCAGGACAATGCTGTCGCGGCGATGTCTCAAAAGATTTATTCAATTACTATTTCTGGGCAAACTTTTAAGATGCCAACAAATGGTTGTGTTGCAAAGGAAAGCTGCCAAAAATAAACAGTGAAACGGATAATTCTCAACAATAGCATTGTGAGAGACAGATTCAAATAATGTATTTTGTTCGCGTAACGTTTGCTTCCCTCGCTGCGTTAGAAAATGGATTTCCCAAACATTTCTAGTGATGTGATTGTTTGTTTATTTATCGCCAACAATAAGTACTTTTTACTTTTTGTGATTCGCATTACGTGGAACTATTTTTATATTAACTTCCTATTGTTTGGTACACTAACTAACATACCTATACTACTACCTACTACCTACTTATCATACAAGAGCGAGGAATTATGATACACAAATGGTACTAAACTATCGTCATAATAAATTCGAGAGCCTTTATTTTGCCAGTGAAATACTTTCCTGTTTTCTGTGTTTTAAGATTTATTTATTTATTTATTTATTAAGGTTTATTTTCAATATCAAGGTTTATGTTAAATATCCCCCTTCCTCTTTTACTCTCATTCAAACATTTGTTATGTCGGCCATCCATTTACCTAAAATACAGGAATTCTCAGTTTAGGAAATGGGCAATCCTCATATAACTACTTTTTATAAGTCCACCTATTTGTAATTAAGTTTATTAATAAAGAATATTCATTCCTTCTGTAGTAATGTGATATTTCATATTGCGTACATCACTACAAGTTAAGCTGTGCACTTGACAAGACATGGCGCGGTGCCTTTTCGCGTCTCTTCGTCTCTTTACTGGAGACGTGATGCCACCAACCCAGCTCGACACACAAATAAATCAGACAACTTGGCATAGTTTTACCCTACTGGTATAGAAGGAGGGTTTATGTTTTTTGAGGTATGTAAGTGAAGTAAATTCTATAAGGCCTGTTACTTGTAGTATAGGCTGTTGAAAAACTCTAACCCCCCGGGCTCGCGGTCTTCCACGCGAAAAGAAAAATTATTACCAGAAACTACAGACCTACCTAGATGTTGACATGTAGGATGTCGTTAGATTCGTCTTAGAAGTTTGAGTGACACTGGCTATTTTAAAATATCATTAAATCAAAATAGAGAAATTTGAAACACAAAATATAAGGTGAAATTTTACTATTGACCGATGGCGAAAATGCAGGACCGGTTGGGGATAATGAACAACTTTTCCCAAGTAATATGGCTCAAAATATGAAAAAAATTGGACCTCCCATACAAAATTGCCGATCAGCTGATTTAAATTACTATAGGAGGTCCAAATATTTTTCTCATTTTTCGACCTATGTTTCTTGGGAAAAGTTGTTCCTTAACACTTTGTTCTGGTTCTGAGTTTTAGCTATCGGTCACTAGTAAAATTTCACCATAATATACTTTGAAAATAAAATACCGCATTCGGTTTTTTGTTCTGAATAGTTTATGTTTGTTAATAGAGGTACGAGCTGATTTCTTATTTAAAAGGAAAATGCTTGGGAATTTATTTTCTCGTGACGCGAGAATATCCTGAATGATATATTTGATTCATGCGACGCGGTTGACGGCGGTAAAGACTTTCGGAATCACCATTATGCTCGTAGTGGAACGGAATTGTCACTGATAAAAGCTATGAATAGTTTAGTGCTTCAGACTGCGAATAATGGATAACGAATGTGCTTCTACGACATACATTACATTACATAACCTACATATGTATATGTGGCAAAAGCCTTAGTACAAAAAATCTAAAATACTTAAACAAGGACACTAACCTCCTGGGACCCCAGGTCCTCAGGCAAGGACATTAGAATTTATTTTGCACATTTAGAAAACTGTTTATAAATAAATAAATAGAATATCTAACCAAATTTGGTAAATTTCATCAATAATGAGGCCAAAAACACATATTTTTTAATTTTTTACTTTTTAATAATTTATACCATTAAATCGAATTTAAAAGAGGACTCAGGAGGTTAAAATAACCGTAATTTTTTCGTTGAATAATTGCATCAATGATTTTTCCCAATAGTAGCAATTTTTTCAGTTTCATATAGGTTAATTAAAAATTATTGCGCTATTTCCCTCTAATCGTTTCTGAATCCAATAATATTCCCTAACACATCCCTTTATTCCCTTTATAGTTACTCGTTGTCGTAGTTGACGGTTAGTACCTAGATCAGAGAGATGTCAAATGCAACATTAGATCAGTCAAATGCAACATCCCTCTCCAAGATCCTGGTGTTTATAAACTTGACTGTGACTGTGGACTCTCATACATAGGGGAAACAAAGAGGAATGTATCTACACGTCTCAAGGAACATATTGCCGATGTGAGAAACCGTCGTGACAGACAGTCTGCAGTGTGTGAACATGTGATGGATAATCCCACCCATTATATCAGGTTCGACAAGGCTGCAATCCTAGCGAGAGAGAAGAGATTTGTCCCTAGGAAGGTACGGGAAGCCATAGAAATTCAAATACATCCGAATTTCAACCGAGACACTGGATGGGGCATCTCACCAACTTAGACTCCACTGATTACACAGCGGAAGAACCAAAACCAACATACTGCAAGACCAACTTCACAAGACACGGTGTCTGCATTCTGCGTACAACCGGAACGTTATGCTAGGCAATTAAGAAATAGATGGCGGTAGAACAAAAATAATTTTAAATTCTAAATAATGACGTCTAACACCTTAGTCATCCCATATGGTCTTTCCTTCCCAGAGAAACACAAGTCAACGTCACTTAGTATTGCCACTTTATTTCAATAAAATACGTTTTGGGGTAAATTCAATCTCAGAAAAATGAGTTAAAATATTTCTGAATAGTTTTGTAATTTAGATTTACGTGTGTATTAACTTGAACTTTACAACAACACTGAAATTGTATTTATTAGTTACCGGTATCTTATATGATTTACAAAAATAATCATAAGAGTGGGTAGTTTTGGTAACCCACAAGCATGATGACGTAGTCTTGTGTTGGTCACGTGGTTCACGAGTCTCGGAAAGAAATACCAGGCGGAGTATCTTATTATACCATGAGTCATCCGTGACCACGGGCACTGCAAAGTGTCCGAAACGTCGGGTTAATTACAATCCTAAATAAAATACAACTAAAATCCGTTGAAGTTGTTTTAATTATTCAGAGAGATGTCTTTTATGCTTACGTCTACTTTACTTTAAACCATTCAGAGAGCAAAAGCAAAAGGTAAATTGAACCTTTTAATCAAATACATAACAAATAACTTGTAATGTAAAAGTGACAAGCTATATAGTGAAAGTGACAACTTAATGGGCTGGTGAAATATGAGTAATAGAAATTTGAAGCCATTTGACCTTATAAGGTTAAGTTAAGTCATATATTTTTGAATGACAGCTGTAAATATATTTGAATAGAACAACTATTATTGAGTTGTCAGTTCATTCATAATGTAAAAGTGTTTAGTTACGACTACGGAAGTTTATTCAATAACAGAAGATACCTATTAGTTAGGGAGAGAGGTTGCGACCCCCGCTCTGGGTCGTTCCTGGTGCAGAGGCTGTCCATTGCCATTCAACGTGGTAACGCGGCGAGTGTGATGGGCACCTTTGCGCCGGGAATGTCACGGGGCGGGATATTCGACTGACCCCTTTAGCTTTAAGTTTTACTTTAATTCGTTGTGTATTTAGCTCTTCATACTTTGATTAAATTAGTTACAAAATAATAAAAACAAATTATACTAATTGCTTCCTTTTGAACACGAAACGAGAAATAATAAGTATAACTGGCAATTAAGAGTGAGTTACGAATTGCGTGAAAGAAATTCAAAGGAAGGAAACTAAACCTCAAGCATAATAAACAAGAACTTAGAGCGGAAGAGAAATGAATTCAGTAATGATTTTATTTTATACGAGTATTTGTATATTACTTCTTTGACCTCGGCTGAATATCTGTCGGCTATGGCCAAAAACATGGTGGCGGTGCTACCACCAACAAGAGCATTCCCAAAGATGGTTGACGTGAGGTAGGCCGTTCATAAAAGATAGGGATGATAATAATTATTTGTAAAACTTCTAGGGCATCAAATATTTCTAATTTGTTGGGGCAATTTATGGTGCTTGGAGTGTAGTTTGATTCACATGTATGTCACACCTATTTGATTGTCCATAATCCCCAAACAGTTGCAGCTTACAGGACCTGTACGATGCTTCTGATAATGCTGTTAAAGTGGCACAGTATTAATCTAAACAATTTTTCAATTGTCTGAGCCGACACGACAGGAGAAGAAGGACATTAGTCTGGTGCAGAGTGGTTTGTTTTGATCACAATACGTGTATTATTGCTGTGGCATCTATCTTGCGCTATTAAAATTAAATTTTCAAGCTGACTTTGCTCTCGTGTTTCAACCCATGGATACAAAAAAATCAGTTAAAGCTACTTACTGTTCTTGTCCAGGATAGCAGCGTTCTTGTTCTTCACGATGACGGTCTTGTGCGGCTTCTTGACCTTGCTCAGCACCTCCTGAAGGCTGATGACCTCTGGTTCTGGTTTGTCAACCTCCACCAGCACGTTGGCAGCTACTGACGCCCAGTCCACGTCCTTCGCGTCCTTGCCTCGGGAGATTCCGCGGAGTTCCTCTCTGGAAAGCAGAGAGTTGACATCAAACAAACAACAAAATGTATCGATATCATCAGTAGTTGGATGAAGAAGAAAAAGTAATAGTGGAGTGGCTGCGTCCACTGCTGAGCATTGGCCATTCGCAAGCGCTTCCAATTTCCATATCTACACATTGCGACGCTCTCTATATTCGATCTTTTTCTTCTTTCGCCGATGAGTTTTGAGTTATGAGTCCATAAACGATCAGGTGGATGTCATCGCTATCTGCAAACTTGACAAAATGTAAACCAGTAGATTTACCTCATAGCTCCAATGAGCGGGTACTTGACGTTTCCACCGCAGACGTCACCGGAGAAGTCGTCCATGTCCACCGTCCACACCATAGCGCCACCGAAACCGTTGTCCTTGATCCACCTGAAGAAAAAGACAGTCTATTAGTCTATGACTTAATATGGGCGGAAAAAAAATAACCTAGCCTGTCTACTCTATAAGGTTACATTTAATTAAATACAAATCTCTGGAGGGATTTTGCTGGAGGGTGTGTTCTACTCACGAAACTGAACCACTTTTGATTGAAACTTTTCTTGGACATATAAAAAAAATTAGACCTCCCATACAAAGTCACACACTTTTTCAACATTTTTGTATGGGAGGTCCGAATTTCTTTTTTCGTATTTCGAAGTAAAGTTTCTAAAAAAAGTTGTTCAGTTTTGCGAGTAGACCACACCCTCAAGAGATTTGTACTTAATTTAATGTAACCCTATATAACCAAACGTTCTGGCGTCAAGTTGTTAGTTAGGCTGTGATTATTCAGGTCATTAACACTGCCAGTTTTTTATGAAACAATTAGATGTACTTTTGTATCGTCTACCTATTGAGTCACCAACACGCAGGGATGACAATAAGGATTTCATTGCGGGACGTGTCCTTAGAACGACCATGCGGCCCGGGTTCGATCCTCGATTTTTTTATTTCTTATTTTCGCATGTCGCAGATGACCCACTTGATTTATGATAAGTATCTAAGTCTGCTGCTGTTATTGCCATCGAATCTTTGTTCGTCTACCAGAAGGGTCCACTTACCTCATCTTGTTCCTGATGGACTTCTCATCGTCAAAGCCGACCCATTGGTCTCCCTTGATGGCGTAGGGCACTTTCATTTCATCATCCCACACATAGGTGGCGCCAGGACTCCGCAGCATTTCACAAACCTAGGAGAAAGAAAATTGGTATCAGTCATCATTTTCCTGCCCTTATCAGTTTGAGTCAGCGCAACATGTTTTGTTAGATCACAAAACCATGTAGCAAAATGATTTGACAATGTTTTATGAGAGACCGGCTAACTGACGTCAACTCTCTTTGATAATGCTATTTGTAGTGTCACCACCAACATACGGTTGACTATTTATTAGTCGACAGATATTCAGCTCGATGAGGTCAAAAACTCTACGTTGACATTTACGAAACACCCTGAGTTACTAGGGGTGGCAGTATTTTAGCCGCTACTACACAGTATCATAAATGTTACATAATGGTTGGTGTACGATTAACACCTCACAATACATTTTAAACAAGAAAATATTTGAAGGTGTGTTTTATAAACCTACCTACTTTTCTTATCATAACAAAGCTGATAGTAAATACTTCCCCATCATTACTTAAAATTCTTTGGACACTAAATTCCTCAGACGGAGATAATTCCCACTACTTACTCTACAAGTCTCACGTTCACGTGTAATTTGCTACAGTAACTTTTCTTGTTCGGGTTATGTATTGTTTGCGTGGCTAATGCGTTACTTAACCGGCAGATACGTGTTGGTTGGGTCGATCACACACGTGCCATGCGATGATACGATATTTGACAGTGAAAACTATGACATGTTTGGTAAATTTTAGCCACACAGAAGAGCGGTGTCGTGTTTTCATAAGTAGGTACAGCAAGTTTTTAACACTGGAGCGGAAAAATACAGCAAAAACCTCCGACGCGTCTGATCATCGATATTTTGCTAATAAAAGGCAAAGTGTGTGACGTCGTAGGTATGTTTGTTTTGTTTCTACATGTACAAAGCACACTGCGTTTTATAATCGGCATTTTCGTATTACATGGCATATTTGGCAAAGGAAAGGTACCTATTTTGTGTTTGGCCCTTGGAGGAACGCTCGGAAGATGCTCGAAGGTTTGGCCAGTACAAATAAATTGGACAAATACCGCAATATCTTGCGGCAAATGTGACAACCACTTAAGGAGTGAACTGTACACGTACGTGCTGGTTACTTGTCTGCTCGTAGGACTGAGCTAAATCGGTCTGACCCAGATGTCGGTAAGCGGAATCGAGTGATTGTGTACTGAACTCGGATTGATTGCACGTTTCAACAGGTAGTTAGGTGGTGAGATAAGAATCGACAATACTTATTGACATAGGTACCTAAATGATAAAATGGTACGAAACTAGTTCGGGGATTGTAGCGTTTGGGGAATGGCAAGAAGAGAAACTAAACTAGCCAAACACCGCATGCTTTTTATTCAAAAACCGATTTCTGTAGATAAAAAATGCTTTATAGAACCATCTACTCGTATTCTGTCAAACACGAGTCAAATTCCTATCTATGTTAAAGTAATTTTTCAGATTTAGGAATACCGTGTGGTAGCGGCTAAGAATACTGCAACCCCTAGTCCACCCAGGGTGTTTCGTAAAAGGCGAAGAGTTTTTGACCTCGGCTGAATAATTGTCGACTATGGTCATGGCAGCGGTGATACCAACCTACGTCCTACAATAACACTCCCAAAGAGGGTAGACGTCAGGCAGGCGGCCTGTCATAGAACATAGCTAAATCCTTTTACTACTGGATATTTTAGAGTAGAATATCATTCACACATCTTGATTTGGAATAAGGGAAGGAATATGATGACTTAGTTTAGAATCAGAATTTTGTACCCAGATCTTTGCATCACTGAAGAAAGCGGTTTTACTTTCGTTTCAACAAAAACAACACTTTAACATGTAACCACCCATTTGCACTAATCAAGATAGCTCCAAAAGTTATGTGATTAGTATTCTTTGTAGGGCCGCAGGTAACTTGTAGGGCTCCTGATTTCCATTTAGATGCAAGGTAAAGCTCCTCAACTCCAATCAGTGAATGAATTAGGGCTAAAAGGGAAGGTCCGTAGGTCCATGAATTATGGAAATGTGGGAGTGATCGGAGTTCATGCAAAGTGAAAGAAGTTAAGTAACTCATTAGCTTAGCTGCCTCTCTATCCATGAAATAATCTAAAGTAGGTTGTTGTGTAGGAACTTTTACTGTGGAGTCAATATTTGATCATGCCTGATAAGTTCTTGGTAGGCACGCTCCCATATTGCTTTTTAGATAATGCAAAAATATAAGCATTTCCTGTAAATTAGGAGAAGTCAGTTACAGAAAAAGAAAGAATCGGGTTTCAATCAGATCAGGCTTTCACATGAGATGTCTAATCTTCAGTTCGGTGATAATACGGAATACCAATCATAAATAGCCTCTAAAATGTGGCTGAGCATTAAAACTGCCGGTGTTGGAGCTGGCAACCTTAGCAGGTTCTCATCACCAAAGTTGTCTCTTTAGATAGGTAAACGTTTCGAAAGGAAAAGCCATGTGGTGCAATTTTTTAAAATTAAATTAGTTTTTCAAGTTGATAAATAAATCTGCCAGGATATTGGATAGCAACCCATACGTTGTGACCTCCTAAACTCCAAACAAACACTATATAGCATTCTTCCGATCGGTAGCCTTATGAGGTAAAACTTTGTCAATGGGAGCTTAGTCCTTTTATATTTTCTTACCTCATAGTAAGCCAAGAAGCCTGCTTCCTTGGTGTATTCTCCGGCTTTGCCTCCGTCCTTAGCGGGCGAGTTGACCTTGAAGCGGTTTGGGTCGGTCAGAGTGAAAGTGCGCCCGTATGTCGGCATACCTGCAAGAAATATGTCAAGTTAAGGTATTGGTAGAGCATGTTTCAATTAAACAACACGAGCAAAACGAATAGAATTAAGTATACAATTTGGGAATTATCTGCACAACTAACTATCCCGGTAGATGGAGTCCTGAGACGCGTTAGAGTTCAAGATACACTTGCACTATTTTGCAGGCTAAGATCGCGCTGTGGTAGCTCAGTTGGTAGAGGCAAATATCTGCAGTACAGATGGGTGCCGTGTGGTGCCGGCAGTGCCGTGTGGTGCCGGCAGAATAGAATAGCACCACCCCCTCTCTTCCTGTGGGGAACCTAAGAGGCGACCGAGGGATAAGCCCGACCCAAACAGCCAGGGCCAACCGTGGCGATTAATCCACCACAAAAGCATTCCCAAGGAGGGTTGACGTCTGGTAGGCGGCCGGTCGTAAAATTCAGCCAAATCCTTTTGCAACACGATTTTGTGTTCAACGAAACGTGTTGCGCCGACCCCAATTAATTGGGATAAGGGCAGGAAGATGATGATGATGAGATGCCGAAAGTCACAAGTTCAAATCCTGACTGCGGTGAAGAATATTCGCTTTCTTTGGTTGCGGTTACCTGGAGATTTTGGATATTTCCGACTGTTAGTGTACAGTTTGGTGAAGTTGAGATAATTAATTACCTATCATCACGTCCATAATGCAACAGCGTGCTCTTACTAGCTACACGCGAACTTATGCTAGAGTTTGCTTATACTTCTTCTTTTCGTGTTTGACACCGAGTCGTTCAACGACCCGATGAAAATGTGGCTAAGTTCTGGGCCGCAAAGAATTTTTGCCATCGACAACGACATGCATGAAAAAGAAATTTTATCTTACCTATAATAAGCTTTTCTTTAAGAGCTCCAAGTTTTGCATATAGGTCTGAAGTCGGAGTCGGATGAAGGGGCGTAGAGGGGCGCGGTGTGACCAGTCTCTCTTACAAAACCCAGTGGGTTATCAGGATAAAGGTAGCTGGAGAAGTGAAACTGAATACTCACCGATGATAAGCTTCTCTTTAGGCGCCCCAAGTTTGACCCACAGGTGGGAAGCGTGATCGACGGACAGCTGTTTTTCTCCACTCAGAGTCTTACCTTCTTGCACTATCAGGTTGATGAAGGTAGCTGGAGAAGTATAATAATAATAATAATAACCCCGCAGGGCAGCTTTGGCAAGCTGTTGGTGAGTTGGCGCCACCACGTACCCGAAGTACTCCTGGGTTACCCTTTGTGGGAGCCCACCTCTGTCTTGCCTTAACCGGCTGGGCAGAGTGGAGTCGCAAGAGTTTTTCAACTCGAGGGTGGAAGTGTTAAAGGCATAAAGCCGCGAGTAATGCTGACGGGAGAAATCCCTGAACTTGAAAGTGCAGCACACCTCTCTACACCCTTGCTACCCGTAGGGCAGCTTGTGACGAGCTGTTGGGGAGTAGCGTCCCCACGGACCCCAGAAACCCCCGAGAGTGTAGACTGGCCGTCTCCGGCTCGCCGGAGTGGACCCCAAGGCCAGGACTCTCACCTCTGGCTTGCCTTAGTTGGCCGGCCAGAGTGGGGTCGCTAGAGTTCGAGCCTGAGCTTGGACTCGGGGGGTGGAAGTGAAACATGCGTAAGTCGCGAGTTGGTGTATGTTCTGGCCCTTGTCCAGGACCTCTGCGCAGAAAGCGGTGTACACCTCTCGACACCCCTCAGTCGCCCGCGCCAGTGTTGCGTCCCAGGGCACCACGCACTACCCGTAACAGCCCTTTAGTGGAGGCCCACCTAGCGGGCGGCGAGTCACCGACTGCCGAGATTATCAAGATTGAGACTTTTGATTTGGCAGGCGTCCCGTTGTCTCAATCAATATCCCAGCAACCAGTCCAGCAATTTCCTCCCCATAGCCCTAGTATTCCGACCCTCACCTGCAATAGTCCTTGCATCATGCCGGTGCTGGGTCTGGGTGTACTCTGTAGTGCAGACAGAGCTAGTATCGGCTTGATGTACACATCACACATTAGATTATTTGGTATAAAAAGGCCTCTGTGCTGTTGGCTTTGGCCCCACGCATGCCTCAAAGGACCGGGTCCCTGTGGGCCCGTGATTCGAAAGAGTACCAACATAATAATAATAATCGTTTATTTCAGGCCACGAGGACCCATAGAATAAAATAACACTATACAATATAACTTAAAATTAGCTAACATACTATAAATACACTACAATATTATAATTTAAATGCTAGATAGGCACTTTTGTTAGCGGCGACTCGCGTTGCACAGGGGGTCGATAGCGCCTAAATACGACTCCTTGTGGCCAGAAATCTTCCCGCATCAACTCACACACGACTTTTCGGGGTCCCGACAAAACAAAAGACCTAAAATTGGTTGCAATTTTAGACTCCAGCCGTCGGATGTAAACCGTCGAATGGCCGGGGGTCCATGGAAGTTCCTGGCGGAGCTGACACATTTTCTGCACGTGTTGCATGATGTCCTCCGGTGTCGTATTGCAGTCCAGCCGGGACACATACAGCTCCGCGAGGGGTTCAGCAGCCTTGAGAGTTGTAGAGGCTGCGGAAACGGTGCCGCGTTTATTGCGGTTGCGACGAAGTTGGCGCTTCCTGGATTCAGCCAGTATGAAGCCTTCCTCGTCAACAATCGCTTTTGACGCGGCATTATTTTCATTCGCTGCAGTGCAGAGGCGTAGGTTGTCGCTTGCGGCGAGGGCGGCGAGTCTTCTGCGGCGGCACGTCCTTTTGCTTCCCAGGTACAAAGGGAGCAGCATCAGGATGCAGCGCAGGCTCGGGGCGGGGCGGTGAAGGCGGCATGTTATTGTCGCCCTTTCTATCGGCTGCGGGGTCGCTAACCCGCAGTGTATCGGGCTGTTCTTGAGTTGCTGGGCGCGTGGAATCGCTGACCGGTGCGGTTTCATGTTGCACGGCGACGCCGCGCTGCATGTTTACGCACGCGGCTGGCGGAGTAGCTGACGCGGCGTTTTGCTCACGTAATGAGGACAGCTCGCGTCGTAGTTCGGCACTCACTTGTTCAGCGGTCTCCCACTTTTGCTTTAAGTCCTTCATGTCCGATTTCAGTAACACGATGTCCTTAAGTAACGTGGTGACGTCGACGTGGTCAAACGTCACTGGCGGCAACTTATTGAGGTCTCGTGCTACGTACGTCGGGACGTCGTCAGGATCTTCGTTCTGGAACACTCGGAAGATGTCCCGGATGTTCTTCTTGCCGCTGCCCTCCTTGTTGCGCATGGTGAGGCGCACATGCTTGGGCTCAGCAGTCTCGTTCAGGTGTGCCATGGCCGTGTAGATGTCGACGTCGGAGTAGCTAGTGAGGCAGATCTGCTCCAGGCTGACCACATCCATCACATCCAGCTTATTCTGCACGAACGCCAACAGCTCGTCGACCACGACAGTATCACTACGCTTAGATAGCGCCATTACGATTATTACAAACAAAAAGTGCTTATTTGCAATATGTTGCGTCGATACAGCCGACGGAAATAGTCACGTCCGACTGCATCAGGACTTCGATTGCAACTGTATAAACTAGATACTTACCAATGATAAGTTTCTCTTTAGGCGCTCCAAGTTTGACCCACAGGTGCGAAGCGTGGTCTACAGACAGCTGTTTTCTCCACTCAGAGTCGGATGAAGGTAGCTGGAGAAGTGTAACTGAATACTCACCAATGATAAGCTTCTCTTTAGGCGCTCCGAGTTTGACCCACAGGTGCGAAGCGTGGTCTACAGACAGCTGTTTTCTCCACTCAGAGTCGGATGAAGTCGTCTGGCACTTTGTGACCAGTCTCTCTTACCCACTTGGGCTATCAGGTTGATGAAGGTAGCTGGAGAAGTATAACTGAGTATGCTCACCAATGATAAGCTTCTCTTTAGGCGCTCTAAGCTTAACCCACAGGTGCGAAGCGTGGTCGACAGACAGTTGTTTTCTCCACTCAGAGTCGGATGAAGGTAGCTGGAGAAGTGTATCTAAATACTCACCAATGATAAGCTTCTCTTTAGGCGCTCCAAGTTTGACCCACAGGTGCGAAGCGTGGTCGACAGACAGCTGTTTTCTCCACTCAGAGTCGGATGAAGGTAGCTGGAGAAGTATAAGTGAATACTCACCAATGATAAGCTTCTTTTTAGGCGCTCGGATGAAGTCGTCTGGCACGTTGTGACCAGTCTCTCTTACCCTCTTGGGCTATCAGGTTGATGAAGGTAGCTTAAGAAATGTATCTTAATACTCACCAATGATAAGTTTCTCTTTAGGCGCTCCGAGTTTCACCCACAGGTGAAGGGACGTAAAGTGGCATGTTGTGGCCAGTCTTTCATACACATTCCGGCTATCAGGTTGATGAAGATAGCTGGAGAAGTGTAACTGAATACTCACCAATGATAAGCTTCTCTTTAGGCGCTCCAAGTTTGACCCACAGGTGCGAAGCGTGGTCGACAGACAGCTGTTTTCTCCACTCAGAGTCGGATGAAGGGGCGCGTTGTGACCGGTCTCTCTTACCCACTTGGGCTATCAGGTTGATGGAGGTAACTAGAGAAGTGTAACTCACCAATGATGAGCTTCTCTTTAGGCGCCCCAAGTTTGACCCACAGGGGCGAAGCGTGGTCTACAGACAGCTATTTTCTCCACTCAGAGTCGGATGAGTCGTCTGGCACTTTGTGACCAGTCTCTCTTACTTACTTGGACTATCAGGTTGATGAAGGTAGCTGGAGAAGTATAACTGAATACTCACCAATGATAAGCTTCTCTTTAGGCGCTCCGAGTTTGACCCACAGGTGCGAAGCGTGGTCTACAGACAGTTGTTTTCTCCACTCAGAGTCGGATGAAGGGGCGTACAGGGGCGCGTTGTGACCGGTCTCTCTTTCCCACTTGCCGTGGAAGTCGTAGGCCATCAGGTTGATGAAGTCCAGGTAGCTGGCGGAGAAAAAAAAACTTTTGAATACATTGTTAATTACACATACGTAGTAGGTGGGATATTATGACAAACACTTTCTTTGTGGGGTGCACTTTGTTAGCCATGTTACCACAGACCTTTTCTTTGCAATAGGTTTGAAAAATTGCACGTAAAACCCAAGAAATCACATCTAATAGGACTGATTAAGAAATCACCATCTATCAAAATGGC
This sequence comes from Phthorimaea operculella, assembly GCA_024500475.1. Classification (NCBI taxonomy): domain Eukaryota; kingdom Metazoa; phylum Arthropoda; class Insecta; order Lepidoptera; family Gelechiidae; genus Phthorimaea; species Phthorimaea operculella. The sequence continues at coordinate 310,162 of JANFCV010000121.1, forward strand.
TATTATAGCGGAAGTAACAAAATAAGTAGGTAAAAGAGGCCGGAAGGCGGTCAAAGTACTCATAAAACTGAACATCTTACCCCATGAAAAGTGCAATGAAATAAATTTAGGTCTCTTATGGTAAATCAATCTGCTGATCGGTGATTTTGTATGAGAGGCCACCCATTATGGGGAAAGCTTGTTATTCAGTGTCATAGATACCTCCTTTCGGCTTATTATACTGTTTTCGTTACTCCCTCCTGTAAATGTATTTTTACAAAATATTAATTTTCTTCTAAAATATTCCACAACCAATTTTCAAACTCTTTCAACCTGAAAACCGCATACAGAATCGACGGTCCCCTTTCAGACAAGTGACCCCATTTCCAGTGAATGCACAACAAAGACTGTTGTTACAAATTAAGTCCCTCGATAACAGGCTCGATATGACGCACAGCTGAATGACGACGGCTCCCGCACCCAGACATGATAAGGGGTAGACATCAGATGAACAACCACGCAAACGTGAGAAAAATCCCACAGAGAAACTAGAAGATTCTATCCCGAAGAACATAAAGATGAAAGTCGAACAAACCGTTGTTTTATAGGTGAAAACGTACAGTAGCCTTTCGGCACATTGTGTGTATGAGTGTGGGAACCGACCAGACAATAAAGTACACATATAGACGAGGAAATTTTCGCAACATTGTCATGCGACAATATTTTTTCTGCCTAATAAATTATTCGGGTCAGGCTAGACTGACCCTTGAGTTTTTGTACATACTTAATGGAGCTGTAGGGTTTCATTTGACTGGAATAATAATATATTGTGATGTATTAGACATTATTGTGGGTTAAGTATAGGTTTTTGGGTATTGAGACAGACTTGTACAAAAACTAAGGCGAAGTGTCTGCGTCGTAGGTAGTAGCTCACAATGAAAGAACATTTTGGCATAGTGAGCTTATACATTTCGGGCACATGAAGTAACAAACCTCTTGAGAAATTTTCAGTTTCTTTATGCTGTCGTTGATGTGAAAAAGGATTATCTCAAATTCACAGAAATCCTTTATCCACCCATTTTTAGAAAGTAATGGATGAACTGCAAACGCCGTCTTTAAATATCTTCAAACAAATGTCTGTAGACGGTGGAGCTTTTCTGCGAAATTCCTGGGGATTTTCATCCATCATCATTTGGCAGCGTAATGCCCCTCAGCGTAATACTCGCCAAATAAGTTGAACCAAACATCGTGACGTCACGCTAAGCTTTTGGCTTAGAACAACTTAGCTAAGAGCTTTGTGTTATTCATACATTTGTTCTGCTACCGAGATATTGTTTGGGGAGGTATTTAACGTTGTAAATCTTTGCTCATTCTGAGTACTGTGTTTTCCGCGTGTGATGATTGCGGGGGATACGTAATGCTAAATAATGTTTCAGTAAGGTATTCTGATACCTGGCGTGTTTACAGAAAGCGTAGCGCCTTCTCGGCCAGATGTACCGAGGATTTGAAAAAGGGCGGATTGTATAAAGCGGATGGTTCGAGAGTTTGTGCTTTATGGCGTACCCTGGGGGAGCCCTACGTCTAGAAGTGGACTGCTATGGGCTGATGCTATGATGTGATGTGGTGATAAAACTTACCTGGCGACTGCAGGTAAATCGTAACCACTCTTGATATTGTCAGGGCCGACTGGTACAGCGGTGGTCAGGAGGAGTCGGGGTTTCTTCCCTTCTCGAGCTTCAGCTTGGAAGGTTGAAGACTGCTAGGGGCTGATGTGATGCAGTGATGAAACCTACCTTGCGACTGCAGGTACATCGTATCCACTCTTGATATTGTCAGGTCCGACTGGTACGGCGGCCGTAAGGAGGAGACGGGGTTTCTTCACTTCTTGAGCTTCTGCTTCGAAGGCTTCTCGGAGTTCTGTTGACAAATAAAGTAAACATTAATATACTGACAAGTGAAAATAAGAAATAGATAAAATGACATGCATCGACCGGGGATCGAACCCGGGCCGCATGGGTAATAATATAGCACTGTGAGTGCATTACAATCCCAATAGATTAATATACTGGTATTTCATATTGCCTAAGTGTTTAGTTGGTTTTCCTCTCCGTAAAATAACCAAGTGGTTGAACTAGATATCGAAATAGGCTATAATATCTTTATATGAGGTGGCAAAGCCACTGGCTTCAATTCACATCTCATTTGAGTCGTATTTCGCCAATATCAAGATTCATTCTTAGTAGACATTATTTCCATTTGCTACTTGTATCAAAGTTTCGATGAGTAGGTCAAGTAGTAAAATATTGCCATAAATAACAGAAGAATCTACATTCAGTTTTATTGCTCAAGGTTGCCGGCATAAATTTTAACAGCCTCTTCAATCTTAAATCCATTAATTTACAATGTAATATATTCGTGTTACTCGAAACACGATCCTAGTGTTATACTAACGCGAAAATAATCGTTGAAACAATACAACATGGTAAAGTATAGGTCATATCGTTTAATGGTGGTATTTTTGAAAGGCGGCAAGTCGGGCTGTTTAGGTGCAACTGTAGCAAGGACGACCGTTTATTGTTGCTGATTTCAAATGTGGTGATTGTGGCTTGTTTCAATTGTCATTGTTTTATTGCTGCATTAGGCACTAGGTAAGTTTGTATTATGGTGTTGTTTTACTGGCAGTTCGTACACACACCACATGTTTTTCCGGTGTTTTGCCGGAACCGGTTGTCAGACAAAATCGGATACAATGGTACACATCGCCGCATGAAAATTGCAGCTGTCATATTTGTCATAATAATTAGGTACCTACCGCGTGCGTAGTGCCAATCATCCCATATCTTTCACGTATGTGTCGTGAGAAGAAACTAATGGAGTTGAGAGACGATGTGCATTGCAATTTCAGGCGACAGACTGAGAACCTGGCACAACGGTGATACACAGTGTTCTGAATGACTCTCAAATTTTTGTCAGACGTGGTGTAAGTGGCCGTTTTTCGGTCTTTTACACTTTGCTTACCCAGCAAGGGGTAGGGATATATGTATGTATGTATTAATTAGTAAGTAAGTATAGCATGGATATCAAGAATCGCTTTATGGTTCTGTGCAAGTGTGATTCACCTAAGTTATCCAGTCCAGGGAATCAGTAATAGCATTTCTTGTGAATGCAACATCTTGTATCTACTACGTTTTTGCAAAACCAACTATGTACTTGTAGTACCTATCCGTAGTAAGTATGGAAAAAAAGGAACAGGTCCAGTTGTAAACTAAAGTCCCTCATGCTTTTAATAATGCCTGAAAATTTTCAGTCCTTGAATTAGTATGCCAAAATCATGAATTTATGTTGGTACGTGAATAGAAGTTGAAAGAGCTTTCAGCTTTGCTAAAGTACTGGAATCCTTTCCACAAGTTAGGTACCGAAATTTACAGAACGTTCACTCGACTCTAATTTAGGATTTTCTACAGTGTCAGTTGTTACACAGACAGGGTCGCTACTGTCAAAATCCCAAAGTATAAGAATATCAAAACAAGGAATTATGATACAAGAACGTCATATAATTCTGAGCAAATTTTAATCCAAGAAATAGACGTTCGTGGCAACCATCTTCTTAGTAACCTTGAGTTCCCCTGAGATTCTAGTTTCTTTTTCAGTTAGTCAGTTTTTTCAGTAGCCATAACGTCAACGTCAACGTCAACCTAACGTAACCTAAAAGTCATAATCGTCGCTAGTAGATACTGAGTGAGCCATCTGTATAGGCGCCTCGCCGTCACCCTAATTTGTGGTACTGGAATCTTTTCCACGCGTTAGGCCCCGAAATGTCGGCTTGTCTCTGAAGCAAGCTTTTGCATACTAATGTAGAATTAATATTTCCATCCAATTGGATTTACACACACAACCGCACTTTATGTGTCCACACACTACACACACTGGTAAAGGTTGTTAAGCTCCCGAATTCCGTTGTTTTACATTTTAATGAGGTTCGTTAAACGGTTATGTGACTTTATTTTAAAATAACTTTCATCCCCGAAATCGACCACAATTAAACTATTATTACACATGATACATACCTATATACCAGCTAAGAGGCTAAGTATACCTACGTAATATTTAGAAGTACATTGAAATAATCAAGATTACTTCATCAGGCGTGAATTTTAGGCGACAGCCTGACAACCTGTCAATATAGTGATACATAGTCGTCAAACTTTTATCACTCGTTATGTAAATGGCCGCTTTACAGCCCTTTAAGCTCTGCCTACCCCGCAAGATATACAGGAGTGATATATGTTTGTATCAAAAATGTATGAACTTTCCAAATGTGAATTCCGCCTCATAAAAATAATGTGTCTTTGTCAAATCGGTTAAAATCCTGCTGTGAAAAGACAAATCTTCCGAACAGAAAGTTTGATTCACATTTTTACAATCCCTGTGAGTGTAAAACGCAAGTTGTAACTTTAAAACATCGACATCGCCAACCCCAGCCAAATAAAACTGCGCAAATAAAATAAAAACAAATATAAATAGTTGAACAACATTTGCCTGAATGCAGTGCAGCTAGGGATTGCAATCCGGAATGATTCTTAGTTCATTCGGATTTTACCGGATTGACATAAATCCAGCTGGATCCGCCGCACCGGACTAAATTGGCACTAAGGATACTTATAGGAAAAACACGCACTTTTCTACTTTGTTTTCAAGTTAGTATTATTAAATTCGAAAATACTTAAATAGAAGTTATTAAGTGAACAAAAACGGGCCATTCTGTCGGGCGTATAAGGTAATTATTAACGAAACCATATTATATCACTCGTTAACATTGTATGTGCGTTTGCAATCGTTGCTACGTTGTTTGCAGTACAAACTTAGAAAACATATATTTAAAGTTTATTCTTCCTTCAGTTTTCACGTTTTTCGGATTCGGTACCGGATATCATCGGATACGGTATGCCGGACCGGATTGCAATCCCTAAGTGTAGTTCAAATACATTCACGAAGTTTTGTTTGAAACAATCTGCGACTGATTCGAACTGCAATCGCTCGCTGAAATAACTTTGCAAAAATTCAGCTCCAGTACAGATATTTTTGTAACTAACTGAAACTGCTGTGGGAGTGTGGGAGGAATCTATCGGAAGCGGTTCGAGTTTTTAATAGAGCACGCGTAATTGAAAAAAGAACGACAAAAAATAATTGTATTCTGTGGGTTTGTGCAATCACTGGGTATGGGGTATCTACATTGTTTATTTTTTACTACCTATACCGCAAGGTAAGTAAAGCAGATACATGTGCGAGGTAACAACGAAATTAATTTTTAGCATGATTATGATATTATGACGATTAACATAACTTTCTAAAAAAAAGAATCTTAATTTTTTATCCATTTTCGGCTTTTGATATGCATTTTTTTAGTGTATTTGTGGTACGAACGGGTGTTTTGAAGACCTAAGAGACCACCAGCAAATAGTGTTGTCAATAGCTTAAAAAAACAATCCCTAGATAGAGCAAAGTAGTGTAAGGATCAATAAACATCATTTCGATGGTAAATTATAATTACACATTTTGGTGCACATCCAAAAATTAAATATTGATTATGAATTCCAGCTTTCAACCTCGGCTCGCACAAAAACATTTTTGGTCACATACCGCAATCCACACAAAAGAAATTCTGTATTTTCAGGAAGTATAAACGTATAATGAATACAGAAAGCTATTTAGCATACTGTCCTTGCTTTAACGCCGTCGTTTCTGAAAAGTAGCTTTTATACTGGATATTCTTATATTCTTAAAAGCCAGTATATGTTGATCCCTTAAATTGAAATTTGTGGTGTGATAGTATTTGAATGCAGTGTTTTTAAAAGCACGTGAGAAAGAGAAATACCTATAAAGTTTCATATCTGGTTATTGTCTACGGTTGTCGTGACTGGAAAGTAGCGCAGATGAGATGCTTTATTGCATGGGAAAATGTTTTCTCTAGATACCAAAGAAATATGAAATATGTCCAACTCAATGTGCTCTATAGGTATAACAATACCAACTATTTAATGGTCTAAGGAACTGTGCGCTATAATAATTATCAATGCAATGAACTGTTGTTTATTGTGATGAACTGTGCACCTCTTTCTGATCTTTTTTAAGTAAACACAAGTAAGCAAAGCACGCAAGTTGGCGAAACGCTTTGTTTTGTGAATTGAGTAAATAGGCGTACTGAATTTGGATATTTTTTCATTTTGTGTATCATTATGGCAGTTTGAAATATTAAAATAGAAATTATATTAGGTTTCTTCCTATTGACTACAGTCAGTGAAACAATTTATGACATGTGGCTGCCATTAAATTGAACAGTTGGGACAGTATACCACAAAGGGACGTTATTTAAAAACGTTTCAATAAGGGACCTTTTAGACTTGACGGTGACTGCGACTTACATCTTCTTTAGCATTATCACCTCCCTGCATGCCTAAGCAAAACTTGAATCAAAGTAAACGGCATTTCTGCATCACAATAACCGTTTCTAATCTCATTTAAATAACTGCACTAGAAACCGTACAGTATTGGCGCAGGGCCACGATTCAACTTGTTATGCACCTTTCTACGTAGATTATATTAAAAGCGTCTACATTTCATTTTCATATCTCCGTGGCGCCACTCTTTCTGGGAGAAACTCGCCGTTCACAATTTTTACCGCCCTCGCCAACTCTACGCCCACAGTTTCTCCTGTTTTCTGCAGTTTTCCATGAACGTAACTCACTTTTGTGGTACAAGTTGTTTGCTTTGGTGCCAATGAAAGTAAGTATTTTAAAAACCTTTTTGGCGTGTCTTGTGGTGGCCGTCTGGTGCCGGCTTAGAATAGCATCACTCTAATTCTACCCGTGGGTGTCGTAAAAAGCGACTAAGGGATACTTATCCTGGGAATGGGCAGCAGCGTTCCCTGTCAATGCAACATCATGCACTGCACTCGCCAATCCGCCTGCCAAGCGTGGTGAGTATGGCAATACCCCCAATTCCCCAATTCGATAGGGGGAGGCCCATGTCCAGCAGTGGACTGTTGTGGCTGTTATGGTTATGGTGGTGGCTTAGAATATCATCAATCCATCTTTACCGTGGGTGACGTAGAAGCGACTGGGATTTAACTAACTAAGGGATTTGAGAGTTGATGTGTATTTCAATTTGAGGTGGCATGCTGACAACCTGTCACAATGATGACACACAGTTTTCTGAATGACTCTCAGACTTGTCTGAAGTGGTGTTAATGGCTGTTTTTAAAACCGTTTACACTCTGCCTACCCCGCGATATATTTATGAATCTTTAAAAGGTTTTTGTGGCGTGTGGTGCTGACTTGGCACAGTATAATTGCCTACCCATGGGTATCGTAAAAGGTAACTAAGGGTTGAAAGGGAAAATCTATGGCAAATGTCGGTTCTAGCTAGGCCCCTTGAGGAAGACCCATTTTCGTTCAATTCGTATTGTAGCTGTTGATGTTGTTTGAAGTACTCAAGTAAAACGGTTTTTTGGTGCTATTGAATCATCAGTGCCATGTGACACCGGTTTAGAATAGCATCACCCCATATCTTTCCCGTGGTTGTCATAGAGGTATTTGAGATTTGATGTATAGTGTATTGCAATTGTAGGCGACTGGCCGACGACCTGTTACTTGCAATGTTTTCTGAATGACACTTAAACTTTTGTCAGACGTGGTGTAAATGGCCGATTTTTTACAGACATTTACACTTTGCCTGCCCCGCATTATATTATATGTCCCTATGTATTAATCGTCACTAAGCTGTCTATTACCTTAAATCACTTACAGTACTGTAGCAATATTATTGTTTTGCTGTAAAGTTATTATTCCCATTATCCTGAAGGCAGTCGACAGCCGGGACAAACAGCGGCATATTTGTCGTCTCAAAGCGGATCATCCGGCGAAATTAAGGCGTAGTTTGTGTCAAAGACCTGTCATTCTGTAGACAACATTTGCAGTCCAGTATACTTAGTAAAGTGGCAAATAGGTAGTTCTCTAAAAGTCTTGATGGCTTTGATTTTTCGGTCCCATTCAATCCTCAAAATTTAATAGGCATGCTCCATTCAAAAACGTAGTGTCCTAATCCTAAGCGGGAGGCCAAGTTACGCTGGTCGCGTATTATCTATGTATAACGAACGACCAGCTCCCATTTAGGCTGGTCTTGCATGTCATTTCATGACGCTATGATTGCGAATGGACTATGTTTTGTTTCTCAAGACACAGCCGGAGAGATATGACTTTAGGCCACGCCTTGTTTTTGCGGTCAACGCCAATACTCAATTCAATGTCATAGATTTAACATTTTCACACTACTGTCAATTATATTGGATCCAAGATTTTTTTGCCTATGCTTCATGCCTTCAGCTTCCGCAAGAGATAGGTATAAGCGTTATACATATGTGTGTATGTAGCTTCATCCCTCTGTGAACAGATCTTTGGTCCGCGATACAGCTCAAGACGGATTAATGCGATGAATCGGATCCGGATCCGGTATTGTGCGAGCTACCGAAAGGGATACCTGCTACGGAACTAGCAAGCTTTGTCTTTAGCAGGATTTTATTACCTGCTCTCATTTACTTATCTTTAGATATGAAATTCTCTCTCTCTTCGTTTAGAACCCTAATGTCAGACTTTTTCAACCGCCTTCTACAAGTAACAGGCCTCTGACACGGTTGTGTACCGACTGCCGTCTAAGTAATCATACCTAGACAGCAACCGGAACCCACGGCCGTGCCCTCCTAAGCACGAAACCATCTTGCTTGACAATCAGGTGATACGGTGCAATGTCCTAACCAGACTGGGAACTAATTCAAAAAATGATAAATATCATGTTTGTAAAGTGACCCACCGATAATCGAACCCAGCCTCTATTGTTTTAGTAATAGTTTTCCTTTGCTGTGCTATTAGTTCAAAATCCACAATGATTGTATCACTTTCTTAAACTACATCTTAAGACGGCTTAAATCGATTAGATTCGCACCCGGGTCGTTCTCATCTGCAGCCCATTGTTACAGAAAACCAATGTTTACAGAGATAGATAATAGGATGTAGAACAATCTCTAAGAGGATTTAATAGTAATGAATACCGGCAGGTAGACCAAGCAAATTGAATTTCCTACATTGAGTTTTGTGCTATACTTGCTATAAAACAAAATATAATATGCCTACGTGATGATCAAAATACAGATTCCCGGCATATTTTGCGGCCATATCCTTTTAAAAATTTAAAAATACAGGCTTCAAAGAAATTCGTTATTTTGTAACCCGAAAAATTCGCATTTCAAATGAGCTGCCGTGATTGGCTGGTTGACCGCGGGGCCCAGGTCACATCATGTCGCCATTAATAATGTTTTTGCGATGATAATTCTCTCGAGTACTGTTTTTGTGAGGATAATTCTTCGGCCGCGACTGCTCGACCGTGGCACACATCAGCCGCAGGCAACGGGTGACAGAATAAAGGTTTATGGAGATTGGTGTGGCGGGATAAGTGATCATCCATCTTTTCTCTGTACGTAACTACTCAAAAGTAAATTGAATGAGGCTCTTGGCATTCTTTAAGCAGGGAGAACTTAAAAAATCTATGATAATTCTGTTACTTAAAATCAGCCAACACCTCACAGATGGACATTACTGGGAGATCTTTTCCACACTCATGGTGAGTCTACTATACTCTTGGCAGGCGGATTAGTGAGAGCAGAGCAAAGTGATGAGTTATTTCCTTGTTATTTCACAGACGACGTTGGCCGTTCATATTTTGATGTCTCAGTCGTCTTTACAGACATCTAACGGAAGAAATGACTCACACGCGTGATGCTAAATCACAAGTAAAGAAATAAGACTTAAAACAATGTGTTATAGGATCATTGTAGTAAACTGAAGTATCCTAAAACAAGTAAACAATAGCTTACATAACCCATTATAGTCAAGTGCTATTATACTGTAGGTATTCTTGTTGAGTTTACGATTATTACGTAAGTGATGAGTAATAACTGTTATTTTGGCTCGGTTCTTGACCTCCCACCGGAAGGAGAGGTCAAGTTTGTTTGAAAACAATTTGTTTTTATGTTAACTTGTTATCTTTCAATATTATTTACAGTCAGTAAAAGGTTACTTAGCATTTTTTAATGCTAAGAACATTTTTCTTTTTAAACACATCACGCCTTATTCCCTTGCAGGGTAGGCAGAACGTTAACAGCCGTAAAATATGGTCGCCATCGCTAAGTTCGAAAAATATTTGATGGCCTTTTCAGAAAATCGTATAAGTGATCTATAGTGACAGGTTGTCAGGCTGTCGCCTAAGATTGTGATACATACTAAGCTTTCGAGTCTCTCAGTCACCCTTTACGACATCCGCAAGAAAGAAAAAGACGGATGCTCTGTCTAAGCCGACACCACACTTTTTGTTTCTAGTTGGTATTATTAGTATCTAACTTACTAATAACAGCACAGTTTCAAAAAGTGACCTTCAGGTTTGAATTTTAATATGTTATAATTCATTAGCAAAGAATTTCACCTTTAACATTTCAGTATCAGAATCGTGAGGAAAAGAAACAAAACTTGCCAAATATTTATGTTAAATTGTAAAAGACCCACATCCTGCCTCATAAATAATTCGTTTTTAGAAAAAATACAGGGTGTAAAAGACGGTGTAACGAAAACTTCCCAGGCGTGCTCAGACCATGAAATTGAACAACTTTTCCCATGGAATGTTCCAACCTATTCCATGGCGGAAAACGAAAAAAAATACGATCATAAAAAAATCACAATGCTGACGAATTTTGTATGGAAATCACTACTTTTTTCTTGTTTGCCACCATAATGTTCCATGGGGGAAAGTTGTTCAGTTTCACGGTCTGAGCTTACCTGCAAAGTTTTCGTTACACCATCCCTTACACCCTGCATACCTAATTATAAAAAGATGAACTAATGGCATTTTTATTTTTAGATACAGTAGGTAAAACAAGGCAAGAGATCTAGTCTCCTACTTTGTATTCGGCGCTACGTTTAATAATATTATGTAATAGGCGAGTATTATTAGGTAATAGGCATTCAAACTTGTCAAGCAAATGAGAATGACCCAAACAGGCTGACCTCTCGTTATGTTGGTGACAAATAAATACAACGATGCCGTGATCAGAATGCAAGAATACCTACTGATTCTCCTTAGTGAGTCAGTGCAATTAGACGATGTTTTTGATCGCGACTAAATGTCTTCCGCCCATATGTAAAGAATGAATTAGTCGCGGAGAATTAATGGCCAAGATACACTTGCTTAATTAGTTAGTAAGTAGAGTTGAGGCGTCGGTCAGTTCAAATCACGCCTGCGGTAGAAAATTTTTCAAAATTCCCAAAAAAACCGAATGCATAGGGGATTAGGGTTGAGAAAATCAGGTAACTTCGGTCGTAAGACTAAGCTAAAATCTATTGCAACATCATTTAGGGTCATTTGTGTTCAAGACCTTATTTGTATGTATTTTTTAGTCCTGACATTATTCGTGCTAGGTGGACTTTTGCTCCTCTTCACCTCGGCTAAACGTCAAAAAAAAAACATGGCTCTCTCATGAAACCTTCTGGGTAATACATGGTAATACCCAGTTAATTTGTCACCTGGATATATGGGTGTTTAATTTTTTGGAGACTTGTTTAAAATGTTGGCCTAAAAGTGTGACCTCGAGCACAAAATAGAGAGATTGCGCTAGCCAATACTTACTTTGTGCCTCAAGTGCCGAACACAAGTTGGTCAAAATTAAAATAAGCGATTTTTTTTGCAACCTGAGGATGGCTGAAATAGTGCATTCAAAAATTCGTGCTAGAGGACTTTAGCTCGTCTTCACCTTGTCAAAATGACGAGGGCAGCGTGACTCATCCTTCTCGGGCGCATGCGCTGTGGAAAACATCTGCTTACTTAGCGGAAAGTAGCGTTTTGGGGGGAAATCTACGAATAACAAAGTGTTGCAATAAATAACCAGAGCGCCAGTTGCCAGAGTATTGTCTAGATCTAAAGGATTCTACCACAATTCTACCAAGCTCGTCTTCACCTTGTCAAAATGTCGAGGACGGCGTGACTCACCCTTCTCCTGCGCATGCGCTGTAAAACTGCCGGCGTCTGCGCAACACCGACTGGTTTGCAGATTATTATTACTAATTTGAGGTTACAATCATTGTTGTTAGTTTGAGGCTTCGAGCATCTTCCGTCCCGTTCCGGCCCGAGGGGAGTCGTCATAGCTACTTTACTCTATACAAATATTTCTGCCATTTTTTGCGGGGGGAGAGGTAAAGCTGTCAAATCAAGCTAGTGTTGGAATCGACAATATCGATACTTGACCTTTCGATTAATTACATCAGTCTACTCAATATTGTGTCATATTATTGCATTTTCAAAAGCAACTTAGTTCTTGAGAATAGGATTTTGTAGTAAATAGAAATATAGGCGCAACAACATCATTTTAAATATTGCATAAGGTATAAATTAACCAAAATATGAATTTCTTTCCCCATAGACCAGATAATACAATTATGTAGGTACAATCAATGCAATACCTACCTTCTATTTTACTGATCATTAAGTATCATAGGATATTATGTAAGGGAATTTACTAAAAAACCATCTATACAACAAGTCATACATAATAACTTCGACTATCTGTCTTCTACGCCGAGGCTCGTGGGTTCGATTTCCACCGGACACAAATATTTATAAAGTAAATTTTCAAATATTCGTGTTTTGTCTGAGCACTTCGGCTGATAGAAAGACCACCGACTGGACCGAAACGGTCGCGAAACCGCGATGTAATAAGAAGTAGGTAAGTGCGAAATCCTTTTTATATATGTAATTAAAGTTAAAATGTCGCACTTAAGTTTAAACAGTTTAAAGGACACCAAAACGTCCAACGACCTGATGAACCCTGGTGCCAGTGCTTTTCAACCACCTACTGCATGAAGCAGGCCTTTGAAATAGTTGTGTAACGACAGCCGTCTAAGTGACCATAGACAGCAACCGGGACCGACGGCTGAACATGGCTCCAAAGCACGGAACCATCTTGCTTCTCGGACAATCACGTGATTCAGCCTAAGTGGTGTCCTGACCAGTCTAGGAACATATTCACAAAGTGATAAATATCAACTTTGTGAGCGAAAGGAATTGAACAGGCAGTCGGACTAGCCATTGCGCCACGTCGGCTGACATCCGATGTCACCCGATCAGCTGAGATACATTAATTTTCAATGAAACTCGAACAAAATCAGGGTTTCCCAAAATCCATAGTAAAAGTTGTTCAATTTCATAATCTGATCATGCCTGCAAAGTTTTCGGTACAGACCGTCTTTACATAGTATAGGTTTGTAACTATGGCGATAGAAAAAGTATCGACGTTTTGTATTACTTGGGTCACTGCACTAGCTTGGGTTGAGTGTGGCTCGATACTTCAAGTTAAAATTATCGTTTTTTCATTGAATATCGACTGGAAATGACCATCATTGAATAAGTAGAACAATCCCAAACTAACATTCTAATCTTACTTAGCAAGCTATTTACTGTTTTTAAAGGCATCAATAAACTAAGATCGTTAATTGTTACCTATTATATGGTGGAATATTATAATCTTTATTTGTAAATTAACGATACTATGATTAACACCATTGTTCGACACAAAATAATAACAAAAGGAACAAAATACTATTATTTTATTGTAGATCCACCTACAAAAAAACTCCACATCAGACATTTTGTACGACTTACTGGCAACACTTATGTACAATTTTCAATCGCTAATTTTATATATTATTTAGTGATATTGTACTGGAGGAATACTTTCAGATGAAAAGTGATATTGTTTTGTTGTAAATTTGTATTTTTACATATTTTTAAAGGCATTATTATCTCTACAATTCGGCTTTTTATCGGAGCTCATTTGACATGCGCGACTGGACTCGTTCTAGTAAAAGATCTGACAGCAACTGGTTTTTGTAATAAGATAAGCCCAAGTGGGCATAGGCCGTGACAGAGGGGAAGCTCTTCGTATGGCGTCTCCATACCTAGCCTTCCTCCAAGGTTTGAGGTGAGAAATTAATTTTGTTGTAGCTAAAAGTTTAAATAATTAAAAAGATTTGTAACAATAGGTAGTTATAGTTATTAATATTATCTCCTAAGATAAGTTATTAATATTATTTCCTAAAAAAGCAAGCCCTTCCAACCGCATGTATTTAGTCACATCATAACGATTCGCCGATTCGACCACTTCTTGTAAATGAATATATTATGCTCATTAAATTTTTAGTCCTTTACTATTTATTTTTAATATCAAACTTTTGTGGATCATAGAAAATCATCTAAAACTTTCGATACTCTAAAAAAAGAGAGCTTTATTTCTCTAAGTATGTTTGACTATTACGCAATTAGGTAGTAAACAAGTCCCACCAACTACACTATTCTAGTATCCTAGTTACTTATTTATCTTCCAAGACGTTACGTTCCGTTACGTGACGTGAACGTTACCCACGTAACGAAGACGTCGTTAAATTCACGTAAATTGTGCCGGCTCATTTGAGGTTAGGAGAATAATTACGTGGGACAAATAAATAGAGGACCAACTTAGGGTAGTTTCATACGCACCGCATGGTTTTGCGGTTTCTTACGGGTTCCCGGTTTTATTATGAACAATATCCCATACCTAAGTATAGGTACATAAACAGAGTATCATTTGTTCTGAAAGACACTGAGTTGTTCCGGCCCTAGGGCAGCGTAATAATGAGTTAGGAAAATGTTGTCAACGTCATGCAGTGGTAGGCACGGATAATCTCTGCCATACTTCATTACATCAGATTGCGGATTTTATCAGGTGTAATTGAATTGACAGGTTGTCACTTGGATAGCGGGTGTAAAACACCGCAATGTCTTTCGATGCGTGTGTGATTCAGCAAATAGGTAAATAGTAGGACAAACTTACGATGTGTTTACTACGAGCTTGGGACTTCGGAAGGTTCGCCTCTAACTTGTTAAACGAGATTACAGTAAACTACCTTATCAATTTGCTGTGTGGTTACGGCTTAAAATAGCATCAATCCATACGTATTGCGTGGGCGTCGTAAGAAGCGACTAAGGGATTTGAGAGTTTATGTGTATTTCAGTTTTAGGCAACAGGTTGTCTTCTAAATGACTCTTAAGCTTTTATCAGACGTGGTGTGTATGGCCGTTACGCTCTGCCTACACGGACCAGCAGGTACCATAAGAGCCACAATAATACACTACTGGACATGGGCCTCCCTCTATCGGGGGGTATTACCATGCTCACCACGCTTGGCAGGCGGATTGGCGAGCGCAGTGCAAGGTGTTGCTTTTACAAGGTGTCGCTTTATACGACGCCCACGGTTACAATTGGAGTGATGCTATACCAAGCCGGCATCACACGGCCAACCAGACCAACAGGTAATTGAAAATAATTATTTCGGCAACGTCTGAAGTCTCTCTTTTAAATCAAGATCATCAGAATGAAACGCGATATTATAAGCTTGTAATTTAATCGCCCCTTGTATACTTAAGCCCTTATTCCTAACGAGTCTGAGTCCTTACTGCACTGTGGGGCCCTTAATGACGTCATTAAGGGTGGTCTTGAGACGAATGTGGAGCCACTTGCGTTTGTTTGTGCCTTAACAAGTTGTTATGAGATCTTTTTAACCTTGGCTGAAAATTCAGTTAGTTTTCGCTTCAAAGAAATTAGTAAAGAATTTTTTGAAGCAATTTTCCAAGAAATTTGCTTATAGGGTGAAATTTCACTAGTGACCGGTAGTGAAAATTCAGAAACGGCTCGTGATAAGGAACAACTTTTTCCCAAGGAACATAGGTTGAAATATGAATAGATACATAACTTATAATACTGAATACCAAATTTTAAAACACTTCTCGTGTTAGGTAAACAATTTTTGGAAAGCATTAGTACTGCCGAAGGTCGGCAGTACTGATGCCGAAGGTCGCAGGTTCAAATCCTGCCTGCGGTGAAAATTTTGCAAGTTTTCCAAAAACTTATAATACATTTCACTTTAGGTTCTTATAGTCACTTCAGATATCAGTGTTTTGAAACAGCCTTTGCCTTTGACGTAGGCTTACGTGTAATAACGATTAAGATTTTGCTGTACTGCCAACGAATAATGATATTTATAAAACGATTTACCTTACCGTGGTCGCATATGGCTAGTAACGCTTAATTAAAACATATGACAGGTAAAGCTGACACCTCCCCCCTCCTGCCAACCCCGTACTTAATTAAGCTTAGTTTCTTGCTACACGAGACCTTGTTCAAATACTCACAGCTCGACGGTATTTGCTCTTAGACTATAGTGTAAGAGCTCGCGACACGTCTCTTTGCGGCTAATTAGACCTTTGTGAGATCTCATTTACGCTTTACATACCTAATGTATTTTAAAATAAAGCATCTATTCACTTTGTCTCATAAAATAATTTTTGTTAGGACTTTTTTCGGATGGTGAATCACCACCATTGGTGATACGGTGCGAGAAAGCAATAAATGATTTGAAGTATCAAATAGGTAAAACATAATTCAAAACAATTCTTGATCGTAGGTGGCAAAGTAACCGACTGCAACGAGGCAATCATTTATTTAAGTTAACCGGCTTTATACAAATTTTTCTGTGATTATAATAATACTCCTTTGACGTCAAAACATAATTGCATGCAATGCTTGGAAATTCGGATTGTATAAAATATGTGAAATCAAAGAGTTACCACACAAGCAGCCAAGATACAATTTAAAATGCAAGTGAACTTTACGCCGCGTGCATTAATTACGAGCTATAGTTATGCCACTGTATAGTTCCATTCTGGCTGTGACTGCGTGATGAGATTCGGCTGCAGCCAGCTCCAGATTGGCAGGAATTATTCACCTCGCCGACTCATTGTATCCAGTTCTACTGTAGGTATTGTATCGCAGTCTCGACTGGAGGGTTTTTGGTGCAGACGGGGTGGAATTCTATTGTTTAAATTAGAATGTATTTACGTCTTTTTGAACCACTGGTGCGAAAAGCATCGGTGTCAGAGTTTTTTACGACAACTCGGTATGCGTTTCGTCCTCTAAAATTTTCGTCTTTTAAGAAATTTCTAATGTAGTGACTCTCTATCGATTTAAACAGACCTCATTAACAATATTATTTCTTCTTTCCGTAGCTTTTTTTTCCCAGCGAGTTCTGTATCCAGTGTATCCAGTTCTACTGGTGCATTAATTAAGAGCTATAGTTATGCCGCTGTATTGTTCCATTCTGGCTGTGACTGCGTGATGAGATTCGGCTGCAGCCAGCTCCAGATTGGCAGGAATTATTCACCTCGCCGCCTCATTGTATCCAGTTCTGCTGTATTGTATCGCAGTTTCGACTGGAGGGTTTTTGGTGCAAACGGAGTGAAATTCTAATGTTTAAATTTGAATCACGTCTCATGACATGAGTATTTTACGACAAGTCGGTATGAGTTTTGTCCTATACGATATACCTACTTCTACTGTTTTAGATTTTTCATAAAACTTAACCCCCTACTCTTATTGCTTTTCAGATAGATCTAACTAACAGATTTAGCTTTCCCAAGGAGATTTGTTCACTAACCTCTTGAAAGAGTAAAAGCATTAAAAAATTGCCGTAGTTTTTACAACACTTGCAAGTACTTACAAAGTTCGAAAGTATGTTTCATATTAGGTGCTTAAATAACATAAGCAAAGCGTATGCAAATACAGAGCTTTAAGCACCCACACGATTCAGTCAGTACCTAAACATAAATTTGAACTTTCAAACTTTCCAGGTCCTAATCTGTAGTGCTTGACGTGATGACTCTGAGCTCTGACTTCAAATTGCTCCATCTATATAGTCTCACAACTTTACAACTTTACGTTCGCGTATATAGGTAACACACTACCACACAACCGATCCCTGGTGCAAAGTTTTGCAGCTGAACCTTAGACTATAAGAAATTTATGGCTAGTAGCAATACAAAATTTTGATTGTAGGGTCTAATAGTTTCTTTTTTAATTTTAATATGTTTTTAATTGTAAGTGCACCGTGTAATAAAAGGGTGTACCTAACAACCCAAAAATAATAATAGTTTTTATAGAACTGAGTCACGAAAAGCTAAAACAGTTTCCTCTGCGTCTAAAAATATGTTGAAAATTGTCTCATGACCTAAAAAGCACACAATATTCGCGTTTGTCCTTTGTTTTTGCCAACACAGAAAGAGAAAAAGATTTTGGCCTTTCAGTCTCTGTACTAGATGTCCTAAAAGTTGTCTCGCTGTATTGTATCTATATTTTCTTGTAGTATTATTACACCAATTCCGCACCTCTCAGCTATTTACCCTTTACATCAACTTCTAAACTATGCAATAAGCATTTCAACTGCCATGCAAATTAGGTGCATATTTCCCTGAATGTAGAAGTTGAAATAGCTCTTCTGGTGAGATGTTCTGATAAATTATGGAGTCAAAAGATGAGGTATAATCACCGTATTTCAACTCATGCTGAATATGCATAGAGTTTGGTGTTGTCAAATCTTCACACCTTACGAAAACTGAGATATTAATACAGGTGGTGTCTAATGTACAAGTAAATATGTTTGTAACATTTCGACATTCATGAGAGAATTGAGAAGTTCAATAATTATTGCATTTGCTTAATCAACAAATGTATATCACGCCTATATCCCTTGCGGGGTAGGCAGAGGTAAACGGCTGCAAAAAACGGCCATTTGCACTACGTCTGACAAAAGTTTGAGAGTTATTCAGAAGAATGTTTCACCATAGTGAAAAGTTGTCAGACTAAAATTACAATACACATAAACGCTCAAATCCCTTAGTAGCTTCTTACGACACATACGGCAAAGATATGGGATGATGCTATTCTAAGCCGGCCGGCACCTAAACAAAATAATTTAAGGTACGAAATAAACTGCATTAAATTAAAGTCTAGATTCCCATGATCAGCACCAACAACAAGCGAATATCCACGAATCTGAGTTATTGTCCATCACGGTTTGTTGCGCAAGCGCAGCCGTTGGTGAATCTCAATTCTGGAGACTTATTGTTGATTTGGTGGATTGCAGTGCCGAAGGGTAGCATTTTAACAGGGGTAGGCCGGAGCGATAAATGTAATAAATAACTGAGATTTGTGAGAGTATGGATTTGTACATTTTTGAGAGGGAAGCCGATAGGAATTGACATGCATGGACCCTTTGCCACTCGTGGATAGTTACTCCATTCGTACTAAATCAGTATTTACTTTATTAACTGACCAATCGTATCATTGAATTATTGTCTTCAAATTACCAGAGCTCATGATTGGCAATATAGCGCGACTGGCAGTTTCGTTTCAATGGCAAAAAATAATTTCAGTTTAGGGTGTAAACGAAAATTATTCTATAGGCAACATTGAATTCCATTACGAACGAATCAAAAATATGGCTCTTTGAATGGCTCGTTTTGCAAAGCACCTCACTCGGCACGTTTTAGCAACAAAACTTCGTGACGGGAGGATCGTGGCGAAATATGATGATGCCGATTTACCTAAACCTGATGAGTTTACCAGAACTGAGTAATAATAAAGTTTAGTAAGTAGGTAATACGGGTAATATCTTCTTAGGTTTATTTAGGTAGGTAATCGTTTGCTGTGGAATTACAAACGTGCAAAACCAGCGTCTTAATTCAAATGTAAAATATTAGACTTCGGCGAATCCCGCACAAAAGATATAGGTATATAGAATCTACCATAATAATTTTAGTAAACAGAGAACATTGTACCTACGTATTTAGTACGTGGAACTCAAATTGTTCTTGCATCTGACAGACGCATGCGTTACCAAATGCGTTAAAAATGCGCAGCAACGGACGTCAATTTGTGGCCATCGCCTTCAATGAATTAAACATAATAGCCTGAAATATACGAAAGTGTCACGTCACCTATAAACTATCTCCTCGCATTATCATTGTAATGGAGTTTCCCTTATAGGTCTCGGTTGCTGTCTATGATTACTTAGACGGTGGTCGTTACACAACCATGAGGCCTGTTACATGTAGTAGACGGTGGAAAAACTCTGACACCAGGTTACATCGGGATATGTTAGACGACTCTATGAAGAAGAAGAAAATTCCATAAAGTCTAATATCTCCGATACACGTAGTTTTTATTTATGGCGAAGTGTGGGAGTATTCAAAAGCCAATATAATAAAACGGATTGCCCTCTAGAGTCTGCAATCGCGAGGAGACCACCGTATTGATTCTAAGCGATATCCGCGGGCAGTTCTAAGCACAAAGATCTCTTAGATTTTAGTACACATGCAGTGCTTTCGGTTTTAAACTATCTTTTGTGTGAGGTACTGATTTTATCGATGTTATATCTCGATTTATGGTCAATAATTTCCTTATTTCATGACACCGAGATGTCAAACAATCCTGATGTATAATATGTGTCAAAGTTTTTAAACCGCACACTACTTCTTACTTATATTACTAGAATTCAACATGTCTATATGCGAAATAAATCTACGTAATATATTAGAATAGCTTTTATTAGGTACGTTGTAGCTACTTTAACTTTATTTCATTCAATACATACCTAATCCTTTCTGCACGATAATCGTTGCCATAATCTATCAAGTGTTAGAATATTTTGACATTTTGAATTTACAATGTTATAGGTATTATGTTGTTCATGTTAAGATGCAAATATCTATAAAACCATCTCAATCACCCGCTCACTAACTAAGAAGCTTAAAATTAAAATAACTGCTCTTGCAACCAATTACTGCAAAACTGTGCCATTAAAATTTTATCGGCAAATATGTCGATATCGGTGAAATATGTCGATATTTCAGGCGACCCCGCCCTGGCTGGCGACAGGTGCTGCACGCCCAGAGACAGCGCAGTCTATCGATATATTGATATTATGTCTGTTGTGGGAAGATTTCAAATTGGGAACATATCACATTGTCCTCCCTTACGAAATGTTCAGTTGATCTGTTGGCATTTTAATACATGCACATAAATGAAAATAGTAAATTTAAAAATTGAGTCCCGGTCGATTCTTGTATTTTTTTTAATTTCTTATTTTTTATTTATATTCAGTTGATTTGTATAAAAATTACAACGGACGACCTGGGCGATCTAATTGTAATTGACAATTTTATTAAATTCAAGCAATTTAAAACTCCGACAAAATAGGCTTTTGTTGACAGTTTTCTACGATTTTAATGCGTCTTAACATCGAATTATTCAGCTACTTCCCATTTACGACAAAGCTCGTTTGCACTGCTCGTAAAACCCTTTCGCAAACAACATTTTACTGTATCCGTAAAGTAGTAGTACAAGTAAAATAAGCAACTATTAAAATATTTTTTAGAAGCTTTGAAAATAGTTGAAATCTCTTCCATCAAAAGCTTTGAAATGTAGCATGTAGTTAGTGCTCATTTCTAGACGGCTGGATAGGTAATCCTAAGCACCAACCGGCGGCTTAGCCCAGACTTACCCTCATTTCAGGGTTTAGCTGCAACATATCGATAGATTGTACTTTGATACCGCGCAGCCCTAGCAATGGTTAGAATTGGCATTTACAATTTAACATTAACCACAACAGTACACTGATGGACATCGGCTTCCCCTTATTATTGGAGGGTATCGCTGTTATCACCTTGCTTGGCAGGCGGATTGGCGAGCGCATTACAAGATGTTGCATTAACAAGTAAAGCTGTTGCCCGTTTCTTGGATATTCAAGTACCTACACCATAATTTATCGATAAATAATTGTATTTTGATACCGCGCAGCCCTAATTACGCGTAGAAGCAGTATGTTTCAGATGATTTCAATGAAGTTCTCCACAGGCTTGTCATGTCTGGTGGGCTTTGTCTTTGCTAAGGTATTCGACTATTTCTAAGAGTTTCTTGAATTTTGTTGTTCTAAATTAAATAAGAAGAAGAATATTAACGTGTAGGTGAATCAAAAAGTATTACGAAGATTATGCCAATGGTAGGACCATAAAACCTATCACATACCTATCTAGTACCTACGTAGCATAGAAAAATACATTTATGTTATGATACTTATATCTTCCTTGTCGTGTAAAAAACTGAATGAATATTTTTCAACAGGATTTTGTAACAGTTTGCGACGGTTGGTGACAGACGCATCCGCTAGCACTGTTCAACGCACAAAGCTGCGTCGACGGATGCGTCTGTCAAACCATTTGACACAAATCATATTGTATAGAAATAAGGTGTTTTGCACCGCAAAAATATCGCACAAAGTCACGTAACGCGTGTTTCTCGCCTAAAAAACGCCGTTTATATTTTTTCTTATACCGGCTCTAGTGTTTTTTAGGTCTACTCAACCAACTGCACCTGGTGGCGGTTCGGTCGGGCGGCGGTGATATTTGCCAATATTTGGTCGATCCCGATATTGCAGCGTCCACCGGCCACCCTGTAATACCCGCCTGCCTAGAGTAAGCCATCGTAACAAGCTTGATTTGACAGCTGACAGATTCGTTACTGACGGTCTATTTTCCATTGATCGTGCCACCTTTAGAATAGTTACAGTAAGTGTCAAAAAGGGCTTTTGAAAGTGGCGAGACTGTAGATAGTCACCAGCCCGTTACACGGACAAATAGGGGATTTGCAACTAAATTGGGGATCGCCTTGCTTTAACGACGTGTCCTGCAATTTTCATGTTCGTAATTTGAAAAGTAAGAGCGTTGATTACTGATCAGGTTATGTCCTGGGAACAACGATTTTATCGCATAATGAACTTTAAATCAGGGAAATGATAAACAATTTTACCAAAGGTAGATTTTAGAACAGCTGTATCTAGCTAGAGGTGCCTGTGTGGTAGTTTGAGTTTTCACAATTCCAGCTTTCGAACGCAGAAAACCGCGTCCTTGTCAAAAATCCAAGCTGTAAGAATAGGAAGTGTATTACAATCTAGATTTTGAGCCCTCTTTCGATTTGGAGCACGTCCGGGATCGGACTAACTTGTCTCGCGTGTTACGACTCGAATACGACCGGCGAATATTGCAACCACGTCTCGCGTTTTATGCGCGCCTGGTACTCTCAGACTTTTCACCAACGAAAAACGAAGGAATTCCAAATTTAAAGAAGGTTTTGTGGAATTTTTCTTCAAGGATTCTTCTTCTGGAATTTCAGAATTTGGAGCAAACATCGTTATTCTGAGATACGTGTTGTTGGAGCAGATAACCTTGGTGAATTATTTGAACGCTCGCCAAATAGGAATGTTCGTGAAAAATGCATTTCGGTTTACGGTTTCGTTTTAAATTATGATATCAAGATTTTTATTTCATTTCCAACGTCATGATAAGAATATCAAATTGCGCTTACTTGTTTAAAAAGCACTTCAAATTAAATCTTGAAATTAATAAACCGAAAAAAATATATTTTAAGAGCAGATTCACCTTAGGTAAAAAAAAGTGAAGTGATCGATGTAGATATTTTCAGTTCCGTCTATTTCAATGGTCAGTCCATATCAGGTAAAAGTTCTTTTGCGGATGTATCATTCGCCGATCTATTATTCAAACAAGTTATCCGAATAAATTTCAAGAGCAGCTTAAAATTATTCTTGTCGATCCCATCATTCTGTGTCCCACTCCTGCTCCAAGTCCATTTCCAGCCCATCAAAGTTCCTATCGCAAAAGTTCGGGACGGCTGAGTAAATAAAGGTCATCATCAACCCTTACCTTTCAATAGTAGCACGAAGTTCTTCTTGTCGTCTCCGCCCTTGGGGTACTCCCAGTCGACGTCGAGTCCATCGAAGTTCCTGTCACGAAGGTAGGGGATGGCTGAGTAGATGAAGGTCTGTCTGGCGTAGCGCGTTGCTGACATGTCCTTGAATTTCTGCGTGCCGAAGGACCATCCACCTGCGGATTAAAAAAAGGTTATAAATAAGGTAAACTTAAAAACTCAGACGAGTGCTGGCGAAGTACGCTGAAAGTTGAAGGTTTGAGTCTTGTTGTTGAAATAGTTTTAATTTCTTTCCGGCACTGTGAGCCAAAATCGCTTGAAGCTTCTTGGGCTATACTGGCACATTTCTGAATATTTCCCATAAACCTAATGTTGAAACTCGCTCGTGCTTAAATGAAGCAATCGAAAGCGCATATCGAATTACAACGGTTTAGAAAAGATTATGGTCACGAAATCGCGCCATTCTAAGACAAGATTTCAAAATTAATCGCTCAAATCTGCACACAATCACACACCGGAAACATTTCTCAAGCACTAGCGCGGTAAATAGTCGCATGTGCTTGTAGATTTCGTTATCCAACAAGTTCATAATAAGATTGCGAAACCTAGTTTTTTGTGCTTCTATTCTCTGTGCAATGAAAATCGGAGCGGTTTTTCCCGTTGTCGCGAAAATAGGTGAAAACGAGCGCGGCTCGTGGGAAAACGTACGATTAGTGAGGGAACAAAGAACTTTGTGTCGATAGATTCACACTTTTGTTTTTGCGAATTGATATTTTAAGTAATTTGAGGGCACGACAAATTCGCACATTTTTATGTTAAATTAAAAAGTGATATTTTATATAATTTAAGGGAACTTTTTTAATGTAATTTTAATTTGCTTTTGCTCTTGAACGGTAAAATTTACGTAATGATAAAATATAATTCTAAAATGCAGTTATGTGACTAAGAACTAAGTAGGTAATAAAATGATTATAAATACGTCTTTAGTGCTAAGCAGTTAACTATGTTACTATTGTAATTTAGCATTGTTACGACTTAGGTAATGTTATTTTCAAGTTACCTATTAGAAAGTAAAGTAGTCGGGCTTGCAAGCAACGGCATTTAATTTTAACAAAATGATTGCATCCTAGTTTTACTGCAAATGATCTTAGTGGAAAGTATTTTAAATGCATTTAGTACAGGATAGAGGTAATAACTTTAGATTGAATTCGTGAAATGTTGCGTAGCTATTCATACATTTTATACCTTTTTGATGCCTGCATTCATGCTTATAACTTTTAGGTTGAATATCGATAGTTTCGGTTGGAAATAATATTCATCCCCTCACTATTCGCATTTAATTGATTATGGAACTCGTAGGTACGTATAAAACATACCACATTCGCTGTCTTATAATACCTCAGGGTGTACCTATTATTTACTCGCGGTTCACTTTTGAAAAGGAACGACTTTTGTTTGTAGAATGTGTATACAGGGCGTGAAACTGAAAATTACTAAGTACTTTCTAATTCTATTCTATTATAATATTATGAGAATTAAAAAAAATACTAAAGGTGTTTGAGCATGACAGTAGGAGTACAACCGTTATCAACATTCATTTGACAGCACATAAGTGGACTCAAATAAATGAATATTAAGGTTTATATTGGCTACTGTCTACTTTTATACCGGCCAACGTAGAATAAAGTATGATGAAACTGTATGAATCAATATTGTTCGATAAGAGGCCAATGAACTTTTTATCCACATTTATTTTGCATTCCGTACCTATTTTTTTTTTTTTATGTAGCCTGTATAATGTCCCACTGCTGGGCAAAGGCCTCCCCTCTTTCGCGCCACCCGTCTCGATCTTGGGCCTCCAACTGCCAATTTTGGAGAAAAACATCAAAGTCATCTCGCCATCTTCTCCGAGGTCGGCCACGACGACGGCGTCCATCTTGTGGCACCCAGTCTGTTACTAATTTGGCCCACCTGTCGCTATGCATGCGGCAGACATGTCCCGCCCAGTCCCACTTCAGTTTCGCAGTTTTCTTGCCAACATCTATTATGCCAGTTTTGGAGCGCAGGGTTGTGTTCCTCATCCGATCGATCCTTTTAACACCTAGTATGCTGCGCTCCATGGCACGTTGGCAAACCTTGAGTTTGGACTTTTGTGCTTCAGTCAAAGACCACGTTTGTGCGCCGTACGTCAGGACGGGCAGAATACACATGTCGACGAGTTTTCGCTTAAGAGTCAACGGAAGGTCTCCCTTCATAAGCTCCTTCATGGACCAGTACCGTACCTATTTAGTAATTTTTATTTCATAACACCCTGTATATTTACCTCCTACCTCAGGTATGTCTGCGTATGTGTTTCGCGTTGTTTGTTCTAATATTTGAGCGTCGTGGCCTCCAAGCAGGTATTATGATATGATATGATAGTATACGCAAGCTATAGAGTACGCGTGTCGCCCCGCGCCGTACTATCAAACGTAAGTTATTCCATAGATACCTACGACAAATGTGTGAGAAGTAATAGAAGCTCAATAGTGTAGTCACTGACGTTTTGCTACTGATGGACAGAGAAGTTGTGTTCTTACAACTGCTATCCGTTCTAACTTTTTGGCGCACTCTATAGCTTGCTCAAATATATTCTAAGGTATTATGACTTACGGCAAACATGCTGGTAATTAATGATGTAGGACGAAAGGCGAAGGGAAGAACGTAATGCTGCTTTCTTGTGCGAAATTAGGTGAATTTCGTGAAATAATTAAGGAATAAGGTTTTATGTCTGTGCCATAAACACCTACTTAACTTTCGCAAATATAAAAGCATAAAAAAGTCCCTCGTCTGGGTAATTTGTACGGAAGCTGAGGGCGACATAGAATACTAAGCAATATAATGTTACTGATGGTAGTAAAATTGAAAATGTTCTGATATTCGGAAGTAGATTATTGCTAGGTGAACTAAGCCTTGCGGGCAGTCATTGGTTGGATGCAGGCGATCCAAATTGCAGTTTATGAACTTGAGGGGGACCTATGCCTATCACTGATCATTTTGCGACAGTTCATAATAATGACACACAAGATTCTTACCAATAGCCAGAAGCGTCTTCAATTTGGGGTTGGCCTTCTTCAACGCATTAATCCTGTCGTACAGTCCCGTCTTGCCATCCTTAGTCTCATCGTTGGACTCGAAGGAACTGAGCTTGCCCTTCTTCAGCCAGCCGAAGGCGAAGATGATGTGGGTGCAGAGGTCCGGCTGGATGTCCTCGGGCACGAACTTTCCGATCTTCGTCCGGTATTGTGACCAGTTTGTGTAGTAGCAGACGATCTGAGGAAGAAAAGGGAAAATCTTATGATGTAATAAGTCAATACTAGTCGGAACAAATTTAAAGTTTGTTGCACGTCGACTCGAAGAAAATGAAGGGTGAGTTTAGATATGATAAAAATCAACCTTTGTTCCCACCTGTCCTACTGAGTAGTTCTACGGTAGAACAGGTGGGAACTTTTTTTCCCACTAGTTCTACGGTGGAACAAGTGAGCACATTTTAAGTCCCACTTGTTCTACGTTTTAGAAATATTATTTTTCATTGAAAATTTGCTTTGTGTCGCGGAGTATTTTGTCAAAATATTCTAAACACAGTCACATTTGAAAGCACATTTTTATTGCAACAAGTCAAATTATATGATAATAGCTTTTTGCCCGCGGTTTCACTCGCGGTGTTTTAGCTGTTTGGTCTGTAAAAAAGTTTGAAATACATCGCATTTAAAATCCACGATTTTCATACAAACTTCTTACCCGTTTAGGGGTCAAAATGTTGAAAATGCTGAGGAGACATGTGATTCTAGCTACTTAAGGGAATTTTAATAGGTAACTTAGTCGCTTTTTACGACACCTACGGGTAAAATTGGGTTACTGCTATTCTAAGATGGCAGCACACGAACTTTCATACAAACGTAAAGGGTTAAAAATCAAAACACCCTTCACACGTATTTAATGATTTTAGCTTTATGGTCTAAAATCACAAAACTTGAAACAGATTATATCACGAACACGAAATTTCATTTCATAACAAATCTTTATTTTACCCCTTTGGGATAAAAATTAAGAAACCGCCGAAACACGTGTTTAGTTATCTTGTTTATTATAAAGAACTGTGTTTATTTCGATTATTCGAACCACAAATTTTAAAGTTGGTAACATTTTAAAAACTAGTATATCTACAAAGTGTTACAAAACAACCCATAAAAACTTTCATATAAATGGAGTTCATTTTGTATGGGAAGTCCAAATTCTTTTTTTCATATTTCGACCCATGTCCTATAGGGAAAGTTGTTCAGTTTTACGAGTGCCTTGACCTCCTTTCAGTTTTATTGGTTGTTTTGTAACACCCAGTATATACCAACTTTAAATCCTCTTTTTACCTTTTCTAGGGGCTAAATTTATAAAATGCTGAAATACTTATCCAATAATTTTAACTTTATTTTATCACAAATTTTAAAACAAATCACTTTATAGACAACGATTTTTCATACAAACGTTTCACCCTCTCTCTGCTCGATGCCTACAACCTTTTTAAGAAACTGCAAGCCGAGATCCGTCCATTAAGCATTTCGTTTGTTATTTTTGTTGCTACACCACTAAATTATGAATTTGAACATTTTGAGATTCAACATTATCAGAATTCAACATTATGTACTGGAACACTGACTTTTTGCAATAAAAATGTGCTTCCAAATGTGAATGTGTTTAGTATTTTTGACAAAAACTCCACGACACTAAGCAAATTTTCCATGAAAAATAATATTTCTAAAACGTAGAACAAGTGGGACTTAAAATGTGCTCACTTGTTCCACCGTAGAACTAGTGGGAAAAAAAGTTCCCACCTGTTCTACCGTAGAACTACTCAGTAGGACAAGTGGGAACAAAGGAAAATCAAGACATTGATAAAAGGTCTCTTTTTTCCAGCGAGAGAGTTCAAATACGGATTATATAAGCTGTAGATGCAGCTTTGCATTGAATTCTACCAAGATCTATGTACAAAGAATACCTGCCATAAAGACTATTAACAATCAGCGAATATAGATTTTTAGCTTTTGTTTCGGATACAAAAGATTCCATTAATAAGTATAGCTATTGAACGGTCAAAAGAAGACTTCAGTATTCTAAAGAACAAATTGGTATCACAGCTCTCACGATTAGATTCAAAAGAATCGCCACCATTCAATACGCAAACGCACTTTGAAGGCCGACAACTTCTCTTTTAAAAGCTCCGTCCATATCCGTGTTGCATTTTACTCCGACCAACTTTACTTTGCCAATTCAAGAAACACATTTCACACTTAAGCCGTAAGCCTAAGGTTGCAAATCTCACACTCGCTTATTAGGTGTGGTATAGATAAGTTTGTTTCTAGGTCCCACAAGGTTTGCTACTTAGACCACTATCTTTCCGCACTTTCTGAACGTGTCCAAGAAAACTGTAAGTTTACTAACATGACTGGCAAAGTCGGATCCAGTGTGAATCATATTTTCTCCTTATTTGCAGAGCAAAGTTCCATGACGTGCATTGAACGGGAGATGTGAAAAATGGTCTTATGAAAGTGCCTTCAAATATTAACAGCGAATAAAATTTTCAACGCGGAAATAGCTAGGTAGTTACACATCGATAGTTTAGATACTGATCTTAAAATGAAGAGTAATGAAGCCCACAATATGAAATTGTTTTTGTCAAACACGGTTCAAAAGAAAGATTAGCTTCACGATGTTATTTCGGGGGATGTGTCATATTATGAGGTCTTATGGCGCTGACAGACAAGTATTATAAAATGGTATGATAATGGAATCAAAGATGCCACTCATACAATTTCAAAGAAAATACGTACTAAAATCACAAAATAGAGAGTTTCCGCGCGCCGTTTCCCTAATTTGTGCTAAAATGTTTAGTCTTTCAGACGTCGGCTTACCTGTTACCCATTATAATCCTTAGGGTCGATAGCGTTGTCCATAGCTACCAAGGACTGACGTGGCGAATGGCGATGCTTGGTCTGCCTCTGATCTTGGGTCTGTCTGTCTGTAGTGTATTAGTAGCGAACCAAAAGTGTACCAATGGTGAACCAGAAGTGAACCAGAGCTGAACCAGAAGTGTACCAACCTTGTATCCATCTTTATCCTTGTGGCCTTCAGTTCTGACTGAGTTGTCGATAGCGGCTGAGGATTTCCTGCTGGCAATGCAGGGTCTACCTCTGATCATGGGTCTGTTATGGAGCAGAAGTAAACCTGTGGCGAACTACCATAGACCACACATCGACTGACCTTGTATCCATCTTTGTCCTTATGGTCCTCAGTGCCGACAGAGTTGTCGATAGCTGCTGATGATTTCCTACTGGCAATGCTGGGTCTGCCTCTGATCTTGGGTCTGTAGTGTACCTACCAGTGGGGAACCACCATAGACCACACGATCAACTGACCTTGTATCCATCTTTGTCCTTGTGGTCTTCAGTACCGACAGAGTTGTCGATAGCAGCTGAGGATTTTCTGCTGGCAATGCTGGGTCTGCCTCTGATGTTGGGTCTGTAGTGTACCTACCAGTGGGGAACCACCATAGACCACACGATCAACTGACCTTGTATCCATCTTTGTCCTTGTGGTCTTCAGTACCGACAGAGTTGTCGATAGCGGCTGAAGACTTCCTACTGGCTATGCTGGGTCTGCCTCTGATCTTGGGCCGGTTCACGCTGGCCGAGATGATCTGGTCTGAGGATCTGGAGACGCTCGACGTGACTGATGTGGACACAGATTTGGAGCTGGTGGGCTTTCGAAGTCTTCGACGGACATCTGGTGGGGAAAAAGTAATGATAAATAGAAGTAAATATACAATTCCGTCTGTTATTTGGTGCGGTAAAGAATGTTTTTTGCAATTAGATGCTGAATCCTGTTGTAATTTTTTTTGTGTCAAGAAGCACCTCTGTAATTTGTGGTATCAAACTGACTCTGACCCTATACCATCAATAAGTGGTGAAATTCGTGTTTTTAGAATCTGATATAGGTATCATAGATATTTGACATACTATGACATGACATGACATATCCAATTTCAGATTTTGAGGACAAAATTGTCTTTTATTAATTTTAGTTCATTCCTAATATAATCAGAAGCAGTGGACTTTATTGTGGCTGTTATAGTAGTAGTAATAATAGAGGTATAATCTCCTAAATAAGCCTAAATAAATGCTAATGTAGTACCTAGTGCAAGTAAATAATAAAACCTTAAATAAAACCGATATAAATGTAGCTTACAAACGCCTGAAAACCTGCTTCACCATCTGTTCTGAGTAACATTTAAAAGCTTCCTTCCTCATGTTCAAGGTTTGTCAAAGCGTTGTAAAAGTGGCCTTCTACTCTTTGCTCGTATGTAAGCAAGTACTTTGGCAGTTACTAAAGAGTTGTCAAACAACTCTCCACTTCCTTACAACTACACCTACCTACCTAAGTACTTACTTGCGTGCTTTCCGGTGCCGAGCGGAAGGTTGATCGAGCAGTAATGTTTTAAAGACTCATAAAGAAATTACATTTTGTCTTTAAACCTCTACTTTTCAGCTTTTTTCTTAAACATGATATCACAAATCATTACATTTGAGTTACTTTTAGTTGCGGTTCTGGCCACAAAAGCATAGGCTATACGTATGTCGTAAATACATACATAAATCATGCCTTAATCCATTTCGGGGTAGACAGAGCGTCAAGGGCCGTAAAAAGGTCCTTATCGCCACGTCTGATAAATATTTTAGGGCCGTTTTAGCTATTGTCGTGTATCAAGAGACGGGTGGTGGTCAGTTTGTCGCCTGAAATTGCAATACACATGAAACCCTCAAGTCCATTAGTCGCTTCTTACGACACCCACAGGAAAGAAGTGGGGTGAAGCTATCCTGAACCGGCATCACACGGCATCACACAAGGTAGACTAATTATCATATCCTTTCTGAAAATCGTTGCAAAACTGCCGCTAATTTGTTGAAAGGCCGCAGAAATCGAGATTTCAATCCCGTAAAAATCTAATAAGAAGCTACGGCTAGTAAAAGCTCGTCAAAGTCCCTACGAAATCTAATTCCACGTTCCGGTGGAATTCTATTAAAGTTTTACATCCTTCAAACCACACGAGTTTTGCTCTTTTTACTTTCCCAGCACATAGGGGGCGCGCATAGCATAGGGGAGTTCTATTTTCGAAAGTGTGCTACTAATGTGTGCCTGTATCACACGATTTACGAGTACACGAATCCATTCAAACACACACTGTAATAATTTGACACATACCTCTGACAATAAAAATTCGAGTAATAGAAAGCGCAAGTAGTTAGACCAGCGTTGCAGACCAGGAATTCTGAATCTGTGTAAATATGTGAGTTCTGAAAAAGTGCACAGAAGTCCGCTAGGGTCTTTACCACTCGTATTATACTTACTACTGTACAATATATTTCTACTTTTGTCTAGAATATTATGATCTGTTTTGTTTCATGCAATGTGGTTAGCCTGGCCAGCCCCGAGGTAACTTTATTTTTATTTTTTTATAAAAACCCCGAGCCGCGCCTATACTAGGGACGCAAAATTGTTATAAAAGAAAGAAAAATGCGGCTTTCAATTTTCTTTTTTTTAATATGACTTATCCAGCTCTGTTTAACAACTATCAATAGTGATTTTTTGTATCCTATGTTAAATAAATAATTTAGAACAGAACGTGTGATACAATCACAATTATCAGCAGACTTTCGCATACGGAAATACAAAAATACGAGCTTCTGATTCCGCACGTACTCCCCCCACATCGCCTTCTGTTTCTTATTTTATTGCTGAGTAAATTCCCCCTTCTCTAGTACCACTATTTTCCAATCTGTGCCGAGTAATAAAATCTACGGTACATTTTGAATTCAAATGTACATGAGGGACACGTTGGAACTGATACGGGAATATGTGACGGTAAAAAGAACTCTAAAGAAAGTCACCTTAAGGTTGAGGTTAGAGTGGATGCGACAGAGTGTTTTCAAGACGTTATGTTTTGGAAAGAATTTAGTGATAGAACGTGTGAGGTGTCCTAAAGGTGTGCTTTACTTCAAATAATTTAGTTTGAGTTATATTTGTAGCCGAGCAATTATCAACAGTGGAAAAAGGTTTATAAATTCACTGAAAATTCGTTTACACTATCAACCTGACGTTGCTTTTCCAATTAAAAAAAAGGCAGACGTCAGCCAATTTTCCGTGGGTGTAAATCACCAAAACCAGGAGATATATTTTAAAAGCATGCGTTATTTTTTTGCGAATATATTTTTGTTTCGGACACCCGTGATGTCGGTCCAGTCTGGTGACACATGGGAACGTTGTTGCGTCCAAACTGGTCGCGAGATTTATTGACGATAATACCACAATTTATTTGATTCCAAAACATTCAGTGTGTCCTGACAAATGCTTGAAATAATGGGGACCTGTCAAATTATCTCAAGTTATTCAATAGCGCTTCGTTTTATTTGTGTCTTATAGCTATTGCATAATAACCAGCCAGTTGTAATTATTGCTAATCCAGTTTTGCACATCAATGTTGCTATTTTTGTTTATTGCAACCATCAAACTGTCATTAATTTTGCGAACGATATTTTATAATTTCCGCGCTCTAATTATTTTAAAGTTGATCTAGAAGAGCAAGTTTGTAACAAGTCTTATCTGCATTAGTCTTTCCTGCGAGATGAATGTGTTGTATGGAGGACGGATGTATTGCATGCTGATTTATCTAAAACGCTTGTTTTTGGCAAAAACATCTAGTTGCACGGGTGTGGAAACATCTCCGTGTCATCATTTGCCGTGTGATGCCGGCTTAGAATAGCATCACCCAAATTCAACCCGTGCGTGTCGTAAAACCGACTAAGGGATATGCATCCAGGGAATGGGCAGCAGCATTCCCTGTAAATGCAACAACTTACACTGCGCTCGCCAATCCGCCTGCCAAGCGTGGTGAGTATGGCAATACCCCCCGATAAGGGGAGACCCATGTCCAACAGTGGACTGTTGTGGCTGTTATGGTGGATAGGAAACATCTCCAAGTCCCTCAATTTTCTTTTTGGAACAAATATTTTCCTGTTAAAGTTAGGCACATATTACATGTATTTTCATAATTTCTTTTATACTTCTCTACAGATGTTACAGACAAAATTACTTTTCATCCCCTCTATTCAAAAAACTACGCTTTAGTCGCACTTAAGTGGGATTAAAATAGGTCATTTAATCCCAAGGGATTAAAATTCATTTGAATTTGGAACACAAATATTTGCAGCCAATCAATCGAAAATTTACTACAGATAGGTTTTTTCTCTGCAACACTACCTGTTCTCTGTTATTTTATTGAGTATTTTACACCTAGTATGTAGCTCATAAAAGACCTAATTCCTAGCAAAAATTGAAATTAAAAAGTAATGTGTCTAATTTTATTTTTCTTTTGGCGCGATAACTGCTCAGCAATGGGCAACAACAATATACATTCCCAATTATATTGTAATATTATGAAATGAAATGAGTGATAATGTTTTTGTAAATATTGGATGTTTATAACGCAATTTATATGATGTATTGTAAAATAATGGACAATAACAAGCAATATTCGTAGATTAAGTAAGTATTTATTGTTTTTCTCAAAGAGGGGGATGAAAAGTAGTATGTATCACTCGGGTATAAAGTTATTTATTCTCGGGCGACTTACATTGAATCCCTCGCTTCACTCACGATTCTACTTTAAAATCCCTCGTTCCACTCATGATTCAAAATAGCGCCCTCGCCCTAAATATAACACTTTATTCCCTTGTTATAAAAACTACTATTATTGCCCGAACGGAAGATGGTTCCGTAACTTTAAGGGCTCTATAAGCTTTCATCGGTCTCGGTTTTTTAGCTGGCGGTTAAATAGCAGTTTTCAAAGGTGTGCTAAAAGCAATGTACTAACTAGATGGCTTACAAACTCACGCCAGTTTTTATCGAGTTGATCTTTGACGTTTTGTCACATGCAGAAAGAGAGAGACATCAGTTTTAGTCTTTCTAATGGTAAGCACATCTGTTATCGCAATCTCATCTCATCTAGTCTACTTCCCATTGCTGGACCCTCTCCTCCTTCTATCTCCTCCTAATCACAATACATTAGTATACTTACTTGAAGAATCTGTAGTGGGGGCGAGGACAGCTATGACCAGCACGACGGTGACCGTCCACCGCAGCAATCTGGGTGGCCACTGTAACAAACAGAGAACAACTTTGTTAATATGTAGGTTCATTCGTAAAATTATGAACGAAAATGTAGTGAACTAAAACTACAGTAACAAAGTACTTATACCAAACACACCTGCGTAAAGATCATCATCATCTACGTGATTTGTTAAATCTCATCTGATTCTATCTAAAAATGTGTATCTTACACAACTGAACTTTGATATTACGGCAAGAAATTTTAAGTTTTTTTTTACTAGTTGCCCGTCAGTTCCATGACAGACAGAGAAACGCGAAAAGCGACTTCTGTAGGTACAAATTTTGATACAAAATTTATTATCCAGGGAGATGAATTTTTTAATTAGCTTATACTACTTAGTTGTATGTTAGCAAAATGTACGTACAGAGTATAAAATTTTCAGAAATATTCTAGGTCTGTAGAAGGGTAGTTTATCAAAAGCTGTCGATGTTGAGTTACTGCTCGCGCGTGTCTCAAGCGAGAACTTCCAGCAGTTAATCTCTTGCACGCCCTAGGACGTGATGTAAGCCAGATGTTACTTCAAGGAAATCCTAAATCCTTTAAATAGATCTTTTTAGGGTTTCGTAGTCCACTAGAAACCCTTATAGTTTCGTCAAATCTGTCTGTCTGTCTGTCTGTCTGTATGCCGCGCCCTCATATCTTCGTCAGTTTTAGAGCTATCGACATGAAATTTGGTGATAAGATAGATCGTGTTGACCCAAATATAGAAGTGTTAAGAAAAATGTATATTAAATGTTTTTGGACCCCCTCCCATACAAGTGAAAGGGGGGCAAAAATTTTTTTTTCTTCTGTAATATTGAGTAGGGTATCGTTGAATAGGTCTTTTAAAACTAAGGTGAGGTTTTTTGAAACAAAGTCACTAAAATGTTTTTGTCACGAGATATTTGCTTTTAAAAAGGGCGTTTTTGACCCATAATTTGTTCCAGCTATAACTTCTAAAGTATAAACGCTAAAAATTTGAAATAAATATGGAATATAGCTTACAATCTAAAGTTACAATGAAAACTATAACGGATATTGTACCCTTAAAGGTTTCAGAAATAAATGAGTTTTTCTATTTGCGGTTGGTCATCATACCTACTGCTGCTAACAAACCAGCTACAAAATTAAGTTTGTAATGCTGAAAAATCTGATATTTAAACGTTGACTACGAAACCCTATTTGTGGGCGTGTCTGACACGCTCTTGGCCGGTTTTTTGTTGTTTGCACACGCTTCAACCTTATTCATAACTTACATATAGTAACAACAATAGTCCACTGTGTTTCCTAAAAGGCGACGTAGGTAGAGTTTTTGACTCGACTAAATTATTTACTGACTATGGTCAACTGTACGGTTACAATGATAGCATCTACTATAGCATTCCATTCCTAAACAGGATTGATGTCAGTCAGGCAGGCGGCCAGTCATAGAAAATTGCCAAATCCTTTGGCAACATGATTTTATTTACAAACAATATTTTTTTATTATTTTAGTTTACGTAACGCTTTTCTGCATTATCTCTCAATTCACAACCTAAATCTCAAGTCACTTATCACTAAACAAAGTATTATTGTTATGTCTAGAACGTAATTTTGTTAGGCTACAAAAATAATGTTGAAAGCACGGTCGGAAAACTGGTAAATCTATCAACGAACAAGAAGTTAGTTAGTCACCAAAACGAACTTCAACTGTAGGACCCTCGACACAAATTAGGAAGACGGCGCGTAGGGCGCCTAGACAGATGGTTCACTAGCGACGATTTTGACGCTTACTGACTTTAACTGGAATCTCAGGGGAAGTCAACGTAATTAAGAAAGTTGTATTTCTTGGATTAATATTTGCTTAATATCATAATGACGTTCTTGTATCAGATTTTGCTGTTTTGATATTCTTATACATCGGGATTTTCGACAGTACCTATCAACCCTGGCTATGTAACAAGTGACAACCGCAAAAATGCTGATTGGGTCGAGTGAACCTTCTGTAAACTCTATTTTGTTCCCTCGACGTGTATGCCGTTCGAATAAATAAGCGTAAAAAACCGCCGGGTTTGTCAACTGACATCCTTTGCCGAGGATTTTCAGTCCCGCCGCAGTTTTGAGTGGCTTTTCCACTAGTTTTACAGATTGTTTTTCGGCTGGCGTAATTAAAGGAGGGAATTTTGAAATTGTATTTGAGGAGTGTGTAGTGCATATTACAGAGATTTTTTTTACTACTGTACTAATTTATAAAACGAATTAAGCTAAATGATTGCAGTGCCAAATTGCTACATTAGACGTTGGTGACACGGGTAACAGGTGAAACCTGGGTTAGTTGCTAGTCCTTTTTATAAAAATAGCTTAAGAAGTATTAATAGTGCTAGTCTTCTTTCGTCGCGTGTGACACTGCCAAGTCGACACATGACTCGAGTCACAAAGCATTTTTGGAGCTATTTCCTTTTCAACTCCTACTACGACGTAGCAACCGTAGACATCTGCTACGCTGACTGACAGCTACGATGATATCATACCAGATAAACTCATCAAC
The DNA here is from genome assembly GCA_024500475.1 of Phthorimaea operculella. Taxonomy (NCBI): domain Eukaryota; kingdom Metazoa; phylum Arthropoda; class Insecta; order Lepidoptera; family Gelechiidae; genus Phthorimaea; species Phthorimaea operculella. The sequence continues at coordinate 347,647 of JANFCV010000121.1, forward strand.
TTAGAGAGTTGATCCCTTAGGTAGGTAGGATAGGTAGTTGAATATTCTGCTTTCAGAATAATTATGTAAGTTCGTATCATAACAAATGATGTAATGTTAATAAATAGCCTCATAAAACTTTTACAATGTTTCGAAAGTAAATATCACGAAAGGATAATCACAGTGTATATTAATGAAAAATAGTGCTTTAATAAACCAAAGGCTCGTGTGGAATCAGGTCCTGGCCTGAGGCTGTTTTAATTCGAAATCACTATTATCACAAGCTGAAACCGGGAGCTATACACACATAACGTCCGTTTCGACGTTATTTTTGCATGCGTTGGGACAGAACGAATTTCGACCTTATTCTGATACAAATATGGTTTATGTCAAATTGTTTTACAAATGCTTCCGTCGATGCAGCGTTGTACGATATTTTCACATAAACCCTATTTGTATAAGAATAAAGTAGAAAATCAACGGATAGCCGTAGCGTTTGAAAAATTTGCGCAAAAATAACGCACAAACGGCCGTTATGTGTGTAAAAGCCTAAGGGGGAAAGGGGGGACGGTGCGCAAATAAACTAGAAACAAAGGAAAAGGATACTAATGGGGAAATTTTAATTTAAAGCGTAAAAGAGTATTCACTGTAAAACTGGTTTTGTTTGCGTATTTAGCATGTTTGTGTGTTGTTGGAAATGTTAATGTAAGAGGTATAACTTAATCATACATAGAATAGATCCCGTAAAAATATAAAAATAGCTCTACTTTTTCAAAATCTCCGTCCCTATAACTCATTCTGACAACACTGCCAGATTTCACACAAAAATCTCCCGTTGTTTCTGTGCACCGTACGTGTGTACCGTCAGAATTAGCATAAAGTCTCATCGGTGCACTGAGGGTTATTTATGACCAGCTCATGCTCGGATCCCGAGCTTATAATCTGGGTGTAAAAGGAGTTTAAGTATTCTGATAGGTTAAAAATGAGATAAACGGGTTTTCATAGGTTAAGTAAACGTGGTTTATGCGAAATAATATCTGCTAGGGGATTTAACTCTGTTTCTTCTAAAAGCGTAAAAACAAATTTCGTGAATGATCTCTAGAGCAGATTTATTAAATTAAATAGGGCCTTCTAAAAAGTTGAAGATTTATTTGCAAGTAATTTATGTTTTCACTAAAAATGAGTAAGTAATCAATCACTAATTTAGGGTAGGTTGACAGAAGTACAGTATTTTAATAAGTTTTAAGTTAGTGGGTAAATGCAATTGTCCGCAAAAGAAACGAACGTACGTAGAGCGCTAACGAATGCAACTGTGTGTAATATGGTAGGTCTCGACTATCCATTGATTAAAATAATTGAATAAGATTTGGATAATTGGAACCAGGTCAAAGTAGCCACTACATTTTCACGATCAACCTTCACCTACCCAAGGGCAACACAATAAAGTAACCCAACTGCACGCGCAGCCCATAACCTACCAACTACAACAGCTAACAACATAACAGATAGACCATAACCACAAATTTGAGAGGTAAAAGAAGGTTCACTCGAGCATAAACTAGATCTTTGCGATTGTCACTTGTTGCATATCCATGCTACTGTCAAAAATATCAAAGTAGGTTTAAGAATATCAAAACAGCAAAATTTGGTACAAGAACGTTATATGATTCTGAGAAAATATGAATCCAAGAAATATGAAGTCCGTGGCAACCATACGTGATATATAGCATACAGTGCTAAGCTAACAGATTAGATGTGTTTTGAAATTAACGAATTCGTTACAATGGCCAGGCTAGTATTATTACGCCACGTTTTGTGACCAAAACTGCAGCGAGTTGCAGACTATAGTATAACAACAGCACAGATAGACCATATCCTACCAACTATCAACTAACAGCATAAAATATAGATATGACAGAGTAATGACGTTGTATTGTACCCCAGAGACACGCACTCCCACACCTTATCAGCCGATTAGAGTAACGTGTAATTTTGCAAAAATAAAACCGCCTACTAAACGGTGAGTAGTCAAAGATAATAGTCTACTATTGGCTCATAAACAGTTTTGTGGCAAGTGATAATGAAAACTACTAAATAAACTTTTCATAGACTCCTGAATACTGCTACAAAAACTTTGATAAGACTTCTTGTTATCATTAAAACAAAATATAAATAAAGTTGCGTTTTGTGATATTCTGTCTGTTTTTCGTGGAATTTGCTTACCACTTTTGATGCAGTTTTTTGTGAATGATAGAGTAATTCAAGAGAAAAGTTTGTATGTATAAAATATTCCGGGAAAATACGTTTTCTCCTCGGCACAATGAGTTGCAGTGGGTGAAACCGCTAACAGACCGCTAGTTTGCTCTAAAAGAACTACATATTATGGAATCATTTAAATAAAATTGAGCCAGTCAGATTGTTAGCCTCTTTCTTTAAATATCGGTTAAAAACGTGGTTAGAGCTTGGCGCGCGCGCGCCGCTGACCGCAAGGCCAAATGAAAGGAAAAGGAGCGAACGAAACGCGCAGAGTAGCTCACAACACAGAGGCTACGATGTCTGTGTTACTAGTAATTAGCTGGTTTATTGTAATCAATGATTGAAAGTAGCAGTGTTATTCATAAAATTTACAAACACACAAATAGAATTTGAACACAGTTTTGGATATCATTGTTGCATTTTTTATTCACGTTGAACAATGAAAGGATCGTATACAAGTATTTTATAAAGTTTTAGGTTTATATATAAAACAAATTAAATGCAGAGAAACAGTTAAATTAATTTGATAATTTTGTTGATGCAAATCACTTTATTTTTATGAATAACGCTATGAACTAAAATTTATTACATCAGAATATCAAAGTCTTTATCCCGCCTACGGAGGTCGTGACATAACCAAATAACTTAATTTGTAAACTATTCATTTTAGAAATACTTCCTATAAAACAAACAACAAAATGTCGATAATTGAAAAACCGCTGACCACGCGTTTGAACACGGGCTAGTAACTAATAAACTATCACTTTTCTAATAGCCCATAATTTACGGCTATCAAACCATCGGCCTCTCAATTAAATGCTGTTTTACCGTAGGTGGCGCTGGCAACGTATAATCACCGACCTGTAGACTACACTTTCCCTTTTATTGTCCACTATCACAGCCCACGGCTATGAGCAAAATATACATTTAAGAATATTGAAAAGCATTAAATTTTTCATATATCAGGTAAAGTTAACAGAGTTTAAGTTCAAAACTTCGTATGAGAGAAAAAACATGTGATTAACAGGAGTTTTCTATCCTTGTGATTTTTGAAATACTACCGACTACTTCTAATCTAATTCATACTAAACTTCGTATTCCACATTACTGTATGTATCGCAAACTTCCTAGAAAAACATTCAACGACAGCATAATATCATGTAATTTTGCATGAAGTTTTAAAAAGTAACTGGCTTCATCGACAAAATTACATAAAATCAACATTTTACTGTGTAAACAAACTTTTTACGACGGCCAATCACACAGAATAATAACTTCATATTATTTACAATTGCAAATGCTCCGGCATAAGAACCGGTCTCACCGTTTAGCGTGGGCGTGACGTCACAGATTACAACTGTCAAACTAATGTCACGCAATGCCAACATTGCCAACTAATATTACTTAACAATATGTTGCGCAATGTTTGGAAACGATGTCACACTTGACTAGACAATATTATTCATTTGTTTCCAATTACGTACTGCGAGCATTTCTGTGAAACACGACATATTAATGAATGATTTTATGTAAACGGAATAATTAATTAGCAGTCTCTGTGTGGCAGGTTACTCTGTGCGCGTAACAATAAGGTCGCTACTATGCTTTAGATTAAAATTAAGATAATCGGTGTTGTATGGACATTTTTTTTCAAGTAGGTGCAATGTGTGAACGATAGAGTCTTAGAAGGTTCCCTGTAAATTATGTAATTGTGGTGATTTTGTTAAGAGGTAATAGTTATTTTAAAAGGCAAGTGCCTGCTTAGTGTTGAGTATGTATTAACATTTCTGTTTTTATAAAAGTTTATTAATGGTTGTTGTTTTATTTTTTATATCCTTGGATTGTATTTATAAGCTACATATCGAACAAATAAACAAATAAATTCTGACCCGATTTCGAAAAGGTAAAACCAATTATATTCAACCTTACTTTTTAAACCGAAGTAAGTACTATTATTAAGTTTAACTCTTGTATCATTTGTCATCATTACATGCATGTTTGATCTAACAATCATATTAACGCAACATTTGTCCGATCATATTATACATTTTATTTTGATCGTATTATAGATCAAAGATTAGACATAGAATGTCATTATACTTTTATTGTCAAGGTAGAAGGTATTATAATCATATTCCGTTGCGTAATATGTAAATAAAGTAAAGTGTTTATTAAAAGGTATGCAAATACAATCATGTATTTTAATTAACGTTAATACTCTGAGATAAAATGAATACTGTTGCTGACCATGCCGAATAAAATAATTCTTGGATATTGTCTGTTTGTAATATAGATTCGACGAACGACCTTTATTATTCATGGTATGACATTATATGTATGAAGTATGATTACCTCGAGAAAAATACATCATGTAATTTCTCTAGCAGGGTAGGCAGAACGAAAGCAAGCGTGAAAATTATCCTTACCACCTCGTCTGACATAACATTTGAGGTTTGTTTCAGAAAATACCGTGTTTTATGCCGTGTGATACCGGCTTAGAATTGCATAGCAATCATCCCAATTCTGCCCGTGGATGTCATAAAAAGCGACTAAGGGTTAGTCATCCAGGGAATGGGCAGCAGCGTTCCCTGGTTCCCTGTCAATGCAGCATCTTGCACTGCGCTCGCCAATCCACCTGCCAAGCTCGGTGAGTATGGCAATACCCCCCGATAGTGAGAGGGCCTTGTCCAGCAGTGGACTGTTGTGGCTGTTATGGTTGGTTACAGAAAAATCTCTAGATTCATCTGATAACAATATCTGGCTCATTTTTATGGGCTGCGCTCTGCATAAAGCTTTTGATTTATTTGAACTAAATTGGCAAAGAGAAACAGTATAAAAACAGACAGTCCACACAAAACAGATTACCCTCGCAATCAGCATCGCATTAAAAGTCACAGAGCAGACAAATGCAGCTCGTTCAGATTTCATTAGCGCTGCGCTGGGTTGGATGCGCTACGGCCACAGATTAAAGAGGCTCACAGAAGGTCTATTGTTGGCATACCTATTTGAAACTAGCAACCTCAAGACCACCAATTTAAAGAGTAGACAAATGCAGCTCATTCAGATTTCATTAGCACTGTGCTGGGTTGGATGCGCCACGGTCACAGACTAAAGAGGCTTACAGAAGGTTCATTGTTGGCATACCTATTTGAAACTAGCAACCTCAAGACCACCAATTCAAAGAGTAGACAAATGCAGTAGATTTTCATTAGCGCCGAGCTGGGTTGGATGCGCTACGGCCACAGATTAAAGAGGCGGTCATACAGACGGTCTATTGTTGGCATATTTCAAACTAAGAACCCATATGTCAGGATTTCTACTGTTATCAGCAATGCACAGAGCAGACAGCAGCTCATTCATTAGCGCACTGCTGAGGCTAGATGCACTGTGGTCATATAATAATGAAGCTTACAGAAGATTCACTCTCGCCAGATTTAAAGCTTGGAACCTAATGATAAGTTTGCTACTACAGTCAATTCACACAAAGTTTTTTTTTATGACTAGTGACAGATTGATATTTTGACAGTATTCTCGCCGTCCTCTGTCCTCTTGAATTGATAATGGCGTCGGACAATAAGACTGTACAGTAGTTGTAATGCAGTCAATAATTTTATTTGTACGTGCGCAAAACAATTAAAAAAAAATCGTATCCCTATAGACAAACGTACTGAGAGAGCCATCTGTGTGCCACGTATCCTGTGCTGCGGAGTAAAAGGGTTAGGTACTCCGTGGCCGGGTCACACAGATAAATTTACAATGAACTGGGTTTTTGTATGCCCAACGAGACTTAGCAGCGTGTGCTAAAATGAAAGATAGGTCAAGTCAATTTAACTAGAATAGAAAAGGGAGATATAAACTGGAAAAAATGAATAATTAAAAGGAGTTAGATATAGACATGGAGGTAAGACATAAAAATGGTATGTTTTACTCTGACGGACAAATCGGTCATAAAATAGAGAGTTTACAGAAGAATCAGTCAACCCTATTTAGGACTAGCTGGTGCCCGCGAACTTCGTTTCGCCAAGAGAAGTTTTTGAGCCGACAGAAGCGGCACATCATGCTAAACAAATTTTTCAATACAGACATTTTCGTATCTCTTAAGGGCGCCACACACAGGGCGTGTATGCTTGACGTGCACGTCATCACGCGCGTAGAGATGACGTTGTATCGTATGGGATTGTATGAAAGGCCTGCCTATGTATGCGTGCACGTAATCACGCAAGTAGCACGGTGTGCGGTGCCTCATACAATCCCAAACGATACAACGTCATCTCTATGCGCGTGATAACGTGCACGTCACGCATACGGGCCCGGTATGTGGCGCCCTTTAATATTTTGCCGAGTTCATGGTGTTCCGTCACGTAGGTAGACAGAGAGTACCTCCAGTGCTGATAAAGGTTCTCACATACATACATACATACATACATACATCACGCCTTTATCCCTTGCGGGGTAGGCAGAGCGTCAACGACCGTAAAAGTACGGTCGTTATCGCCACGTCTGACACATATTTGAGGGCCGTTTTAGCTATTGTCGTGTATCGCTATAGTGACAGGTTGTCAGCCTGTCGCCTAAAATTGCAATACACATGATACCCTCGAGTCCTTTAGTCGCTTCTTACGACACCCACAGGAAAGAAATGGGGTGATGCTATTCTAAGCCGGCATCACACGGCCATTCTCACTAATCATAAAATATGATCAGAACGTTTATCTTCCACCATACGAAACATCTAAAAACATCGCTTAATTTTTGAGTGATTTATATGCACAATTTTTACACATAATGGTACGTTTTCATTTTCGATGTTTGTCTCATGGTTATTATTTTATGCGTGATTTGTACGATTAGGGCATGCAAAGATAATGGTGATGACGATGATGATGGAATAACCTGGAGAAACCCCAGACTACCGCCGATGTGAGTTTGTTACTGAAGGGGAAAGCCCACTTCGATCCCTCCTGTTTCAAAGTCTGAGCGCCTGAGTTAGGTACATCTTGATGATATAGGTAGTTGGCTACAGTATCAACACCGGTGTTCTTTTATTATTTTTATGTGAAGGAGCAAATCCGAGTTGACCCATGTCGAAGGATGCTTGTTTCTTTCTATTTCTTCTACTTACTTATTTCACTTATGTTTTTGTTTTCTTATTAAATAGTTGTGTAGGTAATAGGTAAGTATGTATACTTTTTATTTATTTAGGTACCTTCCTACCAAAAGTGATAGGTCTGCAGGAGCGGCCCATCAAGCTGTACATATTTTTTTGTAGCTGTTTCTAAGACACGCTATCGAAATGTTCTTTTGAAAACTATTGCAGGGGTACTTGACACCGACCTGTAACAGTTTTAATACATGTACATACAGATTTCTGTACTATCGCCAGCAAATCCACCTACCCATTTAAGACACAAACTAACTGTATGCCCCGCCCTCATAACTTCGTCATTTTCAATCGATCGACATCTTTGATGTGAAGATAGATCGTGTTGCTTGACACAAATTTAGAATGTTGGGAAAAAATGTTTTTATTTTTTGCGTTGGGTACATGTGAAAGGAGGATAAAAACCATCTGCTATATTAAGTAGGGTATCGTTAAATAGATCTTTAAAAATTAAGGCGAGGTTTTTTTTAAAAAAAATCACAACAGTGATTCTGCCTCGAAGTATTTGCTTTTATGGGGAGTTTTCTCTTCCTAGAACTAAATATTTGAAAAAAATTAGTACTTAGTCTGAGGTTACCATAAAAGCTATATCGGATACTGTATCCACGCAAGTTTTAAGAAAAATAAAGATTTTAATTTGTGGTTCGTAAGCATACTTACTACTGCAAACAGCCGATGTGGCACAGTGGTTAGTATGACTGCCTGCCACGCAGAAGGTTCCAGGTTCAATTCCCGGTGGGGTCACTCACAAAGTTGATATTTATCACTTTGTGAATTTGTTCCCAGTCTGGTTAGGACATTGCAGGCTGAACCACCTGATTGTCCGCAAGTAAGATGGTTCCGTGCTTCGGATGGGCACGTTAAGCCGTCGGTCCCGGTTGCTGTCTATGATGGCGGTCGTTACACAACCATGTCAGAGGCCTGCTACTTGCAGTAGGCGGTTGACAACTCTGACACCAGGGTTCATCGGGTCCTTGAACGACTCAGTAACCCACACGAAGAGAGACTACAAACAAACCAGCAACGAAATTAGGTAACTTCGTAACGCTGATATTTAACATTGACTACAAACCCTATTTGTGGGCGTGTCTGACACGCTCTTGGCTGGTTTTTTATTTTGCTTTACTATTATGTTGGTACGTGTTCGAATCTCGACTCCAATATGGGAGTAAAAAACTGCAAATATTGTAAGGTGAACCAGTTCAAGAAACTTTTAGTAGATATCATAAGGGCGCAAAACAACACTTCTACGGCGAGGGCGCTTTTTAATTCAGAGCGAAGTAAGGATTCTAGAGTAGAATCCCCGAAGCCAAAATATATTTTGCGCCCGAGTAATTCACTCTACTTTTCATCACCCTCTATGAGAAAATAAAGGCGCCTCATATTTTATTGCAATGTTATACTTTCACTGTCACTTGAACTAATTTTTCAAAGAGTTAAATAAACTTCTAACATACGTGTAATTTTTGGTGAAAATTACGGACTGTAATTCGCGCGTATCTTTTTTTTAGTTCTATTGGGGACGCGCGACTATGGGCCGTCGTCCCATACAGCCTTTATTCGAACAATAATTTGCGTTCTATTTCTTTGGCGCTGACTGAACATCAAGATGTTCTAAATTCAAAGTAGTTTTATTCGCATTTGTTGAGTTCTTTATTTAAAAAGTGCAAATAAAAGAACTTTGCGGCGCGTTCTTTTCGAATAGATAGGATGAAAACAACTTTCCCCAAGAAACATAGGTAGTTCAAAATACGGGGTGTTAGGGACGGTGTAACGAAAACTTTGCAGGCGTGCTCAGATCATCAAACTGAACAACTTTCACTATGGAGACAATGGTGGAAAACGAAAAAAAATTTCTGACCTCCCATACAAAATTTACGATCAGCTGACTGGCTTTGTATGGGAGGTTGAAAAAAATTTTTTTTGATGGTCTGATCATGCCAGCAAAGTTTTCGTCACACCGTCCCTAACACCTGTATAAGTAAAAAAAAATTACTGCAAATATTTTAAGAGTGAACAGTCCATGAAACTGAACAACTTTCCCCAGGAACATAGCTCGAAATATGAAAAAGAATTTGGACCTTTCATACAAAATGTTCTGGCCGGCCGGTTCAGTTTGAATGGGAGGGCCAAATTTTTATTCGTATTTCGACCTATATTTCTTAGGAAAAGTTGTTCAGTTTCATGAACTGGTTTAGTCGTAAAATACGTGCAGTTATTTTTTTTTACCTACTGTAGGAAAAAATAATTGGACCTCCCCTAAAAAATGCTTCAGCCGTCTCGATAGCCGACCAAGTTAAATTTGTAGGGAAGGGAAGGAATTTTTTTTTCATAATTCGGCCTATGTTAATTGGGGAAAGTTGTTCAGTTTCATGGACTGGTTCACCCCTTGGAATAGTTTGAGTAGTTTTTTTTACATCTTATAGTAACTTATTCCTCTACCGCACGCAACGCACGCAATATCGATTTACGTGCAAACTTATTTCAAGTGTAGTGGCAACCCCCCCTTTTAGGGGTCGAATTTTTTTAGCCTATAACCTGGTCGGTAATTTTCCCGACATTTTGGTATAATTTGCATCAAAATCGGTTCAGTCGTTTTTGCGTGATGCTTTCACATACAAACAGATAAACAAATAAACAAATAAACAAATAAACAAATAAACAGATAAACAGAAAAAAAATCTAAAAATTGCTGAAACGTGTTCTGTTATCAATTTTAAGTATCACCAAACAGTTTTTTTTCGAAAATCTTCTATGTACAGACTTTCGACCCTCTACAACTTTATTATATGTATAGATTTTCGCGATTGTCACTTGTTACATAGCCAGAGTAGCTAGATTCAATAAGAGGATGAAATACAGCTTTAAATCTGATATAAGTACGTCATACGATTCTGAGCCGATTTAAGAAATTGATGATCATGGCAACTGTCTTCTTAAAGACCTTGAGTTCTCTGAGATCCCAATTCGTTCCAGTAAACGTCAATAAGCGCAAAAATCGTCTTACTAGAACTGAGTGAGCCATTTGTAAAGGCGCCCCGCTCGCTGTCTTCCTAATTTGTGGTTGTATCAATCGACAAACATCAAAAATCGTCACAAAATAGTTTTCGTAAAGATAGTTCATCCGAAATTAAATCCTATTAACTTCAAATTCTATGAAATTAATTTATTTAGACTGATTTAGAGCTAATGGATGTGCCGGCGTCCTCAGGCGCTGCTAAATTATGAATTTGGACCTAATTGCCTGTGATTAGACTTTCTTATTGCACTACCTTGACTTTGCACGCGCAACCTAGCCACTTTTAGTTGCTTGTTTAGTTTTATCAACTACAATTAGCCAAACGTTTTGATACAATTAATTAGTTAAGTAAATGAAACAGAATTCCAAAATTTTCACTATTTTTATTACTAAGTCTTATGAAACTTCCTATTTCCCCATTTATTACGATTATTCATAGAATCAATTTTATTTATGGCGAGGTTTATAGTTTAAACCCAAATTTAAAAAACAATTTGTGCTTCACTCTCTCTTTTTAGAGTTTCCGTCCTCATTAGTTTTGGCGGCGGAAGTGTCATACTGCAGGTTCCACGAACACTAAATCACGACCCACTCTTGTAAAGTTTACAAGTTACAAGTTTCCGTGTAAAGCGACTGCATTGCACTCCGGAGCCAAAAACTTACATTCTTCGTAAATAAAATTAAGTATTGCAATACGGGTCGTAAGGGACAGCTCTTCGAATACTATCATCCATCGAATAGGATGCAATCAGACCATTAAAATGAACAACTTACCATCGGAAAATATTTCAGGAGACGTAAAATATTTTTTGACCTCCCATACGAATTTACGATCAGCTGACTACATTTACTATGGTAAATAAAAAATAAATAAGTCTTCTGAAATAATTTCATATGAGAAGTTGTTCGGTTCCATGGTCTGAATGCAACCTATCCGAATTCGGAGAGCTGTCTCTTACGCCCTGTATAAAAGTAAAATCATAATTTAGCGTTTATTCTGCTTTAATGTTTATATCATAATTGAGGGAAACACATGTCCAGCAGTGGGCATGTTTTAGTAGTTGTTATACATTTAGTCACTACAAAGAATTCATCATAGCAACAGTAGCATACTGTAGTCTCTAAATCATGCGCCAGTTCTGTAAAGTTTACAAGTTACAAGTTTCCGTGTAAACCGACTGCACTGTGCACTCCGGACCCAGAAACTCCCATTCTTCATGAATTATGAAACTAATGCCTCATCCGAGGAACGACCATGCCAATTTCTGGCTAAAACCGGCTTTAACAGAATATTTAGACAGATAATACGTGGGGGTAGAAGCGAAATGTGTAACTTTTGATATAATTGTATGTGTGACGTCAACTGATATTCCCATTTTTGGATAATTCAATAGTTACTAACCTACCTACAACAATTTTTATGTCCTGTGAGACAACAAGTCTACAGACTGCCTGATGAATGTTTCAAAAGTTTGGTGGTCCATTTAGCGGATGACCATCTTGTCGATCTAATTGCTACGAATACTACGCCGTAGCTAAAGTTTACGTCTACGTCCAACCTATATTTGAATGAAACCGTCTAACCTATTTTAAATTCGAAGAACTTTTAACTTAGCAATATTTAGATTCGTCTTTGAAAGAAATTTACTGCTAAGTGACCAGCATAAATTCGCAAGTAACATACAATTTACGTAAGTTTCCAAATCACAGTTTAGAGTTCAAATACAAAGCTTGAAGTCAAGTCCCAAACGAGATTTGGAAGCAGTTTCCATCCTAATACAGTTTCTGTGGCGATTTCAACTTGTGCGATGCTTAACGAGCTGCGGTCTTGGGAATTAATGATGTTTGCTCCACCGTCGCAGCGCAAGAGAAATGTTGAATGAACCGAGACGGAAGCCAAATGGATGGCCAGCGGTGGAGGTCATTTTTGAACTGTCAAATTTTGTTGGGCGGTTGTCACATGCACATACTCTTTGTAGTGTTTTTCCGAATTTGGTTGTCAGTTTAAACGAATTTACGAAATCACATGCTATGGCCGCATTCAAACCTGAGCAGTGTCAGCGTGGTATCCTAATTGGTTGGGTTGCACTACCTGCGTACTCATCGACTAGTGCTCAGAACAGTTCTTTCGAATACCAATACGCACATCACCGTGTTCGATTGCGGCTGTCGTAAACCGCAATTTTGCCCGGAGCGCTTGCGATTCACTTTGTACTAAACAATCTATTATCTTTAGTAATGGAAAATTTTGGGTGGTTTATCTTATCAGGATTCGTGTCACCTGCTGGCACTTCTTCTTCTTCTTTTCGTGTAAGACACCACTACGAAACAACTACTTCTTTTTCAATTTTTTCCGTTTTGATGTCAAATAGAAAATATTTTCCGCGTACATTTCAATAGTTAAGTTTCAAGGCTATAGGACTAATTCCGGAAAAGGTATGTTTTTGGAAGTTAATTAATTAAGAACCTTGAAAATAAAACAAAATATTTTTATTGTGACGATAATTGGACATATGCCTACTTGACTAAAGTGTGAAGTAGTTATCAATATCATTCTAAAAGTTAACATTGTAGTTTATTGTGCGTAGCTATTTAACTAAAATACACACACAGAACATACTCCAAAAATAGAACATTTAAATCCCACTGGTGTGCGATTTTTGGTTGCTTTTATTTACTTGTATAAGGATATAAACGCCGGTAAAGGAAGTTATAACTATTTGAACTCGAATTCTCTTTTGCATTACTGAACACAAATATTGCTAATTGATCTCATACACTTACTGTACTGCAACAGAAGGAAAATGCTCTTTCGTAATGCATTTTCTTAACATTCCGAGTGCACAAAAATGCATTGTTCATGCTGATTTATTAACTGCTATAACTTGTTATTCAGGATAATGTAAGTTTAAATATTGTACAGGAATATTCGCGTATTGGAAGAGTTTTACAACTATGTAAATTCTAAACTAACCATAATGAACTTAAACATTATTAAGGACTACAATGATGAATTAGATATGATAGTTTAGAAGCATTCTAGTCTTGTAACTACTAAAAAACAACATCTATTACAGTTTTTTTACAGCCGTTTACGCTCTACCTACCCCGCAAGGAATATATGGGTAATATAATATATGTATGTATGGATCTATTAAGTGTGGTGTTGTGCAAAACATAAACTTTTGTTTACAACAAACAAATTGGTATAAGAAACTGAAAAGGCACCTTTAGGTTTATGCAAAACTAAAGATTCCAAGGAGCATGATAAAGATTGATGAAGCAAAGGCAGCACAAAGAAGTGACGAAGATAGAAAGCAGAATAACGATACAAAATAAACACCTAGGTATCGGAAAGTAATCTAGGAAGCCAATACTTTTCAGACATTCTGAGTGTAAAGCAGTTCGGTCCTGGGCAACGCTTTATCATGCAAATTTCAGGTTCTTTATTGTTTTATTTTGTACGTAAAAGGATACAATATTGAGTAAGAGTGGCAGAGCCGATGGTCATTATACCATCCTTGCAAGCAATTAACTGGATGAGCGTATAAAATAAAAGAAGTTTGCGTTCGACAGTGTCATTTGTGAAGTTATCGATTTTTTCATTAATTCGGAGTCCCACACGATAAAAGAAAGTCCTAGTTGTCTCTCTCTCTCTTCATGTGGGATATCAAGTCGCCCAACGACCCGATGAACCCTGGAGTCAGAGTTTTACAACCACTTACTACAAGTAGCAGGCCTCTGACATGGTTGTGTAACGACCGCCGTCTAAGTACTCATAAACAGAACGCTATTCGGACTGAAGTGGTTCGGCCTGCATTGTCATAACCAGACTGGGAATAATTACACAAAGTGATACATATCAACTTTGTGAGTGACCCACCGAGAATCAAACCCGGAACGTTCTGCGTTGCAGGCAGTCGCACTACCACTACGCCACATCGGCCATCAAAGTCCTAATCGTAAATCAAGCACTTTCTTATAAGCCGCATCTTGAGACGAATGTAAATAAAGTATTCATAAAAACTAACTACGGAAGCGGAAAGATAACGTAAAAAACTGTAACTTAAAAATGATACTTAAATTATCATTAAACTGAATTTGAGGAAAGAAAATACATAAAAAGTGAAAAAGAAAGTAAGTTGTAGAGGCTGATTAAGTATATGTAGTCTTTTTAGATAATCTCAGTCATTTGGCTGAATATGGTGAGACGATTTATATCGTAGTTTACAAAGAAAGATCTTTACAATATTTGTAATGGATATCGGGGTTTCGCACGCAATGTTTTACACATGAATTAAGCAATAAGAAACAACTAAGGGATTCGGGGCTAATAAGTATTGCATTTTTGGCGACAAGCTCGTAACCTGTCACTATAATTACACTCCTCTGACTGAATGACTTTCAAACTTTTGTCAGACGTGATGTAAATGGCCGCTTTGAACAACAGTTTACGCTTTGCCTATCCCGCAAGGGATATAGGCGTGATGTACATGTTACTTGTCTACGTTTTTCACGTGGTAGGTAGATTTACACATAATTTTATTATTCCCAAAAGATACAAGACCCTGTATACCACGTTGCAGTAGGCAAGCAAAGTCGCTATTAGAAATATTTGCTTAGAAACTGACAAATGGTACAATTGTAGCAAGTAGAGCGCGGCGAATTCCGTCACGCAGCGTTATGCGGCGCGAGCGGTGCGGGGCACAGGCGGCAGCGATTTCTTATCCAGCAGTCCACTGTTGGATATGGACCTTCCCCTATCGAAGGGGTATTTCCCACCATGCTTAGCAGGCGGATCGGCGAGCGCAGTGCAAGATTTTGTATTTACAGAGAACGCTGCTGCCCATTCCCTGAACGATTAAGTATATCTTAGTCGCTTTTTATGACATCCTCGGGTATAATTTTGGTGTAAAGCTATTCTAAGTAACATCACACGGTATTTACCATGTGTATTATATCTCGGCATTGAATTTAGTCACTCACACTAGTGTCACCTGATACAGTACAAAAACAAACATCTATGATATAAGCAGTAGCGTTTATTGTAAATACAACATCTTAGGATACAACGCGATACCCAATTCATCTACCAACTGTAGTGAGTATGGGAAATTTCTTCCAAATTGAAGAGTCTCATATCAATAGACTCGTTAGTATATAAAAGTAGGCAGTGTTGTTTAAAACAGCCAGCACATAACAAGATTATTATCGCTTCGGATGAAATAAGTTATCTAGTATGTATTATATATTAACAACAGTCTTTATTTTTAGTATCCAAAATATTTCTTCAAGCTCTTTTCCAAAACGCTTTTCTCGCTTTTTTGTTTCGGCTAAACGCTTATTTCTTGGATAGTTTAACGCGGCCATTAAGTTGGTCGGCTGTATGCAAGACAATACGCGCTCCTTTCCATTTTTCATATTCTCGCACCACTCTTTCTTTTTACTTTGTGGTTTTATTTAAAAGGTCAAAATGATAAGGAATTGTCGGTTTCTTCTTTACTCTTTTGTCATTAAAATATGCACGAACGCGTTTAGGATAGGAATGGGACTCACCTGTTTTAAAATTTATATTTAATTAAATACAAACATTTTACTAATGTGCTCTACTCACAAAACTGAACAAATTGTATAAGAAACATTTCTTCGAAATATGAAAAAGAATAATTGAGACCTCCCATACAAACATGTTGAAAAAGTCTTGGTATTAGAGATCCAGTGTTTTTAACATTCCGCAAATAAGTTTCTAGTAAAAGTTGTTCAGTTTGGTCAGTAAAACACACACTATATTTGTTTTCAATTAAATGTAACCCTATTTATTTGAGGCACGGAATTAATAATCATTATATATAATAAAACTAAGTTGATAAAATGTACGTGCCGATAAAACTTTAATAGGATTCCCGGTACGTTAAAAGGACTTATACTGTGCAATAGCCCTTTATCTCCCCTCGAACAAGAAAGTTCCCGTTTTAACTTAAAGGGCGTATTTTTAAAGAGATGAGGGCTCATCAATCCCTCAAGTAGTGGCGCCATCTATTGTCGAGTAGTCGAACTCTACCGTTCGTAATTGTTTCAAAATATTGGATTTCAATTGCAATGTATTGAAACTTTTTTATTAGACCAAACAGATAATACCGCGAGTGAAACTGCGGGCTGAAAGCTAGTATGTAATATGACAACATCCGTAATATGCAATATGACAACACGCGTAGATAATTTTTGACGTCATATTTTAAGGTGATGCCGCCTTAGATGCCGGCTTAGAATAGCATCACCCCATTTCTTTCCTGTGGGTGTCGTAAGAAGCGACTAAAGGACTCGAGGGTATCATGTGTATTGCAATTTTAGGCGACAGGCTGACAACCTGTCACTATAGCGATACACGACAAAAGCTAAAACGGCCCTCAAATATGTGTCAGACGTGGCGATAACGACCGTACTTTTACAGTCGTTGACGCTCTGCCTACCCCGCAAGGGATAAAGGCGTGATGTATGTATGTATGTATATTTTAAGGTATTATCCGTATATTAGCAAAAGTTTTATCATGAATCGTCAAACCTAAAGTCAAACCTCAAAGTATTGATACCTGTACCTACAACAACCTAAAAATCATAATGCATAGCTCCACGATATAACGATCTAATTAATAAAATACCAATAAGCAGAACCAGTTTAACGAGATCTATGAATGAATACACAATCACAATGTGCACTACTGCCACAGTCACTTACAAAGATATTAATATATCACTCTCTTCATCAAGAAAGATTAGTTACAAATTACTGCTGTGAATGGTACATGAAGATTATATCAGTTGTGAAATCTGAGAAGTGTGTCTCACTTCGGTTACTTTGGCTGCATTTATAAGATGTGGAGAGAAAGATATTTTTCACATTTTATATGAAATTTCTTCACAAATAAACGTATATAATTTCATTCCGTAAGAAGCTTAATCTACAGGCGAGACGACGTAAGACATGAGACGTGTGACCTAAGGGACACAAAGGGATTTCTATAACATTCTATTGCTCTGAAATTAAAAGTGGATGTGTTTGTTACTTTTGACGACTGTGTTGATTCTTATCAAATTCACACCTCAAGGCCTCTGCGTAATCCCTTAGGATCCCGGTGACGTAGTAATGTCTGGAAACGTAAGCCACTGACGCTCTTCTCTTGTTTTTTATTGAGGCGTACCCCAAATTGCGTTAGGGACTTTTTTGGGTTAAAATGCTTATGTGGAAAAAAACTGGAGCACAGGTAAAGTAGTTAGTAAAAATGTATCCTTGTGACTCTTTTTCTTTTGATATGGTACACTGAGTCAATAAATGACCCATTGTCAGCATTTTAAACAAACATCTGAAGTAATTTAAATAACCGTATTAAACTGTATGAATTTGATCTATCAATGTGTGTGTTCGTTGCTAGAAGTGATTCCTTAGCTTTACTTACTTTGTCATTATAATAATATTAAACACTTAAAATATCTTAACTCCATTATGAGCTGATTTCTCTTTCATTATGTACAACAACTTGATTTAACTTTCTTTTCTCTTGCCATTAAGTTCTTAACTCGGTATAAAGCTTTTGTTTACAAGTTAAGCTTTTAAGTGCTGTTCTTAATACAATCTCAATCCTATTCTTTCTGCATTAACTACAAGTTACAAGTGCTGGTACTTTATATTTTCATTATTTAATTTGTGAAAGCATTTAAGCTTTTTACACATATAATAGCTTCATCTGTCATCTTCTTCATACTATCATCAGTAAATCCACCGATCTATTTAAGGGGCCAGCCAATCGTGGTGTTTCTTAGTATCTGTATCAAAAACCAGTACAAGTTGGCCCCTAAATGGGTAGGCGGATTTACTGCCGATAGTACCTCAAATTCTGTAGTTCGGTTGGTAAATTATCGTATATTTTAGTCATACCTACATATATTACAAGTTAGTTTTTAATCTGACTGTCAAAAAATCCGTTTCTCTTCAATCTTTTCCTTAGTGAGTAATGTATTCGAGCGTCGTCTCTTGTTGATAGCCAGTCGACAAGGAATTAGCCCGGCTTCCTCAATAAAACTCGTTTATTGCGGTTTTACTGCTCTCTCCCGTTTCTCTTGAGACACAGAGTCGACGAATGACCCAATTACTGCTGCCCCTGGCGGATTATCCGTGGATAGCAGATGGCTTGACGACATCGATCGTGCAAAGGATCTTAGTGAGTGGTACGCTTGGGATTAAGTCCTTCGAATTTCCGTTTTAAAAGCGTTTTATACTTAAAGAGACTGAAACATACCCCGAAATAAAAAAAGAAGTTTGTAATGACATCAAGTATAATATTCAGGTTCAGAGCAGCTTATAATTTATTGGAAGTAGCCAATACTCTTCAAATTTGGGTCCAGACCACCTGATTGATGCCAGTTTTTACTACCAACCAATCTTATATTAATGTTCCAAAGTACACGTCTTTTGCTCTCCAACAAATTACTCAAAAAGACTCAACATTTTATTTTTGATAACCCAAAGTACAATAAAACCAAAAAGGGTTCACCACATCGTAAACTGGAGTGGAGTTTTCTATGTCTGCTAGGCTTGGGTTTACAAGGAAATAAAAATTAGTATTCCCAACCGAACCCGAATGAATAGACGATGGAATGTCAAACACGACAAAGGACAATTTTGTGAGTTTAGAAGTACCAGCTATTTTAAAACTTGTATGTTTAAAAGATATAAATAAAGTAAAATTTTTCTTAAATATTTATCCTGCGATAAACCCAAGTTTGATTTTCGCTTTGATCTTCATCTAATAAAACAGGGAGCAGACATATTGGATAACTTTTTCATACTTATTAGGTCTGTCCGTAATAGCTTAGTGCTAAACATGAAAAAGTTGTGTAATTCTAGTCTCAAAGTCATCTTTATAGCTTTCTCTGCAATACAACTATATAGGGTGAAATTTTACTAGTGACCGATAGCGAAAACTCAGAACTGGCTGGTGATAAGGAACAACTTTCCCCAAGGAACATAGGTCGAAATACGAAAAAAAATTTTGGGCCTCCCATACAAAGTTGCTGATCAGCTGATTTGAATTACTATGAGAGGTCAAAAAAAAATTTCGTTTTTCGACCTATGTTCCTTGGGGAAAGTTGTTCCTTATCACCAGCCGGTTCTGAGTTTTCGCTATCGGTCACTAGTAAAATTTCACCCTATATACACAGGGTTTCAAATGAATTGCCTGTTTTTGCAGTTTTCTTGTGGATTCTGAACAACTTTCTAGAGGAGTCCTTTTTACACAAGCCAGGTAGAAATGTGGAATGTTTTTTGAGCTAAGACTGTTACCAAGTGGTTCCTTTCTTAGGTACTTGTACGGGAGCAAAACAAGAGGCAGTCCCAGAGCGCGCGTAAAGCGGAGTTAAAGCGCCAACGAATTTGACTTGGCGGTAACAAAACAGCTGATTTATGGAGCCGACGTGGAAATTTTACACTCAAAGCGAGAAACCAAGGAAATATAGATATAGCACAGGATAAGGGACCTAATAAGTAGAGCTTCACCGTGGCCTTCTTTTATTGGATAAACTTTGAAAATGTGTGTTGTATGAGATCGCATCTCGCCTGCAATGCGGGGTGAGTATGGAAAACACCTGGCAACTGCAACAGAGAAGGCTCATATTCGTGAGCGTTTCGCAATGATTCGAACATGAAATATCTGTAAATCATAATGATTTATCTTGTGTATACCTTGCTTTAAATATAGGAATAATGGTAAAGCCATACAGAGAATTATTGACTTGCAGTTTTACTGTGTTGATCTCAACCTGAGAAACCCAACGCTCTTAAAAACTTTAATTAAAAATCTCTTTGTAACCCCATGTTTCATCAATTTTGCATTCATCGCTTTAACACATCCATATTTCAAATATCGAATGTTCGTCATAAAAAGCAGTTGATAGTCTTTCTTTAACCCTTGGCCGATATGTTCTATGCGCGTTTAAGTGCGCGTGCGACGTCGACTGTAAAACGCACGTGCGCGTTCAATAACTTATGTGAATAAACAGAATGCGGCAAGGGGAAAAACTGTTGGGAATGAAACTGGGTAATGAAAGGTTCCAAGAACATTATTTTTCAAGGATACGTGAATTTCCTTTTTAAAAGGTATTTAAGTATCAAAACACATCGGAATATGACATCAAAAATTTTCCTCGTATGTTTTCCAAACCTTTGTAGACTATGTAGAAATATAAATTATATTATATACCACACTATAATATTTGTCAAGGGAAAGACGCCCGTGAGTTTTGAATCGATCTATGTACTGCATGGATTCTGCTTTTCAAACCACAAACACGGAATTCATCAGAAATATGAAGATAGAAAATACTTGCGGTATTACTTTCATAACTCATAAATATAATAATAGGTAGTAAAATTGTTCGGTTTTGTACCACGTCAGTAATAAATTATAGAATACGACACTATAAAAATACGCTAGAGGTTAATGCTGTGGTATAAAATCTAGAAATCTGTTTTATTATACTCCTTTAATTATTCTTTGTAAAATTTCTCGGTTCTTGAAAGTTTCAAATAATCCGGAAGTGGTTAATTCCTTGAGTATGGCTGAAAAGCTTTGCTCTGTATATCGTACAAAATTGGTTCCTGGTGAAACTTAAGCCATCAAAGGTCTAAGGGGCTTCTCCACTAAATCCCACTTCCAGGAACTAGGTTTAAGTGCGCTTTGTGCGTGTCAGCGGCGACCGCAACCGGAAATTGTAGAGGCTTCGACTTCGATTGTACTTGATCGCAGACGTTCGAGACTTCAGCCACATATAGAAGTGACAGCATTTACCTCTATTTCTGTCACGGTGCCACGAGCGTCATATTTCTTGGATTAAAATTGCCTCAGGATCATAATTATGGTTTCGATATGTTTTATCCACAGTTTTATCTTGAAATTTTTGACAGTAACAACCCTGGCTATATAAAAATCCTAAATAGGGTCAGATGAACTTTTTGTAAACTCTCTCTCAATTTTTTAGTTATGTCCCGATTCTTCGCATTTCCTAGTATAGAAAAATGTGCAAGATCATGGCAAAACAGCGATACTGTAAAAAGTTGAAAGCGGTGGCATAGTCGTAGTTATGAGTTACAAACCATGGAAAATTTCTTTTCCTTAATAAATTTCTAGAAAATGGAAATGCTATTGCTTCTTTACCTATCTTTTGGTATCAAATCTATTGCCGACCTAGTCGTAGACGCGTACAATTGGTACAAATAGAGAAGCTCAAGACCTCTTGATAACAGACGGTCTCAAGATTCTGCTTTTGAGTGGGAGCTTGGCGAGTAATAAGGGTGTCGTGTCTGTGATTTATTTATGACATTATGATATGCAAGTCATTGGGCCCAAAAACCTTTCATTTAATTTTATGTCAAACTTACGTAATTGTCATTTTGCTTTGCTACGGAACGAAAGGATTTATACCACAAAATAAGCGTCCCACGCGCCGTTTCCCTAATTTGTGTTTATACCAATGTCAAAAATATACATGACAACCTTAAACTATTTTTTTTCGTTTTAATAATCAGTAGTTAAAACGCAGTTTTATGGACTGCTTAAATCCAGTGCTACTTACCTACTTCTATTAATTGTTGAGAAATTCTAGAAAGGCATGGTAAATTGAAAAGTTATTGGTCATGAGAAAAAAGCTTTCTTCTTTCTTTTATGGGCCATTCGCATTTAAGGGATTGAAAATTTGAAAAATAAAAAAAATTAAATATTACTAATATTTTAACGTGATTCGATGTAAAATAAAAAATCTTTCCTTAGGAATATAATTTATGAGATCGTTTACCTTAAATTCAGATATTATAACAAATATAATTTTTTTTGTGACCACCGAAAAGTCGCAATGACCACCAAAAAGACTTTTTATGGAAAAATGTACTCCTAATAGGCTCTTTTATGAAATAATTTAAATAAACGAAAAATAATAAAATAAAATTAACAGTTATAAAACCTAAAAATGTTTATAAAAAGTAAGAAAAGTTGAGAATTATTAAGGACCACCGAAAAGACAACTTTTCGGTAGTCCAAAATTACGTACATTGGACACAATAGAGTGACCGGTCTGTATGATGATGATGCGAGCGAAAACGGAAAAAGTCTCTCAGCCTGGAGACATTAGGATTGTATAGGTGCTTTCAAAAACACAGGTGCAGATAATGTGTTTTAGGAAGGCATACATTGAAAGCCAGTAGGAAACACTTAAGCCGACCGAATTGGCAGAATCGCAACCAGATGCAGGTGTTTTGAAATGCGTGCATAAAAATAGGCCGATGGTGAAAGAGGCTGGTGGTGGAAATGAGCTGGCGAATTAAGGAAGTGTGTATAAAATTATGAAGTATAGTAGGTTATAACCAAATACTCAATCGTCGCCAATAAACCTCTACGTACAACCAAGTCAAGTATGCCATCTTCTGACGTGACTGCTATAGTAAATGCAGGATCCTTGATCAAAGAAGAGGTTTATGCTGTTCAGGTGTAAGGTATCCCTCACTCGGTTCAGGATTCCCTGTTCGTAGCCACCGTTTGAGTTTGATTTGATGAGAGCTCTATGCCTTGGGGATCAAGCTATTCAGGGGCAGGCACAGATGCATCTCGAAAAGTAGATGCCAATTCAAGAAGATTAATTTTACCGTTGAAGCAACGATACGCTGGTCTTTTGTTGGCATTGTATAAGACCAGTTTGTCGTCACCTCATTAGGAGTTTGTTGGTTTAAGAACAAACTTATTCTCTCTTCATTTAATTATTCTCTCTGGCTTTCGTTAACAGACTAAGGCATTTCATCTCCAACTGCTTTTGCTTACGGCATGTATCACTCTAAGACGGTACTATTAAACGCGCACGCAAAGAAGCACATTGATGAGCAGCAGAAAGTCTTAGTGATTTGATAACAGACTCCTACAGAAACCTGGCCATTAAGTTGGAAAATCAGCCAAAGAAAATCCCAACAACAAAAATGAACTGGGCTGCCATAAGGAAGAAGTTTGCTGAGCAAACTTGCCTTGTCAAAGGCCTTCAAGATTTTGAGAAGAGCTTTTGTGAACCACCCCTTGTGAAAACCGTGAGAAGATGTTGTATCGATGAAGACTTTGCAGTTGCAAGCATGGTCCCAGGCTTGGTTGTGCAGATTGTTCACACGCCTCAGTTTTGGCGTATTCTAAGGCCAAGCTTTGTAATCATAAGTCGGAGTTGGAGAATGGAATTGAAAATAAGTATTCTGCTTCCTACTACCCTGTATCAGCAAAGGCCGAAGAATCACGCGAGGAAAAACAGGCTTACCACCAAAACTTTACTTAAATGCATAAAAACGCCGCATCTCTTCCCAGTCTACTATTTACCAACCTTATCTCGTTTATAATATAAGAACAGGTGGGACTTTAACAAAAAAATACGTTCAACTGTTCACTAACAGTCATTTTATTATAAAAAAATTGTTAGTTTAATATAATTTAAACAGAATATGCACTAAAAGATCTTTTCGGTGACCAAGCGTCTTTTCGGTTACCAATAGTGACTTCCGAAAAGATGACCACCGAACGGAATTTTCGTTCGCAGGTGGGCGGAGATTTCACATTTTTAAGATTTTATAGGAAGAACCAACATTTTTGTAAAGATATCAATAAAATCTACAAACAAATTGGTATACATGATTTTTTAAATAATTTACTTACACTTTATGTCGGTCACCGAATAGATCCTATGAGGTTTGCCAGAAATCAATTTTCGTGCGAACCAACTAAAATTTTGCACTCAAATTACAAACAGCAATTACAAATAAAAGTCAGCTGTTTTCAAAATTTTGAATAGAATGAACCGAGTTCTATTGGATTTGAGCACAAGATAAAAAAAAACACTTTAAGTGTGTCTTTTTTTGTACCACCGATGAGACGCGCAATCTTTGTAACATATGCGAACGGGAAATAAAATGAAAATGGCTAAACATAATTTAATGGCCAACTCAAAAGACAATCTTGAAGATATTTTGAATCGTATTAAAGTTTAAAAAGAGAGATAGTATGTGTTTAACATTTATTTTTCACATTCTAAACTTACCAAAGTGGGTTTTGAACAGACCACCGAAACGTACTTTTTGGTGTTAAAAAATTTAAAATAAATATTAAACAATCTATCACAAAATTCACCGTCCGCAGGTTGAAAGTTTTAATGAAATACTATAATCTCATTACGTAAAAACAGATATTTATCCACTTTTCTGCTTTTTATGTCTCATGAACAAAAAAATAGCGTGTTTTGCGAATCACCCTTATAAACTTGTTTCTTTACAGAAATGTGACTAGATTTGTAGGTGACCGTGTTACAGTATGCTTTCTTTGTTTATTTTTGCACAATTTTGCGAAAACTTACAAAACCTTTGTCATGTTATTGGACTGGTTCCAATTTACAGAAGTTACAAATGAAAGTTACAAGTGTTGGCTGCGATAAAATAGGTAAGAAAGAAAAGATATTTTACAAAAATAAATAAAACTGGTTATTAATGTGTGATGCAACGATAAAAATCGTTTACAGAATTCAATAGAATTACACGAACTTCAGCTGTTGACAAATTAGAGTCATGGTTTGAATTTTTTGACTATTTCTTTCACTCCATTACATAAGATACTTTAAATTGTATTCACCTAGTACTGGTTTTAAATAGCAGCATATCTGATATTCCGCAAATGAACTTAATTTTACGCATGGGCATTGCAACGCTAAGTAAACGCATTTCGCTGTATTACATAATTAATGGCAAACAAATTATCCTATATTAATTCGCAATACCAATACAATTGCACTAGATTTAATTGACTTAAAGCAATTCAGGCACTGCGAACAGTTATTCAACCAGTGGTGCAGTGGTGTTGTTTTTACGTGCAAAAGTAAAAGTGGTACGCACCGCGCAGGTCTATCGGTTGTGCAACCATTCTGCAGGTTCTGCTGCATTTTGGAGTTACTTTTTTCAGTATTTAAGTTTCGTTGGACACCCTCCGATCAGATCGACCGGTGACGATGAAATGTTGTCTGATAATGTCTGAATAGCTAAAATGGAAGACTGTTTCTTATGGAGTATGGAGGTGTGCAGGCATAGGCTGTTTTAAAGATGTGTGATTATAATAGAAAGTTTTATTTTTATGTCAGGTTTTCAGATTATGGTAAAGGCCTAGTTCAAAATACACCAATTGCCTTTACATACGAAAAATTTCCATGCTCTACCATTACCAATATTCTGTCTGGTAGTTGTGATTTATAAATCACAACAATATTGAAATAAGATAAACTAGTCGCAATTGCAGAGCACGTTTTCACGTAGTTCTTCGTTTCTTTGCAGACTACAATCTGACAATAATATCTGTTTACTGAGAGAGTAGTAAATAGAAGATAACTGTGTAAATCGAATGTAGAACAGCAGTATTACTTTCCTGCTATTTATCTGTCAACTAGATCTGGATACTATTGTTATTTTTTACAACTTAGCTGTCAAATAAATCGAATTTCCGACACAAAGAACGAGTTTCTTTGTAAAGAACTAGATCATTGTGACCAGCAGGCTGTTAACAAATCGATGTCCAACGCGTTTGCCTTGATATACTGATACCGCTTTGTGTACGGTCCAACGCAGCAAAACTTACTTTTCAAGGTGCTTTATTCATTTGTGGTAAAGCTGGTTTTTGGAAAACAAGTGTGTAGATTAATTAGTAGCAGGTTGTAGTCGACAGTCTTGCCTTGATAAGCGGCAAGCTTTGGACAAGATGTTGAGGAAATATGTACCGAGGCAGCTGATTGATACAGCTGACAGACTGGGTAAATAAAGTTTCAAATTCTGGGCTATATTATTTTAAGTTTCAACACAAAGCACCATTTCGTTTCTTTGCTTTTCTTTCATTATTTACATTCTTTTGGGTACCAAAATAATTATCAAAGCATCATCGATTTTGTTCAATTTATTCTGCAAAATAAAATAATATCTATGCGTGAATTAGGTGTATGGTGAAGTGTATCTGCAGGTATGCAAATATTGACCCTGAATAACCCCACCTAAACTACGAATCAATTTGTGTACTAAACTGTATAAACAATGTTTTTATTAAATGTAGCTAAAGCTAAAGTAAACGATACGAAACGGAGCGAGATGGTGACGCAACCAGGAGCTGGTTTGCCACAATAAATGTCAGCTGCGCGTGCGCAAGCTTGGCGACAACCAACCAGCCGACCGGACCAGTCCACTCACTGATTTGGACCAGTCGACTGACCGATTTGGACAGACTAGACGGTAACGCGGATTTGGTGATACCGATCGCGTCATTGCGTTTCGTATCCTGCTCTATTTCAAATTGTAATGGCATGTAGGTAAAGAGATTGCAAATATTTCAGAATAAGATAGGTACCAAAAACACTCATCAATTGTATATCAATTTATGACGGGGAGGAATTGTGTCGTCAGGAAGAGCCAGAGTTTCGCCAAATATTAAAACTCGATGAAGAACAAGCGAAGTTACAGTAGATAAAGGAAATATGACAGATTTGCTATGTATTTTAGCATCTTTTCAAAGGAAAATAATGATTTTCGGTTATACTCGTAGTTTACACCAAGTGACACCAAAACCCAACGTAAAGTTTCACTTCAAGTAGCAAATCACGAAATCTGCAATGCTAAATATTTCTCTATCAACTCAAAAATGGTATTCAAAAAGAACAAAATCTTAAACAGGAAAGTTATAAATATATATCAAGAAGTTCAAAAGAAGGATGAAGTTTATGTATCGGGGCCACTACTTACAGGATTTTGAAACCAGTTTATCATGGACACCTGATGCAGGTTTTAAAAGTTCCGCATCGCAACTGCTTGCAAACTATCGGACCAACAACGTTTTCATAGTAGTTATACTTAATACCAGTGACTCATAAAGAAGGACATTGTTCTTAAGTCTGAAGTAAAATGAATTGATGTATTAAAAAATCATACTTTTTCTGTTGCCAAGAAAACGAATGGACCAATTTTATTTCAGCAAGTAAATTAAATTAAAGATAGTTTTGAAAACACAGTATAGGTACAATAACATACCTATGGAGCAAGAAATTAGGAAAAAAACCTAAATATACTTATATGTGAATATATGAACGTCCGTGTGTTATGAACTACAAAATAATTACACTTACAGTTTTTTCAGCAGTTGTGTAATAAAACACCTCACCTATTGATAAATTGTGGGGTATTTCATTTCCTAAACTTGATTTAATCAGTATACTTACCTCGATCCAAATAAGGAAATGTTAAAATAATTAAGGATCAAAAAACCTCACACGTTGTGCATATAATTAACATTATTATGATTGATTAGTTTTACCAACGCACCAATCAACTAACTGATCTATTAAAAGAAACATTATAATCAAGACTTCCCATTCACTTTAGAAACAAAAATGCCATTAGCTAAGGTCAGCCTCATATTTCAAACAAATACACACCTTAGTCACTCAGGAATAGCAATTATTTTCAATTAACAATCGGTCAGACAGACAGTAGCGCTGTAAATTTAATCTAAAGTAATGATATGAACAAAAATCAACCTTAATTCAAAGTGCGTAACGATTTTAATTACAAAGTGGCTGATAATACTTTCAAAGTTGAACTTCCGAACGTAGTTCCTGCAGCGGTAGACAAATTTGAACCTAAGGTTGTTGAAAATAGCGGTGACAATAGTAAAGCAGGTGGTGCTGAAGGTCGGTAGACTGACCAGTTCAAAACAGTAGGATCGGAAGTAGATACGCGATATATCTTTACGGGTGAAGCGAGAACCGAGGACGAATGCATTCTTGCCATACGTGAGAATTGGAATTCGAGAGACGGTAATGAAACTGAAACTAATGAGAGAACTCGAGATGAAAGAAACTATTCGTGGGGAACAAGAATGGAAACAATGAATCAGAGATCGTTTGTTGAAATGTAATGAATATATTTCATTAAAATACGGAAAAGAAGATCCCACCAAAAACATTTACTTGTAAAAAGAACCAAGTCTCGCCTCTCAGTTCATCTACTGTAAAAAGTTGTGAGATCCATGTGATGCCAAGTCGGTTATTGATTTATTCAAGGACTACTTCAGGGAACTTTCATCTTAAGCTATTGCGTAATTAGGTAACAGGCATCATCTTATAGTAACCATATCGATATTTAAAAACTTTTATATTTACAATAACTAGAATGACTTGGCAATCGCACACTATTTGCTTGTGAGATACGATATGGTCTGGTGCGATGGCCAAGTCATTCTAGTTATTGTAAATGTAAAAGTTTTTAAATGTCGATATAGTTACTGTAAGATGATGTCTGTTACCTAATTACGCAATAGCTTAAGATGAAAGTTCCCTGAAGTAGTCCTTGAATAAATCAATAACCGACTTGGCATCACATGGATCTCACAACTTTTACAGTAGATGAACTGAGAGGCGAGACTTGTTCTTTACAAGTAAATGTTTTTGGTGGATCTCATTTCTTTTGTAGATAGTCTTCCTCTTTCTCTTATCTGGAACTACTTCTTGAGCCTCAGCTACAGATTTCCTCAAAGCCCATCCGCAAAGTTAACTTTGTAATCCTATACATTTGTATGGAAATACAAAGTTAGTTATGCGGTTGCAACCGAATTTGCAGAATGTGATAGTTTTCCCTTTATTCATACACTAAATACAAGGTGTATTCTAAATTTCAATCTCCTCAGTCTGCTAAAAGTACCTTAGAATTTTGATGATCGGTCAGTCAGTCAGTCAGGCAGAAAATTAAGAGACTTTGACTGACTATAACTTCTAAACTACTGGTCCAAATTAAATAAAATTTGAAATGTATCGTGTCTATGTAGTGCTTGATAAGATATTTTAAAACAAGGGTTCCAAACTTATCGACAAGGGAGTTATGGGGGGGGTCAAAATGGCCTGAACTGGTTCGAGAAAAGGATGGTACGGCCGTGTCGCTTTCAGCTCGACTTGGTGGGGGCACTGCCGTGCCCCCAGATTATTTTGATACAATTGATCGAGTTGATACAGTGATCCTATAAAACGATTGTTTTGTCGATAACTTTGAATATTGAATTAAAGCTTATGCAATATATTTTTTCCTCATGCATAGACTATTAGATTTATAGCACAAAAATAAAGTAAGTAGTTAAGTAGCAATTTGGATATATGTTTTTGAGTTTCTTAATTTAATCTAGTTTTGGGAAACCAGATTAAACAGAATGTAGTCTGTCGTTATTAAATCAGATAAGTACGACGAAATCTAAACAAGTTTGCATCAGCCATGTTATTAGCATAGCTTGTCGGCAAATTACTTCTAGCTTCTAGAAACCACGATTTCTATCTTGCGGATTCATGAAAAACTTGTATTTGATTTGGTTAGAAGCTGGATGAACTGAATTTTACTGTGTTGTTCTCTTAAAGCGCAAAATTTTGAGTCAATTTTATGTAAGTATGAATGTGTTTTGAAATAGGCTCTGAAGTAAAAGCACAGGCAAATGCTAACTATGCATGTGGATTAGCTAACTTTATTTAGCATGCTACTTAGCCACCGCTATCACAAGTAAGTATAGAACAGCCTAAAAGTATGCCAAAATAAAGATCCCTGAATAAGGCACGAAGGCCATCAGTTCCAGAGAGTAATCCAGGCAAATGTCAAGTGACACGGTCCAGCGGGTAAGTGTGAGGTCAACGCCCTCCGGAGGCTTGGAAAGGACTCACGGGGAACTTATGACCCTGCGATTGTTTGGGTTTCAAAAATATATTTAATTTCATATTCTCGTACCTATAGAAAAAACTTTGATATAATATTTAAACAACAAGAATTTCCATTGAATCGACTAATACAAAAATGGGAATCCTACTATCCTACTAATATTATAAAGGCGGATGTTTGTGTGTGTGTTTGTTACGACATCACGCAAAAACGGCTGATTAGATTGACATGAAACTTTGCAAAAATATAAAAGGGCATCTGGAATAACACATAGGATACTTTTTACCACGGAAAAATGTCTCATTCCCACGGGAACACGCATTTTCCAATATTTTTGAAATAGGTGGCGTGACTGAGCCGACTCGCGTTTTAAACGTTTTCGCCGAAAACTAACAGCGACATCTCTCGGCGAATAATGCTTTTATTCCGCGGAATAATAGGTTGCAGCGGGTGAAACCGCTGACGGGCAGCTAGTAATATCATAATTTTTGCGGTACATTGATGTCATCTTCAAGGAAAAAAAAATGATATAGCAATCGAATCTTAAATTCAGGCTACTGATACACTATAATTATATAAGTCGTGTAAGAGGAAAGCAAGTACTAGAGGAATGCTAACATTTACATTGAAGACGCTATCAAATATTTATATGCAAATGTTTTTCACAATCAATTCTAGGTTTATTTTAGATCTGTATCGTATCTTGTAAAAGACCTTATATTACTGCAGACATAACTTAGACCTTTTTATATACGTGTAAATGTGGACGTCGGAAATCGAGTGGGATCTTTTTATTTCGGTCGCGTAAAGGATGGCGCGTGTTGAAGCTTTGAATCATACACGTGAGTGTGTGCGTGTAAAGTCCAACAGCGTACTGTCAAAACGTAAGCTGTTGCGCCCTAGATCATCATCATCATCTTCCTGCCCTTATCCCAATTACTTAGGGTCGGCGCAACACGTTTTGTTGAACACAAAATCGTGTTGCAAAGGATTTGGCTTAATTTTCGACCGGCCGCCTACTAGACGTCAACCCTCCTTGGGAATGCTTTTGTGGTGGATTAACCGCCAGCCCTGGCTGTTTGGATCGGGTTTATCCCTCGGTCGCCTCTTACGACCCCCACGGGAAGAGAGGGGGTGGTGCTATTCTACTCTGCCGGCACCACACGTTGCTCCCTAGATATAGACGTCAAATGTATGAGAAGTTATATCAGTAGTGCAAAACGCCAGTGATAGACAGAGAGGAGATTGTGTAAAGACTACTGCCTACGGTTCTAACTTTTTAAGTGCACAACTATAGCTTGCTTTCAAATACTCTAAGCACGCTCCGCATGAAAGTGCGGATGGTAACGGCTAGTACAAAAATGACAACCCATGATGGCTGCAATTTGATGCGGCTATGATTTGACGTGTGCAGTGATAAATGGATTGTGTGTGTATTTTGTATTTGTGATATCTGGTTCTTTCATAGGATTACCGAAAATTATTTCAATTAAAAAGCCTGATCCGGTAAAATATCGGAAAATCATGCGGTGCGTGAGTGCGAATGAGGTCAGCCGGTATTGAATCAAGCATGCCAGCGTCAGGACATTGAATGAAATGACGCAGCGGTATTTTGTAAGGAGATGGTTTAGTAACAGATTTTTTAAAGGGTCTAACCTTACCTGTGCATACATAGTTCGCATGTCTCAGAATATCTAACGAACAAGAATTATGAAAATGCTAATTAGTAGGTATCAAACATAAATCGCACAATTGGTCAATTTATTGTTAAATAGAAGTTTGCCACTCATTTACTTTTTGCCGTCATGATGTTTTAGATGTTGTAAGATACGGTATTCCAGATACCTCACGTCCCCATAAATTTTTCGATATAATGATGAATGATCAGTCAAATAACTAATCTTTAACAGTAAAATTGATGATCTTTTTGTCATAAAGTACATAATGAAAATATTGTGAAAGACGTTCCTAAAAACAGCTTAGGACTTGCTTGACTGAGATGAGCTTAAGGGCCTTTATTTGCAAGTTAATTTGACCTCTGAGGAAATACCTCATCTATTTGGTTAACTTTAGCGATTATTCAAGCAATTTTAACATCATCGAAGTAAAATTAAGCAAGTCTAAAACTAATTTGTCGAAAAGCCTTGAAAAGCTTTTTATTACATAGGTAATTTTCCCTTCAAATATATATTTTTTTTAGAGTACGAATAAAATACCCTTTTTTGTGGATGTATCATTTCAATTCTTGTCAGCTGGCAACCCAAATATCAATGGAATTCATATCCTCGTCAAGTCAACGTCCTTCCAGTAGAAATCACCTTGAAAGTGGCTTTCCCACACGCCGATATCCGTGTCAGTGTGTCGGAAGGTACGTGTGTGCATAAAACTGACAAATATTTGCAGACACTTAATAAATCTGGTGGAAAAGTGAACGCAACCGCAAGATTAGTTTAGGCTACTTAGAGATACCGATTAGACTCATAACGCCGACTGCAAAATTTACCTTAGTTAAGTTTTTGTTGATTTTATCATGCCCAAGATGAAAACATTATCGTCATCAGTAATGTATTACCTTTTCCCTACTGTTAGGAAAATGGTATTGACGTAGGTAGCCATTTTAGGATCTAACATAGAAATACTATAGAATTTGCAAAAAATAAAGAATAATTATTTGACTTTAGTACCAATAATTTATCAAGTGAGTGAATTGTAAATGGATTTTTGAGGAAATATAAATTATCCACCGTATTGTAAGACGGCCTGACTGCCTCATCATCGATTAATATCATATTCTCAGACAGCTTTTATTTCAGACAATAATATAAGTGCACTTCAAAACATTTTATTATTCGTGGAATCTGTCCCTATCGGCAGCAGAAATTCTTAACTATAACTACGAGTACCTAAATACTTCGAGCCCTTCTCTTTCACAACTCCCAGTATCTGTGACTTCGGCAACTGTTACTCAGAAGTCGTGACTCATCTCACTAGATGCTATCACAAGTACTCACTCACTTGCGGTTTTAGTGACATGACAGCCGCATGCTCGTTAAACACTTTTACTTATTTAACAGTTCGTGCAGTTTTTGTATGCAACGATGATGAAGTGGTAAATTGGTGTTTTCCTCAAATGCGTAATATATTTGTACAGTAATAACTTAAATACAGTGTTCGTTTTCCTGTATTAAATTATTAAAGTCAATCGTTTAAATCTATCAAAGAGTTTGATCCAATTTGTTTTAATAATCGCCAAAACTTGCGTTCCTATACTGAAATATGAAACCAAATCGTTGCCGTATTAGTTTTACCAATGTCTCTTCAGGTTTGTCAAATAATTAATTTTTTTTATGACTTATTTGCGATACGTGACGAAATTAAACAAATAATATTATAAATTCTGAATAAAAGTGAAAAAAGACTGGGCCAAAACTGCTCTAGCCTTGCAAAACTAATTATTAACTTCTCCAGAACTCAGAAACTGAAGCAATTTAACAATTACCGAAAAACAGGTTCCCGTGAAGGCGAAACACGAACTCGGGGACAAGTCACTAATTATCAAAAAAGGTTTAATTAAAGAGGTGACAAGCTTGACACCGTTTAATCGGAGGGTAAAGAACTTGAGCTACTGGAGTGGCTTGAAGATGCTCTAAATTGTTTAGTGATTTAAAACTTATAGAGTTTTTTATTGTGTTAAACTTGAGTGGAGAAAACTAGATCAAGAATTTGAATTCTTCGTTTAAGTGCAAGGACACTTTTTGCCAGATATTCTTGATAAGTTTTCAAAACTTTTCTGTGAACATTGTATTGATAATACAGCTTCTGAACTTACCTACTCTAAGAAACGTAAATGAAATCTGATGCAAATTGTAGCCTCCATAAAAAATGCGATCCGCTATCACATAATATGGATGGACGGTACGCCCGAAATTCTTTTTCATAGATATTTCGACCCTGGAGAAAGTTGTACATGTTCACAATATGATATATTTTTCTTTTATTATATCAATGTACTTTCTTGCTAGTCGTTAGTATTTACTCAGCATTGCTAATGAGCCCCCACATTATGTTTCGGTCGGTCTGTCCGTCTGTCGCTTTGGTCGCCGCCATCATTAGTTTCGGAAGTTATTAGCTGGTAATAGCAAGGAAAGGAAAATGACACAAAAATACTCTCGGACAGAATACTTGTAAGAGGTCAAACATTCAGGCTTTTACCATAATTGCTGTGTACGTCTATTAGAAATTTGGTGTTATGTAATGTAAGGAGACGCTCTTTTGCAAATAATTGTAGGTGCAGATAATAATAACAATAGATGTTTTATGTAAACAAACCTGCTTGTTTAACCTAATAAAAAGAAAAATATCTTATATTCTTAGGCTATAAGTATTATTTTATTACAACAAATACTTTTATATAAGAATCTGTCAGAAACAAAAAACACGTTCTCTTTCGGTAATTATTTGTAAGAAAAATATCTATCTCAGCCATAACATAAGTAGGTAATTATTATACTACATTTGTTCTCAGAATGAAATAGATCTAAATACTACCAGTAAATACCTTAACAAAATTACTGGTTCAATTGTCAATAACACATAATTCCGACAACCACCACTTAGAACTATAAAGGCTATTGCACATTGCGCCAGGTCTGCGAAACGGACGTTACGTCGTGCGATGTATACGAACCCATACTCACAGTTGGGCAACCATATTGCCAATATCAATATACTTGAGCTAAGTGGATGACAGTTTTATTATGTGCCTAATAAGGCTTCAATTGAATTGATTATCAATTTACGCTTATTAAGTAGGTGCTAGAAACAGTTTAGCAGTCTAGCGAGAAAGCGCTGCCAACCTATTCACTCGGTCTTGTGCATTTGAGGAGATGTTTAGGGTAAAAATAGGTGTAACAATACATTATTGCATTTTTTTACTTCCATTTGGTTCACGAAGATACTTGAGCCAGCAGATTCTTAAATTTTGAATCAAAAGTAGCTGAAGAATTTAAGTGAAATAATATATGATTAAACGAACTTACCAAGTGAAGTTCGATCAATATTATAGAGGTATGAGTTGCTTTATCCCAAGATATAATATAAATTGACCATTAATCCATACTCTTAGTAATTTGGCAACATTTTACAAATACCAAAACAAATAGAAATACCAATACCACCAAAATATGCTGAATATAAATGTTGCAAAATGTAATTAAGTCTACCCGTCGATCACAAGTTATTGCCGACGCTAACAACATTTTACGTAACAGACACAAACATGAATATTCAAATTGTTTCTCAAATAATTATCCTCAATTTCTTTCGAAAATGTTACAACTTTCTGTTTCTGAGATCAATATCAATGTATTACATTTTTTATTGATGAAAATGTATACAAATGATTGATGAATAATATAAACATAGGTAATCGGTAAAAACTTACCAAATACTAATTTAATGAATAGGTTTTCGTCTCATTTCGAAGTGCAACTCAACATACCTGAAACGAAAATTAAAAAATAGATAAGATAAAATTATAAATTAATAAAAAATACCAATAATGTCATGCCTAAAGCTTCCAAAGTTAATTATTAAAAATTCATATTCTACACAAAGTCTTGTTTTTTATTCTTGTAATAGTGATTTAGAATTATAAAACACCTATTTTAAAAGATCTATTTCAAATAAATATTAATCACCAAAATAATTAAATGTCATGATCTGAATATTTTGAATTGCTAACATCAATCACGTATTTATTAGAACTATAAAGTATACTATTAGATGAAGGATAAATTCCGAGGCGAGGAGTTTTTACAAAATATAAATATTTCTACGCATTTCGACCTTTTAAAGAAGCAAATTCCAGTAAAACACAGACTAATATAATACTATAGCAAGTCGATCAGATCATCAACGTCCGAGATACCTCTACTGAAGTATAGTCATTATTTAAATATAAATATTTCTACGCATTTTAACCTTTTAAAGAAGCAAATTCCAGTAAAACACAGACTAATTTAATACTATAGCAACTCGATCAGATCATCAACGTCCGAGATACCTCTACTGAAGTATAGTCATCATTGGCCTTGTTCCGGTTGTTGTTGTATGTTGTTTGCTGGTAATGACGGCAGAAGAAGCTTGATGTTGACGCGTTTTTCTGGCCGCCAAGATCTCGAACCAGGTTTGATCATGTGCTTTGCGTCCGTCCGTTAAGTCTTTGCCACAAAGTAAGTATTGGCCGGCGCAATCTTTTGTGTCTTTGCGCCACTTGTCACATTCCTGTCACGATTCTCGGCAAGTAAAGTCAAATAGGTACGTCAAATACTCATATTTAAGTTTTAAACCTGAGCTGTAAAGAAATAAAGAAAACAAATATCACGTTTCCAAAGTCAAGTCACGTGCTAGAAATGATGGCACAGCGTGACAGTTGAAAAGTGAAATGACTGTTTTGAGAGCAGGCCGGCTGTCTAAGCGGCGCCGGCGCAGGCCAAACTGTGCCACGAACGAAAGTCAGCTGTGAGTGACTCAAACTAGTCTGGCGAGAGAACTTGATAGACAAAGTGGATACATACACACACAAAATTACGACTTATTCGCTTGCGGTGTAGGCAGAGCGTCAACAGCAGTTTTGTGGTTGTTGTTGCCACGTTCGAAAAAGTACTTGTTTGAGAACCGTATTAAAAAATCACGTATCACTACAGTTATTGGTTGTCAGTCTGTCGCTTATGTATGATTGTGCTATACATTAAGCAAAGCATCCTTCGTGTCCCTCAGTCGAAAGTGGAAAGAAGTGGGGAAATGCTATTCTAAGCCGGCACCACATGGCAATAGCATCACACCTCATTTCTGCCAGTGGGCGTCGTAAAAGCCGTGTAAGGAATGAATCCAGGGAGTAAGCAGCAGTGTTCCATGCTCTCATTATGTAAGAACCTTCAACAGAGATTGAGCCAATTCCAACAGTGGATTGGCCGTTGCTTGGTATAAAGTAATATCCCTTATTCATTTCGTCAAAGGGTTGCATCATTTTAAGCGATTATACGGGGTGTTAGGGACGTGCTCAGACCATGAAACTGAACAACTTTTAGTATGGAGCCAATGGTGGGAAACGAAAAAAATTTTCCAACCTCCCATACAAAGTCAGTCAGCTGATCGTGAATTTTGTATGGGAGGTCGGAAATTTTTTTTCGTTTCCCACCATTGGCTCCATAGTAAAAGTTGTTCAGTTTGATGGTCTGATCATGCCTGCAAAGTTTTCGGTACACCGTCCCTAACACCCTGTATACCTACATATAATATGTTTGTCAATGTAATGCTTGTGCCTAACGGTGTTTTTCTGTTTTATGTAAGAAATTATCGACTTTTTGTATTGCAAGCTTCTGAGATAGATTATGATGTCTCTACTAATGCCTTCTGCCGTAATGGAGTCACAACTTAGGGAAACGGCGCGCGGGGCGTCTTTACAGATGGCTCACTAAGTACTAGTGACAATTTTGACGCTTACTGACTTTATCTGAAAACAACTAGAACCTCAGGGTAACTCAAGGCAACTAAGAATATTGTTGCCATGAACGTCATATTTCTTGGATTAAAATTGGCTCAGGATCATACGACATCCTTGTATCTCATTTTGCTATTTTGATATTCTTATGCTTCGAGACTTTTGGCAGGTAGTAACCCTGGCTATAATCCAAGTGACAATCGCGAAAATCCTAAAAAGGTTCCAGTGACCCTTCTGTATGCTGTCTATTTTGTAATGGAGTGTTTGACGTGTAGAAGTAATGAGCCCGCTCGGGTCAAACGCGTCGAGCGAAACGAAAGTCTCTCTTACGTCGCCAGTGACTCAACTCCGACTGATAATAGTATTGAATAATAAGTGGACCACGCATTTACGGCTAGGTACTAATAAGGTTCAGCTCAGTTAAGTGATTAAGAACAGGATGCTGGAGAAAAGTAGACAGCATTGAATTCAGCCCTAAAGAGGAATGAAAAGAACGCTGTGGTT
Organism: Phthorimaea operculella; assembly: GCA_024500475.1. NCBI lineage: Eukaryota > Metazoa > Arthropoda > Insecta > Lepidoptera > Gelechiidae > Phthorimaea > Phthorimaea operculella. The sequence goes on from JANFCV010000121.1 coordinate 385,850, forward strand.
CTAAAAATAGAATAAAAGATAAATAGTAATAACAAAGATCAGCGTTAGAAAAGTATTTTTAGATTTATGTATAACTTTTCTAAAAGTACTTTCATAACCTATACATTTGTTACATATTACAAACAAAAGGTTGTATAGAGACTTTATTATTACAACTACATAAAATATTGCATCAACTAGTGTGACATAGAAAAGAACCCTTACCATGCTGCACACGAATTATGACTTAACAAGATTTAATAAACCTACGAATATGTCTAGTCAAATATCAATAACGGAAATGATGCAATGTTTGAAAAGGCCGTTTAGTTTTTAACCAGTAGGTCAACACATGTAGTATCAGCTGCATACTACCTTGAGTCACTCTTTTAGAATAGCTTTAAGTACTGGTTTTCTTAAATATATCTATCTATATCAACATCTTTCTGTATATATACCTATAGTTCCAAAAATTAATAGATGTTTATCCCCAAAAACAGTGTCCCCAAAAACAGTGAAGTGTTTGAGAACTATTCGCAAGAATCAGGCAAAAGAAAGTTTGAGAGTCATTCAGAAGACTGTAACACTGTGTACAACATAGTGAAACGTTGTCAGCATGTCACCTAAAACACAATAAAAATAAACTCTAATTTTTAATCCAATTACAATTATATAACAAAAATTGTGCATAAATCTAATAAAAACATTGTTAAATTGAATTACTTCGTGACAATTGTGAGAATAAACTACCAATCTCCCTAGAACCCAGTTGTTGTTGAATGGTCTCCAATAATCGTGAAGTTTGATAGGTCTTTTGAATTGGTAGGTGCTATATCACGACCAAATTGTATGGAGCCGTTCTAGAAAACGGCAAATTTGCATTAACTGTATCGAGTGCACACGTGGTAACGTTTCTGATAAATTGGTTTTATAGAATAAGTTTTTAAGAATGTAGACAATTCTAACATAAAAGAAAAATAATATCTTGATATAATAATATTATGTATTACCAAGAAATATTTGATTGCCAATGTGAGAAAAAAGTTTCAATTAAAACGTCAAATTGCTTAAGTACGTACATTATTGCTTACTGGATATGAATATACATACACGAAATAAAATTAAACAAGCTTTCTCCCTTAAGGCTGCTATTAACTTTTTCTGGCAAATTACCGAAAATAGGCGTTATAAAAATCAGTTTTTAAGTTAAACTGTACGGTAAAGAAATAAACTATCTTATATATCGAGTCAAACACATCTTTATCTAAAAAATGTATTATGAACATTTTCACATTTTAATTTATTACTTATAGTAAAACAGCGAAAACTAAAACAAGTTACTGAAAATGTAGGAGAAGACCTCAAATTAGGCCTGAGTTTTAGATCTATGGTACACTGTAACAAAATACCAATTTTACATATGCATAGAAGATATCTTTGAGAACAAACTTTATTTTGTACATTTTTCAATTTCATTCCACAACCTAGCTAAAAATTACGTTTTCGCATTCGAATGTTGGCAAAATATTTCTCTATTTTAATGGCTTCTGTATGAAAAACTACCAACAGGATAAATTCGATAAAAATATATGTGTTAGAAGAAAATGTATTTAGTTAAATTGCAAAAGAAATGCATTTTTATTCATTAAAATGTTATTGTTAAAAATATTCAAAAACACCTCTAAATTTCGCAAAACGACACTCCGTGCTTGAGTCGCGCGTCCGCTACCACGGGAAATTCGACTCAATGCGTATAAGTTTATGTTCAAATTTGAGTGGCGCACATTTTTGTTTCTGAGAAAAACGTGAAAGCCCTCTTAATTAAAAACAATTTCGTGTAACATTTCAGGAACTTGATGAAATTCGTTTAAAGATTTTTTGTCATGGACGTGTAACATTCATTTCTACTTTTCTGTCATTATCTGCGAATCTGTTTCCAGAGCATTGATACCTAGCTTTTCAAGGCAAGAGTGAATAGGCACCACCTAATCAAGCATGCTCTAACATCGTCTGCAACGTCACTTACGAACAGATGAGATAGCAGTCATATGCAGGCCTATCTTATTTAAAAAAAGCAAAGTAATGCAATTTTTTCTTCCGCTGCCAATGAACTGTTTTACTTCGGACCAAGCCCCACTGGCTGCCAGCTGACCACGCCGCGCGGTGTCGAAAGCCGCCGACCACCGCTGGGCTGGGCGAGGTCAACCGCTCTAGTAAGGACAAGCACAAGCATATTGTAGTTTCAGTCTGCACATTACGGTGAATATCGAGGTTTTAAAAATATTGTTCACGGTGCGTGGACGATAGATGTCGCTACTTTACTATTGAAACTCGGGCCACTGACCACCGATGGGCTGGGCGAGGTCAACCGCTCTAGTAAGGACAAGCACAAGCATATTGTAGTTTCAGTCTGCACATTACGGTTTAAAATATTTTGTTCATGGTGCGTGGACGATAGATGTCGCTAGTTTACTTTTGAAACTCGGTGATGCTATGCTATCGACAAAGAAACGCTGCTAGGCTCAGACTTGTTTAGCAATACAGTCAAAAAGTGGCTGTCGAGTAATACAGTGAGGTAAGACTTATCTCTGCTAATGATAAGGCATGAATCGTTTACAATATCGCTTTTTAAGAGTGCAATCAAATATTATGAACTAAAGATAAAAATCGTGTCTATTGTCAAAAAAAGCGTTAAATAAACGTTCAATCAACACAAATCTAATCAAAAATTATCTTACTCCAAACTAAAGTAGGTAATATCAGTGGGACTCACGAAAAGAAAATAAAAGCCTTGTTCAAGATCTGTAGTTCCAAGGGCGATGTACATTGCCTTGTTTTTGATTCGACACACGTAGTTATAGTAGCCGGTGGACGCAATACACGCCGTAATTGGTCGGACTGTTGAAAGTTATCGGTAGTGAACGTTTTCACTGTTATTGCAGATTGGGTATTTGTTGATAATACTGTAGAGTATAGGTGCCACGGCTACTTTATTTATTCTGTCGGTAAGTATCCATTTTTTATAGGACGACTGTGAAGTGATAATTTTGACATATTTATCACTTTACACACACAGACATTAATACCTAATTAGGCTAATAAACAGACTAAACTGGTAGATAATGTCTATGACATTTAAGTTGTTCCATGTATATTATTATGCATAAAGTTTAATATATAAACAGCCCACGAATATTCATCATACTGAAAACATCGAACAGGCCTAATTGTTAAATATTGATGAATGAATAATGTCTACAGAAATTAACATTCAAGGAACTCCTCAAGTTTGTCACATTATAATAATTTTCATTGAATTATTATTCAGGACAAAGCCTATTTATATTAGATCCTCATATTTAAATTTATTTTATGGCAGGTAAAGTTGGATATTCTTGAAAAATAAAATAAATAGCATTTTAACTGGTAGTAAGCTAGATTGTAATATTATAGCCATGAAATTCTTAGTTCTACAAATTAGGTGCAGATAATTCTGATTTTGCAAGCTTCCGAAATGTATACTATTCACAAAATTAAGTATCAGTAATGCAAATACCTATTAAAGGAAGGTTACTTGGGCAATGAATATCAAATACCTAGGTATACCATATGATTTCCTAGATTTTTGTAAAATAGTTGTTACTTATGTCAAAAAACTTATGGTGATACAAAATAAGTAAGTAAGTAAGTAAGTAAAAACACTTTATTGCACAAAAATAAAAACACGAAGTAAAATAACATTTCAACGTTACTATGCGCAAAGGCGGCCTTATCGCTTAAAGCGATCTCTTCCAGACAACCTTTGGGTCGAGGATAATTCATAGAAGACAGAGCAGTGCGAGAGCAAGTGATAGAAGAGGAAAATAACAAATAATATTAAGGACGCAATAAATACAGAATAAATAATACCTACATATACTGTACATAGATAAATATACCTATAATATATATATAAATTATATATATTTATATAATACATAATTATATATATCATACATACATAATTACATAAAAGGATATAAGTAAGATGTATTAATGCGATAGAGTGTTTTAAATTATTTATTAACGAAGAAACACGTGTAAGGGTTGAAACGGAACGCTCCTACCTATAAATATCTGAAATAGGTTGCTGTATTTCAGATTGTAGGTATGTGATATGACAGTAATTGGTATAAAAAATCTTTGATGTCATACCTATCATCCTCAAATTTCGTGAATCATCTAATATCACAGTCACAGAAATGTTCCACCGAGAGGACTAAACTGGACTCTGACCCACTTCATCAGATGTACCAATACAAAACCGTGCCCCAAAGGCTCAAGAGTCGCAAAGGTTTCATGAAGTGTGTCAGACCGTTACCATCAGGAGAGTCCCCTCAACATGCCAGACGCCGGTTATGGGAAGAAAAATACAAACTGCCGACCTCCTTTGTGCCGGTTTCGGAAAATCTCCCGCCTGGACACAATCTGCCGAGGTCAACCTGGAAGTCTTTAAATAGGCTCCGAACTCAGGTTGGCCGGAGCAAAGATAACCGGTCTAGGTGGGGGTTCACGCAGGATCCGGACCTTCGGTGTAAATGCGGGGTTGACCCCCAAACCACCGCCCATCTTATATCGTGCTCTGCATGTCCAACCACCTGCACGCAGGAGCAGCTAATGCAAGCCACTGTCAATGCCGTGAGGGTGGCGGAATACTGGTCGAAGGAAATTTGAGGTGTTGAGCTTGCCATCGACACGAAGAAGAAGAAGAACAGAAATGTTTCAACCCAGTGTGACCCAAAGAAAGGCTCCCGGGTATAAAATATTTCGTTGATATTACTGAGTGCTTGGAATATGCATACCTATTTTGCAAGCATTCTTGCGAGTGGCCAACAGCGTTTATCAAGAAGCTGTTGCCAGACGGTGAAAGAGGTTATGCTACGATACAAGGTCGGTTGAAAAATGCCGAGCTGAATAAGGAAATACGGCACGAAATGAATGAACAGTCTTTCAATGAGATTTATGAGAATGTCAGCGAAACGGATCACTTTCTTTAAGTTCAGTGTTGAAACACTGCGAATAGTTTCGTGGCAGAATGTGGGATTATTTGAATATAGAAATTCCGCGTATGTTGTCAAAGTTGTACATCTACAATAACGCAAGTAAACGTGAGAAAGGAAGCGCCATACAACGGCGGCGAATGCAGCGAGTGGCCGTGTCTACTATAGCAGATGAGTCCCGAATCCCGATTCAAACGAAAAAAATCTAACAGTATTTTTGCTTTGTTTAACTACAAGCTAAAATTTGGAAATAAATGCAATTTTATTCATCAACAAGTATTTTTCTCTCTATTCCGTAATGAGAGTTGTTCAGTGCCAATGATTACCTCGTTCACCCCGTCAAATCTTTTGAGACCTCTTAGGAGGTATTTTAAAGAGTCTTAGTGATAGTGGTCTTCTACAATGTAGTCTAGACTGCCACAGAAACTTGTAACTAAGGTTTAAGCAGTCTACATTAGCCGTATGATGTCAACTTTCCCCAGTTCAACAGTCAACAGTCGCTTTCTCGCGGGAGCGTGTTCACTCTGAGTTCATATACGAGCAAATGTTATAATTAAATAAATGAAGGTGAATGAGCTGCCTCTCATGTTGGTGCAGATTAAGATGAGAATGCTGAACAAAGGCGGGATGATCTTGGTGGGAAAAGTAATCAGTGTATGAGATTACTTGTTGAGATTAGTGAAGTGTCTGAATTTTGATGCTATTATGGTACTGATACTAATATACTTATAGATCCATTTACCCCCTTATAAAAAGTGTCCATGACCAGTTAGAAATAAAACCTAGAAGATCCGCCTCTAGTTTTAAAGTCAACGATCTATCGATAGAATCGTGGAAATGAAATAGCACTGTTTTGTATTATTCCACCATACTTTAAAATCTAGGTCATCTTTAACCACAACCACTTTGCTGACACAATTAAAACATATTAAAAAGCAAATAAGTTACGTCTTTATAACAATTACGCGACAAAACATAACTATAATGAGCACATACAAGTATATACGCAACGTATTGTTCTACACTTCCTTCTACACCCCTATTGCGTGATAATCTAGAATCTAGAACAGTAGTTTGTCGCTTTATAAAAATATTGTGAAAACTTATAAAAGAAATGTACTTTTCTTACGTGATCGTAAAAGGAAGACGATTTAAAAAAGTGGACCAAACGTTGCACCCTGTTGCAACGCATTATCATTTCCCATTTTGCAACAATAATTATGTTTACAAGGCGTAGTAAATACTGTGTGTTTAAATAACTGCAGTTCAACGGCCATTACATTCTAAATAATAAAATTATGCGGAATATAAATATGTTTCCTGATATTTGTCAAATTGTCAAAAGCTTTTGTGAAGACAACCAAAAAAAAATTATAGTTGGATTTCAAAACTATGTAATGAGATTGCAATACGGATATCATCAATATACGTCTTATAATGTCTTTACAGTGAAGCTCTTCCGTGCAATAAGTATTTAGGAAGCGTAGAGACAAGTATTCGCAGTTCATAAGGTTGTTTGCGTAACTCAACGCGCAGCTTTGTAGGAATGGAACATAGGCTTCTTGTGTCATTTGCATAGGCCAGAAGATGTGAAGCCAGGCGCATCGTTTCAATTGCTTCATTTCTAGGTTAGCTATGTAATGTAACGAATTATGTTATTTAAATATTCGTACAAAATCAACACAGCATAAACTACGAAGCACCTATTTTTACAAACTTATTTAGACAGTTAACGGAATTTTAGATTGTATAGTAAAAATATGCAGTAAATCTTTTCAACCAATATAGGCAAATCAGTATCAAATCTTTTTTGAATTTAGGTAAGATTTTCTTCAATAACTAAGTAACAATAAGAATATAAAGAATGTAAACGTTACAAACTATGAAGTAACCGTGGTTTGCTAAACGATTTGATAATTTTGTTCATTTCATTGCATTTTATTTGTGGTGTTGACAATTGCATAATAAATTCTCTCCGACTGATTGTTTCGTGAGGTATTTGTAATGGAAACTGTTATCAATCGTGTTATGAACGCAAATTGCTCAATTGTTTTAATAACAATTAACAAATCGTTACGGTCTGTCGTATAAATTGTAGGTAACAAAGAATTTTTACCTACGTAAGTATTCTGTAGTAAGTATACTTTGCTAGCGGCAACACAACACAAGTTATCTGGTAAAGATGCTGCTGACAAAGGACTTTTCTAGGTAACAACTTTGCACTTGGTTTATTCATTCTACTTGTATTACTTAGGGCGTCATAAACCTACGCAAAGGTGGAAGAATTCGTAAAATTTTTGATTTGCTGACCCAACTCAAACTATATAATTACTGTCAAATTACTCCCACTACATGTAATCTGGAAGCACCTTAAGTATGTACTTCATCATTGAAACAAGCTTTGCTTATACGTAGTCAAACAGCCCGATGGTCAAATTAACGAATGCAAATATGGTTAAAGGTCTGTGGCTTGCGTAACGCCGGTCGGAACCTTCGTCACAACTTGTATGAGAACGGAAAACATTTACATTTTATTAACAGTCAAGTTGACAAAATTAATTTTAATTAATTAAGCATGCCCCGTTGCATAGTCTTGTCGTAAATCATGTACAAGTCGGTTGTAAAAATAAAGTTAAATTTTGTTGGAACTTTTTGGATTGGAACTTTTTTACGTACATATGAATACGTGATAATTAAAATAGGTTCATGAAGTACTTACAGTCACAGAGTTTTAAGTTCAGAAACAACTTGTTCGGAAATTTTTAGATAAAGGACTCAAAAATTCTATGATTGTACACAAGTAACAAAAATCTTAACAAATCGAAGGCAATAGAACAAAGTTATTTGATTTCCATACACGTGTAGGTCTCGAAACCATTCGATTTCAAACACAGAATCTTATTTGTATCACAAATAATAAAATTGAAATTTATGCTCACACAAGGTTTATGACTGATTGATTAAAGAATAATGAATCAGTTTCCAAATATTATAGTAGCTCTCAAGATTTATGTGTTAATTTAGTCATCATACATAATCTGCCAATTTAGTGTTTCTGTATCTTAGGAATAGAGTCAACAATTAATTTAGACTTAATGATAAGATGACAGTTTTGACCAAGTTTTTAAATGTCATGGCTTACAAGATTGGTCATAGCGCTAGTCAAATATCTAGGTAGTAGGTAATACGAATGTCAGAGATATATTGTTTTGATTACATACGAAAATGTCAAATGCTACCAGTAGAACAATATAAGCTAATATTATGGAAAGGAAAGATTCGTTTCATTGGTTGTACGTTAAAATTAACGATTTTGAAAACTTCTTTCACCGTAAATAAGTTGCAAAATATTTCACAGTAAAGACTTTTAGGTAGTATGGGAAAATATTTTGTGGTATATGAAGTCATCAAATGCTACCCTAGGTAGTCAATTTCAAGCAAAACGTCTTGTACTTTGCTGAACATAGCGCAGAGGTAATTGCACCTGAACTATTGGCCAGCATAATACAGTCACATAATGAACAAAACAAAAAGAAGCCAAACAAGACATTTCGAAGGGAACAAGAAAAATAACGCAAAGAATAACCATGTTTAATATAATCACGAAAACGCTGACAAAAGCGAGCAAGAAAAAACCTCGCAAAGGTGATTCGATTTTCCGCCCCCATGCACCCAAATCGATTGATTTCATTACACAAACAAACCAACGCATATACATTGTGTTATGCTATCTATAGGTACTCAATTGCGAGTACCGTTGGAATATAAGGTTAAGCCGCCATTGCTGATTCTAATTTCAGATTTCCTGTAATATGCCTGTTTATTTAATGTGCATTATAAGGTTTTAACATAGTTTACAACACCACAGATCACAAACATAATTACACCCTGTAATTATGTTTGTGATCTGTGGTGTTGACGAAAACAGAAGAATACTAGGTACTTATTAGAAATCACAGTCAAAGTCATAGTCAAGTGTTATACAGGGTGGTTCTTGGAGTGACGTCAATAAAAAGAAATTAGATTCCTCACATCTTGGGGTGTACGAAAATACCCCATGTATGTTCCGCGATTATTTTTAGTTTCCGAGTTATTCAACTTTTAAAGTTGTATGGGAAAAACTCGAATGGCAGACATTTTTTCTTTTTTTGTACGCTAAAAAGTACAAATCATAAAGATTGTGCTAGGAAATCAACCGCGCGAGAAGCCCTTATACGGAAATAAAAAAGAAGAGGAAAAATTACTGCCAGTTGAGATTTTCCCATACAACTTTAAAAGTTGAATAACTCGGAAACTAAAAATAATCGCGGAACATACATGGGGTAAGTATTTTCGAATACCCCAAGATGTGAGGAATCTAATTTATTTTTATTGACGTCACTCCATGGACCACCCTGTATAACACTTGACTATGACTTTGACTGTGATTTCTAATAAGTACCTAGTATTCTTCTGTTTTCGTCAACATGTTACTTGGAAAACGTAATTTTTTAATACTTTGACACTCGGACCAACCTTTGATAATTATGAAAACTTCAAACAGCATTTTTGTTCATTTGTGCATAATATTTTGTATCTCCTCTGTGTCACAATTTTCAATTCATTATTCGTGATCGCTTTAAGAATTCACTCGCTTAAATGGATACATGTTCACAAATCTCGGTTAAGCAACATGTAACCGGTAAATGGATGAAAGAGTGACCTCTAGGTCAGTCTTTCTATGGCCAGAGTAGAGGCCGTTACGAAAATCATGCGCAGTGACATACGACGTCACCTTATATGGCTGCTATATTTAGAAAAAAATGTCATGCTAAAAATAGAATGAGTAGGTAGCTTTTGAAAGGATACATCTACAAAGACACGAAATTTTAAAGGTTTCAGGAGACTGAGCTCTACAAAAAGAGTTGTGGGTACAATTTTTTTCCTAAGTTTTCTAAGATTACTTTGTTAAACATAACTTTATTTAAGGGTGTTCATAAAAGCTTGACGCGACGTGGTGCGCCGTCAAAATTACTGGTCTGTATCGGAATGCCAGAAAAACCGGGCGTACACCGCGGCGCGCCCTCCATTCCATACTATGAACGACGCTGTCACGTTGACGGTACACTACGATGCCGCCACGCTCGGTCTTTATTTAGGGCTTAAACCATACTATGATTCCCATAATACTTTCATAACAAAACGCCAAGACTTGGTAAAGGATTATTCACAAGCCCATGTTTAGCCGAACACTTCAATTTACACGCCCCAGATACTTTGACCTGAGACCTCTGACGAAACCAAGTTGTTTAGTTTCGTATCAAAAACGGTTTCGTATCTTTTTGAGCGGACGGTGCTGGCAACACTTTTCGGTCCGCCCCGTCTGTCATCTTTACGCTAGCGTTGTTGAAGCGAATTTTAGTTTTAAGTGGTGTAAAATTAAGGTGTTTTGGCGGTTTTCTCGTGTGCTATTTGCCACAAGCCATGGCTTCCCTGTGCGGTGGGGAAGTGAACCAAGTGAATTTTGGTTTCGGCTTTTTGATTGAGGCCAACGTGGTCGCCGGTAACATAACCTCACTTTGAGTCGTCGCTCGTCGTCGTCGTGGCTGCCGATAGCTACGTATTTTAATTATAAATGATTGGAGGCCAACGGGGCCGATTTCTCATTCGGAGAGAAATCTTTTAGTTATTTTGTGTTAAAAAACATTATGTGATGTCGAGCTGTGAACTGTAGTGCAAATTGGAGGAAAGGAGTTCTAGAACGAGCGGATGTTCCAGCGCTGTGAGTTTAGGTTATTCCCTATTCCTGCGCTCCTAAAGTGTCCTGAATACCTGATTCCTGTCATACTTAAACTCACAAAGAAACGGCATCATCGTTTGCTCGGTAAGCAATTCGTTGCTGGGCCCTGTTTAAGTAGATTTTGGAAACAAGAATTTCTCGGCCGGAAACTTTCCGGAACAAAATTCTCTCATTAAATTTATTTTGTTTAGCTATAGTAAAGAGCACTACGAATCGTAGTCAAATGTTGTTCCGAGGCTGATCGACCATTTAGTTTTAGATTTTAAGATAACTTTAATTTGCTTCCACTGCGCTAAGATCAGCTTCGGAATCAATCATTTTATGGTAGCAGAGCGTGGTTGCTTTATTGCAACATAGTTAGCCGTAATTTAGTATTAAGCGTGTTTTTTATATTACCCACATATTTTATTAATTTTGGAAAATATTGTTTCGGTTTTTTTTGTGACTGTATTGTTTGCCTAGTGAACGGTACCTTATCGGTAAGGTCTAGGCCAGTCAACTAACATTTATTTTGTGGTATTTGTTTATTGGTTTTTCGTTTTTATTAAGTCGAGTGTGTAAAAGTTGGTACCATGGCTCCCTCGATCGCCAGGTATAAGGCTGCTATAAAGACAGAATTAAGGTGGTTTACTACCACAGCGGCAATGATCGGCCGCGAGGACCGGGAGGACGCGCTCTTGAAAAGTGCACTACAGGCAGATGAACGGGTTCGGGTTGTGTCGGAACACCTCACAGAGTGCCTCATGCTCCTTGAGGAAGCTCCTAACCCTGAAGATAAGGAGCTGGTTGAGGGCGATGTAAGCCAGTGCTTGGAGCTGGCACAGGACATTGCGCAGGCAGCTGCGGACATATCTAGGCGACGTGACGGAAAGGAAAAGCCATTCCGTGGTAAAGTGGGACAAGGATTACAGGTGCCTCTTCCGCCTGTTACGGTTCCAGTCTTTGCAGGCGATTACGCCGACTGGCCGGCGTTTGAGGACCTGTATAGCAGTGTGGTCCACACACGGACGGACATAACGCCGGCGTACAAGATGGCTCAGCTGATGTCCAGGCTACATGGAGAGCCTCATGAATTGCTGACGCATTTGGCTGTCTCGGATAGCAATTATGAGGTGGCGTGGAAGATCCTTACCGACCGGTATCGAAACAAGCGCCTGATTGTAGACAGGCTGTTAGACCAGTGGCTGTCAATACCAACCATAACGCGAGGTACGGACCTCCGCGAGAAAATCTTCCACCCAGTCAGTGTCGCGGTCAGCGCACTAGAGCGACAGGGTTTGCCAGTGGCGGGCTACGGTTATATCTTGGTCCACACAGTGCTTCGCCGCCTGCCGAGCGAAATGGTCGCTCGATTCGAGCAGCTACATGGGGCAAGTCCTCGGACCACCTCCCGACCTACGAGGATCTGAAGTCGTTCCTCGAGGCCGAAAGCAGGCGAGTGGACGTCCAGGCTGGTGAAGCCCCTCGCAAGGAGACCTCTGCCCTCGCCACCCGGAACGGCCGGGTGCACCGGCGCGAGGAGGCAACAGTGGGCAACCCAGGCGGTACAACACCGCATTGGAATCAGGGTGTGCCTACTGCAGGGAGACAGGCCACGGGGTGGCAGCGTGTCAGGAGTTTGCTGCGCAGCGGGTTCAGAGGAGACGGGGTGTGGCACAGCAGAGGCGTTGGTGTTTTCGGTGCCTGGGGCCGCATCAGGTGCGAGTGCCCTTCAAGCACCAACTGTAGGTACTGCCAGGGTGCACACCCTCCGCGGCTCTGCATGAAGCGCTCCGGAGGCGCCGGGGGCAGCGCTGGATCGGATCAGCGAAGGGAGCCTGCCCACCCAGGGAGGGAGCAACGCTCCCCCCCCCCTCCAAGGAGGAGCCCACCTCCGCATCGGTCACAGGGACAGGCAGGGGGACGTCAACAGACGGAGCCCACTTACCCAAGGACGTGGGGACAATCCCCACCACGGCAGCAGGTGCCGGATTGGGGAAGAGCGGCACAGGAACGTGGCCAGGACACCCATCCCAGGTACGGGATTCAACGGGCGGGTGTCAGGGGCACTAGGCAGCCACCAGGGTACATGCAGTATTCTGCGGGCTTGAGCCACCTGGTTGGGTCTCAAGACCCACGCATGCCCCGCCTATGCCTGAGTACCCGCGGCTACAGGCGCAACCTCGGTACGGACGTTTGCCGTCGGGGTACTATAGAACTCCAGCCATGGCCTTTATGGGCAGACCTCCCTACCAGCAGGAGTGGGACCCATACACAGGTTTGGGTAGTGAGGGGATACCCCCGCGGGACGCGGCCTCACCGCGTTTAGATTCCCGCTAGGTAATCGCCGCCTACTCATCAGCTTCGGCTCCCCGTCCAATCACGGTACTTTTGCCAACGGCTAAGATTTGGGTATGGGGATACGGTGGCCGGACCATTCAAGTAAGAGCCCTACTGGATACAGGAGCTCAGGGATGTATTGTATCGAGTAAGCTGGTGAGTAGGCTAGGCCTAAATGTACGGCCAAGTGAGGATGAAGCTGTAGGCATCGGGGGCCTAAATGTGCCTGACATTCGGGGTCAGACGAACTTTGAGTTCGCATTAGGTAGCACATGTACAGGGTCAGCTATCAAGTCTCAGCCGTGGTGCTGGATGAAGTGGTTGGGAAACTCCTCAGGTTAGGTTACCACCAACGGTACGAGGGTTAACCACAGGGTTGGAGTTAGCTGATCCTGATTTTGATACTCCTGGTACGGTGGACGTACTTCTCGGGTCAGACGTCCTCGGGAGATTATGGTGCGGTAGGAAGAAGGTACTCCAGGAAACTGGTTTGGTGGCCGTAGATACCACAGGGGTATGTTGTTTTCGGCCCAGTTTGGAGACCTCAGGACCTACCAGAAGGGGATCCGGTCCTCTATGGTAGTGTGCTGTCAGAGGTGCTGCAGAGGTTTTGGGAGTCTGAAGAGCCGCCCACGGCGGACAGACGGAAGCCAGAGGATGACGAGTGCGAGTTGTTCTATCAATACAACACTGCGAGATGCCCGTCAGGCAGATTCGTGACCAGGCTACCTTTTCTCCCAAACCGCCCCGCTTTAGGTAGTTCGCGACAGCTCGCGGAACGGAGACTACTCGGAATGGAGCGGAAGATGAGGCGAGACCCAGCACTTCGGCAGAAGTATATAGAATTCATGCGGAAATATATTCAATTGGGCCACATGTCGGTGTCCAGCCTGGATTGGAGGTGTGTCGAGCATTATTACATTCCACACCTGGCTGTCTTGAAGTCACCTGAGGCGAAAATACGGGTGGTGTTTGACGGTTCTGCTCCTACCTCGAATGGTGTGTCTGTGAACCAATGTTTGCACGCGGGTCCTAAATTGAACCGGGACATTGTGGACATTCTCACAGACTTTCGGTTACACCAGGTAGCGTTCGTCGCAGACGTCAAAATGATGTTTCGCCAAACCATGATACATCCGGATGACCGTCGGTATCAGCTGATTTTGTGGCGTGAGAGCCCAGATGAGCCGATGGTCACATACGAACTTAACACGGTGACGTATGGACTTAAGCCAAGTCCGTATTTGGCAGTACGTACGCTGCGAGAGTTGGCCGCACAGGAAAGGGTAAGATATCCTCGAGCCGCAGCAGTACTGGATCGCGACGTCTACGTGGACGATATCTGCACGGGTGCTGATAGCGTGGAGCAGGCGCTAATTCTACGAGACGAGTTGATCGCGATCATGGGTTCAGGAGGTTACGAGTTGCGGAAATGGTTGTCCAGTTGCCCAGAGCTCCTGGCCGGTTTGCCAGGCGAGTTCCATCAGGACCCGCACCTCTTTGAGAACCCGGACAATCCAAACACGTTGGGCATCCTCGGGGTGCAATATAGGCCAACGCATGACGTATTCACGTACAAGATCGAGCCCGACCTTTTGGAAAACTTGGACTAAGCGGTCGGTACTGTCGACAATCGCTAGAACGTTCGATCCTAGCGGATGGATCGCCCCGGTTACGTTCATGGCGAAGTGCTTTTACAAAGGTTGTGGCTAGCCAACTTAGGATGGGACGACCAACTCTCCGGAGAGTTGTTGAAGGATTGGCTCAAGTTTGTGACCACCTTACCAGGGATTGTGCACATCGCGATACCCCGCAAGTTAGTCCCATCGGTGGGATGTAAGGCTACCCTACATGGGTTTTGTGACGCCTCGGAGCGAGGGTACGCGGCAGCTGTATACCTTCGGACAGCAAGTTCAACGGGAACTGTGCACGTGCGTCTGGTTATGGCCAAAAGTAAGGTGGCACCAGTCAGAACTAGATGGACCATCCCCAAATTGGAATTGGCAGGGGCAGCTCTTCTAGCGCGCTTGCTAAATCATGTAACCTGCAATCTGCGTGGTACCATCAACTTGGATGAAACGGTGTACGCGTGGACTGACAGTCGGATAGTTCTGTGCTGGTTGCAGACGTCGGTACATACACTTGAGGTTTTCGTGGCAAATCGGGTGTCACAGATTACGGGGTCGGAAACTCCGTTAGTGTGGAGGCACGTACCGGGAGAATGGAACCCAGCGGACTGCGCTTCGCGCGGGTGCAGGGCACCTGATTTGGTGAGTCACCCACTGTGGTGGGGACCTCAATGGCTGACTGAGTCGCCGCAGGAATGGCCATTCAACGAGTGCAGGGCGCCGCTTGGGCCACCTGATCGAGGTTTGCGAGTGAACGTGGGGCAACTCGTACCGAAGCCTAACCCAGCTTTCTTGCTGGAACGGTATAGCTCCTCGACAAACTTCTTGGGGTGACAGGTTGGATCAAGCGGTTCGTGAACAACTGCAGGAAGCCTCAAGCAGAACGGAACTTTACACCTGTCCTCTCGCCTGCGGAGCGGAATGCGGCTCTATGCTCATTGGTTAGAGTCGTCCAGGCGGAACATTTTGAAGAGGAGGTCAGGCTGCTCAGGGATGGACGTGGAAAGCTGAAGGGAGGAATTGTGCGCCTCAACCCATTCCTGGATGAGCAAGGTATGCTCAGGGTTGGAGGCAGACTTCGGAACGCTAGCCTGCCCTTTTCGGCTCGGCATCCACTGTTACTTCCAAAAGGGGACCCTTAGTTGAGCTCTTAGTCAGGGATCGTCATGAGAAAAACTCGCACGCGGGCTGTAATGCGCTATTGGCCATCCTACAGCGCGAGTTCTGGATCTTATCGGGACGACGAACGGTACGTAGCGTTGTGTTTAGGTGCTTGCCTTGTTACCGCTTGAAGGCAGCCACAATGCAGCCACAGATGGGAGATCTCCCACCGGACCGGGTGACGGAGGCCTGGACGTTTGCAGGTGTGGGAACGGATTTTGCAGGCCCTTTCATGGTAAAGGCATCACGCCTACGGAACGCAAAGTCTATCAAGGCGTACTTGTGCGTGTTCGTGTGCCTAGCCACCAAGGCCGTCCACTTGGAGCTCGTGGCCGACCTATCTACGGAGGCCTTGTTGGCAGCGCTGGAGAGATTTACGTCGCGACGAGGGCGACCAGCGCTGATCAGGTCGGATTGTGGTACCAACTTTAAGGGTGCTGATCGGTGTATGAAGGAAATTGTTACGTTCTTAAGGAGAACGAAGAAGCCATCAGCACGGGCCTCTCCCGTCAGGGCATTACCTGGGTGTTCGATCCACCAGCGTGCCCTCACTGGGGTGGTATTTTTGAAGCGGTTGTAAAGTCCGCTAAGACGCATTTGTTGCGCGTTGTAGGGTTAACAATTTTGACTTTCGAGGAGCTGGCGACCGTGTTTTGTAAAATTGAGGCTGTACTCAATTCGCGTCCTTTGTGTCCGCTCAGCTCAGACCCAAATGATTTAGAGGCCCTGACGCCAGGGCATTTCTTAATTGGCCGCCCACTTAACGCCTTGCCGGAATATCCCTATACGGAGGTGAATAGCAATCGTTTGTCGCGTTATCAGTTGTTGCAGCAAATGACTCAAAACTTTTGGAAGCGTTGGTCGCTTGAGTACTTGCACATTCTGCAGCAACGCCTTAAGTGGACGGACAGGACTGAACCCCCCTGCATTGGGGATCTCGTTCTGTTTAAGGATGCCAACCTACCGCCACTGCGTTGGCGCCGGGGCGCATTCTCAACCTGTTTCCGGGTAGTGATGGCACCCTCGAGTTGCAGAAGTTCAGGTGGGGATTCAGTTCTTAAGCGAGCAGTAGCTACATTATCACGCCTGCCATGCATAGAGCGGACCGATGTGTCGGTCCGGGGCGGGTGAATGTTTAGTTTCGTATCAAAAACGGTTTCGTATCTTTTGAGCGGACGGTGCTGGCAACACTTTTCGGTCCGCCCCGTCTGTCATCTTTACGCTAGCGTTGTTGAAGCGAATTTTAGTTTTAAGTGGTGTAAAATTAAGGTGTTTTGGCGGTTTTCTCGTGTGCTATTTGCCACAAGCCATGGCTTCCTGTGCGGTGGGGAAGTGAACCAAGTGAATTTTGGTTTCGGCTTTTGATTGAGGCCAACGTGGTCGCCGGTAACATAACCTCACTTTGAGTCGTCGCTCGTCGTCGTCGTGGCTGCCGATAGCTACGTATTTTAATTATAAATGATTGAGGCCAACGGGGCCGATTTCTCATTCGGAGAGAAATCTTTTAGTTATTTTGTGTTAAAAAACATTATGTGATGTCGAGCTGTGAACTGTAGTGCAAATTGGAGGAAAGGAGTTCTAGAACGAGCGGATGTTCCAGCGCTGTGAGTTTAGGTTATTCCCTATTCCTGCGCTCCTAAAGTGTCCTGAATACCTGATTCCTGTCATACTTAAACTCACAAAGAAACGGCATCATCGTTTGCTCGGTAAGCAATTCGTTGCTGGGCCCTGTTTAAGTAGATTTTGGAAACAAGAATTTCTCGGCCGGAAACTTTCCGGAACAAAATTCTCTCATTAAATTTATTTTGTTTAGCTATAGTAAAGAGCACTACGAATCGTAGTCAAATGTTGTTCCGAGGCTGATCGACCATTTAGTTTTAGATTTTAAGATAACTTTAATTTGCTTCCACTGCGCTAAGATCAGCTTCGGAATCAATCACAAGTCATATTACCAGTTCACCGGACTGAGACGTAGGTGGCACTAGTGGCTATCGATCTATTATAAGCTTTCGATAAAGCTAAGCTACTTCAGAGATTGAATTTATTGTTGGTATCTTGATGACATTCTTGAAATACCTATTATTTATACAGGGTGGAACAAAAAGGGAAAGGAGGTCACCTTTCTTCTTTCTTCCTTTACGGTACGCATGAAACTAAACAACTCTTCCTATGAACAAAGAGACGAAATTAAAAAAAAGTTAACCTCCCATACAAAATCGCCGTTCAGCTGATTTATTTACTTTTTCTTTTTTCATATTTCGACCCATGTTCCATGGGGAAATGAGATCAGTTTCACCCTTTTTAGTTATTCCCGTGAGATTGTGTGTGTGAGACTTTAGATATCTACGACAGAATATATTAAAAAAATTTAAAATGTATAACAAAAATAAACTTAATGTTTTTGCCACTTAATTACTTCTAAAAAAATACAAAGTTAACATTTTTAGTACCTAGGTGGGGTTGAAGTACTATAGTATCTACCTCTGTTTCACTTAATATCTGTAGAATAACTTGAATACCACTGATTTTTCTTCCGCCAGTACAATAGGCAGCAGGTTAATAATAGCACGTGTCGCAAGCAGCACTGCTGCTCCGATGAACCATGACTGCTGGAGCTGTACTAACTAGCAGTTATGAAGCGAGTAGATCATACCGTGTCTTGATGGAGGTGGAGTTACCTACTTGCTGGTGTTACAATGTATGAATGTGTACCAGTGGCAAAGAGTGGCATTTTACCGAAGGCAGGCCGAAGAGAAAAATGTACTTACTGAAAGTAGATTGATGTGAGAGTACGGATCTGTAAACTTTTTAAAGGGAAGCCGATTGTATATTATGGACCCTTTGCCACTGGTGAGTACATTGGGTAGGTACATAATGTGGTATGGACAAGTACAAGTAAGTAAGTGAAAGTAAAGTTTGTCAACTCAAATAACATAAATCATATGGTTTTAAACTTTCACGGTCACAATAAAGAACCCCGTTATAATATTTTTGTCTTAAATCATATCAGTTATAAATGCGTTAAAGCAATCAGTAACTATGAATTTCTGCGAAGATAATAATCTCTACGTGAAAATGCCGATTGGCACGTTTAATTCACGCACTAGTAGATGAGCCACGAAGCTGGTGTAGTCAGTGCCACGCCACGAATACTCCTCGCCAATTAGTTCCCAACTGCGTGTGACGAAGTCATAATATGCATGCAGGGAAATGAGAGCGATTAAAAGAAATGCTATTGTGTAAGATACGGAACATTATAATATGCAAGTTAATAAGTAGATGCTGTTTACGTGTTTCACAGTTTTAGCACGTTTTAAATAGAAGATGGTAGGTATTTCCTTGTGGTAGCGGCTATGAATACTGCCACCCTTAGTCCACTCAGGGTGTTTCGAAGAAAGCGACGTAGAGTTTTTGACCTCGGCTAGTTGTTGACTATGGGCAACCGCATGGTGGCGGTAATCATTCCCAAATAAAGTTGACATAAAAAATAGCCGGATCCTTTTGATACATGATTTTTATTCTAATAAAAGGTGTTGCGCCGACCTCAACTGATTTAAGGCAAGGCCAGGAAAATGATGATTTAGTTTTCAGCGGTATTTATACATATTCTTATGTTTAAAATTTGACGCTCAATCAATGGCTTTTTATCGTCTGTTTTAATGACTCTACTCTCGTCCTTTTTGTTACAAATTTCAATTAATTAGTTTTATGTGATGCACTGACAATATATATGTGATAAACTATAATGATAAACAATTTTTTGAACGGCGGCCAAATGTCAGATCTTTTGAGCATATGTGAAAACAGCTAGAAGTATAGCCAAAAAAGCGCCATCCGCAACCTGTAAACGTTAAAAAAGTCTTTCTCCATGTTGTCACCCAAAGTGAAGGTCAATCAGTATGAGCACACTTCAGGTCAGTAACCATACCTTGCACGTCGAAGTCAGCAACTCCCTTTCGTATCGAGTTTCGACAGCCAGTCACATTACGTAAGCTGCACGTAACGAGCGAGGCGGGCCGGGTGCGTTGCCCAACCGGGTTGCACGATACACAGTGATATATCGGTTTAGCTGTTTTGGCAGATTATTATAGCTCAATAGATTTTGTGATATGGACAGACAGGCGACAAGAAGGGAATTCTGCAAAGTTGATATCATACAACATTTTGCAAACTCAACCACTTAAGAGTTCAACCGCTTGCTCTGATAGAAAATTTTTAAATCAGGTTTTTAGAAAATCAATTTTTTCAGAATCACTACACAACCAGCAAAGATATCTTTGACACGGAATTTCAGATAGTATGAAACCTTTGACGTCATATTCGATGATTCTATAGTCTTGCGACTGAACTGTAAAATGAGTTCCAAAAGTCCTTGAGGCACAAGGCTCTCTTATTAATTATATATTAAAAATGTGTATAGCAGTCAATTTGTGTAGCTAAAAATGGCAAATCAAATGTTTTGAAAGCACAAAAAAGTAAAGAGCAAAGGTGACAAATTTTGTACGATGCTTATCGAATCCTCCTACGCGAAATGACATAATATTAATAAACATCCAGCAGGTTTTTCGTGTATCCCAACTTCGTAATAACCTGTTCAATTTTACGTTTGTGTGGATGTGTATAAAAATAAAATTTGCTGAGTATAAGTGAATAAGAATAACACTGTAATGTGTACAAGCAGCTTATTGTAGGGGACGAAATTTTCACAGAGTTGTCGCAAGACATTCGTGAGACCGATTACTATTCCTATCCTAATAGGTTGTCGTATGCCATGCCTGATGATCCGAAAAGAAGGCGAAATAACCAGGACATTTCGCCATCGGAACTTCGGCAGTCGTCCCATCAGCTTAAATGCTGAGTATACGGGGTGTTAGGGACGGTGTAACGAAAACTTTGCAGGCGTGCTCAGACCATGAAACTGAACAACTTTTACTATGGAACCAATGGTGGAAAACGAAAAAAATTTCCGATCTCCCATACAAAATTCAGTCAGCTGTTCGTGAATTTTGTATGGGAGGTTGGAATTATTTTTTCGTTTTCTACCATTGGCTCCATAGTAAAAAGTGTTCAGTTTGATGGTCTGATCATGCCTGCAAAGTTTTCGGTACACCGTCCCTAACACCCTTTATATTTGTCAGGAAAAGAAAAAAAAACATACGTTTTTATATTTCCTTTTTCCCCTTGAGAAGTGTTTTGAAATGTCAGGGTGAACGTCTGCAATATTCGTAACGATTTCAGCTCATTAATATTGCTTTTATCGTAGAAAAACATTCGTATAATTAGAACAAAAAACACCGGTCCAAATTGTAACAAAATTCAAATACGAATGATATTTGACTTTGTATTTTCTAAGGTAAAACTTTGCTTTTATTTTTAGCTTGGTTAGTTTTAAACAGTCTTTTTCAAGTATTTAATTAAGCTCAACCTAGATCATTAAAAAATATTTTTAAAGTACAATAATTATGTGATTGTAAATCATTAAATATTAAGTAGGTACAAACTGAAATGCTCACAAAATCGTTGCTGGAAGGGTCATATGACAAGGTTCTAACCGGAATGCACCGTGGCCTGCGCAGGCGCATAGCGGTGCCACTATCACCGGGAGTGCCAGTACTAACGGGGCGATCTCTTGACCCATATATTGAGGGAACCGGTCTGAACCGGTTACAAGCCGGTACCTATGAACTATGGTTCTTGGGAATGTTTGGTTGATACATTGTATAATGAGAATGTTTAATGCATTTACTGCGAGTTCTGGATTTGGGTAGACAAAGGCCTTAGTTAAAAAACAATACAGATAAAATAAAAACTTACATCAGCGTTCGACTTTTATAGTGATAGTGATTTCAAGTTTCATTGTCTGACTTAAGTTCAAAAGTGTAAGCTCATACGTATTTTTAATTGAACTTGCCATGTAGGTAGATAAATATCATTGCATTATGGCATCAATTATGATGTTCATTCATATCGTTATTGGATGCTTTACGATATTTTGATGTACAATTTGATGGCTTTTACTTATGTGAACATGAATGTTGTAAACTACGGCTGTATGTACGTTGCAAATTTACTACAAAAACCATACTAGTTAAGCTTAGAATAACCGTTTGAACCTTCCTTTTAATCACTATGCTAACGGTTATCTCGAGCATTGGTATTGAAACCCAATACTATCAAAGGGTGATTGTCTGGTATATCTAGCGGGCAAGTAAATAATTGGTTGGTATCTTGTAGTGGCTGGCTACCGATAGCAATCGATTTCCAATTCAATTCTGGTTGGTTCTGGAACTGTGAGTAATTCTATTCATACTTGAATTGCTAAACTACTGGCTGTATTGTGGGTAGTTCAGTAGTGGTTTAAATTGAATAATGGAATATCAAAGATAATCCGTCTGCAGAAGTTGTCATATTTGATACAATTTGAAATGACATTTGTTATGTTGGACATAGGTATTAGGTATTGGGATTTTTAATGCACTCACAGCGTTATAATATTCTCATAAATTAATTAATGAGAAAATTCATTCCTGGCGGTCGCTAATGAATTTTTCAATTTTCTCATTATTTAATTTATAGGTATTAGGTACTTAAAGTTTTATCAAAATGCGTAATTTTTTAAATTGCTCGTTAATTGCAAATTTTTCCAAATTTGTTAGGAGTGAAATTATCTATAAAATATTCTTAGCAAATCTTTACACATACGACATGAGACGCATTAAAAAGTGCTTAAATCAATGCTTGCTATTAGTTGGAAGTTCGGTCTTGAACTACATTCACGGTTGCATATTCATCGAGTTACGCAAAAATACGACGGACACATTTGGTTTTCAATGTCGTCTTGTCTAGCTCTCACGAGGATAACCAACAGAAGGAATTATTACTGAAGTATTTTTGTTCCCTTAATTGTGAAGGAAGAAGTTATAGATCTATTACTCCAAGTGTCTGGAAATCACTATAAAAAAATAGGTAATAGTTTGAGTTGAGAGTATTTCGTTTGAACTCCACCGTAGCAGAAAAGTGTAATCATACAAAAGACATCAACGCGCTCGCAAACAATTTTTACTTTACGTTTTTAGTTTTAGTTCGCAATGAGTAAAAAAATTTGCTAAAAACACTTTACTGTACGTAAAAATAACAAATAATTAAAACACCTTCAATGTATATGCACCAAGGTGGGCTTATCACTAGTAGCGATATCTTCTAAGGGACTTTTCGGTTAAAAAAATATCTGTAGAAACCGTAGACAGTAGATAGGTACTGTTATCGAATTGAGTTCGTAATGAAATAATCATTCATTATTCACGTTTTCAACTATAGAATTTAAAAACAAAGGTATTTGTTTACTAATTTTGGTAACTTGAAAGTAAAACCAATAGCTATTTATATTATCACCAACACGAAAGCTAAAATTAGTTGTAAAAACCGCATTTTGCACGTGGAGTACGTCTATAATTTCTAATTGCAAAACAATTGAGTGCCAATCATCATTAAACTATTATCATTGTTCGTGATTGGCCATTAACCTAACATTAATTGTTTTTTAACCAGCAAGTGGTCGGTAATAATCCACTAATATATGTCAAGTCGTTAAGACAGGTTTGTTGGTTATAAAAATAATTGCCATTAATAAAATATTTTTATTAATTTCTTTAACACTAATTTCATGTCACAGACTACCGTAAATTATAGTAAAATCGCATTTTAGTCTATGAGCTCTAAATTTTTATAGCTTTAGAAAGTTTAACGTTTCATAATGATATCATATAAAATTACTTATACAAATAAAAGCATTAAAATTAAACCGAAAGTGGCGAATAACATGAACGATAAAAAAGTCTTTGTTTTGGAAAGTTTCGTGAAACTTAATACGCGACACGGCGTCGATTGGTGTTATTAAAATTAAATTTTGTGTTCTTAACTTTCTATACCTATCCAGTTTCACTGACATCAAAATCTAGACATCTCTTAAGGAGTATTTGCACAACTTAAATTGCTATAAAAGATTTGTAAATAGGTGCCTACGTATGCTTCTATTGACGATAAATAAAAAACTGATAGATCAATATTTAAGAACTCGTAACTTGATGAGTTGCATAATTTGTAGGTCAGTCAAGTTACTTGATGTACTTGTACGATAATGTAGTTATAAACTACCTCCTAATTAAAATAGCGCCTTGAGTTAAATAGGTATTTATGCCCATAAAGTATTTCTGTTGAGAAATATAAACATGCCTAATGTAATAAGCTTACAAAACTATAATAAAATATTTATTTAAATAAACTCAATGTGCTATACACTTAAGAATATAGGTAAGTAAAAAGTGTATGTCAAATTATAGTCGAATCACCATCAAATATATTTTAAAGTCTGTAGCAAAATTACTTTCTTTGACAATTATTTAAATGTGAACAAATAAGCGTGTCGCGTGTCATATCAAACTTTCTTTGACAGCTATTAAGATATTAAAAAGATATTTGCGTGTCAAATTTCGTATCATACACTCGACAATTTCACGGATTACACCTCAATTGTTAGAAAGCTCGTCTTTTTGTGCTTCAATCTGTTGGCGTATGAAAAACTGTGTGTGCGCGTATTAAGTGGAGTGTAGCCGTAAAGTAGCGCCAGTTTACGGAAAAAAGTACCTGTTCATGCAAACACCACGTCAGAAGTTTTGTTGTTTAACTTTTTGTATGATCATAAAGTTTAATTAGTTTCTAAAAAATTTATGAATTATTTGCGGTAATTTAAGTTATAACAATTAGAAACAAAACTAAGTGTGCGCGTATCAAGTGGAGTGTAGTCGCAAAAGTAGCGCCAGTTTACGTAAAAAGGCATACCTCTTCATGCAAACAGCACATCAGTATGTCCGTTGCTCAAGTTTTTTGTAGGATCATAAAGTTCAATTAGACACAACAAAATCGATAAAATATTCGCGGTATTTTTTTATAACAATTTTTTTTTTATTAGGTAAATACAACAGGTAACATCAAAAGTGTGTGATTTGGCACTTTCATTCATAACTACATTATAGAGAATATTTTATTGCGTTTCTATATTTTAATTTAACTTCAAAACAACACCAAGAACTTAGGCAAAGAACATTCTGATGTATTGTCTGCATGCAAAATATATGATTTTATTGGTGACTTGCGGCCCGTTAGGAATTTCACTCGCTGCAACTCATTTTCATTATCAAACATCAAAACCTTTCTCATAAATCACTTTATCTATTATGATAAACTGCATCAAATTCCGTTGCTTGGTTTAGAATGAGTTAGTGAATTCCACAACAGACAGACAAAGAAACGCAAAAAGTGACTTCATTTTATATTACTGTCAGCTGGTAAGCTTAAGCTGGAAGATAACACAATATTTTTTTGAGTTAAGCTCGCCTTTGTACATATTTTTCCGTATGTGTTTTCTGTAAAATTTCTGTGTACAATAAAGAATTAACAGGTATTAAAATGGCGCTAGTTCTGTGCCTACACTCGGCTCAGGCAGACTGCGTTGCGCACGCGCCGATTTCTATCCGCGCCGCCGCGAACGCGCAGCCACTTTCTCCCGGTGCGCGGTGAAACGCCGATCCGAATGTTTTTGTCCATTAGCCATTGTCGGCTGAGAACGATGTAAATATCTGGTGCAAATATAGGGAATATTTTGAGGGGTGGATTAGTCCATTAGCTGGATTAAGGAATAGGTACGCAATTAAGGACGTCCAGTACGATTTTTTTAGCCAATCGTATTATTTCATGAGGGTTGGCCAAAAATTTTTTATCATGACATTTATGTTCCTCAGTAAAACCTAAGATTTGTTCAATTTCAGGAATTGGTTCTTTTCTAGAAAAAGTTGCTTTTATTTTACATCCTGTGTAAAAATGTGTAACGTGATAGAATCTCAAAATTTGTGTTATGTTTATTAGTTTTATTGCTCCTTTTGTTTTAACGTGACGGAATTTCTAGGTCATAATATCCTTGTAGTGCTTTTTTATAATTAATAATTTATAACTACTTTTTAAAAACACTTTTTACCATGCGAAAAAAATAAAATTCCATAATAGCTCTGCGCTGAGTAAATTATTCGAAATTTTCAATTTGACATTTGGGTTCAATTATTATTTTTACTAAAAGCATCACTTTGAAAAATAATTATAATTCTAACGCATACATAAACGCATAAAAGCTCTACCTATTCCAGTATTTGCGGTTACTTTCTACTTTCTATTTGTATAAAATTTGCACTCGACAATTCTCATAAAAACCATATGATCCTACTTACTTTACGCCAAATAAACCTTACAATTTTCTTTTTTAAAACTAAAACTCACCATTTTCCTCAAATTCCTTCACTCAAATACTCCAAGGGAATAGAAATCTCCGTCACAAAACAAGCACTCGCGGTCACTCTGCACGGAAACACACAACCACAGATTACAATACAACAGTCTATTACTCGAAGGAAATCGATCAAATTACATGTATATATAAATTCGTGTATATAAAAAGCATGCCGTCAGGTCCGTCCGTCTGTCTGAGGTGAAAGACAGTCGTGGACTGAATGCCGACCAAAAGCATCAAGATCGTTTTGCTGCTAGCGATTCTTGCGCGTGCGACTGTGCGCCGACCTAACTGTGTTGGTACTTGATAGGAATATTTAATGTTAAAAATGAAAGTGAAGGTTTCTTGATATTTTGTCGAAGTCTATGTAGATATTTTATTTGTGGATTTAAAAAACTACTTCAACTCTAAGGTTGTTTCTGAAATACCTAGTTGGAAACACGATGATATTTTGATGCCTAAAAAAATAATACGCTTTGTTGTAATAATTGTTATTTATGTTACTAATTACAAATAAAAATAAATTCTTTTTATGTGGTACATTAATTCGATTAATGGCCTAATGTAGCCTGAGATTCATTCAAACACGATAAAAAAAGAAGTAAGGTATGTTACTGAGTGTTATGTTTTCGACTAACATAATTTTAATGACAAAATAACATTACTGTTTAGCTTTAAAAATTATAAAAGTATCAAAACTGTGCATTCTTTGCTTCCCACAAGCTTTTTGTCAAAGTAAAATTTTTAATCGTTTCCTTTCACCCCCTACACATGTCATTGTTTGTATGACAAAGACAGCAATGTTTGCAGTAGCTGTAGCTGCTCTTATTAGCTTGACACATAACAATTCGTTACTTGACTGACAGGTCAAATGAGCTACTTTTTATGACCACCGAAAACGATCAATGGATGGAGTCAAAACAATAACTTTTATTTCATTTTTGTGTTTAATAATTCCAACTCTTCATACATACATCACGCCTCTATCCCTTCCAACTCTTAATATTTTGAAAATATATGAATGAAGTTTGTAGTATTTTCGGACAATGGTTTGAATCACACAACTTTCGTATTTTATTTACGACCCAGTCAAGTAGCGAATTGTGTACCTACTATGGATTATTTATTAACATCCAAGAGAGCATAGTCAATTATTCTACTTAATTTGAAATCTGCGTATTATTGCTTCTAGATTTTAGATTCAAATAAAATACATACTTAATAAATGGCGACAACGATATAAATAAAACCCTGAATCATTATCTTTCTGCCGTCATCCCAATTACTTGGATTTGGCATTATTTTACGACCGGCCGCCTGCCTGACGTCAACCCTCTTCGGGAATGCTATCGTAGGTGGTATTACCGCCACCATACGGTAGACCATGGTCATCAGATATTGTAGCCGAGGTCAAAACTCTACTTCACCCTTTACGAAACTCCCAGAATAGAGTAGGGTTGGCAGAATTCTTAGCCGCTACCACTCGGCAAAAAACCCTGAATCATAGGCTTCAAAAGTACCTATTCGGACAGAGAAAAATATGTCTTTTTTCAAAATCTTCGCAGATTTCATCATGACCGGACAACTCTGTACTGTTGTTTTAAGCAATTCACATCCTCACATGACTCGTCTCGTATCAAATGAACCAAATAATTGAATTCACGAAATCAAATTACGAAACAACGTCTTTTTCGTATTTCATTCTTTTCTTCGCATGCTGTTTTATATTTAAACAAAGAAACGTGGAAAAATTAAATCTTTATAATTTGATTAAATAAATAAATCATTGTAAGTACCTTACTAATACATCACTTAAATTATTCATTAACTAATGAACAGTTAATTATCCTTTTTTACTTTACACCGATGTGTGACTGAGTTATGGCAAAATTTATACAAGAAAATATGTATTGTATTTGTTTGTCATCGTTAATCACCGAATAACTTTAAAATAGAGTGGATATTTTTCCCAAAACTACGATCTTTTTGTTACCACTACATCACAATATCGCCAGACAGTTAATGTTAGCTGCAGTTTCGTGGAAAATGTCAGATTTGTGTGTTGGATTTCGAATGTAGGTATTCGCAGTATTTTCCGGGTTTAGCCGGATTTGGTAGGTACTTTGCTGAAAGAATACCTACGAAATTACACACAAAACGCGGACCTTTCCCACTCGCGGAGCTGTTCGTGTGAAAACACCTTATTCAGTTCACTTTTCTTCCATAATAATACAAGCTACCGGACAATAATACTGTAAAATTTAACCAATAAAATAATAACGTAACATTACCAGCCAAGTGAGTTATGGCGAGCATTCTGCCACCATTTTTGGCACCGGAAGTTGACGGCACTTGACGGCTTTCACTTTCCGATTGATTCTTTTTGCGAACGCCGCGGGCTTTGGCCTGCGATGTCCTGTCAATAATAATTGCTGATAAATTGATAAGATTACCATCAGAGGTCAATGGACGAGAGAATGAACGAAATGTGAATAACTTTCGATCAGGCTGTTGAGGAGATGGGCTTAGAAAATTTGATGGTATTTTAAGTGATATGGGTATTTGTTTGTCAAGGTTTAGTGAAAGATGTTGTGGATCATATATGCACTGGACGATACTGCAGTTCGTGAATGCCACAATACATTTCTATATTATTAGTAGTAGTTTTGTCAAATATTTTTTGATAAAGAAACAAAATTCGATGTCAATAATATTTTTTTTTATAATTATTAATAAAATTATATTGCGACTTTCGTATAGAGAAAAAATAAATGATTTTACTTTGACTTTGAATATGTGACAGCCGCGATTTGATGCGACGATATGTGCCATAATATACGTTTTAAAACTCATTTTGTGTTTCTGATATGTCTTTTCGCAAAAAATAATCGCATCCGGAATATCATGCGATGTGTGTTATTATAATTATAACCGACTGAAATCAAATAATATTTGGTTGGTATTACCACAAAATACAGAGCACACAGAAGGTTCACTCGACCTCAAATATGATTTTTGCGACTGT
Organism: Phthorimaea operculella; assembly: GCA_024500475.1. Lineage (NCBI taxonomy): Eukaryota > Metazoa > Arthropoda > Insecta > Lepidoptera > Gelechiidae > Phthorimaea > Phthorimaea operculella. The sequence goes on from JANFCV010000121.1 coordinate 415,116, forward strand.
CAATTGTTACATAATTATCAAGCTACTGTCAAAAATCTCATAGTTAAAATATCAAAACAGCAAAATCTGATACATAAGATCGTCATATGATTCTGAGTCAATTTTAGTCCATGTGAGGGAACCATCTTAATTTAATAGTTGTATTGAGTTCCCCTGAGATTCCAGTTAGTTTGCGATAAAATCGTCGCTAGTACTGAGTGCAGTAAGCCGTCTGCGCGCCGTCTTCCTAATTTGTAGTAAGTATTACTTAGACATCATTAATCGTATGAATATCAGCAGCTTTTTTAAGTGCTGGAGCTATCATAAATTGAACACAATTTGGCTACGTAGCTAATCAGCATCTAAATCATTGTGAAACTAGACTTGCCTATTTAGGCAGCACATTAATGATCCGTTTTTGGCGATATCCTACTACGTAATTACTATTATGTATTTTATATTGAGTGTGTCACCTTGGTCTAAATGGCTCTGGCAGGGTCAAAATAGTTTTATAATTTGACTATTTTTCTAGTTTAGTTATATGGTAGATTGAAACTCTAAATTATTATTTTACACGGTCTTGTCACTTGCTATCAATCTTCAATTTCCTAATTTTGTAGGTATGTTTCTTTACTTTTGATTAAAGCAGCAGATTTTGGCCTTACCACAAAAAACGCGTGTTTAAAATAAAACTACATACAAAAATAAAACGCTAGACATGCCATCAACGCTCGTCTAACTTTTCTGTGTTATGGCCTAAAGCTTAAGCCTAAAGCATTCCAAAGTGTGCTTTTTTTACAGCAATATGAGGAAATAAATATGTATTTAGCCAAATATATTGTTTTACAGGAAAACCCAAGCTTTTGACGACTTTGGGAATTAATTTATCGATTCCTTTAAAAATTTTATGGTGCAAGACGAAATTAATGCACTTTAAACTATTGTTTCTTAAAACAATTAGATATGGTTTCTTAGATAATAGATTATTATAGGCAGTGATATAGATGCACCGTATATATGAGATTGCATCGATACTTATCTTTGAATTTCCTTAGATTTCCTGCCATTTTAGCTCCATTTCCGGTTGGTAGCTGGTCCAATAGCGCCCTCTACCGGAAACCATCTGTCACAGGAGTGTGGCGGCGGGCCGCCGCCATATTGCCTTCATAGCGTCGTTACTTTTTCTACAGTTAGGACGTCTCGGCGGAGATCCGTCGAATTTTTTCAAATTTTTTTAATTGTTCTGCCTAATATTAATTTTTCGCTTTAGAAACGTTTAGAAAGTGAAGAAAAGTTTGTGAAGTGATAGTTCCTCGCGTGTCCTTAACACGCGGAACATTTTATGGTCGGCCCATGTGACCGGTCATGTTCGTTTTGTGCTGGCTGGCGGTGCGGCCCCAGCTGCCGCGCCGCCGCCGGCGCCGCTACTCAGGATATGTGAGGTAAAAAGGCCTCAACCCCGGTGAGTAATTTCTAATTAAATATTTCGTATAAGGAAAAGTCACACAAATGTGATTCTACCCTCGCTTATCACTTCGTAATTTTCTGACGTACATGATACATATCGTTCGAACGGTACGTTCGCGTACCTATACCTTGCCTGATTTGGAGCCATTCCGATCAGCTCGTACAGTCAAGCTCATGTGCAGTTATACACTCGAATTGCCAATGTACCTACCTATCTAAGTCTCATGCGCGCAGCATAATATGAATGTTCTGAAGACCAAACTGTTACTCAGCCTGAGCTTGACCTAATCTTGCCCAGTACGGATTCCGATCAGTTCGATTCTGAGAGGACCTTGCTCTTCAACGCACGCATCGCGTTCGTCGACGAGTTTTTGAGCGACCGCTCAGCCAGGGCCGGTTCCTACTAGCCCAGGGAACCTGCTACTTAGAACATGGCTTTTATCGCGTCCGTCACTTTAAATCAACATTGTCTGTTTAGAAGGAAGAAGGCGGTTATTTTAGCTCTGCCTATATCAGAATTAGCAAGAATTTTACGTTGTCCTGCGTACAATTTTAAAGTACTTGACGTGAATTGTGGAAAATATAAGTAATTAAATAAAGCAAGTGTACGCAAGATCTCTAGAACATTCTCAGAATATATAATAATATGTGTTACGTATCGAAAGGGCGTAAGTACCGCCTCCATAAAACGTACCTACTCTTTATAGGTACTAAGTCAACGTAATAAGTATTTCTGTCGGTCTAAGAATATTAAATATTAAATTTTTTATTATGATCACCGCCAGTTTCAAATTATATCATGTGTTTCAATAATGACTGTGATGAACTGAGAACGAAAACTAGTCTGCTTGACATTCTTGCTTGCATTCCACCTACATATGTAGGTATGTGGTGAAAATACGTTCGAGACGTATTTCCTTTTACTTAATCAAAACACCGTATTTCTTTCTATATGAAACACAGGCACCTAACTAGCTAAATGTTTCTTGAATTGTGCATTTGTATTTCTAATAATCCTACTCGCAAGCGCGTCGTTAAGGTACGTTGAAATGAAGCTCAGTCGAACACGCACATATCGCGGTAAATCTCGTCGTTCATGGCGTCGAGAACTGGCTCTTGCATTACAATACTTATGCCTTATTTGAACAAAGCACAAAGACACACCTCTTCCATTCTGTTAAGCTCAACTGTTATCACACTTATCACTACTGACCGCTGCTGCCTTGTCACAGTGGATAAAATCTCCGCAGCTGGTTTTCCTTCCCTTTTTGTTTAGCTAGTTGACCTGCCCTCGGCTTGTCGCCGTGTATATCATAATAATACGCTGCTGTCGCCACCGCACACAGCTTATCTAAACAGCCGCTGTCTCTTATAATCTGAGAGCTTATCCTGGTACCGCTGACCTATCACGGTACTCGCCATTGCTTGAGATAATACATTTGCAATTGCAAATTAAATACATACGATGAAATTTACGATCTACAAAGAAACCGGTTTTATGGAGGCTGTCCCGGAGCGAATCTGGGGCAGTGGTTTGTGCGCTGTGGGCCTCGTAGGCCTTTTCTTCTGCGTTTGCGCCTACCAGTTCCTCCAACCCCTGCTGGTGCGACCGCCACAGTGGGTTCTTCACTCCTCTGCGTATGCGCCTACCAGTTACCTCCAACCCCTGCTGGTGCGACCGCCACAGTGGGTTCTTCACTCCTTGATACTTCTTATCAGGTCGTGCCGCAGCGAACATGATGCTAGGCACATAATGATGGAGGTGGAAAATAAATCGGTGGCAGCAGAGGCAATGAGCTCTTCATACTAACGGCAGCGCAACTGTCTTGCACCTTCAAACCCCTAGCTCCTAGCAGGAGGATTTTTTCGCCTGTTTACACACAACTGAATGTAAGAACTAAGCACAGGCCAATACTGTGAAAATACCAATAAATGATACTGTAAATAACTATAAGAAAATGTTTCTTCTCGCTCGATTATATAATACGCCAGAGGCTCAACTGCGACAGAGAACGACAAAAGAGGATTTGTAACCACATTCTCCGAACACAATCAAATTTTCTATAAATACCGTAATACTGATGACGGCCTAGACTTCTACAGTGGTAAGCAGGAGATATCTACTTAATTATTACCTGCTTGGCTTGCCTCCCCCTCATTCATATTAAGCGTCTTGACACAGCGGAGGACTGACCCGAGATACCTGCCTGATAAATATAGTAGATATAGATAGATGATACTAAAAGGAATGACTATTGCAGAAAGAGATATAATATATTATATGAAGTTGGCTTCCAACCCGACCTTGCACTAAGAAAGATGGCTGTGCTACCATCAGCAACGTCAACATCTGAACCTGTATAATCTAAATGCCATAAGCGTGATCGAGTTTTCCGGCATAAGAAACGGAATTCTGGTCTCTTAGCAGAAATAGACATAACCTTACAACAAAATCTGTTAATCAAAAGTGGGGGGCACACCCATGAATACACAGCGGTAGCAGCACAGCACCCAGCAGCATAGACAGTCAGCCGTCACCGCCACTGCGATTTGCAGTCTGACAATCACAGTGCCAGTAGCCTCTTTTATTTTTTATTTATTTTTTATACATTTCACATAATTATACAAATATTTATGTTTATAGATGCAGATTGCAGGTACACTCATCTCTTACTTCTTTACCAGTTTTAATTATAACTACTCTCAAGGTACTTAATTGATTTTTTTATCAACTGATCATCCAATCGGTTGTCCACTGTCTATAACAACAGGTGAGTGTCAGGTTGACTTGATTGTCAACCATTGCCATTACATTGCAGAAGAGTTGCTTGCCGCATATAAAATGTTATGCTGTCTAGTTTGTATCAACCCACCCACAAAGAAAAATTCGTTTTGTGTATGTACCAGTAGCAGAATTTAGCGATGGGGTTTACACCAAGGCTTTACATTTACCTTAAATTATTATTTGCTGCTAAATTAGGTATAGAAATATATCTCTAGTGCTTGTTGCAATAAGTACAGTTTTGACCACCCTGATTACCATCAACCAGATTTCACAATTTTTATTGTGAGTGGTGTCAATTCTCTCCTGAGCCGTAAGTTGTATGAACTCTATAATTCCTAGCCCTACCAGGCTGTCTCTACAAGTCCAGGACATGGGAGTCGTATACCTGGATAACATAGAAGTTACGTTAGTCACCAGAGAATTATTATTATTTTTTCTTTTTTTGTAAGTAGGTACTTACCTATATATAAATTTATTTTTGGAGCGCTCACCTTGAAGCAAGGTACCTTGTTGCACGAATGTATGTTACATGCCGGAGTAAAGTAATAAATATAATTATCTGAAAATTTTATTAATCTGAAACACGTTAGCCAGATTTAAATCTGAATACAATATCTAAGGGCGGAATAGCTACCCATCTTGTAGCTTTGGTAAGTAAGTACCTAAGTAATACGGTTCCTTCACTGCGCAGAGCCGTTCTGAGCTAAGCGACTTACCTGGTTAAAACATTACATATACCTATTTTGCACTGGCGCGCAGTGACCATGACTTTTGCTTGAGCACATATTCCATAACGCGGACATGTACCTACATGTCGCTAACTACATCACTATTGTCATAATATTTGGTCTAACAGCTATTTTCAATCTGGTAAAACAATATCTAACAGTGTTCCATGATAGCTCTTCTTTTCTTTTCTAAAAAGGCCTGTATTATTGTAAACGTACGGTGAACATACATATTTGTTAACATATTTGTTATCTGTATCATAGCATAGTAATCCCAGTTGGCAATAGGGGCTTCAGCGATACGTAAGCCGAATGCGTTTTGACAATGATGAAACTATTTAAAGCAAATCTTAAAATACTTTCATTGATAGTTAAATTAATTAATAGTTGAGTATATTTCAGACTTATCCTAACTGTTTTGTTAGGTTATTTACAATACACACACATGCCTAAAATATTGTGTAGCGTATTGTCTACTGGGTTAATACATGTCATTCAATTAACCTTTCACTAATAAATATGATGTCATTTATCATCACATTTTAAATACAGGTACTTTATCTATCACATAGCGTCGTTAGCTGTCACCAGGAGTTAGAAACACGTCTCTCATATATACGGTGCATCTATATCACTGCCTATAATAGTGCAAGTTTTACAAAACAATAAAACTTGTATTATGGTGCAGATATAGATGCACCGTATCCGATAAGGGCTCCTGGTGAGAGACTTCTATGAAGGCAATATGGCGGCGGCCCGCCGCCACACTCCTGTGACAGATGGTTTCCGGTAGAGGGCGCTATTGGACCAGCTACCAACCGGAAATGGAGCTAAAATGGCAGGAAATCTAAGGAAATTCAAAGATAAGTATCGATGCAATCTCATATATACGGTGCATCTATATCTGCACCATAATACAAGTTTTATTGTTTTGTAAAACTTGCACTATTTTTGTTATTGATTCTATGAACTCAGGCTGCGTTGATACCAATCACCAAATCATTAGTCAGTTTTAATTGTTTTGTTAGTATCTTGTGGGTGAATCACATTAATAATACAGACATAAAAAAAATACGTAGAAAACCAACTTCCTAGTGTAAATTAAAATTTTCGTATGGGACATATATTTTAGATTACGCACGAACTATTTACATATATCTGCAACCATTAATGAACCAGAATAAAAGACCTCTCCCTACTATCAATGTTCCTATTTTTCTCTACAGTTTTCAAATCTCAGAGCAGCATGGCAGGTCTAGCTATATTGGTCGGCAGGACTACTTTCACTGACATAATTCCTTACACTGAGACAATTACTGTACCAACTGCTACATACTTATTATGAACTTTTGCTCTTATGAAAGTTGCATGTTGCATTCTTATCGTTAAGTTGCATTTTCGAAATTGGATTGACAAATTGTGCAGCAAAGTGATATTTTTCGCAGGATTTCAATTTGCAGTTATTAAGTAAAGTACCTATTTAAATTTTGCAGGTTGTTTGCACCTACTTACATAAAATACAGTTAAGTGGGTAAATGAAAGTAAAATGAGATGAAATCGTTTATTACCGCTGCAGCCGTGCCTACGTATAATCAGAAATATTATACGAAGTGACAATCATTAAAAGCTTATTTATGGCCAAATTTTGCTTAAATTATATTTCTAACAAGTATATTGTCTCACCGACCGATTTCGGCTATGGCGACCACTTGTACTCCTTGTCAAGTCGCCGGTGATGCGCCTGTAGGTGGCTATTATAGCCAATTTTGGCAGTAAACTCCCGTGCAATAAAGTACTTAAACTACATTTACTTAGATAGAAATATAAAGATGTTAGTTAATGACATTCCTACCAGTGTTTTGGTATAAAAATTAGAAAAACTTATTTCTAGACACATTTGCTAATCTAAGCAATCTAAGTTATGGACTGGGAGGCGGCAAGCAAAGTCACACTCGAAAAGAAGAATAGGTGTGCCTATTTCAAAACTATATAAACAAAAATCACAACTTCTTTGATTGTTGTTGTGCTATGTGTGACCGAAATAAATTTATTTTCTTTCTGTCTTTCTTTCATCAGTCAACCCTTGTGCAGCCCTATAGATTTCTCGACAGCGGCTCTCAGTTTCTTCGTCACCTACAAACAAGCAAGGCTGAAACATATACAGGGTTCCAGGAACACATACTACAGTTTCGGTTTCAGAATAGTCAATCAATCATCTGTTTTGTCTAGGGAATTCAATCCCGTAAGTACATTTCAGTTCCGGTATTTATGGGTCTGGGTAGGTACATTTTCCGGGATCCCGCTGGCTGTTAAGAGTTCAGTAAAAAATAATTAAAAATCTTAGTAATATCTTAAAAATTAAGTAAAAATCGTGGTATAACCTTCGTTATCATCTTTTCGTGTGAGACATCATGTCATCTAATGACCTGATGATAACTGAAAAACTACTAATTTTATTTGTCAACATTTAAGTTTCATCAGGATCAGTTCTTTCTTTCCTTCAGATCAGAAAACATGTGGAATACTGGTATTTCGGAATCCCAGTATCCCGGTAGTGCATTCCCTAGTCTCGCCCTACAGATTTCTCGGCTGTAATGGCTCTCAGTCTCCCCGTCACATATAAACAAGGCTCGAACCACACACAGGCTTTCACGGCGGACCGGTATTTACTTCCTGCACTAAATGTCGCTCTATATCCACCCACTATGAAGCTTTATGTATGTGGCGGATGGACTTAGTGGGATTGTGGTCTAATTCTTATAATGTCAAGGTGATTTAGTCACCTAGAATCAAAATTGTATTTTTTTCTCGGCTTTACGATAGAAAAATGTTTGGTGGGACAACAGTATCGATTCCCATTTGACAGTCGGCGGCTAACCCATGTCGAACTGGTAATAGAATCATTGAGTTTTTCTCAAACATACTTATTTTTTATCTGGTTTGGCCTAGTATTGAACTGCATTTCATCGTTAATTATTTACAAGCTTTTAGCACAATTCCAGATGGGCACTAATTCTTAGACTTAGGTATATTTGTGGACAACCTTAAATATGTTTCTCAAAATAAATAGATTCCACAAATATATTCTTTAAACGGTTTGGTGTTTGCATTAAAGGAATAATTGAGCGTACTGGTAAATAAAACCATACAACTATGGTCCTAGCTTGCAACTATGGTCCAAACAAACCTGCATTTAAAGTACATGTTACGTAGGTACGTTTCTCTCGTGTGTGGTGACAGTTGTTAAGTCAGTGTTAATAGGCCTATATAGTACGCCCCACACAGGAGGAGTTAAATAAAAAAAAACATACAAGTTTGTTTGGATCACGGTTGCAAGCTAGGACCATAGTTGTATAGTTTTACAGTAATTAAATTATTAGTATTTTCGATATCAATTTCCTACTTTCTTAAATCTTGTTACATAACGTAAACTGTAATGGGTTGTCCAAAAAAAAATATAGAAAATTGCTAAGAGTGTTTAAAACCTGATAGTTATCTAAACGTACAGTTTATTACCTAACAGTTGTTTAACGCATGTTTAATGGTCTTGGACTGGATAATGAAGTGTTACTAGATAGTTTTTATATCAGGTGAAACATGTTGCTACTTGCATGTAAGATGCACCAATGTAGTAAAGTCACAAAGTGATAATTAGCAAACTTACTAAGAATCCATACTGACTCTAGGTATTTGTATAATATTTTACAACTTATTTTCCGCAGTTTATACCATACAATAAGGTAGGAACTATGTCCAGCAGTGGACTGTTGATGATCGTTGAAGACCCAAAAAATATTAAAATTAATACTTGCGCGTTAAAACTGTATATTCAAAACATTTATATTAAAACGATTAAAACCTTATCTGACATCATTCAACATTCAAATCATTCAAGTGCCAAGTGCCAAGCGTTGGCAAGTAAATATGTCAATAACAATAAATTGTTAGAAAGCTGTGTAGGTTACTTTGTAAGATAATTTAGTTGTTTTATTTAGCTATGCCGCTGCCGCACAAAAAACAACGCAGTCCTACTGCCGCCACCTTGCCGCAGATTAAGTACAACCCTTTAGATTGTCCCTTCAGGGAGTTTAAGGACAACGAACTTTCTACAGAGTTCTGGGGGATGGTGAGTGAATTTCTTTTGTCTACTTACTGTAACATCCTTATCAGCCACAGCAGTCGACTGCCGGACATGGGCTTCCCATTTTTAGAGAGTATCGTCATACTCACCACGCTTGGCAGGCGGGCTGGCGAGCGCAGTGCAAGATGTTGCATTAACAGGGAACGCTGCTGACCATTCCCTGGATGATTATTCCTTAATAGCTTTTTACGACACCCATGGGTAGAATTAGGGTGATGCTATTCTAAGCCGGCATCACACGGCAACAACACAGCAACGGTGTAACATCACAGCAGCCCAGGGCCTCCCCCAGGGAACGCCTCAAGGCACATTTCCCGTTTTCGCCTTACAGTAGCTACCAAACCCCCCTTTAAGGCACCGGTCCATTTGGCCAGCAGGCGCTCAACGCTTCGCTTGCGAACCCGCTTATTTCTACGTCCATCAGTTCTACGACAGATGTGACAGCCCACTACCGCTGTAGCCTACCTATTGTACCAAGAATAAAATGAACGAGATGGTGTGCGAAGCCTTCCAGGGTCCACTCGCTTTTGGGAAAGCCATCACACTCCTAAAAACCCGCTCACTCCACCGTCCATTAGTTCGACAGATGTGATCAGAACATTACTATTTCAGCCTATGAAATGTATTGAACCAATCCAGATGGTCTGCTTTCACTCAATACTAACTACCAATTCTTCCAGGGTCTACACTACACGTTTTCCGCAACGCCACCACACTCCCAAGAACCCGCTTACTCTACCAACAGTTCTACGACAAATGTAATCAGCACACTGCTAGTTACTTCAACCTAGCGATTGTAGATATTGAACTAATCCAGATGGTTTGCTTCCACTTAATACAAACCACCAAGTCTTCCAGGGTCCACTCGCCTTCCGCAACGCCACCATCCTCCCGAAGCTGACCGGCAAGAGCACGCAGACGACCCTCAGAGAGCCGATCACGTGGGAGGATGACCAGACGCAGCCATTGCCTCAATCCGTGAGACATTACTTGGACGGATGGGTGCCCGCTGAAGAGTTGGCGCAGAGTCGCTGGGCCTGTGAGCTGCTTGTCTTTGATGTAAGTCCAACTTTAGGAGAGGGCAAGGATCATAAGTAAAGTTACTTGTAGTTAGTACCATGCCATATTAACAGCCACAATAGTCCACTACTGAACATGGAGCTCTCCTTATCAAAGGTTATTGCCATACTCATCACGCTTGGCAGGCGTATTGGCGAGCGCAGTGCAAGATGTTGCATTTACGCTGCTGCTCATTCTCTGGGATGATCGCGTATCCTTTAGTCGCTTTTTACGACACTTACGGGTAGAAAATATGTCGTATTCGGCATTCAGGAGGACCTTCTATTCGCTATCATAGTATCATGACCAGGCTAGGGTTAGGTTACAATTTTCTTTCTGATTTTTCAATTATTAAAGTACTTCACTCACATACGGGGCAAAAACATACTCTTTATTCTGATAGACTCTGCAGGCTACGAGAAGACACACCTGATACGTAACAAGACTAACCTAAATTGGAATAATATTTGCACAGGAGAACAACGTGAACAGAATGTCAATCGTAGACTACCAGCTGAGCCACGCGCAGGTGCTGATGCGGTCCTCCTTCTGCAGGAAGGTGCTGTCTGCCTGCTTTAACCTGGAGCGGGTTGAGAACCTGGTGCATGTAAGCAATTTTTATAGCCGGTACTGTTTTCAAAGGCGTTTTGTTTAGGCTGTAGAAGGTAATCAAATGAAATGGCCCAAATGCAGAAATTAGGTAGCAGTATATTTTTACAGTGGTTGTAACTGGAGGAAAGAAATCAGCCTCCCATACAACATTCTAGATCCATACCATAACCGTAACAGCCACAACAGTCTACTGCTGGACATGGGCCTTTCCCCTATCAGGAGGTAATGCCATACTCACCACGCTTGACAGGTGGATTGGCGAGCGAAGTGTAGGATGTTGCACTGACAGGGAACGCTGCTGCCCATTCCCTGTAGATGATTATCCCCATAGTCGCCTTTTTACGACACCCACGGGCAGAATTGAGGTGATGCTATTTTAAGCCGGCATCACACGGCATTCTAGATTAACTGATGGTAACTTTCTGAGGTAAGCGGGGAAAAATCTGTTAGCTAGATCACGCATGTACCTCCTTTGAGTAGGCATAGCATTTCTGGGCATAGAACACGGTCTTTCCGGGCCGTTTGAAAAATATTTGAGGGTTGTTTCAGAAAAATCGTGTAACAATTCCTAACTTATCAAATTGTCATATCATGCTATTAGTTTTAAGGTCTCATCAATCCTGAAAAACTTTAAGTACACCATATAATGTATGCATCCGGTAAATCACGGAATATCTAATTAATGAGTCATGCATTTTGCCTATAGACGGAGCACCAGTGGGACTACTTCAACTTCGCCTTCGGCCCCGAGGGTTGGAGGGCGCGCTACCACATCTACTCGCCGGGGATGAAGGGGGGAGGGGGGCCGCAGCATCGACCCTACTTGTCTAAAAACGGTATGTAAAGTTCAGTATAGTCTTTAGGGGTGGGGTGTAAGAATAAGCTCATCGTATCACCTACAGTATGCGCGCGAGTTTATTACTATCCTGAAGTATCTTCGAGTTCATTGCTATCCTAAGAGCCTCTTTGTTGTTCACATCGATATACCTACTGGCAAGTACGATGAAGAAACGCGTACTTCAGGATGGTAAGGAACTCGCTGGCGTACTGTTACTAGCTAGAAATGGTGCTATTTAGAGTTCCTAACACTTTGAATCTGTATCCATATTTTTGCCGGAAATTCGTAGGATTTTCTAGATTATTCGCATGTCACATTGTTCATGTAACGCAAGATACAAAATCCGACACACAAAACTAAAGCTGCTGTAGTCAGCTGAGTTGACACCTGTAGAGGCCGTCGAGGCCGACTGACCTTCGCAACCAGCTTCGTATTGCTTCGAACAACTAATTGAGCGCATTTTGTCGAACAACAAGTTTGTGTCACAATATTCCGCCGTTGGTGAAACTGTACAGATTAACAGAGATCAGCTGATATGAGATAAGAAAAGGCTGCTGGCAAAATATGATTCAAAACTTACAAAATAAACAAACTAACAAAAAAAAGATTGCGGTCATTATTAATGACCTAAATGTTGTAGATTTTGTTGAATAAAAAGTACCTATTGCAAAATAATCACCTTTCTGCTTAACGCATTTTCAACCACTGCTGCAGCTTTGTATCTGATCATAATCAATTTATGAATGCTTCAATATATTTTAAGTCTAAAATAAGTTTAAGCTTCAAAAACGTGAGGGAAACTTGGCAGTAGAGACCGTATTTTAACTGCCCTAAGCGATTTGATCTATCATGTTCATCAATCCTTTTACTGGTCATAATTTTATGGAGTAAGGCTGCGAATCCACCAGAGCTGTGCGAGGTAGCTAAGCGGTGTACGAGGAAAAAATCCACCAATAGAATCACTTCATTTTCCTAGCCTCGCTCAATGAAGTGATTCTATTGGTGGATTTTTTCCTCGTAAACAGCTTAGCTACCTCGCACAGCTCTGGTGGATTCTCAGCCTAATTTATGCTCATCAGGCTGCTACCTGGTCCGGCTGTTCTACCTGGGCTGCTGGCGCTGCGTGTGGGTGTCTGAATCATGGATGCTAGTGGAACTCTCCTTCTCCCCCCGTCCCGCACTTTATAATGATTGTTGCTTCTGCTCATCAGGCTGCTACCTGGTCCGACTATTTTACCTGGGCTGCTGGCGCTGCGTGTGGGTGTCTGACCAGGTGCCCGTGGACGCTAGTGGCGCCCCCCTCCTTCCCTTCTCCCCCCTCAGCAGCCCTTCCCCTGTGAAGGGAAAGGGAATACCGGCGATGGTGGATTCGCCGTATGTGTATCTGTGGCCGCTGCTGCTTTGTAAGGTAAGAGCATTGTAGAGTTTGGAAAGATAGACAATATTAAGCTTTTTAGTACCTGAGTTATGTGAAACCCCTACAAACCACTTTAGGTTCATTGCGATGAAATCTATCGACAAAGTACCCTTTCCTGCGCTAGCTTTCAAAAGCTACCGATAATTTAAAGAATCCACTTTAAATTTTAGATTGCCTTTTCAGTTTGCATTTTCTAGCACCAATTCAGATATTGAGTATTCAAAAGAGTGTCAAATAAAACATCTCCTTGAAAACGTGAAATAAAAACGCCTAGTTCAAAAATGAAAGCAATTACTCTCCGGCTAGACAGCAAACAAGACACAGGCGCTTCGCCCATTAAAAGCTGAAGCCTGCTTCTCAGAGCGAAGAATAAATTCAGAGTGATCCTTGTGGTCAACCAGAATGAAGCCATGAAAATCTTGTTTTACGAGTAATCAGGTTTGGAGCCCGCTAAAACACAACGAAATAAAAACAAAGACCAAATAGTACAGTGCTTCAGGAAGTGTTTTTTAAATCAATAATTAAGTAATTATGTTTGTTTTTTACAAATTATCTAACCACTGTTATTTGTACCACACTTTGACATGTACTTAGATATTCACAAATCTATTTGGTTGACAATACATTCGAGAAATAGAACGTGGTATTACAAAATCTGCTGCTATTTAGCGCTGATTCAAAAATGTGCCTGCCTCCTGTACCTACCTGATTTTATCAAACTACAGGTTACAATTCCACAAGCAAAATTCGATGTCAGCCGCTGGGTGCCGGACGCAGCAAAATTAGTGCGGGAACCCTGAGTAATAGCGTGCTGAGCCCCGTTTTAGTACCTACTTGGCTTCATTCTGATAGATCGTTGGGTTCCTTCAGAAAGTTTCCTTGATCTGAAAACTTTTTCTAAATGCTGGTCGTCGGCCGCCGGGTGCCGGCACGGCAGACCGCTGCGAATTAGTGCAGGATCTCCGCGTAATAGCGTGCTGAGCCCCAATTTATATCGCTATAAATATCATTTACTTTTGAGAGGGGCCACGCTTCTAGTTTAAATTGTATGAGTTAGATGTTTTGTTTACCAACAGCTTTGTAGCTTAATTACTGCTTGATCCAAGAGCTTTTGATAGAAGAACGCTATGTCTTAGGTACTCCAAACTATAAAAATAATACTGTTGCGCCTGACAATCAAACAACGAAACATTTTTGTATCATATTCTATTCATGTAACTAGCTACTATTGCGCCTGTTCATACTGCTAGAGCAAAAACTTGAATAATAATTGCTATAAACTTTTTCACAGGCGCTTCTGAAGCTCGCTGCGCCTTCTATGACGACGGATGAGGAATTGAGCCCTGAGGAAGAGGAGAATATGCTTATCGAAGATGAACCAATGCCAGACTTCGACATCTTGCATGCTTTGACTGGAGGTTTCAGTGTAAAGCAATGCGGTTTAGGTAGCTACTTGCAATAATGGGTGTAGGTATATAGTGTGAAATTTTACTGGTGACCGATAGCGAAAACTCAGAACCGGCTAGTGATAAGGAACAGTTTCCGCTATCGGTCATTAGTAAAATTTCACCCTATATAGGACAGCTTTCTGAGCGAGGAGCACCTGATAGTATTCAGGCTAGTTCAGCAATTTTTCTCTTAAAATATATTTCAGGAAACGAAAATTTTCGTAAACATAAAGAGTCGTATTTTTGTACTCATATTTTTAGTCATTTCCTAAAATTACTACTTATGGGAGGGAGAGTCGTTTAGATTCTTGATCTGTATGTATTATCTGTATTTACAAAGTGCTTCCTTACACCCTGTATTTCATCATATTAGTTTATTTTTTGATGAGATTTGTAGACCTTTACGCTACTCTTTGCAAAAAAAATAATTAAGAAGGTCATATCCTGCAAAGCGGGAAATCTTTTATGCGATTATTCATTTTATGCGACAATGTTGATATTGATATTAGTGTGTTGTTGATGAATTGATGGTGATGATTTTATTACATTCAGATCCCGAGAGCTTATGGAAGCTGCTATACGAGGAGGTGCGTGCATTCACCTGGGAAGACGACTATGATGACGGCAAATCCAGCACCAACAAGTCACGCTCTACCAAGAAAGAAAAGGAGGTAAAGGCAACCAAATCATCTGTGGTAAGTCACGCCTTCAGCTCTTGTGGGGTAGGTAGAGTATCACCTGGGAAGACGACTACGACGACGGCAAGTACAGCACCAACAAATCACGATCCTCCAAGAAAGACAAGGAGGTCAAGGCTACCAAATTATCTGTGGTAATTCCTAAGCATCTAAGTAATGGAACCAGGAATTAGAGATTACATCGTGTTTTGAGAGTGCGCCTAAAAAGTTAGATCGGATAGCAATAGTAAGAACACAACGTCGCTATCCATCAGTAACAAAACACCAGTGACAATTAACACTATTGAACCTCTATTACTTCTCGTGAAACAACTGCTTACGTTTGACAGTACGGCGCGGAGCGATACGCGCACTCTATAGCTTGCTTCTATAATACTTACTTAAATAGTGCGCCTTACTAGTACGATTGGCACGGGTACGAACACAACTTCTCTGTCCATCAGTAGCAAAACGACAGTGACAACTCAAGGTATTATACACTACACTTTTCATACATTTGACGTTATATTTCGACCTTTGCTTACGCTAGACACGGAGCGATACAGGCATAGCTTGCTTAAGTAATACTTTAAGGTTTCTCTTCTCCGCGAAACATCCTCAAGGGCTGTTTGACTTGACTATAAGTCTTCTAAAACTTCTTTAGGATTCTAATCCTTTTGGGAGCGTCCTGAAATATGGACGCGCTTTTCATATCACATCTTCTGAATGATAAAAGTCACTTCAAACCCGTGTATCATCTTGAAATGAAATTGTCGCCTAAAACTTGAAAAATATTACATCCTTCATTGGTCACCTCACAAGAAATCGCGGAAAAACATGAAGATCATTTTTTGTAGAAAACGAAAATATTTTTATTACAGCAAAATTAACAATAACTTACAAATCTCACAAATTCAAATAAAATTCTTAAAATTGCTGAGAGTATATTTCCGGTCACACTAGTTCCGGTGATCTTCACACTAGGCAAGCCTGTATCGTGAAGACCAACATAAGTTTTACCAAACAGTTTTACCCTCGGTAGATGTTAAATCGTTAAGTTAAAAATAATTTGAAAAGCATGCATGCAAAACTAAAACTATAGAAAACAAATGTGTTTTTGTTTTTTCAGCAAAAAGACCAGTCTACAGTCAAATCAAAGGGCTCAAAAAAATCTCAGGCCAAGGACCAAAAGGAGGCTCAAGTAATAAATTTATTTATTATTCAGGAAATAAAGCTCTAGCTTGTTAGAGTGCTATTTTAAAAGTAAGCGTTAGACAATTTTAGTTCAACGTTCAGTGAGTACAACCGAAATGCCTCTACAATACGACCGTTCGACTAGGCATTGACTAGGCCATATTTGACACCTGTCAAAATCATGTTAATTCTCTAATATAAGGTCAACTGTTTTTGTGGACATTTCCTTTAGTATGAGTTTGCCAGCTGTTAGTTAGCTAAGAGTTAAACCGCAAGTATCACTAGACAACGCAGTTTGCTATACAAAGATCTTGTTTCCTATTTCTTCCATGAGACTTTCATAATTTTATTAACTTGTAGAAAGGATCGCTAACGACACTGACTCTAAGGGATACGAAGGACCTTCCCCCCTACGTATTGCCCGGAATATCCCCCGGGCTTGAGATGGACCTGGTCGTGACCATGGTCAGAGATTTACCGATCAAGAGACCTCTGCCGGAGCCTGGTAAGTACCTATCTAAGTACATAAATTATGTGTGGAAAACATTCTGGGAATTCAACCAAAATATTGGGGCAATTTACTTTTCAATCTAGTTAGGGTTTCTTCAGATTCCATCTCAATTTCAATGCTTTAAACTACTACTTCTTTTTATGCCAGTTCTAGCTTCTAAGTTTAATTTATTTATTTAAAGACACGAACAACCTTGTCCCGTAAATTATCTTATCGCTATGGATAAAGTTCAGATGAAAAGTGGGTGATTACAATTGATTTCTTTTTTGTGGCTTCCTTCCATACAGCTTTAATTTTTGCTTTAAGTTTCTTGCTACTACTCTTTTCGATAACCATTCCAAGCTTCATAGAGATGGCTCTATGAGCGAGCATGTTTTTGTGTAAGTTTATACATAAGCCCGATAGAGAGTTCATTCTAGTAGAAGCTATGAGTATGATCTTGCTTATTTTACAGAGATAGCTTTAAAAAGCGACACAGTTGGATCTATACTATATTGCACAACGTATGTATTTACTTTCGACTGAGATAGTGGTTTCTGTCTTCCAGAGATAGCTCTATGGAAGCACTACCGCTGGATCGAGTGGGCACGCAGCCATGGGCTGTACGAGTTGTACGAGTGTCCACGTACCAGATTTCTGAAGGTCAACAGCCTGATGAAGCTCTCCTACGCGCCGCATCTGCTGGACGTGCAGAGTACAGAATCTGTAAGTGTCCACTGCTGGACAGAGGTCTGTACCAGCTGTAAGAGTGCCTGCGAACCAGGTTCCTCAAAGGCAACAACCTGATGAAGCTGTCTTACGCCCCGCATCTGCTGGACGTCCAGATCACGGAGTCTGTAAGTGTCCACTGCTGGACAGCTACGGGCTGTACGAGTTTACTAGGTTCCTCAAAATCAACAAGTTGTTATAGCAGTCTTACGCGCCGTACCTCCTCGACGTGCAGAGTACAGAATCCATGTATATTACAGTATCTTCGAAGACACTATCTAAGGAGGAAAGAACCAATGGAGTAAGCACTGGTTCTACTTTGTTGTAATCGACATTTTCGAAAAAAGAGAGTCGCTTCTTCGATTGTGATAAGTCAGCTCTATTTCCTGTGTCTGCATATGCTAGCTTTTATAGTGACTATTGGACACAATCTACGAAAAAATCTTGTAGAGGCATATCTATGGCTACGTCTATAGCTCCAAAGATTATTACTCCGTAAGTAAGATAATCATGTTTGAGCCACTCCATAAGTTAATGAACTATGTTCTTTGGGAAAAGCTGATCAATTTAAGAGGTTAGGATTAGCGTTTTATGGAAAATTCCAACGCACCCCGTGTAATAATTTAATTGTTTTTCTGTGTTTCAGATTACGCATAACTTTCGGGAGGAGCAAAAAACTGAAAAAGTATATCCTGATAAATCAAATCAACCTGAGTCAGTAGTGTGTATTACTTGATTTCATTAGTTACAGACCATTAGAATTAATACTTAACCCACCTACCCTCAGGTGTATAGTTTACATTAATTTTTCATTTTGTTTTTATTATTTTCTGTTTTATTTATTTTAGTTTAGGTACTTTCTATTATTGTTTTCTTCAAGATGCAGTCATCGTGTAAGTTTTATTTTTTCAATATTTTACAAGAACAACCTTTATAAATTTTCATTAATGCATTATTTTTTATAATGCATGTGTATGAGTTGATGTTTTTTTTTTCTTTTTTGTGGGCCACCAATGAACTTGGACCCTGGTGTCAGAGTTTTAATCGCCTACAACAAGTAACAGGTCCCTGACGTGGTTATGTAACAACTGCCGTCTAAGCGAATGACCTGACAAAAATGAAAATGCAGACGATATTGTACCATGCCTGGATACATTATCCCGGCCAAAATTTTCCGGAAAAACAACCATGTCAGATCAGAGGCCTTAGTAGTAGATGGATCTTAAATTCAAACTAGGGTCCCACAGGTCCCACACACTCTTGTCCAACTGTAAATAAGTTATTTACTATTTTGACTTCTGTAGGCATATTTTGTATCTTCCATGCAACCCTTTTACACTATTATACCTACCTATTATTTTGTAGAAAACAAAATCGGTCAAGGACAAAGAACGAGATAGTAAAACTTCAGTAGTGGCGCTTATGCAAAAAGCAAAAGAGGAATTACGAGAATGGGTCCGATTTGATTCAGTAAGTTGTATTTTTCAATCATACGATGAACTATTTACTTATACTTAAGTGAGGCATGCATGCATGACTAAGAACTAAGTGAAGTAAAATCCTCATTATTACATTTACTTCATTAGTAGTGTTCAAAATACAGAATAGCTAAAAACTATGTGACACATTCATAATTCGTACCAACTTGCTCGCCAGGAATAGGCCCAAGCCCCAGGCCCTGCAGAAGGCTGTTGTGTTAGTGATTTTGTTGAGTTTGAGACAATTTTATACACATATCACGCCCTTCAGGGTAAGCACGCTGTTAACGGCCATTGCGTGACAAAGAATTGAGGGTACCTAAATTGCTTGACAAACTGTCAACCAGACGCTTAAATCTACAATAAACAATAATAAAACTGAATTATAGTACCGAAGACATAAAAGTTTGAAACACAAGGGTTTTAAGCAACATTATCAAAAGCTAACTGATTTTGTTCCTCAGCTTCAGCCCTACTTGCTAAGTACCAATGTGGTGTACTACCCTTCAGCCTTTGAGTTCACCACAGCAGGCAGCAGCCCTCCGACGCGGCCCTCCAGAGTAACCAACCGAGCACTCGATATGCCAGCGCCTAAGGCCATCCCTCTTTACCTCCAAATTGACGGACCAGAGGAAAACGCACTCAGAATATCCTTAGAGACGATCCACCCACGAGTACTGGCCAATAACAACCATGTTATAGATGATTATGTCGAGAAAGCTTACGTTCTTTTGGAGTGCTTCGAGTGGTTTATTGACAAGGAACTGCCTCTGCCGAAAGCATTCCTTGATACAAGAGGCTATGATTGTGTTGAAGTGAAATTTTTGCCAGGAAGGCATTACTGCAGGTGAATACGGCCAACTCGTAGTATATTTCTTATATCCCAAAAACTGCTTTGCAGTCAACTCTTGTTCTGACATCTCAAATGAGAAATTATCATTATCCTATATTCGCAACCTACTCGACGTAGACCTCACAAGTTTGCTCTTTTGACAGTCAAAATTGTTTCTTGTTCAGGTTCTGGGTGCACTCTCAGATGAACTGGCATATAAGCCTGCTCAGCGACTCCACCATCATCATGGGAACTCGTGATGTCATCCAGGCGGCTTCGTGCGTGGAGTGCCCTTGGGCAGCCAAATTTCTCAATGGTCTTGGTTTTGCTCTAGGGAACTTATACAGAACTCCAAGATCGATCACCAACGTCATGAGTTTTGATCGTGATTTCTTTGCGTTAGTATTTTGTTTACTTTTATCCATTGCTTGCCATATGCAGGGTGGTTCGCAACGATCGAAATTTCTGAAATTGTGTGAAGTTTTGTGGTATTGGTCGTAAGGCGCCCCTTATAAATTTTATATAATATTTTATGCAGAGTTTTTTTGTCTTTGTGGTTTTATCAGATCATACCAGCCTGACCTTACTTGGGACCCGAAAGAGGTTGGCTATGATAAAGCATTCGTTCACTGGATGTTTCGGCAAGCCCTCCAGCGTCACTTGTGCAAACGTCTCCATTCAAACGAATATCAACTGGTTTGTGCCATTTCGAGAAGATACTTTAACGATCCCGATTTTGGTTTTCCGCCGAAACCAAAACCTTCGAAGTCATTGAGCGAGATTGTTCTGAAGGATCCTTGTGACTGCGTTTCCACAGATGAGGAAAGAGAAGAAGCAGAAGAGAGCCCGAGTGAGGTGAGTATTTCAATAGGTACAAATTTCAACCTTATTTTAAAATTAATTCATCGAAAGCAAAGTTTATAACTGCAATATGCTACTGGTGGTTTTATAAGTTATGTTTTTTCAGGATAACGAATATTCTGCTGAAGATGAAAAGAAACCTGAAGTCAGTAATGTAATCATGGATGAGCTTTTCAAAGAACCTAAGCCACCGGTTTATTCACATATTTGTGAAAACGCTACCGATGACTTCTCCTGTCAGGAGTTAATAAGACAAAGAGAGAACATGATCAGAAAACATGAAGCAGCAACTGTTATCCAGGCTGTCTGGAGAGCAAGTTTTGCAAGGAAATGTTTGAAAATGCGTGTCGTTGTCACTACTGAAATTCTAAAACTTGTGAGTATTTTTCATCTGCCTATAGAGTAGTTTTTTATTGTGTGCCTCAGCCTTACTTTATATCATTAGCCAACACCAGAACTTCAGTTTTTATTGGTTCACACATTCTGATTAATAATAAAGGCTGGCTTCATTATTCTATGATATCCTCTCCTCTGTGGCGCCATGGGACTTTGCCACAGACGAGCGAATATTGGATATCATTGTAAACTTTATAACTGCATTTCAGCTTAACGATAACCTGTTTGGAAATTACGACATGCTGTCTATGTTGATGAACGAGTTTTTCCTCATGTTTCCTCAAACCCGACATGCGTATTCCATTTCATCAGCGCTGAACGGTCTTCGAAGTATGCAACAGCACAATGGCATGTCTCCAATTTCCCCAAAATGCAAGTGGATCCCATATTTCCAAGGGCTGTTCTACTGCCACGCTCCAGTGAAAGTGCATTTTGATATTCACAGTAATATTGAGCATAGCAGTTTTTCTATTTATGACAATGATACTGGCGAGAAGCTTCCTCAAGCTTATAACGCTCATATTACTTTTGATATTCATCCAAACATATATGGGTAAGTTATGTTGCAAAATGAAACTAAATAATCTCGGGTGCCGTATTGTATTTTAGACTTGTTTTCTTTTTTTCAGTTACACAGTCCTCGGTCATGGTTCCTTAAGCCAACCTTTGGGCTACAATTCCGAGGTACACTGGCAACTGTCCGTTCTGAGCTCAATGAGCAATGTCTTCCACGTTTGTGACAACAATGAAGAAGAACCCTGCGTTGCCTTGCCCCTTAGCTCCGCATCCAAGTTGCATTTAGACGAGATGTACATCCCTAACCGCAGAAACATACTGGGTGGAATACAGATTTCAGTTTCTAAAGTTGAAGCCGTGAGTTTTAGGGCTGCCGCTACATCGCCTGATGTAAGTTCTATGAAGTGTAGAACACAAGTTGAAGTACTTAAAATTCGAGTTCTAGGAACCAGAATACTCAAGATGGAAAAGAGTTTACTTAGTTCAAAATTCCGTGCATTGACCAAAGAGATGTCTGTTTTGCTAAGAATTCGGAACTTGGTATAATTTGTTGAATATAATCATTAAAAGATCTTCAATTAATCACACTACTTTTTCATAGCTGGAGATAGAAGCTATTCTCCGCACTACCTCTCAAGACGGTGAACTTGTGGAAGTTGGACGATGTCATGGGAAAGGGGAGATCTTCTGGCCTTATATAAGGCTGAAACCAGACACAACTCCATCAACGACGACGTTGAAGAAACACTACCCTTCCGTTTATATCCCAAGAGCGGTAATTGTAAAACTGTTTTGTGATCTTAGCTCTGACGTGTGGTTGCCAGATGGACCGATGACTCCAAAAAAACTAGTGATATAGACTGGGTGGCAAATACGGGAGACGGTGCGTCCAGCAAGGAGGCCTATGTCTAAGAACGAACTGCAATAAGCTGTTATGTGTGATATCATAACATGTAATAGTGCTTTAAACTGCTATTATATCACAAGATGGAATAAAAACCATAAGACGCTCAGGCAAGACACGCTCCTGAAACCACGAATTTTCAATATTTTTGTGTTCTAGGAAAACCTACAAAATTTCCCGACGCAGGCAGGGTTTGAACTTGCGACTTTCGGCATCTATACTGCCGACGTCTCTACCTCCTCGGCTCAATCTAAACCTGCGAATTAAGAAAGTGTATTTCGAACATTAACGCATTGCAAAACTTTCACGGTAAATGGCGTCCTGTCAAATGTTAGTGGCCAAGATACACTTGCTTGATTCGCTTAGATGAAGCCGCTGCTTTGTTGTTAAAAGTGAGGAAGTACAGTCGTCGAAAGTAGCAGGTAGAAATCCTGCCTGCTGCGAAATATTTCAAAAAGTTGTAGTTTATATACAAAGTTTTCTAAAAAAAATACCATTAAATACCATGAAAAGTGTTTTTAAAATTTAATATTCATTTAATGTACAACGTGTTTGTTTCTATTTCCAGCGATCGTCAATGTTGCATTCAAGTTCAAGGTCACAGAAGAAAGTTCTAAAATCTCTGAGTATGGTGAGTTTCTTTACTGTTTAGAATGGAAGTATTTCATCTACTCCCAAACTTAACTATGTTTCATAGTAAATGAAAAGGAAAAAGAACTTTCGAATCCAATTTTATCTATTTCAGATGAGCAAACTCGGTGAAATAAAAACGTTTACTATTGAGTAAGTAGATAATCATATGTTACTAAGACAAGTTAGTTAAGTATTATAACATATCATCATTGGCCTCATACGTCTGTGACAGACGATTTATTTAGTGTCTGAGGCAAGATTTTTCATGGCTGTATAAGCCGATACGGGAGCGGCATGACTTTCCGCACGCTCTACAAACGAAGGTGGAATTAGAGACTGGCACATGCATGTTTAGATGTCGTTTTTGCCTTTTGTTTGCGAGACCAGCGAACCAGGCATCATCGTGAGCTTTACGCCCATCAAACACACGCTTTCGCCATACATCCCTATTCTCAGCAAGCTTCTCCCAGCTTTGATGGTCGATGTCAAACGCAGCCATGTCCCGTTTGGCGCAATCTTTGAAACGTAGCATCGGTCTTCCAACTCCTCTTTTGGCGTTAGCTACGGCGCCAAGCAGGACACGCCGCGGTAGACGCGAAGGTTCCATGCGGTACACATGCCCTAGCCACCGCAATCGTCTTTGCTTAAGCAAAGCGGTAAAGCTAGGCAGCTGTGCAATTTCTAGAACTCGCTCGTTTGTGACTCTGTCCTGCCAAGTTATATGCAAGATGTTTCTTACGCAGCGCATATGAAATGTGTTGAGTCGACGTTCTTGTTTTGCGTACGAAGTCCAGGTTTCAGCTCCATACAAGAGTATGCTTAGAACGCAAGTTTGGTAAACAATTATCTTGGTTTTTGTGGTCAGGTGTTTATTATTCCATACTCTTGTACTGAGCCTGCCGAACATGGTCGCCGCTTTGCCGATACGAGTATTGATCTCAGCATCGAGGGTGAGATTGTTCGACACAGTCGACCCCAAGTAGCAAAACTTGTCAACTATGTTCAAGGGAACGCCACCGAGCAAAATACGTGGTGTTTCTCCACCTTGAGCTAGCACTACTGTTTTTTTGGCATTAATGGACATTGAGAACAGAGAACACGCGTGGGAAAACTTATCAACAATGTATTGAAGCTCACTTTGAGAATTAGCAACGAAGGCTGCATCGTCAGCGAACAAAAGGCTATCGACGAATAAGTCATCGCGGTTACGCTTTGACTTAAGAAGCGAGATATTGTACAGCTTCCCGTCAGCCCTAGTGTGCAGGTGTATACCCTGTTGGTCATCGCCGAAAGCAACTTTAAAAGCAATGAGAAGAAAATACCAAACAGGGTAGGAGCCAACACGCAGCCTTGGCGAACACCTCTACGCATTTCGAACGGCTCAGATGTATTGCCGTTAAAAACAACAGATCCTTTCATGTCCTCGTGGAAGGATTTAATGAGGCTTAGAAGTTTTGGAGGGCACCCGATGTTTAAAAGTGCTATAACATAATAGATTTAATAATTATTATATCTAGCCTACTAGATCCCACTGCTGGGCAAAGGCCTCCCCCGCGGTCTTCCACTTCTTTCTGTCCAAAGCCAACTCGGTCCACTCCTTATTATAGGCATCGAGATCGTCACGCCATCGTTTTCGGGGTCTACCTCGGCGCCGAGACCCGCCTCGAGGTACCCAATGGTCAGTGACGATTCTAGCCCAACGATCTGGGTGCATCCGACAAACATGACCGGCCCCCTCCCATTTTAATTTGGCGGTTTTAGTGCCTACGTCAGTTATTCCCGTTTTAGCTCTTAGGGTTGTATTACGGACTCTATCTATTCGTTTGACGCCGAGGACGCTCCGCTCCATCGCTCTTTGGCAAACCTTGAGTTTGGACTTTTGACCCTCAGTTAGCGACCAAGTTTGTGCACCGTAGGTTAGGACAGGCAGAATACACATGTTGATGAGTTTTCTTTTCAGTGACATGGGCATTTCACCCTTGAGAAATGCTTTCAACGACCAGAAGCTTTTCCAGGCATTTTCGATGCGACGATCGATTTCCTTCTCTTGCCTGTTTTCAAAAGAGACAATCTGGCCTAGATATATGTACTCATCAACATAATGTATTGTCTGCCCGTCAACCAGTACCCTACGTTTCGTGCTGTTGGTCATCAGCTGCGTCTTCGTCCTGTTCATTTGAAGTCCAACCTCAAGGCTCGCCGCACTCAAACTTTGAAGCATGTCCTCGAGTTCTTTTGCCGTGTTAGCGAACAGAACAATATCGTCGGCGAAACGGAGATTGGTTATTCGTTTTTCGCCGACGATAATGCCCTTAGATTCCCAAAGTACTGACAAACTTTTAAACACTTCCTCCATGTAAACAGTTTAGGGGAAAGGGGGTTGCCCTGCTTCACGCCCTTTTTTATGTTGAATGATGGACCAGGAGAGTGCAATTTTATTGATGCAGTACTGTTTGCGTAGACCATTTCCAAAAGCTTAACGTATGTCTCTTCTATCCCTTGCTTGCGAAGAGCTGTAAATATCGCAGAGTGTGTGAGACTGTCGAAAGCCTTGGAATAGTCTACGAACGCAAGGTATAAAGACGTGTGAAACTCATTATGCTTTTCGACTATTTGGTTCAGTGTGTGCAGGTGGTCGGTGGTCGAAAACGATGGTCGAAAACCAGCCTGTTCTGGTGGTTGATGGCGGTCTAAGATTCCAGCTATGCGATTTTCTATAATTAATAATTATAAAAATATTTGATAATTATATATTTAATAATTATAAAAATATTTTTCTTCGGAATTTGTATTACACCCATCACATTCGCCATAGTAGGTCATCCTATAGCTGAATATTACTGGACAATGGCCTCCCTCAACCATAACGTTCATCGCCCGTTTTCGCCATTTGTCGCTACCAGCCGCCTTCTATCTGGCCTGGCTACGCTTGCCGGGGCATAGTCTCTACTCGAGAAACTGCTTGCATCAACAACACAGACTAGTAAACTGAAATGTTTTTTTTAGAGTTATAGCGCCAAACGGTTGGGCGTTATCCGTGGACAATTGGAGAAGAATAGAAGAAGTGAGACAAGACATAGAACCTCCGAAGTTTGAGCCTCTTAATACAAATAAGAAGAGAGATAAAGTAAGCTGCTTTTCATTGGTTATATCACAAATATAGAAAAATTACTATAAATATTTTTTCTCATCTAAGATTTGTTTTGCTCAATGATGGGAAAACACAGAATTGTAGTCTTACAGATGGCACCCAATAAGAAGAAACCGAAGAAAGTGAATTTTGACATTGACTGACATGTATTTGAGAAATCACAGCAATAAGACACAGTCGAGAGTTATCCAGTTTGCTACCTCATTTAAGGCAAAGATGAGAGTCTGAAAATTGTACATAAATTAATAGGTACTTTTCATACTTAATCGTGTAATTTCTGAATCGGCCAAAACATTCCAGACTGGTTCAGCCCGAGACAAGAAAAAGGAAGTCGAAGTGGTTGCTAAGGAAGCAGAAAAAGCTCCATCTTTTGTGGTCCGCACGCCTCTGGCTGACGACCCCCACGTCGAAATCGAATGTTCCACGACAGTTGGCGGCGGGGCCTTCGCTAGGAGAGATGACGAAAGGGACCTATTGTATGCCACTGCACTCAGGTCCTGGGACCTCACGGAACCTGGAAGGAACAGCCGTGGGGCAGAAATACGGTTAGAGACAGTTGTTATGGTCTACGCAAAGAAATCGCAGCATCAGGCCTTGGGCAGCCTATATTGTTTTTAATTATGATTATATCTAAATAAGGTTGATGAATATCGGGTGAAATTTTACTAGTGACCGCTAGGAAAGATGCAGGACGGGCTACTGATAAGGAACAACTTACCTCAAGGAGCATAAGTCTAAATATGAAGAAAAAAAAATCTCCCATAAAAATATGCCGATCAGCTGATTCGAGGGAGGTACTAAGAGAGGCCCAATATTATTTTTTATATTTCAACCTGCGTTCCTTGGGGACAGTTGTTTTTTATCACCAGCCTGACCTGTATTTTCGCTTTCGGTAACTAGTAAAATTTTACCATATATACGATTAAATAACTGTTTTACAAAATCTTACTACTTAACTGTTGTTATAGGCAAAAATTTCGTGACGAATTTTTGGTGGCGCCGGCGGTAGAGAAGTCGGAAAGCGCTACATCTGAGGTATTAGCCATCAGTATTTTACTTACGATTTCTAAACACGCTGAAAATCATAACTAAACAAAAATACTAATGAACCTCCTTGTGATACACAGGAATACCAAATGGAGGAATTCTTTGAAATGCGTAAGTTTCTTTATTTCTGGTAACATTTACTTAAATAAGCGATTTGTAATGCATAATCTTATCTTATTTTTTACAGAAGAATCAACCAGACATGCAACAAGTCCTGTTGAAAGTCGAAGTGGTTGTAAGTAATTTGTCCATCTCATCCTCTTTCACTACTGTTAGATGTGCAACATTATTGATAAATACTTTTGGTTGTAAAAATAAAGGCTGAAAGATGAATAACCCCAGGTCTTAAAACTGCTTCTATCTTAAATTTGTAGTTAGTTTCGATATTAAAGCTAATGCTAATAGATAAGAGAATGGAAGAGAATTACACTGACTAATTCTAGTTCATTGGATTGTACTCCAATAGATAAGTAAACGAGGCAAATATTTATAGAGTTTACGGTATTTAACATTCATCTATAAAAAATATATTTTTCTTTTTCATTATATATAGTTGGAGTGCACGAAGAACAAATTCCAGAAGAGGAGATGTTGTACTTCACATACCCGAACTGTTTGAAGGACAAGTTCGAGCCTCTCTACTTTGTTCCACTCTGCACCAAAGATGTATCCGAAGAAGGATAGTAAGTGTAACGCTTTGTTAATTTCTGTAACATAGGTAACATATTGAACAAACAAAAATCTACGTTTTCTGTGTCCTTTAATTAAAGGACATTCAAAGGTTGTTGGTCAGAAAAAGTTTTCAAAACTTATTTTAGAGCGTAGCATAAACGGATTAGAATCTTAATTTCATTGTAGAAAGCCAGAGGCACGAGTAGTTGACCATTTTATCTATTTCAATTAAAATACATGTTTATAATCAGATTTTCACTTGAATCGATGAAACTCACCTGCATGATGCTTAACAGATTTGCAACCAGAGTCCATATAACTCTAACTAACTCCGCTGACTCAGTGACCCAAAGACAATCTTAGCCTCCGAAAGAGTCCATATGGAGTTTTTAAAATATATCCCTATACCTATTTCAGTGTGATTCTCACGGACGATATGGCAGAAGCGGCGAAAAGTGAACGAGCGACTCGCATGGAGTCTGCTCTGGCGCGCATGAAGGAACTACAAGACTGGAACAAGATGAATGTGCTAGAACAACAGAGTCTTAGGATCGAACTTCTGGAGAAACTACTCATTGGTAAGTCTTTGAATCAAGAGTAGACATAAGGGAGGCTGCTTTGAGTCTGGATTTAACTGCAAGAGTGGTAACAAGGCAAATATGCTCGAGAGACTGAGTGTGGAGTCGGATTTGGCGTGCATGCAATAACTGCAAGACTGGAACAAGATGAATGTGCTCGAGCAACAGCGTCAGGATTGAAACAAGACGAATGTGCTAAAGCAACAGTCTGGGGATTGAACTTCTGGATAATCTGGTCATTGGTAAGGAGTATTTAAGACAAGTGTTTACATAGTAGAAGCTGCTATAGGTAAAGAGTCAAGAGTGGTAAGAAGACAAATGTGCTCGAGAAATAATGTGGGGATTGAACTTCTGGAGAATGTGCTCATTGGTAAGAAAGCAATCTTTGGGTAAAAAGTTGATTAAGCAGAGACTAAGTTTGCGGTTAGGTTAACTGCAAGATTGGAACAAGTTGATTGTGCTAGAGCAAAATAATTTAAGGTATGAACTTGTAAAGAAACTGCTTATTGGTTACAACTCTTTGAGTTATTAACAATAGCAGAGACGTGCGAAGAGTAGGTGTGGTTTACTCAGTTGGCGCGAAAAAACTAAACGTCTTTCTACCTTATGCATCAAGATGGACCGCAAAGCAACGCATTATACTATTACATTTGAGGGATTTAAATACACAGGCGTCTTGAAGATTTAACCTTATAGGACGTAGAAGAATCGCAGAAGCACTGGTGTGGTTACTTCTTTTTATCGCGTCAAATCAGGTTTTTCTTGATTAAATGTGTTTAGCTGCCGTGTCAGAAATTACTTGGCCATACAGTAGGTAACTTACGCCTATATCCAACACTTGTTCATGTATAGCATCTGTTCCTATTTTACTAAAAATGAACAGGTACACTTTGATACAAACTTGCATCGCGTGAACATTAATATTGCAGACGCCAGCTGGAATCCGGAGCTAGCAACTGTGATGCAAGAACGCAACGAAGCCATAGCTCAAGAGATCCTGGCCCAGCAACAATCCGCCGTGAGGAAGAAGAAGCTTCAAGAATCCGCAAAAGCGTCTCCATCAAGAGTAGACAAGAAGTCAGCCACAGCTAGGGCAAACAAGACCAAGAGTTAGGAAAACAAACTGGATAACATACCAGGGTTTTTCATATTTGATTTATTATTGCTGTTTTAAGTTATACCTGGAAAATATAATAGGTGCATTTAAGTTTACTCGTTTCAGCGTTTTACTTGCTTGGCAGACTTTTTTTGTACAAAGACTTTTTCCACACTCTCAATTTTTGAAGCGAAATATTACGATCGAAAATTTACACAGGTGCAAAATGACACAGTTCTAATAACAGGCTGCAAGGAACTGTGTTGCAAGTTTGAGCCACATGATCAACTGTATGGCATACATACACGTCCGAGATAGATGTCACAATTAAATACATATCTCTCGATGAAAACATTTACACATTCATCACAATTCTATCCTTTGCGGAGTAGGCTGAGCGTAATCGGCCCCAAAAATTCTGCTGTACAAAATATCAAACACAATTTTGCACGAGCTGTACCCTATAACAATTTGAACGGACATGCTGTCGGTCTACTAAGTGATATTTAATGGAGCGTGCCTGTGATGAGCGCTGAACGGCCGTTCAATGTCCACAATTTAAACAACTTTGATGTGGCGATATTGGCGATGAAATGGACGTAATTATGTTGGACAATGTTTCGGCTGGCGGTGATTTTCGGTGTGAAAATTGTTGCAGTGGTGATTAGTGCTCGTAACAATGTTTAGAATAACATCGCTCTATGTGATGCAAAACTATCCCGGTAGATAGAGTCCTGCCACGCGTTAGTGGACAAGATATACTTGCTTAATTCGCAGGCTAGGATAAGACCGCGGTAGCCCAGTTGGTAGTAGCGTGCGCAGTACAGACATCGAAGGTCGCAGGTTCATATCCTGTATATATCTAACACGGGAAGTGTTTTAAAATTTGGCATTCAATCACTGCATATCTTTCTATTCCTTCTGATGAAAAATTATAATAGCGTTACCCCATTTCTACTACACTTGGCCTTTGTCTGAGTAAGTTACCTACTCCAAGGAACGGCAGCAGTGTTTTCTGTGAATGTAACATTTACTATATCGACCCTTCTGGCCTCAATTGGCGTAAATGACATTTTTGGCGAAAATGAGTTAAAAATGCAGTTTTGTTCAGTTTTTTTTTCTCTATTGATCTGTGTATTTGAAATTTCGATATCTCGAAAAAAATGTCTTTTACTACCACGGTTTTTTTGACCCAATTTTAAAAATATTTTAAAATTTTACCGTAAAAGACATTTCATTTACATAAATTTTGATCATGTGTCGTAAAAAACAAATTGCTTGTTAATGAAATGGCGTAAAATACATTGGCGCCCATCAATTATAAAATATGTCATTTACGACCCAAAAAAATGAAACAAAAATTCAAAAATATTAGTCGTAAATGCCGAATATAGGATTATTTGAAGAATTCATCGTAGAAGACAGGGCGTAAAACGCCATCGTAACCTAAAGATTACAAAACATTGTCGTTTACAACCCAATGAAACCTTAATCATAACCCAAAAAATGTGGTTCTTAAGGCAAATACTGTTTTTCTGCGTGATATTATAATTCAATGTGACCATTTCACAATACATCGCCTTTAGGTTTTCATTGCTTGTAACAAAATGCAACACTGATTTCATAGTATGTCTCATAGTCTAAGGCCGTAAAAGATTATTTCATGTGTCTAATAAAAAAATAGTCATTTACTTCTACGTCTTATCAAGAAAAAATAATTCATTGCGTGACTTTTAAGTCGTAAATGTCAATTTTTATATGTTTAAGTTTTTTTTTTATAATCATTGCATTTAGACAGCTGTAAATGACAATTATTATTCATAAATACAAGTTTTTGTGATGTACGTAAATCTCAAAAGTATTTGAAATAAAGCACTTTTTACAAAAGAAGCAAAAAAAATTAAATGTTAATTGAGATATCATTTTTATCTTTTAGCTATAATAATGCTTCTTTTATCAAAATTCTTGCCAGAAATTGCTTCAACACCTCATTAGTATTGCACAAGAGTAGAATGCAGATTTAAGAAGTTAGCATGCATATACACCCTAAAAAATTGTAATTGAATGTCATTTACTACCCAAAAAATTTTGTGAAAATTAACTGTTTATAAATAATTAGGTTGTAAAAGACAAGAAAACAACTAAACAGAGGATAAAATTAGTAGTAATAGCCTATGTAGTTGAACTGAAATGTCTCTTTTTATTCTAGGTTAAGATACCTGTGTTTTATTTATGCGCACTTTTAATTATTTGCTTGCCAATTTGCCTAAAATAATTGTACTAGTAAATTATTTTTTGTTTGGTGTACATTAAGTAAAAGGTGAACAATTCATTGTGTATTGTGTGTGAAATGAAACTATTTTGTAATTTATGATTCAATTATCTAATAATCAAAATGTAGGTGTCCATCTTTCATGCCATGAGCATTGAACCAGTAGGTTGGTACATAGCTTATGCCGGCATACAACAAAAAAAGTAACCTGCTAAAACTTTCTGGAATCATTTATTTTAATAGTAACATGTATGATGCAGAAATATGAATAAATGTTTTATCTATCTATCTATCTAACATAACGGGTACGTGGATGTCTCATTTTCATAACAGGTGAGTACTTAACTTTGGGACTAATTACATAATCTGCCTATTATACCTTAAATTATAAAGAACAAAAGAAAAAGAAAAGATATCGAAGCAAATAATAAAATCACAAATGAAATTATTTTTGTTATTGAATTTGCCATTAAATTGAGCCTCAAGTACAGATCATCATTTTCGACACTTTCCAATAATACATTTGAAACTTCTTTTGATTTTGGATCATTTGGATGTTGTAAATATTCAGTATGATGATGTCTAGCTAGGTATAGCTTGACTGTCACGAATGGTACTTCAAGCTGTGAATTTTGCAACTGCTGCTGAAATGACGGGGATTTACATCCCTTATTTTCTTTCATTACATTTCCATTGTTGTTTTTGGAGCATCTGGTCACATGGATGATTTAATTTGTGAAGTCTCTAATTTATTTCACTAGATTTTCCTTCGTTTTCATATTTTTAACAGTCTCAGTCGAAAATGTTTTGTTGGAAATTTCATTCAAATTGGAAAATTCTGTATGTTCTATGATCTTCACTGTGTATGGTCAAAGTTTTTTTCGCGATGTTTTAATATATGTCAGCCACTGCGAAGGAGCCCAAACAGTTAGTTCTCTAATTTAGAGAATATAATTTTTGAGAGAAATAAAGTTAAAAATATGAAAACGAAGGAAATCCGAGTCGCATCTTTTGAAATAAATAAATTTGATACTGCAACAATTAAATACTCCATGATTCCAGATGCTTCAGAAACAATTATGGAAATGCATATTGATTACAAAAGTAAAGAAAATGGGAAAGGAAAGGGAAAAAGGAAGAAAATAAGGGAATCAAAACCGTCACGTCTGTACTAAAACAGATTACCTACTGATTTCAATTGCAAACTTCAAGGACTTCAAGCGCCTATAAGGTAATCAAACTATACCTAGATGTTATTATAATGAATATTCACAACACCCAAATGAAGCTCAAGTTGTGGATGTATTATTGGAAAGTGACAAAGATGACGAAAGTGATCAGTTTAAGTATTTGAGGTTTAATTTATTGGATAATTCAATTATTTAGATATATTTTATAATTAAGGTTATTTTCTTGTTCATGCAGGCATTAGCTATGTATATACCTACCTGTTTAATGCTCATGGTATGAAAAAAGGACATATACATTTTAAATGATGCATAAATTACAAAATAGTTTTATTTGACATACAATACACAATGAATTATAAAACTTTTATTTAATAACACCTAAACTTATAACTATTTATAAGTGAAATTATTTTAGGCTAATCGGCAAGCAAATTATTAAAAATCTACATAAATAATACACAGCTATCTTAACCTAGAATAAAAATAAAGACGTTAAAGTTCAACTAAATAGTCTTTTACGACTCATTTTATCGTCGGTTTAGTTGTTTTCTTGTCTTTTACTACCTAATTATTTATAAACAGTAAATTTCTACTCATTTTTTGGGTAGTAAATGACATTCAAAAACAATTTTTTGGGGCGTATATGCATGCTAACTTCTTAAATCTGCACTCTACTCCTGTGCAAACGTAATGAGGTTTTGAAGCAATTTTGGGCAAGTATTTTGATAAAAGAAGCATTATTATAGCTTAATCGCTCGTCTGTGGCAAAGTCCTATATAGGACTTTTGCCACAGACAAGCCTATCTATAAAAAATGGCGCCACAGAGGAGTGGTTATAAGACAAAAAAGATATCTCAATTTATATTTTTATTTTTTCGTTTTTTGGCTCCCCTGTAAAAAGTGCTAAATGTCATTTACGCCAATTGAGGCCAGAGGGGTCGATATGTAGGGTGTCAGGAACGGTGAAATGGAAACTTTGTAGGCATACCCTGAACAACTTTCCCCATGGAAAATAACGTGATAAACGGACAAATATCCGACCTTAAGTATAAAATTCACGATCAGCTGACTGACTTTGTTTACCACCATATTATGTTGATATGTTCCATGGGGAAAGTTGTTCAGTTTTATGGTCTGAGAATAGTTGCATGTCCCTTACTGTAAGCCCGAAGCCAAGTTCCAGCGGTTTTAGAACCAAATGGACTGTTTCGTGCGGATGGCAAAAGGCCCGATGGAATGTCGATGATTCCTTGGAGGCTGGGTAAGTGTGTGGTTTGGGATGCCACGTGTGTTGACACCCTGGCCCCCACTCACTTACCTCTGACTTCACGCTGTGCTGGGGCGGCGGCTGCTGCTGCGGAAGGTCTCAAGCGACGTAAATATGCTGACCTTGTCAATAATTATATTTTTGTGCCCTTCGCTGTCGAGACCTTAGGTCCGTGGGGCTCTGAAGCCAAAACGTTTTTTGGAGAGCTCTCTGCGCGTCTC
This sequence comes from Phthorimaea operculella, assembly GCA_024500475.1. Classification (NCBI taxonomy): domain Eukaryota; kingdom Metazoa; phylum Arthropoda; class Insecta; order Lepidoptera; family Gelechiidae; genus Phthorimaea; species Phthorimaea operculella. Next base: position 449,794 of record JANFCV010000121.1, read on the forward strand.
CGCGAGACTTCAGGTGATCCGAGGTCAGGCAGCTACCTTGCTCAAAGATTGAGCATTGCTATCCAGAGAGGGAACGCTGCCAGCCTTTTGGGTACCTTGCCTCGCGGGGACGCGTTAGAAGGTATATTTTATTTATAAGTTTGTAGTTTATAAGTAGTATTTAAGTTTTTTTTTATGTTCTAAAATGTACTGTTTTTCCTACATAGCAAACATATATGAGAATCAGGGCTTTCTCGATACAAATCTGAATAAAATAGTACCTTATAGTACGACTACTTTAGGTACGTCTACTGAATAATGATCATAATTATACCCTAAGCTTGAATATGGCAGAAGCCCATTAGTGAACATGTCAGTGCAATACAGGGTGTCCGGTTTAATGAAGCTGACCTGCTGGGGCCGACGCTCGCAGCTGATGATTACACCCTGTATACGGCTTGGGTTGAATTTAGTGGTATGATAGGAAAACTAGACTTAAAATTGGTTGAAAATTTCTTGCGAAAATCAAAAAGCATATTTGCCATGTGATGAATTGCATTGCCCCTTTTACATGGACGCGAAGGTTTTATGTGAACTATAATTTTACGCGACATAATTCTGCTACCCCTATTCTACTCAGGGTGTTTCGTAAAATGCGACGTAGAGTTATTGACCATGGCTACAATACTGTTGACTATCGTCAACTGTATGGTGGCGGTAATACCACCTACGACAGCATTCCCAATACGTTGACGTCAGGCAGGCGGCCGGTCGTAAAATTAAGCCAAATCCTTTTGTAACATGATTTTGTGTTCAAATAAACTTGTTGCGCCGACCCCAAGTAATCGGGATAAGGGCAGGAAGATGATGATGTTGCAAGGACGAACGTCTTTGTATTACCGTTGATATTTGCCTACCCCGTAACAGCTGAAGGTGTGAGGTGTGTGCATGTTTGCTTTGATTTTGCATACCGAGTCAACTTAATACAGACACAGATAAAGACCTCACACAGTGCTAAGCGTAGGTGGAAGCTATCACCGTTCACCATTTGTATGCGGACGGACTAGGTATGTCTAGCTAGGTATAGGTACTCACGACTAGCTGCTTACTCCTAAAGAATGCCTTAATCATCGATCAGACAACTAATCGCTTCCTTTTAGTTAGTCTTGCACTTGTTTCGTACAACCTACGCAAGTTGACTGTTAACATTTTTGATACTATGCCTTTTGGATATCGCCAGTTTGTGTCAGGATCCAGGTTCACTAGGAGGGTCGAAACTTCTTAAATCAAGATAGAAACTTGTGGGCGAGTATTTCTGAAAAAAAAGCAAAATGTAAGAAAAGCTAGTTGTCCAAGTGGAGTATTATATTATGAAATATAGGTTTACCAACCAGAATAACCTACAAATCTCAGTACGGAACCCTCGGTGGGCGACTCCAACTCGCACTTGACTGGTTTCTTTTTCCTATTATCTACACAAAAATTCGAGCTCTATAGAAACGACTTTTGATGGCTGAACATTCGCCATCCTCACTCAGGTCTGGATCCTAGTCCAATACCTAACTAAGTAGCCAACGTAACTATGCCTTAGACGCAGTACCTTAGTTCAAGGCAGCTTCTATGAAGTTCATACATATTGTGCCTGCAGCTAAATGTGACATGGTTCCATGCGGCGTGGAGACACCATTGTCTTGAACCCATGTCGCACTTGACAGTTCAACGTGTATTGTAACGATTCTGCTACCAGGGGTGGCAAGTTAAGGTAATGAAAGTTAAAAAAGGAAAATGGTTTGCGTACCGTGTAACGCAATGTTCAAGGTTTTTTTTTCTTTTTTGCCCTTATCTTCTTGCCGCCTGGGGTTGGCGCAACATGTTTTGTATGAACACAAAATCATATTGCAAAAGAATTTGGCTCAATTTTACGACCGGCCGCTTGCCTGACGTCAATTCTCTTTGGGAATGCTCTCGTAGTGGTATTACCGCCACCATTCGGTTGAACATGGTCGGCAGATATTGTAGCCGAGGTCAAAATCTCTGCGTCGCCTTTTACGAAACACCCTGAGTAGAATAAGGGTGTCAGAATTCTTAGCCGCTACCACTTCTTACGATGTGGGGTGATGCAATTTTAAGCCGCCACCACACAAGATTTTTTTAACTCTTTTTAAAATTATACTGCCTTGCTTTGGTGCTTCAGCCCTAAGGCACAGAAGGCAAACTACTTTTGATAACAAAGGTCTATTTAACTATGCTCCTGCCCGCTCGTAGTCGCCATATGAGGCGTCTAATTTCAAAACCCGCTAAAACGAGTTCTCATAAAATGTCGGTATTCAAAAAAAACCGTTATACAGCGTATTTTCTGCTTTTAGGTATGAAAATGTTGCTAAATGTATAATTCTCATCTAATGATATTTAGTAAATGCTTTAAATTCCTTTAAATCTACTGATTTTTGGAGAAATAACAAAAAATATTTTCATTTTGGCGGCTTTTGCTGTGAACTTTTTGTTTTAGCGGGTTTTGCAAAACACATGTGTATTTTGGCGGCTTTTGATAAGAACATATTTTTGACATATTTCAAGAAATGGATGGTACTCAACAATAAAACTTATTGTTGTGTTTGTAATTTATTCCATTGTTGTGAACCGTTAATGTAAACACAACAATACTTATTAGTAAGAAAAAAGAGGCTTCTTTTACGAGAATATGTTTTTAATTTTTATTATATTTTCACTGGGATAAAAAATCCAGTTTTTTTGGCGTAGCCCTGGCACCTTAAATCTTATAACCGACTGTACATGAACAAAATAATTATTACACTCCTTTTTTTGGTTAGGCAGCCATGTAACAAACAAAACTTTGACCATGTGGCATAACACCATCATATACTGTTAATCAAGTAATTTGTACCGAAGTTTCTCTCACCGTTTTTCACGCTCCTTCGTGCACTTCCAGAAAGCTTCATTGCCGGGTCTTTTCCGCACGTCTTTGGGACTGTACTTATTCACAAATTGGGAGAAATCCTCCATAATTTTGTATTAAAAAACAGTAAATACTGCTCCAACTTATTAGCAGTTTTGAACAAATTGCCATACTATTTTGAAAGTCACGTGATCGGAATACTGCGCTGTCATTGGTCGAATTCATTTTAGTGGATTTTGAAACGCAAAGGGAGCATTTTAGCGGATATTGCAACGCAAGTCCGACTTTGGAAGGAAGTTGTGTAGTAATGTACCGGGTTTGCTCAAGAATGATGGTAAGACTTGAAAGCCTGTAACAGCAGCATCATTTTGAGATCAAATACCAGCATTTCACAAAAGTACGTTTTAGCGGGTTTTGAAATTAGACGCCTCATATATGAACAGCTTGGAATCACTCGACTATTGTCTTTTGTATGAGCCACTTTTACTTCCACTTCACCGGGAATATGGTCGTGGCATGTATTTGAATGTGGTTACTATAGTTTCATTTGGGACATAGAAAAATTACATTCAACATTTTGGGAAAACCTATAGTAAAAACTGTATGAAGACTATTCGACACTTAGAAAAATTTCGTTCAACATTTTGAAAAGTAAAGTTCAACATTTTAGGAATTCATCTTTATAGGAAACTAAGTTCAACATTTTGGGAATTCAACATTTTGAGAATTCAACATTTTAGGAATTCAACATTTTGGTCCTGAAGGCTAAAATCTAGCTTGATATCTGTGACAGCAGACAGATTTGGGCAAATGTTGGGCAAATGCTATGATATATAGGGCTCATTTTCCTTTGTTCACTTATGTTTTAGTATGGATCTTATCTGACCTTTCTGACTTACTGTCACAGAGCTCAAGCTGGGCTCAAGCTATATTTTAAGTACTATAGGTAATTTTTATAAAATCTTCAGGTAAAGAAATCTTTAGGTAAGGATTTAAAGTAGTAGTCTAATGTAAATGACACACATTTCTACGAATACGCGTAAGTATAGCGTAAGTTACATTATCCCGTCCAAAATAAAAGAGAACTTATTGGTTTTAATCAGACTGGCTTAGCTTAACCCGCCGAGAGTGTGGCAGGGTATGTCATACCCGGACTGTTACTTATTTGCGTATATTTTTGTAAACTACTGCAATTTTTTCTTGACGCTCCATGTAGCTGCTGCTAAAGATCTGTGCTAAAGGATATTTACGTGATCGTATTGTAACACAAACCAGGGTCTGAGATAATCACATATAAAGTGCTGTCGGGTATGTAATACCCTGCCACATAGTTGGCGTATACATTTTTTGACAAAATATTGCTTTGATGTTTATTTATTTCGATTATTTTTTGTATTCTTTTTTATAGTTTTGATTAAATTTGTGTTATTCTCAACTATTAATTAGACTGAGATTTATTTTAAACGAAGTTTTGCAAGAATCTTCAGTAAACTCAAGCTCTGAGAATGAAATCGATCATACATTTTGTATGCAAAAATTGCACTATATTAGACTCAAATTATTAAGGTGTTATCATTATTGCAATCTTAAGAGTTACATATTTTTGATAACTTGTTTCATTATATTTTTGAGTTTTATAAAGTTTTATAATATTTCATTTAATTTTATGATATTTTGAGGCTAGTAAAAGATGTGCTTATTTTTTTACCTTAAAATTACCAGGTTTCATTTCTTTGGGGTTTATATTATGAAGAAAGAGTGATATATTACCTAACTTTTATTTATTATAATGTTAACATATGCCACTTGAATCGAATATTACTAAAAAATATTACGACTATTTAGAAAAATAAATATAGGCAATAAAAAATCTGGGTATGTCATACCCTGCCACATCGCCCGTGTTACATTTTCTAGCCACAACCTGCGCGGGTTAATGACTAAGCCTTAGTTTACTCTAAATGTAGGTAGGGTGGTTTGGTTTGAATATTGTAGGGACTGATTGCCTAAGTAGGATCCTATACCCAACTCATGGGAACGTGATTCAGTCTGACAGCTGTGATGAGAGGAAGGAGTGAAGTGTAGGTGTTGGTGTTTGATTGATGTGATATGTGTGTCTGTAGGTATGGTCACCGGCATCAGACCGGTAAATTTTGCACGTTTCCATTGACAATGAGTTAAAATTTATGATATTATTGTTGGTTTGTGAGTCTTTTACTGTAATTAGATTTGATGGCACTAGTAAGTAACTGATAGTGTTACAACATGTGACATTCCAAAATGGATTTGGTACTTCCGCACCTTCACTGCAATCGACACATTCCTAGTTTAGTTTGCACTGTAAGGTCAAGAGTAGATCGTCCATTGGTTTAGTATGTTTTATACTACCTGGCCAACGATACCTGGCTCAATAAAAATGGGATTAATATATGACGGCCGAAGGTCATATCATAACGTAACTTTCTCATTAACACTGAGGCTCTTGCATACACCAGGCGTTCATGCTTTCCTCCTCCCAAGTATGGAACATCATCCACCCGGAACCAAGTAGTATCATCAACAACAACATACAGCTGTTTAATAAGTAAAATATAGAATAACATGAGATAATGTCACAAAAGTTATTTTTTACACAGCAACAAACACAGTTTCTCTAAAATGGACCCTGCGACAATTTCTCGGAGACATCACATTTTTGGTACACCTCAGCAGTCAGCAGTCATCAGGCTGCTTCAGCGGGTTGCTAATGAGAGAGGTCATTAGCTGACCGTTCTTCAAAGTTCCTCGTGCCTAAGCGCAGTTTCTGTACTACCAGTAGCACTTACAAAAACCTACTCATGCAAAGCATCTTCCGTCCCGTTTCGGTCCAGCGTTCCTCCAAGAATTTATGAGATCAACCTTACTAGTTATTGAGTAATTTTATAAAAACTATTCCTAATAGAACTTATCAATTTGCCGTTCAATCATGGGTTTTTGATAGGTAGGTAAATAGTCTAAATGTTTTCTATTAAACCCTTAATCCTGAAGGCAATGGACACACTCCTAACACAACTCATAGCACCTGATAGTATTAAGCGGTCAATATGCATCGGCGGTGTGTATGCAGCCTTAGTTGATGCACCAGTGTATATGCAGCCTTAGTTGATGCACCGGTGTATATGCAGCCTTAGTTGTGTGCTCGGAAGTCGCTCGTGTGTGACGGCCCTTGTCGCCCACGGGTCATCCGCAGAGGAACGTATGTGATATCTGCAGATTTAAATATATGCATACGTAATTAAAAAGATTTGTATCATTTTATTTATTTATTATTTTCATCATGAATGTTACAGTTACATGACGAACACATCTATCTACAAATGCAAAAAGTTCGTTCGTAGAAATTGTAATTTGTATACAATAAGACAACTTGATAAAGATGTCATGTTCATGCGAGATTGGTTCAACTTTGTAAGGTTTTCCTGTACCAAAATTTATCACAAATTTAAAGCACAAAGTAAATGTTCGCTTCAAACAAACAATCAAATGAGACATTTGTGTGATGTTTCGTGTACCAATGGTGTACCACCCGTCAACCCTTTTCATGAAATGTTAGAAATGTGAAACACATGCTTGATTTAAAGCCAAGTAACAAGACATGGAGATATGTTGAGACAAATCATAATGCTACATCATTATTTCTGTTTATGTAAGAATCTATGAACATGAATGTGGATGGACACAGAAGAAGAGGAAGGCCTAAAAAGTTTGGATGGATTGTATAAAAGACGACATGAAAATTAAAGGCGTAAGTGAGGATTTGGCTACTTATACAGATGAATCGAAGAAAAAGACATGTTGCGCAGACCCCAAATAAATTGGGATAAAGGCATGGAAGGATCTAAACCGTCCATTGCATTGATAATGATTGCAGGCCGCCCAAAGCCCAGCTGATTTTTCTCTGGTGAGTGGTATCTTTTTATGAAAATTTCCTACAAAAAAACGTTTTGAGTATTAAAACTAAAAACACTTTTTGCACATTCAAAAACAAGCACGTACCAGGAAAAACCCCAACTAAAAATGCGCAAAAGCGGTACTATCTTTAAAAGCGATCTATTCCAGACGACCTTTGCGATAAAGTTCGCATAAAATGAAAAAAATGTTTATATTGTTGAGAAGTTGAGTTTCAGTGACGAATAAGACAATACATAGAATTTTGAATTTTCCAGATGTTTCCACTCTAAAGGAGGGTTAAGAGTGCTACTTACCACATATGAATGAATACCTAGGCAATAGGTACCTACTTGACAGCAAAATACCAGAAGACTTGTCAACAAATAAAAATATGATTTATTGATTTTGATTTCTGTCAAATATAACCTGTTTGATAGGCTGTAAACAAAACTGGCACGAATACTTTGACGAATTTTGTTTTTAGGACACGTAAATTTTTGTAAATACTACCTACAAGTGTAATATTTTTCTTTCCTATTTGAATAAAAGAAATATAAAAGGCAATAAGCCATGCATACAATTGGAGAGAGTAATTAAAAATAGAAAAAAGTATGGATTAAATTCTCTCATGCGTATCGCAATAAATTCTAATTAGCTTGCAAAAACATATTCACGCCATTTTGCTATTACTGCCAAATCGGCTTTTGTTTGAAGTTTTAATTAGTATTCAACATTCAAAATTGACAATAACACACACAAACAACACTGAAGTTTCTTGCGGGGTAGGCAGACTGACAGAATAGTACGAACGGTCGTAAAAATAGTCGCTATTGCTATTGCTACGCCTCATAAATAAATACTTTTTATGAGAGACAAATTATCAGCCTATTGCCAAAATCAAAAGTAAACCTAAATGCTATTTTCAAGTAAATTATCAGATACGTCCAATTTTCTATTCCCAGTCGAACATGATAGTAGTCACCTGGTTTAGCTGTTAGCATGATACATTCTTACTCAACTAGAGCGTGGAGCCCGTGGCGGCTTGTATTACAGTGCGACTGGCTGGCAAGATAGACGCTTGCTTTTTCATTAGGCAGTACACGCGAACGCCTGTGCCCGATAAACGGTACGAAAAAAATATAATTTAAAAAGTTGAACTGTCAGTTTTGGGTAGATTTTTTGAGGTTAGTCGCATTGTTTTGTAAATGTTTGAAGTGTGGTTTGTGTCACGCAGCTATATTCAAGTAATTAACGTCTTAATATTCGGGTGATTAATGTTTTAATGAAGCTAATTTAGGAATCGTTTTACGTTACAATACAAATTAATTAAGTTTTGAACCAAAATTTTTGTTCGTGGGTGTGTGTACGCTGAATAATTTAGGCAGTGCTTTTATTTTTTATTTTTGGCCAGTATTTTGTAAACATACAGCCAAAAAAGTGTCAACCCAAAACGGTTTCAGTTCACGCAAGTTTCGGCGTTGTGTCGTGTTACTACGCGGTGGTTTCCTGTGTGTGCGTGTGTTGTGTGTGTGTGCGTTGAGGACAAACGAGGCGGTAATCGAATTAGTTGTAATTTAATTACTTTTGCGGCGGTGTGGTACTTCTCCGACAAATAGGTTAATATTTTGAGAAGGTTATTATCTTTGCCTTCTGTTCCGTGGCTGTTTTGTGTGTGGAAATTGAGTTTTGGGCGTTCGTTGTTCAAACAAGTTGGTCGCTTTGTCAAGGACGCTTCAAAAAGGTAGGGAACAGTTTTGACTTTGCAAATTGGATCGTCTTTTGTTTTGACTTTTGATCTCTTATATAAGCAAGTAAGTAGGGAAGTAAAAGTTCTATTAGCAGCACTTCAATTCACTTTTCATTTACCTATGTATTTTCAACTTATACGTGCCTATGCGTATGGTATGTACCTAAAGCACTAGCACTTGTCTCACTATCTTAGTGAAGAGAAATAATTTTATCATTTTGATCTTTTTAATGTACCTAAATTGTTGTTCTGGCTGTAGATAGGTATAACTCTTACATAATTGAATTTTTAGAAAATTTTGCATAGGTAGAGGTACGTATCGAAGCCTCCACCAGGATAATACGTTTTTCTAAGGCACCTTACCTTTACAGCCACAATAGTCCACTGCTGAACATGGGCCTCTATTATATATTAGTATTGCCTTAGGTACTCACCAAGTCACCACGGTTGGCAGGCGAATTGGCGAGCGCAGTGCAAGATGTTTAATTCACAAGGAACACTGCTGCCCGTTCCCTGGATAATTTATCCCTTAGTCGCTTTTTACGATACCCACGAGTAGAATTGGGGTGATGCTATTCTAAGCCGGCATTTGGACCGGCTGCCCTTTAATTGGCATTTGTCAGCATTTATTATTCATGTACTATTTTTACATGTAAAACGTCTTAAAAATCCTTTTAGAATTAAAGAAATGTCATGCCATTCAATAAACAAAATAAATCGTGCGCAAACGCTCACGTGGTGTACACGCCCGTGGTGTTTGCGCACGCTCAGGTATAAAAGCGGCCGCTCGGCGGGCGGCCCGGCATTCTTGTCCTGGCAGTCGTGCTGTGCGTTTCGTTGGAAGTTTATACAAGTGTTATTGGTATATGTAAGTAAGCTGGTATTCCATGTAAGTAATTTTTAATTATTTTAATAGCTTAATTATTTAATTATTATAATTTGTGTGTTTTACTGTTATTAATAGTTAATTGAATTAATACATTCTTGAAGTATTCATTATAATATTTTATTTTGAATCCCACCAAATATAATTCTAATAAATATAGAGAAAATAATAAATAAATAATCTGGAGTAAGCTAAACTAGCTTACATTTCAGAAGTGGGATTGGAAACCGCTACTTTGGTAAAAAAATATATAGGTATATATGATAGGTAATTTTAGCTTTTTTTTTTACACCTGCAAAATACGCACGTTTTTTTTTCTCTCTCTCGATTTTTGTTATGATGTAGTGGATTATATCTCAACACCTCAAAGTGAACTTTCACACTGCCCATAATATTCAAAACTGTTCACAGCCAATGGATCATACACCGCATAATCCACCAAGGTCTTCGAGGGCTACCTCGCAGCCTGACGGTGTGCACGAGCGGTCGCGCAGTCGGAGCCGCCGTGAGGAGCGGCCTGGCAGCGTGCGCGAGCAGTCGCGCAGTCGCAGCCGCCGTGGGGAGCGGCCTGGCAGCGTGCGCGAGCGGTCGCGCAGTCGGAGCCGCCGTGAGGTGCGGCCTGGCAGCGTGCGCGAGCGGTCGCGCAGTCGCAGCCGCCGTGAGGAGCGGCCTGGCAGCGTGCGCGAGTGGTCGCGCAGTCGCAGCCGCCGTGAAGAACGGCCTGGCAGCGTGCGCGAGCGGTCGCGCAGTCGCAGCCGCCGTGAGGAGCGGCCTGGCAGCGTGCGCGAGCGGTCGCGCAGTCGGAGCCGCCGCGAGGTGCGGCCTGAGCAGTCTATTAATCTGCCACCACATGCTCTGGCAGCCTGTTCCATGATTCCACCACCCTGTTGCTCAGAAAGTGCTTGCGAGGATTATTGTATGCTCTTGTCTTGGTTAGCTTTAGTGAGTGACCTCGTAAGTTGGAATTTCCAGCGCGATGAAACAAACTCTCAAAGTCTTGCAGGTCATAATGTCCGTTCATGATTTTAAAGGTTGCAATCAAATCACCACGTTCTCTGCGGTCCTTAAGAGCAGGAGATTTAGTTGTTTCAGTCTATCCTCATAGGACAACTTTCTAAGCTGTATAGGTGCTTTTGTGAACCTACGCTGGACTCCTTCTAGCAGGTCAATGTCTTTCACAAAGTATGGGCTCCATACTTGAAATGCAGACTCAATATAGGTCTTACATAGGTTTTATGGATTTTTACAATCATTTCTGGAGTCAAGGTACCGAAGGCTTTCCTTGTGAGGTATATGAAGCTGTTGGCTCTTTTCACAACACTTTCAATGTGGTCAGACCATTTCAGATCCTCAGCAATTTTGACTCCTAAGTCTGTTTGTGTCTTGACTTTGACCAGCTCAACGCCATTCAGTTTGTAGCCAAGCCTAGGATCCTTACTGCCTATGTGTAATACTGTGCATTTCCCAGCATTAAGCTTAATGAGCCATTCTTTTGACCAATTTGCTATTCTCTCAAGGTCTGCTTGGAGGCGATCATAGTCCAGTAAAGGGTTTGCAAAGATCTTCGTATCATCAGCAAAAATGCTCACATTAGATTGAAGACAACGTGGTAAGTCGAAACTGTGTCTCCAATTTACACGGAAGGTTCTCTCGAAGGAACGCCTCAATCCATTGAAGAAGCTTTCCGCGGTTGCCGACAAACTCTAGTTTCTGCAGAAGTCATATGATTGGAACTTTGTCAAAAGCCTTTTCGTAATCCAGGTATATGACGTCGATTGGGTCTTTGTTATTGAAGCTCTCAGTCCAGGAGTCCAAGCATGATAGCAAGTTGGAAACGGTGGAACGACTTGGGCAGAAACCATGCTGTTGGTCGCTTATTATGCTATGTTCCTGTAAGAAGTTTCTGATGTGCTTAGCTGTCAACTTTTCCATGACCTTACATATGACGCTAGTTAGGCTAATTGGTCTGTAGTTAGCAGGGTCCAATTTGTCTCCTTTTTGAAAATAGGTGTTACTGTTGCTGTCTTCCACAGTGGTGGCAACATTCCAGTTTCATATGAGGTTTGCATGATATGTACAAGAGCATCGGTTAGTTTACATTTCTGAAGTAGTATTGCAGGAATTACGTCTGGTCCAGGCGATGAGTCTGTTTTAATTCTTTGATGGCTTGTTCTACTTTGGTGCTTGTAAAAGTTAGTTCTGTTATAGATGGTTCTATACGTAAGCTAGGGTCAAGGATAGGCAATGGTCCAGATGGTTCCATTTCAAATTGGTCTGCAAATGCTTTAGCTATGCCTTTAGCACAAGTCACAGTTTGACCTTGGTTATTATGCAGCACTGTGGGAATGCTGACTTTGGACGTCACTTGCTGTCTGATGTAGGAGTTGAATTTCTTCGGCCCTTCTTTGAGAAGATTTGTTTCATAATTAATTCGTTTATTGCGACATTTGTTGATTATTTTATTGTTTATTTTTCTATATTTCTCGTGTACACTGTCTATTCCAGTGAGCACGTATCTATTCCATTGGATATGTTTCTCTTTAATCATGTCCTGTAGTTCTTTCCCAATCCAAGGTTTATTAGATGTAAATTGTATATTCTTTATTTGGGGGACATTCAATTTCCTTGTTTTTCAAAGCCCTCATCAAGTTATTATATTGATCCTTCACACAGTTATAAATATTGATCTTCGCTGGTAATGTTGACAGGTCCTCATTAATTTTATCAAAGTCAGCTTTCTTATAATTCCACTTCAGTGATGCAGTACTTTTACTGTATTGATGGTTTTCTAATTGTATTGTGACTACTATACAGTTGTGGTCACTTTTGCCTATTGGAGCTTGGTGATCCACCTTCGCCACAAGTGTTTCTTCATTACTTAGTACAAGGTCTAAGAACGAGGGTTGATTTCCTTGTCGAAACCTGGTGTGCTCGGTGACTAGTTGTTGAAGATTGCTGTTCAAATACCATTGTACAAAGTTAACTTCAATGGGAATGAGGTAGGCACAATTCTCCAAAGGCCATTTTACTCCTCAGTAATTGAAGTCTCCCATTACAAGTACAGTGTTAACATCAGATGCTGTTGAGATTTGCTGGAACAGTATGTTGTCTTGATCTAGTGTAGAGTCTAGCCCCCGATAAAGTCCACATAATACAAACTTGTTTTTACAAAGTGTAATATCTATCCATAAGCATTCCGTTGCATCAAGTTTTACATTAAGACTAGAATTTAGTTTGGTTGTCAGTCCATTGGTATTTGCCACATATATCGCAACTCCACCACTACGTTTGTTAATCCGGTCATCCCTGTATATGTTGTTGTAGTTTGGTATTCTGATAAGACAATCAGGAATATTTGGTTTCAACCATATTTCTGTTACTACTATTATTGTTGGTTTTACTGAATTGACACGTGCAGCAAATAAGTCAATTTTAGATGTCAATGATTGAATGTTGGTGCAAAGTATTGTAATTGTGGATAGTGTGGGTGCTTCTGTTTTTATCTCAGAATCGGTTGAACTTTCGTGGTCCACACCTGAGATACTATGTGGGCCACATGGTAAAGCGTTTAGTGGTTTTTGTTAGGGAGCCTGGACAATTTTTGGCCCGTGCCATATTTAATTGTTAGGTTAAGTTCGCCATCATTAGTACGGGTTTCCAGCTCATCACGTAGATATTTTAGGTACTCACGTTGTAGAGGTGTCAGGTCTGATTTAATTTTCTTGGCGTTGGGTAGCTTACCCTTGTTCTTGAGTACCTGGATGGCATCGGCTTTACTTTTCAGGACAACCTTCAGTGGACGGGGACCAGCAGTGTTTTCTTTCAGAGCACCCAAACGGAATGTCTTGATACCATTGCAGTCTACATTTCTTGTTACACTGTTAATATTTTTTGATGTTTCAACCTTGTCATGGTCTATGCGTTCAATTGGTTCCTTTGAGGTGGACTCCGCCACATCAAATATTATAATGTTGGTTGCTCGGTGTTTTCTCTCCATCATTTCCTGTACAGCTGCCTCAGTGGCAAGCACGCTCTGGCGTACACGAAGTTGTTTGACCTCCTCTGTCAGCAGATCAAGCTTTTTCATGATGTTAGGCATTTGGGCCATTGCTAGTTTACAATCACCGCACAAAAGGGCCATAACACGGGCGACAGTTTTCAATTCCAACACGCGAATTTCGGTGGGTGATAGTCCATGGCAATCTCCACAGAGAAAGATCTTGCAGCAATCGCAGGTAACTGACAATGACTTTTATTGCCAGTTGGTATTTTCCCGCACTTAGAGCATTTTGCAGGAGTGGTATTTTTTGGAGTCATTTCGGTTTACTGGAATTTTCAGTTTTGTTTATATTTAAAGACAATTTTAACGAAATTTGGACAATTTTCACTAGTTTTGTTTCACTTTCAGATGCTAGTTTTTAATTTCGGTTTTTCACTGTTTTAGCACTTGTTTTGATGAGATAACGTTTTCAGAGGTTAATCACAACACAATTAACACTTTTAGCTACTTTTCCTAGTCTGTTTCACAACTTTACTAATTATTTGAGAGATTTCTCTGAGAGAGCTAGTGTTTCGCAATTTGACAAATGACAAATTAGGTATGTTAATCTTTTCTTTCTTCCAGGTTATATTCACTCATGGCAAATGGTGCCAATTTTAAGGCAAATGGTGCCAATTTTAAGGCAAATGGTGCCAATTTTAAGGCAAATGGTGCCAATTTTAAGGCAAATGGTGCCAATTTTAAGGCAAATGGTGCCAATTTTAAGGCAAATGGTGCCAATTTTAAGGCAAATGGTGCCAATTTTAAGGCAAATGGTGCCAATTTTAAGGCAAATGGTGCCAATATTAAGGCAAATGGTGCCAACGTTGATGCAAAATGTGCTTATATTATAAGTAAAATGTTTCGATGTATCAATATGTATTCTTATTGTATTTGTAACATTAAGGCAAATGGTGCCAATATTAAGGCAAATGGTGCCAATATTAAGGCAAATGGTGCCAATATTAAGGCAAATGGTGCCAACGTTGATGCAAAATGTGCTTATATTATAAGTAAAATGTTTCGATGTATCAATATGTATTCTTATTGTATTTGTAACATAGTAGTTATAAGTGATAAAAGCAAAAAAATGCTGCTTAAAATTAAAGGCGTTAGTTAATTGATGTTCAATGGTTATATAACTTTGTAGGATTAAAGCATGAGGTCATGCTTAAAGGAGGATGGCCGACTGTCAGCATTTATTATTCATGTACTATTTTACATGTAAAACGTCTTAAAAATCCTTTAGAATTAAAGAAATGTCATGCCATTCAATAAACAAATAAATCGTGCGCAAACGCTCACGTGGTGTACACGCCCGTGGTGTTTGCGCACGCTCAGGTATAAAAGCGGCCGCTCGGCGGGCGGCCCGGCATTCTTGTCCTGGCAGTCGTGCTGTGCGTTTCGTTGGAAGTTTATACAAGTGTTATTGGTATATGTAAGTAAGCTGGTATTCCATGTAAGTAATTTTTAATTATTTTAATAGCTTAATTATTTAATTATTATAATTTGTGTGTTTTACTGTTATTAATAGTTAATTGAATTAATACATTCTTGAAGTATTCATTATAATATTTTATTTTGAATCCCACCAAATATAATTCTAATAAATATAGAGAAAATAATAAATAAATAATCTGGAGTAAGCTAAACTAGCTTACACATTTAAGTTATTATTATCACTGATTCATTCATAAAATTAACACACTATCAATCAGCCACAGCTATCATTTCCCTGACTAATAGGTTGGTATAGGATTTCATTCCAATAATAAGTAACAGTTATAAACGAGAACGAGTAGTGACATAATAATTTTAGTGTGTTAAGGGGGATCGTTACGTCATACAAACTAAAATCTGAACTTCAACCGAGTTACACATGAGCTAAACAACAATTTTATCAAAAAATATTTATGTGAGATGAGGAAGGCACACGTAAATATGTCGCAAAACTGCTTAACGTAAAAAAATATCAAGTATTTGCTCCACAAAAAAATTCAACGTGTTTATTGCAGCAGTAGCTCCATCTATGTTCATTAAGTGGCGACACGGTTTTTACAGAGAAATCTGATGGTTAAAAAATTATTTGTTTTATTTTGCGAAAATGTTATAAAAGCACGGGACTTCCCATCAAGTTTTTTAATCATAATTTTGTCTCATTTAAAGACGTAACTCCATTTAAATTTTGTATGGAAAACGATCCGCCTTAACGTGAAGCGATAAATAATTCAAGAATACTGTCACGCTTCAAATGATAGGCTAACACTCTTCGATAACTAGTAGATACAAGTATGTATCAGATAGGTGCCAGAGTTTTTCAACCGCCTACTGCAAGTAGCAGGCTTCTGACATGGTTGTGTAACGACCGCCATCATAGACAGCAACCGGGACCGACGGCTTAACGTGCCCATCCGAAGCACGAAACCATCTTGCTTTTCGGACAATCAGGTGGTTCAGCCTGCAATGTCCTAACCAGATTTGGAACAAATTCACAAAGTGATAAATATCAACTTTGTGAGTGACCCCACCGGGAATTGAACCCGGAATCTTTGCGTGGCAGGCAGGCATACTAACCACTGCACCACATCGGCTGTCAAATTTTCAGCAAGGTAGTTATGTTAAAGGCTAGATACATAGGTATCGACGAGTATCTTTGTTACTGATCCCTTATCTATGAAGCACAAATATACGAAAACCGCGTTTCGTGGTGACATCTTGGTGAAATTTTATTTTACTAGCGCATTTTTTATATTGATCGAAAATGTTTTTCAGTAGTATCAGAGAACTTTCTATACAGCTATAGATATGTGTTTCTCGTGTTCAAGACTTCAAGCATTCGGCTACGGCTCATAAAAAAACGTTTTCGACCGTCTTCATTATCATTCCCATCAGTCCCATTTGACATTATACATTATATTTTAAGATAATTTAATCATAGATTTATTAACATTTTGACATTTATATTATAATTTGACATTCCATTTATTTTATTATCTTTCTATTCTAAAAGATTTTTATTTGACTGTTATTTATTGTAATATTGTTTAATTTTAATTGATAATTTCTAATGTTTGCATACCAATTTGTTGGTGCACCACGTATGATCTAATTCAAAATGACATTACTCGACCTATGTGTGTATTTAACCGTGTGTGCTTGCAAATAAATATTTTCATTTCATTTTATTTTCATTTCATTTCATGTGACATTATTTTAGCGCCATTCTAAGTGAATTTAGTCTGGGTGTCCTGTCCATCTTGGGGGAATTGGGGGATGCATGCAGAATTCGTCGAAATACGAAATGTATCCTGGTTTTAGAGCGCGTAGGTTGGTATGCCTTTGTGGAAC
This sequence comes from Phthorimaea operculella, assembly GCA_024500475.1. NCBI lineage: Eukaryota > Metazoa > Arthropoda > Insecta > Lepidoptera > Gelechiidae > Phthorimaea > Phthorimaea operculella. The sequence goes on from JANFCV010000121.1 coordinate 466,640, forward strand.
AACCTCTGTCTAAATCACAGACATCAACCGGGGTAAGTTATTTAACGTTCAAATACTTAGCTAATTAAAAAATCTCACATAGTTCTTTACACAGTGGCAGATATTAGCCTTACATGTCGCCCCCAAATCAAAACTAAAGGCATGAGGCTTCTGAGACCGAACTCCTGCCACTAAACCACAAAAGAATTTTGGGGTGAAAATACAGTCACATTCTATTCATAAAGTTTCAATAAATATCACCCAGTTGCGTGCACGAAAATGACATCTGTAATTTAGTTATTGATGACCCAAATGATAGGACAGAATGGGAAATAATGGGTGTTCCTTGTAGACAAAGGGACCGAGGTTCGATTTGAATTAGGGCACATATTTTGATGATTGATTCTAGGTAAAATAACTTGTTCTTGGATCGTCATTAACTGATAACTATGCCGTGTGATGCTGGCAAATAGCATAAACCTAATTCTTCTTGTGTATAATGTAAAAGGGGTAAATTTATTTAGGAAAATAGCAGCAGTGTTCCCCTGTTAATGTAACTTTTGTGCACTGCGTTCGTCAATCCGCCTAGGGGATGCCGATGGTCTGCAGTAAAATGTGGAGCTTATTACTATTATATGATGTATATTTTTGAGTTTGGATGTTGCCTGTATTGTTTACGTAGGTATGTAAGGTATGAGTGTCGTGATAGTGAGCGTGTTCATGATTTTTTATCTTGTAGTTAGTTTAATCGTTAAGTTTTCTGGAAGCTCGTAGAGAAACAAAAAGGAAAAGGTACTTATACCTACTTACCCTTGGGTAAACTTAACCAAAAATACAGGGAGTTTGTCAAATATTCAGTACTTACCTAGATCTCAAGACCCTTCAACAGATTGGATCCGTCGCCAGATACTAAGAACTAAGAACAGATGGGTATACAGATAGCTCACTTAATATTATTTAGGTACTATACTACCTTAGTGACGTTTTGTCACAAGCGGTCTCAAAAGGGAAGGCAGGTAACTTTCGCGACTCAGTATTTTACGCACGGAATAATTGAATTTTCGATTCTTTTTTATCTAAACACAGTTGCAATACCTACTAGCACAGAATAGATAATAGTAGTACCTACAGAAGCGACACTCCTTTGATGTTGAAGAAAGCCGCCGTTTTAATAGCCTACACTTTTTTTTGTAACATCCAAGACACCGTGCGCTATCTAAATTAAATTCAAATGCACACGCATAAGAGCACAAATCCTTTGCGTTCTCTGACTACCTACTCGGGAGCTCAAACGCCAGGGCCGGATTCAGGATATAACTATGAAAAATAAAATCCTAAACTGATTTGGTAGGTATATTAGCTATTTGCACAGAATATATTATAGTGTTTATTGTAAGTATTTACAATATTTTTCAAAAAGTCGTGAATATTCTTAGTCATAATAAAAAATTACAAACAAAAATACGGGGTGTTAGGGACGGTGTAACGAAAACTTTGCAGGCGTGCTCAGACCATGAAACTGAACAACTTTTACTATGGAGCCAATGGTGGGAAACGAAAAAATTTTCCGACCTCCCATACAAAGTCAGTCAGTTGATCGTGAATTTTGTATGGGAGGTCGGATTTTTTTTTTTCGTTTCCCACCATTGGCTGCATAGTAAAAGTTGTTCAGTTTAATGGTCTGATCATGCCTGCAAAGTTTTCGGTACACCGTCCCTAACACCCTGTATAATTTACAATTACAATTGTCTTACTTTAATATAATATTGTATGTATTTCTTGCCGTCTCGAAAGTATACATTATTAAACTTAAGTGTCGCGAAAATACGAAATCTTACAAATAATACCAAAAGGTATTGTGCCGGTTAACGGATTATTTTTCTTGCCTTGCACAATCCTTTGGTAATGTAAAAAAAGACAACTTGGAATCACTCTTTTTTTGTCCCATCATCATAATAAATTGATTGTTTTTAAATTTCGTAAAGAAGCACAGCACAAACAATTTATTCCACTACCTGCACGACTGTCTTGTTAAAGAACGCGTCAAAAGTGAAATGACGTCACTGTATCGATGCGCGCGCGCTCCACTCAAGCTCCACTAGCGAGCGCGATCCGGCTCTGGCCGAATGTACCGTCGCGGTACACGACGGCGTAGGTACTTAACTCCGTAGGTATAGGCGAGTGTCGCAGGCCTGCTACTAGTAATTATGACTACCTTACCTACATATCTGTTAGCACAAATATACCTTGGTAAAGTTTAGGTAGTTTATTTGGAGGTGCCAAAAGTGGCCCGTCTGCAAACCTCCTTATTTTGTCCCACTGTTCACACGAAGTCTACCTAACCAATCAAGTTAATCTATCTCGATTCAGCTAATTCTCACTTGACCCTCTCCAGCAGGTGGTGGAAGCGGCACCGACTCGGCTGAATCCAGCTGGAAACGAGATAAAGTTTCGCAACGGAGAGGGACTTATGTAAGTAACTGTTATTTGTAAGGCTTATCTCATAGTTCGATAAGGTCTCTGAAAGTTATTGAGGTGATAATAATATTGAGAGGTATCTGCGGATAACTTGCGTAGACCGTTTACTATTTCTGAACTTTTTGAGGGGAGGACGGAAGTTTTTGTTGCACACTAATTTGGAACACTCATGATCAGATCACACAACAGCCTATTGTAGTTTTATGCTTGACGTCTCGGCCTTTTCCAAGGGTGCGTCATGGTCATGACCTATAATGTCCCGTTGTTATCAGGATCGGTCCATCTGGCCAGAGGACGTCCACCGCTACGTTTGTTGAGGCGTGTTTGACAACAGCTTTGAAATAGAAACCTATTTTGTTCACAGGTTGCAGTCAGCACTTTAATTTGGGAGCGTTGGAAGTTCGGTTAGAAGCCACAAATTATCAACTAGTGGAGGAACTTTTTTGAGGACTAGGAGTAATTAGGTGAGTTATCTACATTTTCTTAGTTTCATATGAGTGTGCGTTATGATGTTTCAGAAAGATGTCGTTAGGATAAAATTTACAGGAATCATAGGATTTTCTATAATCTTCAAACTGTTATGTTTGCCAACTTATAATAACAACAACCCAACTTTGCCCGTGGGTGTCGTAAAAACCCGTGGGAACAGCATTCCCTGTCAATGCAACATCTTGAACTGCGCTCGTCAATCCGCCTGCCAAAGTGTGATGAGCATGGTGACCTTCCGATATGACGCCTATGCCCAGCAGTGGACTGTTGTAGCTGTTATGGTGGTTTGGTATAGTAGTTTTGTCAGACGTACGTGTCTTAGATTTCAGCTTAAGCCGATCGAGATACTATGAAACATGCGTAAAAAAAGATAAAAAATACTTGCGAATAAACATCGTTATGGCTAATAACGTTATTACTCTCATCGTAAAGTAAACACGTGGGCAATAAAACTCCTTAGGCCCATACAGCGAGATATAAAAGTGATGTTTATGGCTGTAACGAGCGTATGTTAGTCGGTATAAGCGCGCCACACACCGCCTCCGTATGCGTGACGTGCACGTCATATGTGTGGGATCGTATCGTATGAGAAGCCGCACACTGTCTGCGTATGATTGCGCGTAAACGGTGTGCGGTGTCTCGTACGGTTCCGTACGTCACGCATACGGACGCGGTGTGTGGCGCCCTTTACTTGCGAAGACCACAAGCGTATGGACATAGTATGGACCAGTATAGACGCACATATGGTTGAAACCATACGACCAGCGGAGGATGATCCGCTAATATACCTATAACCCTTAGGTACATGTATTTAAATTCTTTGCGGAAACGTTTTAATGCCTCAAGTTTATTAGAATCGACGAAAAGGCGTACTTACCTATGAAACTGGGATTTCATGTACAATACGAAAAGTTTTCTTGATGACATATTTTTACATCAAACTTTGTATCACTCACGTGAATCCCTAATTGTCTGTGACCCGGGCTTCGAGTATTTGACCCGAGCGAGGTCGATCCTAATCAAACCCGCGACTAGGTCAATTTCTAAATAGAAACGAACAATCACGAACTGTTTCTGCCGGCTTCTGGTTGCCGTGTGGTGCCGGCAGAATAGAATAGAACCACCCCCTCTCTTCCCGTGGGGGTCGTAAGAGGCGACCGAGGGATAAACCCGACCCAAACAGCCAGGGCCAAGCCAACCGTATGGTGGCGGTTAATCCACCACAAAAGCATTCCCAAGGAGGGTTGACGTCTGGGAGGCGGCCAGTCGTAAAATTGAGTAAAATTCTTTGCAACACGATTTGGTGTAGTGTTCAACAAAGCATGTTGCGCCGACCCCAAGTAATTGGGATAAGGGCAGGAAGATGATGACATCATTTTTAACACCAAGCCTAGTATCACTCACGTCAATCCCTAATTGTCTGTGACCCGGGCTTAAAGTATTTGACCTGAGCGAGGTCGATCCTAATCAAACCCGCGACTAGGTCAATTTCTAAATAGAAACGAACGAACAATCAGAAGACGTGGGTTCAAATCCCATCGGTGGCGTGAATTTTTTCCGCTTGCTTCGTTTGTATTAACTTTGTAACTAAAAAGTTAATAATCACGAACTATTTCTTAATTGGGGAGGTTGGGGAAAAACTAAGTAATACACCCACACATCACGCCTGTTTTGTCAGAAAGTTAAGTTAGTCTATTTATGTACAAACATTTTGATGACAAATGCCGTTTTGGCTTTTACTACTAGGTAAGTAGATTTCACGTATGTTTTTACGAAAAGTTTTCCTTGATGACATCATTTTACATCAAACCTAGTATCACTCACGTGAATCCCTAATTGTCCGTGACCCGGGCTTCGAGTATTTGACCTGGCGAGGTCGATCCTAATCAAACCCGCGACTGGGTCAATTTCTAAATAGAAACGTACAATCACGAACTGTTTCTGCCGGCTTCTGTTTGCCGTGTGGTGCCGGCAGAATAGAATAGCACCACCCCCTCTCTTCCCGTGGGGGTCGTAAGAGGCGACCGAGGGATAAACCCGACCCAAACAGCCAAGGCCAACCGTATGGTGGCGGTTAATCTACCACAAAAGCATTCCCAAGGAGGGTTGACGTCTGGTAGGCGGCCGGTCGTAAAATTGAGCCAAATCCTTTGCAACACGATTTGGTGTTCAACAAAACGTGTTGCGCCGACCCCAAGTCATTGGGATAAAGCCAGGAAGATGATGATGATCATTTTACATCTAGCATAGCGTTGTATCACTCACGTCAATCCCTAATTGTCTGTGACCCGGGCTTTAAGTATTTGACCCGAGCGAGGTCGATCCTAATCAAACCCGCGACTAGGTCAATTTCTAAATAGAAACGAACAATCACGAATTGTTTCTGAATTGGGAGGGTTGGGGAAAAACTACGTAATACACCTACACATACCTATAATATTATCATGCTTGTTTTGTTTGCGGAGAATGCAGAAAGTTAACGGCCGTGATACTAACTCGGTCGTTATCGCAACGACTGACAAATCAATGAGAACCATTACAGGGAAGTCGAATAATTACCTACCTATAGTGACAAATTGTCAGCCTAGTATCTAATACACAATACACATGAAGCCACTTACACCACTTGCGGCGAAGAAATGGGGTGATGATATTTTCAAGCGGCTGCAAAACGGAAAAAACCACAAATTAGGGAAACGGCGCACGGTTAAAACTGGGTACCTAAATTTTAGGTACATCAGATTTTAGCTTCACGTTCACTCGTTTTCAAATATTACAATGACGTTTTATTTTTACTAAATGGATTTTTTTCACTAAAATTTGCGCAGTAGGTAGGTATCTGTTTGTGGATGAGAAGCACCCACAACAACGTTGATATTTACCGCTGTTATTTTTGCCCAGTTTAGTTAGGACTTTGCAAAATGAACCACTTGAATTTCAGTAAGTACCTATGTCAACGGCTTACCTACCTAGTAAGTAGAAGGCCGGTGGTTTTTAAACTGAGTCTCTACACAACCATAGTAACGCTGAGTCGACAAATGCATCTGTCATCCATCTCATCATTACGCAGCGCAAAGATAACGCAAAAACGGACGTTACGTGTGTTTCTCGCCTAAAATGGATTTGTCCCAATACAACGAAATAGCAAGACATATTGAGCAATACCAATACCTAAGCGTTTTAGAAATATCCTATTGATCTAAAGATAGATTAAGGACATGTTGAGCAATCGATAAGGAATCGGATAAAAGCAGGTCGGTTTTGTAACTCAATGTTTCATGATTACGGTGAAGTTAAAAAGAGTGATAGGATTTACAATCATAGTCAATGATAGGTTTATCGTCAAAACTCAAAACAGTCGCTGATTATGTAGTACAAATATGACAACTCATGCAAGTACATCTTTGATATCATAGATATTTATTATTTCTATCTAGAGTTTCCAATTTATGTAATTTATAGGTATGTTCAGAGATCTTTATGTATGCATAGGTAGATATGACTTAGTTATATTAGGTGTAGGTTTACCTACGTCAAAAATATTATTATATATGCATGCTTAATTTTACATGAATCAATCAAATCGACGAACAGCATTTCAATTTTTTTGTTTTATTATAGCACTTGAAATCCCAATAGATTCATCGACATAGCTTTAATTGTGTCTACTAGACACCGACTGACCCCACGCATAGACTAAATTGAATCAAGCACGCTTCAAATGGATCAATCTTGCAGCTAATTTACAGCTAATTCAATCTCCACTGCTCAATTAGTTTTACATTAATGGGATCTGATTTCCTACAGTTGTTACTTCTACTACATACGAACTAATGTTTATCTGGCTAGCAATTTATTTTGCCACGGAGATATATAATTGAGATGGTTTCTGAAAGAAGATGAACTGAAATCCAGAAGCCAATAATCAAAACACATACCTAGATAAAATTCAAACAAATATTCTTTTTAAATGGCAAACCCAATTATTTGACAAATATGGGTTATTTATAGAATACGGGTTAATATTAGATCTTTTTTGTAAGACAGAATTTGCACTAAAAATTGTGATGATACAATCGGACTATAATGTGTTTTGTTAACCCATTGAGATAGTATCTAATAGGTACTCATTGAGGCAAAAAATACAGGTGTTACAGGCACAAAATATTCGCAGTGAAATAATACGAGTAGGTAGGTCGTTGGAGTAGGTACATAAAACCACATTGTACAAAGATAAACATTCCGTCCGTCGCGTGGAAGCCATACTAGTGTAAAACTTGTTGGTTGGTAACAGCTACTGCATTACATTCAGCTGTTTCAGTAGGCGCCTACATAAAAATTTAGCGCAAGGAAACGATATACATACATACACAGACATATATCACAATTTGTGGGGTAGGCAGAGCGTAAATGGCTGTAAAAAAGACATTTAAGCCACGTCTAACAATAGTTTGAGAGTCATTCAGAAGACTGTATATCAATCACTGAAGCGACAGGTTTTCAGCCTGTCGCCTAAGATTGCCATGCACATCAACTCTCAAATCCCTTAATCGCTTCTTACGATACTCACGGTATAGATATGGGGTACGTGATGCTATTCTAAGCTGGCACCTCACGGTAATAGTGAAATGATAATGATAGGTACCTGATACCTATCTATATACATCCTATCTTGAAGCATTGTTACAGGGGTTTGATTCCACTTATAAATTATCCCAGTCACTCCGGCTTGGAATAGCATCACCCTATTCCAACAACAAGTAACCATTGCATTACACATTCTGTACATTCAGCTGTTCGTAGTAGTTTTAGGAGTAGGTAGGTATTATTTTTATACGAAAATATTATTTAAACCAATACAAGCTGCTCACTTTCAGTTAATTTTCTTATAAGTATCACCTTTTGTCAGTTTGTGCTCATCCACATACCTACTATGGTGTAAGCGGCGGAAGGTGTAATTTTTAAGTGATTCAGTAATTCAAAAAAAGTGATAGTTGGGTTGGGCATGCCAAAAGTACCTAGTCCTGATCCTGATTAAGCCCAGAATCTGAAAATATTTGTTTACCTAATTCAGTTGCAAAATTTGTCAGTACGTCGGTACCTCACAGTCCAATAATCAAAACAACATTCAGATTAAGAAAACCTCTCACTTCCCAAATTGTGTTTATTTATCACGATGTCGATGAAGGACGAAATTCCCGTGACCCTGACCCTCAAAAAGTCGCTTATCTCAATAAATGTAATTGGTTTGTCTATGTGTGGATCATTGCGATTCCAATTTATTGGTTTGTTTAGCTACCGTAGTTCTGGTAATATTTGTTTATTGTTTTAAGCAATAGGTTGACATGCTGGTGATTATTGTCAATAATGTAATACATTCTCTAATATCTCACAATAATGTGAACATGATAGGTTTAGGTAGGTACTAGGTACTAGGTAGGTATAATTTTTCAAATCATAACTTATTCCACAACAGAACGGGAAAAGAAAGATACACAAGACAAAAGTATATAAAAATTGGTTGTTTGTGCCGTGTGATGCAGGCTTAGAATAGCATCACCCCAATTCTACCCGTGGGTGTCGTACCTAAAAAGCGACTGAGCGATAATCATCCAGGAAATGGGCAGCAGCGTTCCTTGTGCAACATCTTGCACTGCGCTCGCCAATCTGCCTACCAAGCGTGGTGATTATAGCAACACCCTTCGATAAGGGGAGGCCCATGTCCAGCAGTGGACTGTTTTGGCTGTATACGCCAAAATATTTAAATTTCGTAATACTTATGTTTGAAAAAATCTATCTCAAAATCCTATTTTACCATTAGCACAGAATATATAATAGTAGGCCGTATTAAAACTGTGAAATTAGAATTCATCGGGTCGTACTTCAACTCGATATTCCACTCGCTAAGAATCGAAATAATGGCTACCTAAATCGCTACAGGCGAGATGGGAAATACTGACACCTCTTTCCTGACTCCTCATTCCTTTTAGAACACTGTGACTCAATTTATCACATTAAGTGGATTCATCAAATTACCGTCGGTTCTTACTCCCAGACACTCTATAAAAACCCTTCATCCATTACTCCCTTTAGCTACAAATTCTTTGCATAATTCCCCTTCTAAATCATCAATGTAATTGAATCTTATTCGTCGAGTCGCTGAAAAGGACAATAGCTTTTAATAATTGAGCCCCGTCGCCTGCTGACAAGCTCCTTATCATTAACTGCCGAATTCGTAGACTTATTCAAAGACCTGGTGATTTGAAAGATCGACTTACATAGATGACTTTGTTTACACACCGATAGATTTTCTTTCGTGTCCAAAGCAATTTACATTTTGTGATGCTTTTGACTCGTATGAATTTATGAACAGTACTTTTCTACACGTTACTTATTTACCTTATTCTAATTCGGAAAAGATACAAAAAAATACACGTAAAAACACGGAAACTAATTAAAGATAGGAAAGCAAATTACCTTGTATTGTATCCATTTGCGGAAATGTTCAAGTAGAAATAAAAGCAACGGAAGAACTTAATTTGTATTAAGGACCTTTGATACAGATACGTTAGAGAAATGGACAATTACTTTAATTCTTCTTCTTTGAGTGGAGCACCGAATCGTCTACCGACCCGATGAACCCAGGTGTCAAGAGTTATTCAACCGCCTACTGCTAGTAGAAGCTCTCTGAAATGGTTGTGTAACGCCGCCGTGATCATAGACAGCAACCGTGCATGCCCTCCAAAGCAAGGAAACATCTTGCTTTTCGGACAATCAAGTGGCCTGCAATGATTTGGTCAGACTGGGAACAAGTTCTTTTATAAAATTGAAAAATGTATTATCATTAGATTTATCATTGCATTATACACCTATATCTTTTTTGCGAAATATAGGGTTACATTTAATTAAGTACAAATCTCTTGAGGGTGTGATCTACTCACGAAACTGAACAACTTTTGTTTAAAACATTTCTTCGAAATATGAAAAAAAAAATTGGACCTCCCATACAAAAATGCTGAAAAAGTGTGTCACTTAGTTTAGGAGGGCCATTTTTTTTCATATTTCGAAGAAAAGTTTTTTACAAAAGTTGATCAGTTTCGTGAGTAGATTACACCCTTAAGAGATTTGTACTTAATTAAATGTAACCGTATATATCGCAGTTTACACAGTTGACGGGATAGCTGCAATGCAAAAACTAAGAGAAAGCCGCAGGACATAAAGTCAAGTATTTTTGACCAAACTCGAAAATGAGACTACGTTCTTACATACGCATCTAGTTTGTAACAAAGTAACAGATCCCTACAAAAAGCACAGCGTTAGCAACATTAGTGACGTGGCCGCTTTCCCCACAACAACAGCATTTTACTGCGTGTGTGCCTGAGGCCCTTTATTCAGGACCCGGCAGTTCCGGAAGCGCAAATGCAAACCTAATTTCAGCGCTGACAAGGGATATCTGAGCTATAGTGGGGTTTGTGTAGTACACGCGAAGGTCTTTTTACTCCACTATAAAACAGAGATTTCTAACCCCCATCATAGCCATTAATAATTTTTGCTGACATGTCATCTTGCAACGTTTTTCTTAGTTTGTAAAATCCAATACATATAAAACACTTTGAAAAAAAGTTTTAACTTAACCGATTGTGTGTGGTGACAGTTGTCATGCGGTAATCATACATTAGGGGTACAGTCAGTGTTAACCATACATTAGGGGTCCTATATAGAACGCCCCATACACGAGGAGTAAAAGTGCTGTCATGCGGTAATCGTCTCGTTGGATGCTGTTTTATATTCAGAGCCAACTACATACAACACAGGATACCTATGCTGTTATATGTACTTTAATCTGTGGTTCAGAGCCAGCGGCACCTGTCCGCCGCTGTTTAAACCATACCTAGCCTTTTACATAAAACCCTTCTACAGCACAGACCAGTAGAGTTTGACAATAGGCGTCCCGGAAGCGTGCTTCTGAAGAGGTAACACTGTTTGGCCGGGAGCCAGCGCCACCTGCACGCCCCTGTTTTAAACCATAGCCATAAGCACACAAAACCCTACCACAGCACAGACCAGTAGCATTTGTACACACGCGTCCCGGAAACGTGTTTCCAAAGAGGTAACACAGTTTGGCCGGGAGCCAGCGCCACCTGCCGCCGCTGTTTTAAACCACAGCCTTTTCGATACATACCCAACTACAGTACAGACCAGTAGGGTTTCTAAGTATGCGTCTCGGAAGCGTGTTTCCAAAGAGGTAACACAATTTAGCCGGCAGCCAGCGCTGTAATATGATTTTGAACGTGGAAACTCTACCACAGCACAGACCACTAGGGTTTGTAGATACGCGTTCCGGAAGCGTGTTTCCAAAGAGGTAACACAGTTTGGCCGGGAGCCAGCGCCATCTGCCGCTGCTGTTTTAAACCACAGCCTTTTGCACACAAACCCTACCTCAGCACAGACCAGTAGGGTTCGTACACACGCGTTCCGGAAGCATGTTTCCAAAGAGGTAACACAGTTTGGCCTGTTGCCAGCGCCACCTGCCGCCGCTGTTTTAAACCACAGCCTTTTGGATACACGCGCCGGTCGTTCGTTACAATTAGGTTAAGGTGGTTTCGGGTAATTTGTTTACACGGGTTGTGCAGTTTTTTTCTGAATTTTGTTGCAGTTATTTTAAAATTTCTTTGTACCTGAATGCCGTGTGGTGCCGGCTAAGAATAGTATCACCCCATTTCTACCCGTGGCTATCGTGAAAGGCGACTAAGGGATGGATCAAGGGAATGGGAAGTTCCCTGTGAATATATTCAATACCTTGCACTGCGCTCGCCACTTCGCCTGCCAATCGTGGTGAGTATGGCAATAACCCTCAATTGGGGGAGGCCCATGTCCAGCAGTGGACTGTTGTGGCTGTAGTAGTAGTACCTACATGAAAATTAATACACAGAGAAGTGGCTATCTCTAGATGCAGATACAAACGAGAGCTACAATTTTATGTACGGTAATTGGTAACTGTAAAATGGTTATAATATTTTCTTTTGTTCGCACAACTATTACTCGCTGTAGTAATCTGTCTGTTTCATTTTAATGAGTAAAATTGTTGTCATATTATATTTTCACTGTGTTCCCGAATTTTCCATATAAAATAAGTACAGTCAGCGTCACAAGTGTTACGTAAAGTACTTACCGAAACGAAGCGAACGCAGTTAATCCGCTATGGGGAGGATTAGCTTCGTGTGACGTCATCTACTTTGGTAGCGATATTCATAAAGGGAACTTTATATTGAGGCCGGTTTGCGATACTTACTTGCAGTGAAGCGACTGATATTTTGCCAAAAACATAGTGTTGGTTTATATTTTCAGGAATATAAGTATTGATTTTCAGAAATTTATAAAAAAATCTAAGCCTCTGTCCGCACAGCAAATTTTATTCGCGTACCGTGTATTTTTCCTCGCTTTTTATTTATTTTGTAAGAAAAACATGCGGTATTTATTTAGTTCAATGTGTTACAAAAAAGAAAGAAAAAATTCACGCGAAATAAAATCACTGTGCGGATAAAGCTTAATGAGAATGTTTTTTATGTCCTGATTTTCAAGCGGCAAACCATCTTACCCAAGAAACTGCACAGTCTTTTTCCTACGTAACTAATTCCTACCAGGCAACTATTAATTTATTAGAATTTATCTGTGGAATGATTACAGGTAAACATTCATTGTCAGAATTTCTTGCAAGTTTTGTATATACTGGAAAATATACAGATGTACATGTCAATAACTGATAAAATCACATAGTTGACACCTATTTGACCTGCTTCATTGTAAAAATACAGTTACAACAAAAAGGGTTATTTGCAAGTCAATATGCATTGTTAGCAGAGTTAATACCACTGAAAGTATTATCCAATATTAAAATTATAGTCATTCCATTGTGGAGAACTCCATTGTACTGTTGTAGTATGGGAATTCACGTTTTGCATACAGAATAAGTGGATTAACTGTTGTAATTTTATCATCGGGACTTTTGTGCAGCATACTGTTACCTTTTTCTACGTGGACTTTTCTTGTAACCCTTTGGTTCCTTATTTCATATTGAAATTTCATATTTGAGCCTTCAATTTAGTAGGCACATCTACGCACGAACACAGTATCAGAACTCACAACTGTCCACTTTGAAGTTTTTTCAAACATCATTATGTTTAGAATCAACTGATGTATTTTTTCATATTTCCGAACCATCTTATTTTAAATTTTAATTTCATTCATTATCATTTTATTGCAGTGGGACGACACAGGCTAGTAATAATAATAATAAAATCATTTTATTATTGGTAGATTTTATTTTAAAAATAGCTTGTTACCTACAAGCGGGCATTTATTCAGACTGATGATTCTAGACGTCTAAGTAAACTACTTTTACCTACCATAGGGCCAACTGTGAAATCAAGAAAAAAAAGCTGTTTTTTAGAAAAACCTAATACCAACTCAAGCAAAATGTATAGAATTGCATATGCATTTTTTTGTAATTTCACACACTTTATAATTTATAAATCATGTCGGAAGTAAGTCATACTTTTTCTGAAATGTAAATAAACCGTAAAAATTTTATGATGTCGGTTAATTATGCAAATTTTCCTCGCCATCAATTTACATTTCATTTCATACCTTCATTGGGTATTAAATTTGAAATCTAGGTTGTATCATATTCATTTATTACGTATATTCAATGTTTTAATAAAGTAGGTACTTACCTACATGCTTTTTAAAATTATCGTTTCCAGTTCATTTAATTTATTTTTAGAGTTATGCTGGATTTACTTTTAACACACATGCCTTTGTAGATGCTAGTAGATAGGTTTATGTCTTTTTAATCTTTCGCTAAACTTTCACGGCATTGTTTAGTTTTCATGTTTTATCTTCAAAAGTAAGAACGTAGTGCCATTGTCCGCGTTGAATAATTTACACCCATTGTTCCCATAATTAGGTGTTTTTTGCCTTTGTGCATATTTTCAGTCCTATAAAAGATGGTTCGCGAAAGTTTTACTTACTGTTTATACCATAAAGGTTTGTTTGTCTGAAAGAAGAGCGACTGACTTGAATATCCATGGTTTTAAGTTATTTTGTTTATTAATTGAAGTATAATTGTTTCTATTGAAAATAAACTTTTACATATAGTACATTCGAACTTCAATGTCCTTTAATACCTACCTGTGTATAATCTGCGTGTAAATTTTGCTTTTCCAAACTTCATCAACAGGTTTAATTTTGGGATAATTGTATAATTAACTTGCAAACACCATTAGCTGCTACATGATTATCAATTCTCCATATTTATTTTGATGAATTGGATATGCAATCATGTTTTATGAAAATAATCTTAACCCATTTTCTAATATACGGGGTGTTAGGGACGGTGTAACGAAAACTTTGCAGGCGTGCTCAGACCATGAAACTGAACAACTTTTACTATGGAGCCAATGGTGGGAAACGAAAAAAAATTTCCGACCTCCCATACAAAGTCAGTCAGCTGATCGTGAATTTTGTATGGGAGGCCGGAATTTTTTTTTCGTTTCCCACCATTGGCTCCATAGTAAAAGTTGTTCAGTTTCATGGACTGAGCACGCCTGCAAAGTTTTCGTTACACCGTCCCTAACACCCCGTATAAGCGATCCTTGTTTGAAAATAAGAAATTATTAACCGCACATCACAAATCATTAACATGTGAAACTAATGTCGGCCTTCAGAATTCAATTCAATAAAACCCGGCCTCAGAATACAAATGACACTATTTAGAGTAAAACTGAAAACGACTAAAATAATGGAACACAATACACTGGCAACTACCGTGCATAACACCTTCATTATATTAATTTTACACTTTTTGCTACGACTATCGCAACCCCTGAAAAAAGGAATTAAAGTCTAAAATGGAATGGCTTAGGGCTTTTGCCAAGTTTGCACCAGCTAACTTTAGTGTACCTAAAGGGGTTGTCATAGAAACTGAGAAATGTATTGCGCGCGCAGAACTCACACAGACGCGCGCACACACACACTGACGCGAGCTCCCCTTGCTGTGTGAGGGAGACGGTTGGTTACTACGCTTGAGAAGAAAAGTTATGAAATATTCATTTATGGCAAATGCAAACAGACATGTTATATTAATCTAATTTCATGCATATTTTTGACTCTAAAATGATTGTAACCAAATAAATAAAATAATATAAATTGATGTGGGTCGGTAAATTAGTTTTTACCGGTATTTTACTCTTTTCTGCTTTATATTTCTCTACATAAGGTTTTCATTCTAAGTAATACGATTTTAATTTATAAATATACGGTTTTAGGCCCCTAGGTTATCAAATGGTTGGAGTAGCGGGTAATTAGATACAATTATAATTTTAAATATAGAAATAGATGGTTATATAAGTAATTAGAAACATATTTCTTTGCATGATACGAATTATCATTGTAGCAATATTCGAATTTATTGCGATGCCAATCTGGGCAAAACATGTTCCCAGTTTTCTATTGTTGTGTCAATTTCAAAGTAAATGTAGAGTTTGGTTAAAATTATATTATTTTACGAAAAACTGGTGCTCTACTCAATCTAGTTTTAGGCTTGTTACAATAGATTGAAAATTTCATCATCATCACATTGTAACTTTACATTCAGCACGTGCACAACAATGACTTTTGCGCGCGCCAGTACCCATCGCCCCGTCCCTTACTCATCGACTGTGTATACAGCAATAATGCATGTGTGCGTGTTTTATACCACAGATTCTGCGCGCAATGGACCCCAGTATACTCGCAGCCATGGACAAAGAGGCACTGAAAAAGCAGATTGAAAACATGAAGTACCAAGCGTCTATGGAACGCTGGCCACTATCTAAAAGCATTGCCGCGTGAGTAAAACCATTTATTAATTTAAAAAGTATCGTGTAGTGACGTCATCCTGTGAAGTGTATCCCAATAGGAGTCATTCCCGGGAGTGGTTGAGTGCATACGATTTTGGTGCTTTTTCGTTGAGGAATGAGCCATATTGTTGCTTGGACACGCGGCAGACGGGCGTTTGTCCGTGCGGTGGTATTTTTTGTGGTTTCCAGTATGAAACGTCGCTTTTATTTAACCTGTTAATGTGTCTATCTTTTCCATTTCTTATTAGAATCTGTCCTTTTAAATCGGCAGTATTACACTACAATATCTACCGTATTAACCCTGTTGTTCTGTTTTCCGTGAACGCTAGAAGCGGTGCGTTGTCGTGCGATCGATGATTTCTACAAACGAACTCACTTACACACATTTTACACATTCAAATGTCATTGGAACGGTTTAATAATTACATGTTATGTGTAGTGATGCGAGGATAAACAGTAATATTATTTTTCTTGTGTATTTTCCTCAGTGGGCAGGTAATTATTATTGAATAAGTTATTTGCCTTGTGTGTTTAAATAGGTGCTAACTGAAGTTAATAAGTAATTTAATATATTTTTGCCGAGTGTTGCCAGCTAAGAATTTGCCGTGTAGTGCCGGCTTAGAATTAGCCGTATGGTGCTGGCTTGAATAGCATCAACCCATATCTTTCCCTCAGGTGTCCCAAGAAGCAACTAAGTGATTTGATAGTTAAGTGTATTGCAATTTTTGGCAACAGGCTGACAACCTGTCACTATGGTGAATACACAGTCTTCTGTTCTGAATGACTCTCAAACTTTGGTCAGACGTGGTGTAAATGACCGTTTTTTAAAGTCTTTTACGCTCTGTCTACCCCGCTAGGGTATAGGCGTGACATATGTATCTATGTCCGTAATTCTATTACAATAGGTACTTATGTCGTCAATAACGATGGCACACACACCTCACAATTTCACGGATTCAAACATTTCTTTAACCAATTGGTAATTTTCACTTTATTTATGTAACAGAACTTGGTAGGTATATTATATCTTGCTATTACAAGATTTACTTTCGGAAAATTGGTTGAAGACAATAATTGTATCTGTTTGATAATTTGCTCGATTTTCCAGTAATTTTTCAAGAGTTTCCTATGAATATCTCAAAATGCGCTATTATTTATATAATCTTTGCATAACTCCACGATTTGCGTCTATCTACATTTAATCCCTGTTACTTTTATTTTAGTTCTCTTATCCCAGGAAATTTGCAGGACCCTGGCTTGGAATTTAGTACCTAAAGGGCTCTGACCTCCGTAATTCGAAGGGTTAACCGCAAGTAACCCTACCTAAGTCTGCAATGTAGAGACTATCTACACGCCACTATTTAGGTATCTACCGTGTCAACTCGTTAAGCTCGTGTTTCTGACATTAGAAATGTGGTTTTATATGACAATCAGCTTTTAGGGATCGAGATTGAAAGATCTTTTTTCAGTTTTTATTCACATTTAATATTTTCCCTTGGGTATCTAAAGTTGTTCATTTTGATGGCAGAATATAAGTACTTGTACTATTTTCATTCAAAAAATATTTTTACATCCTGTATTATTAATACAGGGAACTCAACCCGAGTAATTTTCAGAGCCCCAAAAGCTAGGTATTCTGAATACCTAGAGTGCTCTAACCTCTGTAATTCGAAGGGTCAACCACAAGTAACCATACCTATACCTTAGTTCGCAATTTAGCTAGAGGTGTAGAATAGGGTATCCATTCTTCAAGATCATATTACTGTCCTTATGACCGGTGAATTTTATATGCCAGTATGAATGAGCGACCAAAATAGGAAGATCATCTTACTCATGGGTACCTACTCAATTTCCTTTTGTATATTTTCATGAGTAAAATTGATCAATTTGATGGATGGATTCAGTCTTCACTATGCATTTTATCATTTTTAACTATGCATTTTATCACACCTTCCTTTATTAGCCAAAATAATCTTCAGAGATGTTTTCTGAATACCTAGAGTGCTGTGACCTCCGTCATTTAGAAAGTCAACCACGAGTAAACTTACCTCGTTAGTGGCCAAGATATACTTGCTTAATTCGCAGGCTAGGATAGAACCGCGGTAGCCCTGTTGATAGTGGCGTCAGCAGTACAGATGCCGCAGCCAAAGGTCGTAGGTTCAAATTGTACCTGCGGTGGAAAATTTTGCAAGCATTCCAAAAATCTTACCTTCATCTGTAGGTTACAAAATAGGGGTGTGTGTGTCATTGGTCATTGTAGAGATGGTATCTACTCACATTGATTTCTTTGTCATGTTTCTGCTTTTGCAGTTCTTCTGTCAAAATGTCTTTGGTATTATATTATGTAATGTGGTAACCTAGATAATTTGCGGAGACCATGGCCAAGAGTTAAGTACCTTGAGGCCACTGACCTCCGTAATTGGAGGGTTAACCGCAAGTAATCCTACCTGTGTATGTGGCATAGATAAAGGTCTGTCTGCAGTACTGGCTTCTAGTATTTCATGTAGCTAGTGTTTCATTCAATTGTGGTTTTGCTCTTGTCAAGTAATCTAGAGTTTCATCCCAAGATTCTAGGTTCCTGGTTCGGATCTTGACAGAAAGTTGGTAATATTGTCAGTAGGTAGGTATAGGTATCACTTTGTGAGATTTTCCTTAGCTTGTTAGGTACATTCAAAACAGCCATTTTCAAAGGGATGGTTCCTAGCTCACCAGAGCACGTCAAGATACTGATTTTGTCTGTGTGTGGCTAGAGAGACTTCTTGAGTTAGTAGGCGCACCAGGGTTCATCGGGTGGTTCAACGACTCGTTGTCAAACAAACACGATGAGTAAAAATACTAGTATTAGTCACTCGTCATAAAAAAAACGTAATGCCTGGGATGACGATTGTTAATAACCTTCAGTAGTTAATTGCTTTAATCATTATTACAACATCCCCACTCAACGCTCGTAAATCATTCATCTTGCATTGTTTCTACGTTTTCCGTCTATCTACGTCATTTACGTTTTCCTTTTCGTTACTATTATTTAGATATTATGTAGCCAATTGGTTGAAAACATGACAGTTTTACGAATAACGATTTATGATTTACATACCTACCTAGTCACGCTTATCTTCACTTCACGACTCTCTTAACTACCTTAAAATTTATGCCAAGTGAAATATCATAATAATAATAAATAGTATTCAAAAGATTCAACTGTTTTTAACCGTCGACGTCAAATAATTAGATCTAACCATTAGTAATTACCTATTAGTACCTAAATGACACTTATAATGTACTTAATGTTATTTAATAAACTAGTTCTTTGACAAGATATTTGTCAACACTAAATAATAGGGTTCTACGTAAAATTAACATTCATTATGTACATAGCCTCGCCTTTACAGATGGCTTACTCATACTAGCGAAAATTTTGACACTTACTGACATGAAATGGAATCTCAGAAGAACTCAAGGTAACTAAGAAGATTGTTGCCACGAACGTCATATTTCTTGGATTAAAATTGGCTCAGAATCGTATCGTACCTATTACTTTCTGGTTTTGACATTCTTATACTTTAGGATTTTTGGCTATTTAACTTGACCCTGGCTATGTAACGAGGGACAATCGCGAAAATCCTAAATAGGGTCGAGTGAACCTTTTATAGGTACTCTTTATTTTGTAGTATTATCGTTTATGAAACAACATACTAGATATATAAGTCTAGCCATCGGTACTATCCATACTACAAGATGCTTATCTGAATGATTCAATGTGTCTAGCATTGACTTTTGCCCTTTGCTCACTGTGACCACCTGTCTTTGATTGACTTCATTATAAACTATCACCACGTTGGTTGGTCATCTAGTTAGCTTAGTTATAGTAGCAGTCTAGCCTAGCTAAGCGTGTGCAAGGTATTTGAATGACTCTTGTTTTGCATTGACTTTTGCTCTTTACAGCCTCTTCAATTAACCCACTACCTAAAAAACTATAACCACGTTAGATAGCCATCTAGTTAGCTTGGTATAGTATCATTCTAGTCTAGTCAAGGCATGCGTATAAGATATCTGAATGACTCAATGTGTCTAGCATTGACTTTTGCCCTTTGCTCGCCGTCATCACCTGTCTTGATTGACCTACTGTAAACTATCACCACGTTGGTCAGTCGTCTAGTTACCTTGGTATAGTAGCAGTCTAGCCTAGCTAAGCGTATGCAAGGTATTTGAATGACTCTTGTTTAGCATTGACTTTTGCTATTTACAACCTATTCAATTAACCTACTACTTATGAAGTATAACCACATTTGATAGTCGTCTAGTTAGCTTGGTATAGTATCATTCTAGTCTAGTCAAGGCATGCGTATAAGGTGTCTGAATGATTCAATGTGTATAGCATTGACTTTTGCCCTTTGCTAGCTGTGACCACCTGTCTTCGATTCAACCCGCTATAAGCACTGCACCTGTCTGCCTTTTGTGAGGCTAATCTGAATCGCTAAATGCATGAGAAATTCATTTTAGACAAATATAATTTGTAATAGGTAGTTAATATGAGGTACGGCAGGTAATATTATTTGGTAGGACAAAAGGACAGTTTCAGAGCTATATTATTTTAAGTTTAATGTACTTTTGATTTTTGATACAGTCTATACCTTACATTCGTTGCGCTTTTATTAAATTTTATTTCAATAGTAAATTGATACGATTAAAGCGAACACCAAATGCATGAGTAACATATAAACTTATAGAAACCAGTAGCATAATGAATTCTAACTTTTATACTTAGAACTCGCTTGCCTTCATTTAGAGAAGCATACTTAATAGGTTACTCATAAATGCTAAGTATAAGTTAGGTATTCGCAATAAGATATTTATTCATGACTGATCGTATAATTCGTTATTTCCTTTGTAATTACCATCATTTATTTCTTACGCACGATTGAACGGAGAAAAAAGATGACGTTAATAATAGCGTAGATTTTTCAAAGGAAAGGTGTAACTGTAGATTTCGAATGTTAAAAGTATCTATATAGATATATATGTCAAGCCTTAATCCCTTGTGGGTTAGGCAGAGCGTAAGCTGCTGTAAAAAACCAGCCATTTTCACCACGTCTAACAAAAGTTTGAGAGTCATTCAGAAGACTGTGTAACACCATAGTGACATGAACTCTCAAATCCCTTAGTCACTTCATACTACACCCACAAGAAAGATATGGGGTGATTCTATTCTAATCTGACAGCACACGGCAAGTTGAGAGTACAAATATTACGCCTTTTATCCCTTACAAGGTAGGCAGAGGAAAACGACCGTAAAAGGGCTTTTATCGCCACCACGACTAAAAATAAAAAAGTAATTTCAGAAAACTGTTTTATCACTTTGGTCTGCCAACTCGTTGCCTAAAATAGTGTACACATAAAACCTTTGAGACTATTCGCCTTTTGCGACAACCGTGGCAAAAGTTGAGTTATGCCATTCTAAAACAGCATCAACGACATGCTTAGAATAGCTAGCTGTACAATTTACAAAGTTATTTACGTCAGAGTATTCCAGTTATCTGCTGCACGTTATTCTTGAAAGTATCCACAATGAGCTCTTCTATATTTAGATCAATAATGCAGTGTAAGGATATTGTACTACGTCCATTTTCTATGTTTATATCTGAGACAAAATGCTAAACAAAAAATATATGTTGACAAATTACTCCCGACATCCTATTTAAAAGTCCGCTCGCTAAAGGGTACCTACTCCAAAGCTATTTTGTGTATTTGTTTCTAGAATAGTTACGATATTGCAGACCGGACCACCTGATTGCTCGAAAGATTCCGTGCTTAGGAAGATACGTCCCCGACAACAGGCCATCGGCCCCGGTTTCGGTCTATGATTACTAAGACGGCGGTTACACACACAACCATATCAGAGGCCTGTTTCGAGAGGCAGTTGTAAAACTCTGACTAGGGCTTATCCCGTTTTTGGACGTTTCTGGGTCCAATTCGAAGATAATGAGACTGCAAAAATCCTATAATTAAAAACTCTGCTCTGCCATCTCACATAATGTTTACCCATAATAGGTATTAGATGTAGTAATTTTGCATAAATATGCTGGCACGGGAGTGTTAGTAAACACCTGTGCAAAGACACGCTTGCCTTTGCCTCACTCCACACTATTTGCATTCTTGCTTGCTATTGAGGCCTTGATTATTGAAGATTAGATTCATTTATTGTCATTTTGTATTTTATTTAAGGTCTCATCTATCCTGGTACAGCATGGGTACCAGTGATTATAAATCTTACAATCCTCATAGTTCAAAACCTATAAAAACATATTTACATATAGTGGGTGTCCAAAGGGTCTATTTTAGCATCCAATTTACCTACTCATGAACCACCCAAAGGTCATTGAGAAAATGTTAAAGCAAAACAAAATAAGTAAATCAATTTGCAGTAGGTATTTCTTTCATGGAAGGTATCCCTATAATAACTTTATAATTTAAAAATTTAAAAACGCGCCTGGATTTGTGGAAAAACTATTTTCCTATACAAAACATAGCCTAGGTATGAGAATCGGGAAAATGTAAGGATTCTCACACAATTCCCAATCGAATCTGTTCAGAGGTTAAAGAGTTACAGTGCTTTAAAGAAACGCACATACATACATACCTACATGAACCCTAAAAAACATTACACTCCTTTTTTGTGGGCAGTCGTGTAAAAATAATATTGATTATGGCAGCTGCTGCGTTGTATAAACAGATGTCTCGTGCGAGTGTGTTACATTGTGGCCCAATTTAGATTTCGTGCAGTCTTTAGCCGTTTCACAGAGTGTTTATCGACAACATCGTGTTCGGAATCACCTACTTACCAGTGGCGAAGGGTGATATTTTAGCGAAGGTAGGCCGGAGCAGCAAAATGAACAAAATACAAGTAGATTGATGTGAAAGTATAGATTTGTAAATATCTGAAAGGGAAGCCGGTGGGAATCGGCATGTATGAACCCTTCGCCACTGCTACTTACTCATCTCTTTGTAACAACATTACTGAATATAAAACAAGACTTTTAGTACCTGAAAGTCATTTATGTTTTATTTTCGTAAACACATAACCTTTTGGGCATTGTTGTTTGTGATTATGATTAGAATTTTAGAAGCAAAAATTTAAACCTCCCTATTTTTGTATCTCGTGATGAATACTGCGTCGTGTGTGTCATCATGGCAGCAATAGAGGCATGAATAAATAGCAGGATTCATTCAAATTTTCATTTGCTCATGCAGAAATATTAAGATGATTTTATTTTTTAATTAACCTGTATAGTTCAAAAGGCCCTTTTAGAAATACTTTCTCAGATTCATTGGGTTCATACAATTTATTTTTTGCTAAATTAGGGACTCACGGAGTGCACCTAAATATCGATGCGGTTCAAGCACGAAGTCGTCGAGATAAGCCAGGCTGAGAGCCGAGTCGAGCTGCGATACCGAATTGTATGCACTCGACGACTCGAGAGGTGTAAGGCCACTCGAGACCTCTCTTATACCGAAAATAGGTCTATTTCAGATATTTGAAGAACAGTCACGAAGAATCATACCGTAAAAATACAGAAGCATAATGTTTCATAAGAAAGTTTTCAGTTCTATTCATGTTTGAAATATTTTTGGGTAGTTTTTTTACAAAAAAAAACCATTAACTAACTTAGCAAACATTACAAAATTTGAAATCACTAATACTTTCAACAAATTGGTTTACATTTAACAAAAAACCAATAGCACAGGTAGCTACAGAAACAATTCCAATTTTAGCTTGATTAGGTACTTACCGAGTGCACCGCGATATCGATGCGGCTCAAGCACCAAGTCGTCGAGATAAGCCAGGCTGAGAGCCGAGTCGAGCTGCGATACCGAATTGTATGCACTCGACGGCTTGAGAGGTGTAAGCTCGGTAGGTCTGAGATGTTATCGAAACTCGTCGAATTTTTAAATATTTTGAGAAAATAGTAATCGTAGCAAAAGTAGTTAAAGAGACTATTCCAAATTTAGCTTCATTAGGGAATCACCGGGTGCACCGCGATATCGATGCGGCTTAAGCACGAAGTCGTCGAGATAAGCCAGGCTGAGAGCCGAGTCGAGCTGCGATACCGAATTGTATGCACTCGACGGCTCGAGAGGTGTAAGGCCACTCGAGACCTCTCCAACACCGAAAATAGGTCTATTTCAGATATTTGGAGAATCGTCGTCGAGATAAGCCAGGCTGAGAGCCGAGTTGCGATACCGAATCACTCGACGGCTCGAGAGGTGTAAGGCCACTCGAGACCTATAGGTCTATTTCAGGAGAATCGTCAAGAATATCATTATATTCAGCAAATACAAAAAATCCAGTAGTAAAAGTAGCTAAAGAAACAATTCCAATTTTAGCTTGATTAGGTCCTTACCGAGTGCACCGCGATATTGATGCGGCTTAAGCACGAAGTCGTCGAGATAAGCCAGGCTGAGAGCCGAGTCGGGCTGCGATACCGAATTGTATGCACTCGACGGCTCGAGAGGTGTAAGGCCACTCGAGACCTCTCCAACACCGAAAAATAGGTATATTTCAGATATTTGGGGAATTGTAAAGAAACTTGGATCACTCTTTGTTATATTTTCAGTAAATTTGTTTAGATTTATCAAAAATCTGATAGCACTGGTAGCTAAAGACACAATTCCAGTTTTAGTTTAATTAGGGATCTGCCGACTGCATTCTCGATATCGATGCGGCTCAAGCACGAAGTCGTCGAGATAAGCCAGGCTGAGAGCCGAGTCGAGCTGCGATACCGAATTGTATGCACTCAACGGCTCGAGAGGTGAAAGGCCACTCAAGACCTCTCCAACACCGAAAATAGGTCTATTTTAGATATTTGGAGAATCGTCAAGAAACTTTTATAACTCTCTGTAACATTTTCAGCAAATTTCATACATTCATCAAAAGTCCAATAACACAGGTAGCTAAAGATACAATTCCAATTTTAGCTAAATTAGGAATAAGCCGACTGCA
Organism: Phthorimaea operculella; assembly: GCA_024500475.1. Taxonomy (NCBI): domain Eukaryota; kingdom Metazoa; phylum Arthropoda; class Insecta; order Lepidoptera; family Gelechiidae; genus Phthorimaea; species Phthorimaea operculella. The sequence continues at coordinate 491,483 of JANFCV010000121.1, forward strand.
TCTTCGATATTGATGCGGCTTAAGCACGAAGTCGAAGAGATAAGCCAGGCTGAGAGCCGAGTCGGGCTGCGATACCGAATTGTATGCACTCGACGACTCGAGAGGTGTAAGTCCACTCGAGACCTCTCCAACACGGAAAATAGGACTATTACAGATAGGTATTTGGAGAATCGACAAGACTGTAAAATATCTCAGCTGAAAACTGTACTATGGGAAGGTCTAATTTCAGCTCATATTTATCTAAAAGCCAATAGTTAGGCATGATTTGTGTACCTACCTATTTAAAATAGTGGTGGTTAGATCAGCTTAGCTCCATTCCTGCTATGCAGCGATATAGATTATTTTTATATTATTAAATCGGTCGGAAAGAAAACTACGACAAAACAGACACTCCCTATTCCTGAACATACAACTTTTCATATTTTGGTCAGCGGAATTCTTTGCGATTAATAAAATGAAACTATCATACCCTACTGAAAGAGTTATCCCTGAATCCTAAGCAACAATAAGTTCAATCAGAAGTTCGTCGGGCTTTTAGTACGAGGATACAGTAGTAATTGACTAATCCTCAATCAGAGGATCAAAAGAACGCGCTAAGGAAGTTGATCAATCCCGTGGAAGGGCCGACCCTTTCATTAAAGCACCGAAGGGCTCATCTAATGATGAAAACGTGAGCCGATTGATAACGTATAAATTGATATACATAGGTAGATTTTCCGGATTTAGGGAATCAATAATTTGCTGACAGAGCTCCATAATGGCCTTTTCAATATTGAAATCGTTTTCAGTGAAATAAGCAAAAGCTTCATTCAGAGGTTTGAATCGTACCGTATTATGAATTTTCCACAGTATACATAGCTGTGATATCTTCTTCAAGATAAAGCTGCTGGTTGCTTTAAGCTCCAAAAGATAGTTAAGTTCTGACTATCACCGACGGATCGAGGTAGCTCGGTTGGCAGAGAGATGGAAACTTGATGGAACCGTATTCCACGGACCCAAATAATTAAATGTATTTTGAAGCCATAGCAATCGGTGTTTCTCAAATTCATTACATTATGTAACGATTATTGTAGGTACAATGGGCAAAATACCACAGTGTGTCTGTGACGATAACAGCCACAACAGACCACTGAACATGGGTGTGCTTCTATCGGAAGGTATTGCCATACTTAGCAATGCAATGTTTCATTTACAAGGAACGCTGCTGCCCGTTCCCTAACTAATTATCCCTTAAGTCGCTTTTTACGACACCCACGAGTAGAGTTGTGATGATGCACACAGCAATCAGAAAGTGTAAACATCCTAATAAAACATTAGCATTTATAAAGACACAAAATAGGAGCAGTCGGTAGGTATGGATCATCAGCAAATTTCACGCACCCAAAATGTTTCAGCCTATGAAACCTTTTTTGCCCAAATCGGGCCCTTATGAATAACCATAAGGGACCCGAGGGGTTTATGCAATTACCTTTGAGTAACACTTGGTGTCCATTCTTTGAACCTGCGTCCGTTTAATTATATTTGCTGACCGAACTAATGATATAATCCCTTAATAATAGGTAGCGTGAAAATGTTAAACATTTCACTATTCATTCGAAGTTCAAAATTTTCTGACTTAATTCTGCCAGAATTATTCCAGTATAGAGTTATAGTTTCGAGGTTATTCAATTTGTCTCCCTAGGATTGCCACCCTGGGGGGATAGATTGGAAAAGTATGCCCAAACAGTCACCCTGAGTTAAAGTAGATACATAGCCTGAGTTGATTTGTTTGTCCATGCTGAGCTGGCAGATAGGAATTCTCAATTTTTCGAAGAAATTGAGTGAACTATTAGCATACACTCAAATCAAAAGGATATAAAACATGACACACACTAGTCAAAGGAAAAACTTTGATATTGAAACGCTGTTTTCAACACGTTGTGAGATTCGAAGAATGTTTGCTAATCACAGCAGGGCAAAGAGGGTTAAGTGACTGAAATCAGAGAATAAAATTAGAATGAAACATCTTCTAAAAATAAGCCCTCATTTTCCCCTTTCTGCCACCAGATATAAATAGCGACTTTACTAAACCTAAAGCTAATAAAGTTAACAAAACAAAAGCCACCATAAATTAGAAGCTTAATTATAGTGGTGTCAATAAAGTTATATAGTCAATATTATATTTACCATTACGTAATAGGTACTATCACCATCATATCAAACTATCCTCTAAAAGGATAGGATAGTAAGGACACACCTTAGTTGATACCTTAAATTGGTAGGTTAATGGTGATAGTACATAAATGATCGGTCACCAAGTCAGCCAACGACCCGATGAAAGCTGGTGATTGAGATTTACAATAAATACAAGTAGTAGACCTCAGACATGATTGTGCAACGACCGCCTTACTTAGATAGTAATCATAGCAGCAATCAGGTGGTTTAGCCTGGGTATAAATTCACAAAACAGACTGGGAACCAATTCACAAAGTGATAAATAGTAACTTCGTCAGTGATCCACCGGGAATCGAACTCGTACCTTCTGCATCGCAGGCAGTCGCAATACCACTGCGCCACACACAACGGCTATCATTAACCTAATTACTTACTATAATGTAAATACAGTGTATGTGTTATGTTCTATTGATACCCATCAAATTGACTTCACTTTTCCTTATTGGTAGTATTACAAAAATATAACAATGTCATTTGGAACATAATACCTAGTATACCATAATTTAACAAAGTTGGAAAGGTCAAGGCGGTTCAGGAAGTATTTTTAGAAACAGATGAAATATATCGCGATCGTAATAGCATAATTCAAGTTGGGTTTGTGTTTATGAAAGGGTTTTAGAGTAATTTAGCCATTCTTTTATCATAATTATTAGTCTCTGACGAATCAACACACAAATGGACGCTACGTGTATTTTTCGCCAATTTGCGTAGCCAGCTTAAAATGTAAACGCTGAATACATAAAAGTATTAGCAAGGATACGTTATAGCTCATGTTTCGTATTTCCTTCAGCTCTTCCGACGAAAAAGTGTCCTTGCATTATGTTAAGTAGATACGCTGGTACATGCTCAAGAAAATGAAAATTGTAATTGATTGCCCAATCCCAGTGTTTACTTGCGTCGTAATAATAAAAACTCCCGGGACGCAGGAGATTCGGATCTAAATTAAATTTTATGTCACTTTTATTTGAATTTGGCCTTCAGCTTCAGCGTCCCGCTCATTTCTCCTTGGCTTTCTTTTTTCGTAAATATTAATAAGGGCTGTATTAAAAAGTGAATCAAAGAATGATTCACACAGTTTTTTCTTGCAATTTTAATGATTTTACGGTAGTAGATATTACTATTTGTATGTAGTTTTTAAGTTCTTTCTCATTCAAACATTTCTCTGACTAAATAGAGCGACATAATGTAGAAAATCTTTGATTTTTGAAGTTTGCGCAGGTGTGCATCAAATTCTCGTTATGTTACCCATACAAATCTCTTGAATTGCACTGCACCTTTGTCATTTGTGCACTGTCTTCCATAGATTGGCAGGTTGTATCGCTACTACCTCTACATACTGAGTCAAGTCACAGTACTAGTTAAATTTTGAGTACGTAGTAGTAAAGTCAATATGTGGTATAAATAGGTAAGCCGTGTGGTGCCGGCAGAGTTGAATAGCACCACCCCCTCTCTTCCCGTGGGGGTCGTAAGAGGCGATCGAGGGATAAACCCGACCCAAACAGCCAGGGCCAACTATATGGTGGCGGTTAATCTACCACAAAAGCATTCCCAAAGAGGGTTGACGTCTGGTAGGCGGCCGGTCGTAAAATTAAGCCAAATCCTTTGCAACACGATTTTGTGTTTTACAAAACGTGTTGCGCCGACCCCAAGTGATTGGGACAGGAAGATGATGATGTGGTATAAATACACAGCACAAATTGTGTAGCTACTGTTCTTACGAGTATTTCAGCAAAGTTGGTAAGCTATCGTGTCCCATGCCAATTCTGGCTCAGTATTGATTTCCCGTTCCAACATATCCATTTACGTAATTTGCTTGAATGGATCCTTCAGCGGAATTCTCGGGACTCACAAAGGTTATTCGCTTTCAAAAAGAACTTTCTTATACTTCAAGGAATATACAGGGAATTCTTTGCTACTTGATGGATTTATACCGAGAGTAACAGAAAGAGTACAACAAGCCGAAAGGAGGTCAAGGTACTCATGAAACTGGACAACTTTCCTCATGGAACATGGGTCGAAATATGAAAAAAAATTGGATCTCCCATAGTAAATCAATCAGCTGATCGGAAATTTTGTATGGGAGGTCCAATTTTTTTTTCATATTTCGACCCATGTTCCATGGGGAAAGTTGTTCAGTTTCATGAGTATCTTGACCTCCTTTCGGCTTATTATACCCTTTCTGTTACTCCCGGTATACGGTTAGGTGCCGCATTAAAACCCTACTTTATACTTGTAATACAAGAAACAGTTTTTATCAATGCTTTGATATCATCTGCAAAATCATAATTCTTAAAGTACTATTTCAGGCGTTCCTTTAGAAAAAATACCTGTACAAAATTTGAAAATCAGCATTGACCCGTTTTCTTAGCTTTAAGTAAGAAAGGTCAATAAGCTTTTCAGAAGCCGTCCCTTTATCGTTATAATCAGCAACGGGTCAGCGGATTTTGGGTAACTCTCAAAATAGCTAAAGTATACACCATTGATTTCTTCACTTTCTCTCTCTTTTTTGCATATGGTACTGAATTACTTCATTCTTCTTTTGTTTTGTGAGACACCAAATCGACGAACGATCCAATGAACTCTGGTGTTCTTAAACCATCTACTTCCAAAAGTAGGCGTCTGACATGATTCCGTAAGGACAGCAATCTAAGTTAAGTCGGTAGGTAAGTAGGTATAAACAGTATAAATCCATCTTTATTAAGGTCGATCAGGTGGTTCGGGCTGCAATGTTCTAACCAAACTTGGACCGAATTTACATCGGTAAAAATTTATAATCCCCCCATAAGACCAGGCAGAAGAGGTACTTAAAAAAATGGTTCACAAACACACACCATTGATTTCTTCTCCTTCTTTCTCTTTCCTGCATTGCGACTGAGAATTACTGCATTATGGGGCTATAATAGTGAAAGCGTTTTCGCGTTTACCCCGAGACGTTTCGAGCACCCCCTATCGCCCCCTTTCTGGTACTCTCCCGAATGATGCCAATTACATATGTATGAACTCCTTTTTGTGTTGCTAAGGCGTGTGTTTTGAGGTTGAGCTTTCTGCCAAGTTGCATTTTGGGTATGTTGGAAATGAGCCTGTTTGGGACTGCCATTTTCTTTTGTGATTTGGGTCATTTTACTATATCTACCTTTGGTGCCAAGTGTTTTGATTCGTAACCAAATCTCTGGTAGAATTTTCTCAAGCTTCCATCGACAGCAAAGCAAGCTATTTACCTACACATTTTTAGCTTCTTCGCTACGACATTTAATTTTCTTTTAATATCTAATTTTCTTTACAAATAGGTCTTGACTTTTGAGAGCACTTTTGAAAGCTTTCTGTGTTCAATGAAATTATTAATCTCAAGTTTAAAAGTTTTCCTCGTTCGTAATTATTGGATAACAAATTACCTACTTCTTGCTTGCCTTCGCGAATTTCGTTCGCATGTTTACATTCTTTCAAAATTTACGTTTTATAGCTTCAATATCGCTTTAATTTGAACTTCTGCTCATCATTCGGTGCTTTAAAACGGCTTGGTAGCGCTTTACTGCTATTATGAACTATAAAAATGTCGCAGGCGGGCGCAATAACGCCTTCTGCTTAATTTATAGCAATGTTAGGGGAGCTGGCTGCTGGCTGCATGCTGTTAGTGCGTTTGCTCGTGCCGTTTCTATAGAGACAATGCAGATATAGGTAAAGTTTTATTTTATGTAGGAATGTAGGTAGGTAGGTACATACGCAAAAAGAAGTTTACAGAATGTTCTCTCGGCCCGATTTCGGATTTTTGCGATTGGCACTTGTTACTTAGCCTGGGTTACTACTGACAAAAATCTCAATTTTAAATCCAAGAAATATGACGTTCGTGTTATCCACCATCTTAGTTACCTTGTAAGCGTCAAAATCGTCGGTGGTACTGAGTGATCCATCTGTATATGAGTGATCGGCGTCCCGTGCACCGTTTACTTAATTTGCGGTCCATACTTGAAAAGAGGCTACATTTTACTCTAACCCTATAATATGTAGAGTGTAAGGTTATATCGTATCTCACCGTTGAATACGGTAGCAAAATAATGTTTCATTTCATTTATTACTTCATCATTTCATTTTGCATCCAGATTAAAATAAGGTTTTCATATTTTACGAGTATTGCTCTCTTTATGATTGTGAATACCTAGATACGTAATATCAAAACAATAGTGCCTATTTACTCGGTTAAAATTTACCAGCGTATAATCAAGAAAATAGTTTGTAGGTAGATATGACTTTTAGATTGCAGCTATGATAGAAAAATTACAACTTGATAAGAAAACTATGATGTCATACCTATTCAAACAATGCAAATCACCCCAAACTCAGGTTATCTATCAGGTGCATTGCGATTTCAAAGCTAATATTAAACTTCCTATAAAAGTGGCATTATCAGAGATAGATAATAAATTGCAATCGATTGGATTGACATGCATGGCATCAACCATGGCATATTGGACAGTTATAGTACTTGTCAAAGATATGATTTTGGCTAAAACCGTGCAATAACTTCGAGTATGTACCTATCAAGATAAGGTATTATCGTATCGACAGCCGATCTGGCGCAGAAGGTTCCGGGTTTAATTCTCGGTGGGTCAAACACAAAATTGATATTACTCAGTTTGTGAATTGGTTCCCAGTCTGGTTAGGACATTGCAGGCCAACCACCTGAGAAACACGCCCCTCGAATAGAGATAATGGTCTTTGGAGGGAGCGTTAAGTTGTCGATTATACAAGCCAGAGGCCTGCTTCTTGTAGTAGGCGGTTGTAAAACTCTGACACCAGGGTACATCTTCAGGTCGTTGGACGACTCGGTGTCCCACACGAAGTCAGAGAGGTATTATCGTTCTGGTTGCTATTATCAGCAACGTCCTGGCAAAGTATTTAAACAATTCCAAAATTTCATACCAAAGATATTTGAAACTTGTATTAAAGAAAATGATAAAGAATGTTATTATTTTGACGAAAACTCATTCAGTCCTGGAAATCATCGAGTTCAACAAAAATAATAGTTTCATTCCAAAACCCTGGGATCCCTTATTTACGAAAACAATATATTTCCCCAGATTTGTATTATTATTGTTTGGGAAAGGTGGTTTTGGTCGTCGTTGAATTATTTATCAAAATCCCGCCACTTCGGATATTTCTGAGTATCTATGTAAATGATTATGATAAAACCAGGATGGCGGAAGTTTATTTGTCAAGTTGGTAACACTTTGGCTTATAAATTGTTGATAGTCAATTCCACTGCTAAAATATTTTGAATTGAATTTTATCACTCCTACAATATTACGTAAAGTAAAAATATCAAAAAACTACAATTAGAATAATAAAATGAATAATATTTGGTCAGTAAGTAAAGAATGCCATTTTAATCTTGATTTTTTGACATTGATACTCTTAAAGTACTTACATACTTATATAAGTCATTCCGCATTTAAAAATAAGTATCCATCTAAGGCCAGTGTTACAGTCAAGCTCACGTCCAGTAAAAAACTGAAAATGACGATTTGCTTATGTGAGCGGCATAAGAACGGTCTAAAGCCCAAACCGTGTAACCCAACCTGTGTTTGACTGTACGCAGAGTCACGTCTGCGGGGGTCCTGATGTGGGTTGACGTATGAACATGACTGTACAACGTTATCTCACCGTTCGCGGGAAGCTATGGACTGTCTTGTCTAAGGAAGACAGATTTAACTGGCTTTTGAAGGCAATAAAATATATAAATTTAATTGATCCAAGACCAGTTTAACCCAAGTATGCAATGAAACATGCACGGGGGTTTTGATGTGGGTTGACGTATGAACAGGACTCCATAACCTTATCTGGTTATTTTCGGGCGAAAAAGTTCCTTTTCTCTCTAAGAAGACAAATTTATCCGACTTTTGAAGAAATAAAACATATAAAAGTAATATTGATCCAAAAGTTAAACCTGAGATAAACAGATTAATAAGGCGTCTACGGAAGTTCTAACCGTAGGTTGGCATAATTACCTAGAAAATATTGGTAGGTAAAAGTCATATTGATCCAAGTCAATTCGAATCCAAGTACGTATTTGGGGTGATGTGACATTTGCGAGGGTCCTGACGTGGGTTGACGTGTGAACATGAGTCCACAACGTTATCTGACCGTTTGCACTTATATGTGGTCCTTGTTTTAGGTGTGGTAGTCTGGGAAGACAGATATTTGACCGAGTTTCGAAAGTGACAAAATGTAAGACCTTAATGTTTCAAGTTCAGTTAAATATTTACCTCTACAAACTAATGTGACATCACCGCGGGTTTGATTCAGATTTGACAGATAATTATGGGGTTTGAAGATGTATGTAAAATATTCATTATTGTACACAGTTTCAAACTACAGTAACCTTTTCACGAACAATCCAACTGCTTCATTAATATTCAGCGGTGAATATTTAAATTTTCGCCGTTTTCATTATCACCGAAATTACAGTTCATAAAAAATGTAGATGACACGAAACCGAATTTTGAAGTTAATCAACTACGACCATCAGTCATCCAAAATGTGACTTCATATATCGCACATATTACTTCAGTGTGTCAAATCGCTCCGAAGGCATGTGTTTCGACACTCGCATTTATTGTGCTTCGAGCATTGACGAATGCATATTGCCACACTGGCATATTGCCGTTTTCCAATCAGTTTTGGGATTTATTAGTTCCATTGTTCAGACTACCTTCATATGTAACGGAGTGGGCGGACATGAATAACGGACATGTTAATTTTGATATTAATTGCTTCATGATTAGTCAATAAAAATTGAAAACCATTGCATTTACATTAATAAGACTTGACACGTAAGCCAAATTCGTCGACTCGGTACCTATATCACGTGACAAAAGAGAAAAGTAGGTTAATAGAACTTACTATAAATTCAATATCTTTCATAGCTTTTTCAGAAAAAAAAGAGAAGAAGAAAACAATCTATAGGATTTTGATATTGCTGGAGTTTTACAAACTCTAAATGAAATTTCTACTTGCTCAAAATTCAATCGACTGGACAAGATTCTTGCCAGTCATTCTATTTGGAATCTCTGGAATTTTACCCTAATTTACTTTTGGCGGCAGTGTCCCTCTATCATAGAATTTACTAGTCATTCAATAAAAATTGACTATTTGAATTTGGTTAGGTTCACTTATTTATTTCATGACCATGTGTTTGGAGGTTGTAAAACTCTGGGGTATGTCATTTATCAGCTAGTTCGTCGACAGGGTGTCCCACACGATAGAAGAATAGAAGAAGTGAAATGAGTCTGAAAATAAAGTCGTAGAAGATCATTTAAAACAAGCCTGAAAAGTATTTTTAATTGTTTTTGCTAAAGTAAGTAAGTAACTAAGCTTTTTCTTTGTAAAGCGGGATCGTGTTAGTGTCATAAAATTTCTGATACCTGTGAGATAATTTAACCCACGCGTCGCTGTCTCCCTAGTTTGTGACACGTGTCTTACCATAAGACTTGTTACAATGTTTTAATAGGGACCAGTTATCTATAAAAGTCTTTACACTTACTTATTGCGAAGTAAGATAATTTTAGCCAGCCAAAATACTAAAGGTTTGCCATTTGAACAAGTTCTGATAAAAAATTGCTCAGTTCACACCTTTAATATCTTCTTGCCCAATCAGGTATGGTTTGTAGTGATTGTAAAGGTTTTTGTAATGATTTGATCTTAAATTTTGTTATTATAAAAAAAGTTGCATAATGGTTTAATTCGCTTGACAACTTCAAATTGTATGGAAAATTAATTTGAACATTGTATAAACGTGCGCCTAACTTTTTTGTAACACTGCCTGAACATGGTCCTCCTCCTTTAATAACACCGTATAAATTATCAAATAGTCATCCAACCAATCTCAAAGTTAATCTCACCAGAAAACCAAAATATATTTTAAGTAATACCTTTTGTTTATCTCTTAAAGTCCCATAATTCTCATGTGTATACCAACCACCTGTCTATCAATTTGGAGACATTCTGTCTCTTCAGCAAATGAAAAATCCTATCTCTGTTCACTCTGGGGAGCACCTCAGCTTATCAGATAAAGTAACTTCAGGATCCCAGTAGTATTAGAATACGATTGACTCTAAAAGAACCGCATTTTATTACTAGAAAGGATTTAAAGAACGACTTTCAGGGGAAATTAATCGGAAATGCTATTATTAATTCTTTGAACGGCAAAGATTTACGTAGGAAATATAAATCAATCGCTTACTAACTGACATTTTACATCATTTGTTTCAATACGGAGCTGATTATGGTGCTTTACACACATAACGTCCGTTTCAACGTTATTTTTACGCCGCTTAACGAATGAATTCGACCTTATTGTCATATAAAATTATTTGACAAAAGCTTCCGTCGACGCAGCTTTGTGCGAATGCATCCGTCAAACAGTTTTACATAAATCGTATTTGTATGAAAATAAGGTGGAAAATCGTATTTTTCAAACGCAACGGATAGCGCTGCATTAAAGTAACGCACAAACGTATGTTATGTGTGTAAAACGCCTATGCCTCGATCGTGCGCATAACTTTTCAGGCGAAAATTTAATTCCGGCTCTCAATTTGAGCCAGTTAATAAATAACTAAGTTTGTTCACGAAGTTTATCGATGGTTGGTGAAAGGTGTTCAATATCCCTGAATAGCTTCATAAAACAGGCAATTTGTAGCACCCCCGCTACCAATTTAAGGGATTAGGTTAGGAACGGTGTTGACTGGTTTTGTACTGAATCTGCTATGGTCCCTCAAAACGGTTATTAGAGAAGCTTAAGAATATCCATCAAACTGTCTAAATGGCGTAATTTTTCAGAAAAAAAGGATGGTTAACTTTTGCAGGCGCCATTTTTCTAATACTTTGGAACCATGTCGAAGCTTTATCATATTTTCGGAAAATAACGTCAAAAGCTAACTCTTGGCTCTTACACAGTTGTAGAGTTTTTTGACTTGAACAACTCAACGAAAAAGCACCTGTAATCTATGCACTTACATCCACAGTCAAAACAATATCGGAGCAAACCCAATATTATCTATTTCCTTTGCCTAATGTCCCCTATGTTGTTTCAGGATGAGGGAATATGTGGAGGAGAATGAAAAGAACGACCCTCTCATACACGCCCCAGACAAGAAAAACAACCCTTGGGCCGAGAAAGGGAAGTGCGTAATCATGTAATCTATTAACCTTAAGAAAAATACATTTAAAAAAATATCACCAAATTCTAAAAGCAAGATGGTTGGCGCGTCTGGTTTCGAGGGTGCAACATCGATCGAAAGCTCAAGATTGGAGTACTGGGATGAACTTCAACTGCCAGACATAATAAAGGAATAGTTTAGGACTGAAGACGACGAAGATGACGACTAGTCGAGACGCATACATCAAGAAGAAAACATTCAAGACGCGAATTCAGGTCCACGAACAACGTTCACTATAGAAACGAAAATAAGATGCAAGAAAGCACTTTTATACTAAATACTGCCATTGAATATTGCCAAGAAAATGGATTGACGTGTAGTTATAAAACGTGTTTTTCCATTGGGAAACCATTACTCACAAGCATTATTCGAATCCATCTAATAATAATATTTAACGACATCGGCATTTACAATAATAAAATAAAAAAACGTGGTAAAGCTCCCGTTCTAAACTATTCTTAGTAATATAAAACGACATAGAGTAGAATCAAAATAATCGATAAAATAATCGATTTATAGCTAAACCAAAACTTCAGTTCGATATGTTACTTGTCCTATGTGTTACTTTAGTTTACGTTCCAAAATGAACTCTAGTCCTATAATTATAATGTACATTTTGACTGTGCGCGACGCAAGGATGTACTTATGAATGTTTTTTGTTTAAAAAGATTTTTAAAAAGGGTTGTAAATACGTTAAATTTTGTATTTCTAGTATAGAATGTTCGGTCATGATTCGTAGAGACGGCGGTAAATAGAGAACGAGGTAAAGGGTTAAAAAAAAGTTAAATTAAACATTCGAAGACGTATCTCAACCGATGTTAATGTTTTGTTAGTTTAAATGTGAAGGTTTCAGAATAGCCCGGACTGTGTGAATGTAGACGAAATGTAAAAAGAACCCGTTTGGATCCATACAGAAGCAAAGCAACTTCCTCTTCCAAAATTTTGTATGGAATCATTTCGGATTCTCGTATGAATAAAAAATCCAACGATTGGATATTAGATGTTTTAAATGTATGAGAGATTCAACTTTGCCGTTGAACATAAAATAAAAGCGCCTTTAAATACGAACATTCTCTGAGCTCACGAATCTTCGTATTTGAGAAAGTCTTAAAAATATTATAATAATAAATATTGAATAAAATTAAACTATAGGGTCATTCGCAGATCACAACTTAACATCTATTTGCTGGGACACGGAATTTTAGCGGATTACGGTAAAATAGTGGACAATAAAGAGAGCGAAATATTTGAAAAAAAAATGAACGGTGGAGTCAGGTGGTTTAGCGGAGTTTGTAAAGTTAGGTTATAAAATTAATGCGACATAATCTCATTTGAACAGAATAAGTATAAGCTGAATTTAGGATACTTTTTTATGAACATGGGGTACATTCCGCAGTGCCATTATATAGTAACGCTTTTTAAGAGTATTTCTTAGTGCTCTATCTTCTATACTAACTCCAGATTCTTCTCTTCAATATACAGGGTGACATCTTTCGTAAAAAAACGAAAAAGTAGATTAAAAATCTTAGGAAGGAAATCATCTTCGTTTTAAAATTCATGCAATGAAACGAAAACATTTTATATATAATTGAAAAATGACACCCTGTAGAACTATAATTTACTTCGTAAAACCATTTGGCCCTTCATTATAATTTGAACCAGCAAATATTTTTTCCCTCACGTTAAGTCATTTAGATAATTAAAAAATCAACTATCAACTACAATTTAAATCTAGCACTTGATTAGCTTAGTATAATTCAAAATTAAATTGAAAAAATTCTACCTAAGTCGTTCGAGTTTACTTATTAAAGCAAACTATAGTAGTTTCCAAATAAACTTCTTCTAAATTATTATCTAAGGTTTCTGGGCTTGAAACTCATAACGTAAAGTTGTCGTTATTTAAATATTAAAAACTAGAGTTTGAGCAAAATAAATCTGAATAAAAGTTTATTGACCTCTTATTGCTTCACCATCTTACAAACTGTCACCAATCATGACGACATGTATTTTTCGTACAAGGTACAAAAGACCTTTATCCAGATTCATTTGGATCAGACCGTACCTCGTCTATTGACAAAAAAAAACGAAATATTTGAATCACGAACAACTCCCTCTATCTCTAACCCTTGTAGATCTACTTAATTAAAATTCCATTAAAATGGATTGCTTTAAATCCTTACTTTCATTAAAATAGACGAAGGTTTAAACTTACGCACTGTAGATACCTAATTATAGAATTAAAAACTAAAAGATAACCTTAAAGTTTTAAACAAGTAATGATAAATTTAACTTCCCAGTTTACCATATCTAGACACGAAATGGAAATGTCATTCTGGCTGTGAGTTTTTCTGATTATTTTAGACGCTCTCGCGTGTCATTCATGTGTAGAAAGTTTTTTACTAGAAGGAAAATGCTAAAACCGACAATAAAATCCATTCGATTTCTTTAGAATATTTGTATCACTCACTGTAATAAATTTTATAAAACATGCATCAACAATACTCGTCCAATCATGCAAAATGTCATTTATATATATTTATTTCGTGTAATAAAAACGAATCATAGCAATATTTACTGCATGAAACAATTTCGGAAATATGACAAGTTCATTTTGTTTTTTATTCACATAGTTGCATGGATATTTTTTCAAGTAACTTTATTTACACAACTGCAAATAACTATAAACCTAAGGCTGAAAGTAATTATCAGTTTGAGAATCACCCTAAACAGAAAACCTATGTCAATTCCTTATACGTACTTTTCGTAAGTTGTATCTAAAGCCTTCACTTCATCTAATCTATCTTCCATCTCTCTTCTTCATATAAGTTCTACATCTATCCTTTTCTTAGCCATGAATAGTATTAAAAAAACTAGGGTTAGCATTAAACGAGTAGATCTAGAAATTAAATAAGGACAAGAAAGTTGTTTGTTAATCTATATAATAAAAATGCAATTCAGAGATTAACCTTAGATATAAAAATGCGATGTAATTTTTGTTTGTTTGAAATGACTTAGTAATAAATTAGGGGTCTCTAACGAGGGCTTGAAGACGGCAAAGTTGTCTCTCAAAGGGAAAGAAGTAAGTACATTTAGTGATAGGAAAGTCTTGGCTATTCTGAAACCTTAGCTTTTATTTAAGTTTATTATTCTTGATTGTATTTTATTAAATCGATTTTAAATTAATTTATAACGAAACCAAAGATTTCCTTCGATTCCTTGCTTGTAAATTAACGACGTTAAGTCTTTTAAATTCAACCGCTGCGGATATTGAATAAAAAGAAGTTTTTATCGTAACAACAAATTATAGCGTTTTAGATTGAAAATCGCGCTTTTTATTCATTGTTCGTTATATTAATTTAAATTTAAGGTAAGAAATAAAACTTAAACAGTAATTTTAATGGATTAATCTGAAATTTAATAACTAGGTAAGGTGATATTGGAAATGATTTTTTTAGAATCAATAGCGTTAAGGTACCGTATGTTATTATGTAATCAGTAATCACTGAAATAAATGAAAATCTGTAATATTGTGGTTTTATTATTGTTTCACTACACTTACATCTTCCTACATACACAAAGTCAACTTGTCTGTAATTTTGTAATTGGTATGAGATATTGATGGTAATTTGGAATACACATTCTCTTAACTAGTGCTGCCTTAAATTAGTGCTGACACTTTCATATAGGGTTAGAAACGTAAAGGAGATGATCGCGACTAAAAATGACTCAAAATTTGATGAAAAATGTGCTTTATTTGTCAAAATAAGGCGATGATGAAAACAATGGCGACTAAATTGACTAAAAATCGCGATGAAACTATTGACATATTTAAAAGGAACTAGACATCTTCTATCCTTAAAAGGACAGGAATAAGACATCTCATATCCTTTTCTAACCCAATTTTACAGAAAGTTACAGTAATAATTTAAGGAAAGTTAGGAGAATGAGAAGATCCCGAATTTTCAACATTAGTATAGATATTTGAAAATGCACGTAAAATCAAGCAAAAAGATCGAGCACGAGCACGAGCCGCAGCGTGTGTCTGCTTACCACTTAGTAGGTAGTTTCATTCATGTTCATTAACCGATCGGACCAATCTAAATCGTAAACTTTAAGATATCTAAATCGTATAGCTAGAAAATCCAGGTACGTGATTTCATGATTGGAGATTACACCGACACACAGTTGCGTTCCAGGTACCTAAGTATGAACAGGCGTAATGTATTGTACTTAAAGTACCAAGATTTGCGTATTTTCCCTAACACAATATATGATATTTGGCCTTGCATGGGTTATTTTATTTATGTTACCTATATAATTGACTTATGATAAATATGACAGATTCAAGACGCATCGCGCGAATACATGCAATATTTCGCATGGGCTGTCATATTCCTTTGAATGTGAAATAGTACGGCACGACTATACAATACCTACCTTATAGTACCGTACCGCACTGACCGTACCGGCATTCGAATAGGCCATATTGACAGCTGCCAAAGCCATACCTACTAGAAGACATATTCAAAAAATAAAAATAGACCTTAGGTATGTCGTAGCATTAACTTGATTTTGACAGCTGTCAAATATGGCCTATACGAATGCCGATACTATACTTAGTGCATTTCGGTACAAAATAAATAGGATTGAATCAACATTTTGAATCATCACAAGAAGATCAAATCAGTTACAAGATTTTGATTTCAGTGAATGGTCAAGGGAAGAAAATCTTTCTCGATTATGCTCAGAAACGTTTTGTCGCCATTTATTTCCTATGAAGATAGTAATCCCTATTGTAAAAGTGCAACCAGGCAATTTGGGGACCGGAATATTAAATTTTGGTGTAAAATCTCATAACCAATGGTAAGTAATGCAAATTATTCATGAGAAATCTTATTATTTTATGTACTTAGCCTAGCTATATTGAGTGTTACCGGCAAGTGGGCATTTATTCAAACTGGTGATTCTAAGCAACTTTATGAATAACTTACAGGGCCATCAGGGTAATGACGAAATAAAATTAGATGTTCCATCCAAAATCCTAACAAGCTATTCTAAAAATGTATAGACTAGCTTTTTTTTTCGTGATTTCACTATCGGCCCCATAGTAAAACTTACTCATAAATAGATGCCTAGAATCACCAGTTTGAATAGACGCCCGATTGCCGGTAACACCTTGTATACTTTTCAATAAATAGGTACTTAGCTGACATTAGGTTACCATGCGCTTTTTCTAATATATCATTGTAAAGGATTTACACACTGTCAAAGCATTTACTATCAAAAATAGTAAAATTAATAGCAATAAGTTTTCCCTTTCAACACCACGTCTACATCATAAATTTGACAGCAATTGAAATATCATGCAAACACCCCGCGTCAGAAGCCAAGAACCTTCGAGCCCCAGTTCCAATTCAAATTCCCTCCCGTGCGGCGAGCCATAAATAAGAGCCAAAAGTTTATCTCCCCTGCCTTGGAATGGTCCCAAAGAAACTAGAAGACAGGAATATAATTCATCACTAGATGGAATTCTAAAATATCTAACTTGTGACAGTTTTGATAGAGGGACGAAACTTTAGCTTTACAGCGCATTTTTAAAATGTTTTGTGTAGAATGTAGAACACTAATGTCAGGCGAGGGAATAATAAAATAGAATATTGTAAAAGTTTGTAAACTTTGTTGCGTAGATACTGCGGAAGAATGAGTTATTTCCTTTAATTTTCTTTTTCAAAAGCAAAAAAACATGCAACTTTACATCGCCTTTTCTTACGGGTGCCGGGATGAAAGTAAGTTTTATTTATTTCTAGGCTCTTTACCGATTTTACCCGCTGCAATTAATTTTCCCGCGGGAGAATAACATTTTTCCGGCATGTTATATAAACATAAACCTTCCTCTTGAATTACTCTATCTATTACAAAAAACCGCATCAAGATCTGTTGCGTGATTTAGGCGGTGTTAGCGAATTCCACGACAGACAGACAGAAAGGCAAAAAGCGACTTCATTTTATACTACCTATGTATTTGGTATAGAAGTATCCATTACTTGCGCTGCGTGATTTAAAATTATGTAGGGAATTGGCAAATTTAAAGTAATTCACTTGGTTAGAGGATCGGTATGCCTGCTCATTGGCACAGAACCTAACATATTTTACTACTAAACTCGCTACTTACAGGAGCATCAGCGCCGACTTGATTGGGAGTAGAAGTGGTCGCCATTGCTGAAACCGGTTGGACAGGTCATCATCATCATCATCAATGCTGTGTAATTTATCAAATAATTATTAGCATGATATTATCAAAGTCCCTAGTCTGAAAAAGAAGCGCAACTTCAATAAAATTCCTAAGTGGGCATTTCTACAGAAACAGTGTTTTTTTTGTCTGGCCTCATAAACCGCCTTTCAAGACTAGATAAAAATTCCAAAAAGAAATACACATACTCCTTTATGTATATACTTATTGGAGAACATACAATTTTTTCCGTAGTTATATTCGTTTTTACAAAAATAATTTATGAAGTCTTGAAATTGGTGAAATTTCGTTAGTTTACCCCTGTCCCGTTGCCGAAATTATAAGAATTTTGTTTTGTAAAATAATAAGTCGCACAGATTTCTTTAATGTTTTACTGTTCACGTTTGGAGAGAAATATAGTGAAGAGGTGTAGCTCATGAAAATTTCATTAAATGTATATTTGGATATCCTTTCAAATATTCAAAAATTAGTCCCACGCGATAGCTTTTTTCAATGTTTCTCATATTACGTTGAATATTTCATGAAATATTTATAATTTGCATGTTGTCAATAGATTCACGTAAACTAAGCATTGTTCCCATGAGGACAAATTGAGTAAAATTGCGTAATTTTACAGATTTTTACGATTTTCAATAGGTTGATTATGGTGCCGATTTTTGGTGCAGGGTGTTTTCTCAACTCCGGATCGTCAATATTTTCCAAACTATTTATGTATATGAGTTTATTCTTTGCCTGAATATAGTTCGCCTGAATATAAGTACAGAAGTCTTAATAAGTTTGTCGCAAGTTAAAAAGAAAATGAGATTTTCCTGATAGTACAACATTTTCTCAACTCCGTAACCTCAACTCCGTGTACATTTTGTATCCGGAGTTGAGAAAATTGCACACGGAGTTGAGACTTTAAAACTAAATTAAACTTTTTTTAGCACTTAATATTCAAATAATAGTTTATATAGTATAGTAATGCACAGGAATATACATTTGCCGTTTTCTAATAGTTATTTTCACGATTTTACATTAGCTACATCAAATTAACAAAACAGCAAAAACATTCAACTAAGTGTTTGCAAATGTGCTGTTTGTAACTCGACTTGATTTTTTGGTTCCTTTTCTTTACTTTCAATATTGTTTTACCTTAATATTACTCTGAAAATTTAAATAATTTCGAAAATTCTCAACTCCGTGAACAATTTTCTCAACTCCGTGACCAAACAAATTCTAAATCTGATTCTAGTGAAGCAATTGGTGGCAAATTAGCACCATTTCATCAAACACATTTTTTGGCAATTTTTCATTCTTGTTTACACCAGAAAAGGCGATAACAAAATTTGTTCACGGAGTTGAGAAAATTTCACCGCAGCTGTAGAAGTGCCCAAGTACTTATCTTGTCACGCAAACACTGTCCTCAGCTTACATTTTTTGGTATTATCTCCAAGTAAGTATTTTCATAAACTAGTTGTCTTTCTACGTTTGCTAATTCAAATTTATTTTTTTAGATCTGAAAAAATTCAACAGGTAAATCCGAAAGTATGGGCAAGGAACATGGATTATAAGCTTTATTTTCTTTCTTATAGAAGTAATATTTTTATTTAGAAAGTGGATAGATAGATGGATAAAACTTTTATTTATTATTGTGTGGCGCTATTTTTGCACAACTAACCTTAACTATCATTACTAACTCGAATATTTCTGACTTATCTGTAAAATCTCCTCAGAGACTTCAGTACTAAATACTTGCTTTAAGTTTGGCTAACAATCTTAACTTGGTTTGTAGTTAGTTTCGTAATAATTCACTGCGTTAATTTCCTTGACAATATTATAACAAATAGACCTTCTCTTGCTTCCAGTTTGTGTACAAGTTAAGCTAAATTCTAGGTATTTGTAGATAGTTATGCAAAGTTACAAGATTGTCATCAAAACTTTGAGCAACAAGTACTTCTCATTTTAGTTTCTTGGATTTCATAATGGGAAATTAAGCTTTATGAGTCCTTATTTTAGGCGACAGCCAGGCAACCTGTCACTATAGTGATACACCACAGTCTTCTGAATGACTCTCAAACTTTTGTTAGATGAGGTGTGAATGGCTGATTTTTACAGCCATTTACTCTCAGCCTACACTGCAAGGGATATAGGCGTGATATATGTAACTAGGTACCTATCCTATTCCAGGTTTTCCTAGCAAACGTTGAGTCTCTTCATGTTTACTACTGGTTCTATTTGTTTGTTTAATATATTTGTACTATTTATATTGTAATTCACATGGAAAAACTTCCTTATCTCGTATATTTAGACATATCAATTGCCGGGTATTTCGCAATACAGTCGCAAATGTGTCGCTTGCCCCGAACCTACCCTTATTGGTATTCCGAGGGAAGGGTCGCCTTTACCTGACAAGTGAACCTAATTTTATTTTCTAACGCGAGCAATACAGGTATAGAATAAAATGTACCTACAGTATAGGTAAAAACAAGTTACAATTTTGTTAAGTTTGAAGGTTTTAACTATTTTTAGTACCTAGGTTCCTGTAATCATCGGGTTTTTTTATTAAGAACTTCGTGCTTATTATGACGATATTTTATTAATTTTTCAGTTCCTACTTCGTTAGGTTTTCAAGACGCCAATAGCAACTTTATTTTTGAGTTCTTGTTTTCCGCATCAAATGTTCTGAAACTAGGTAAGTACTCCTGCAAAAATACAGTTTCCGGTCCCTGGTGACGTTAGACGTGAAGCACAATTTAGCCGAAATGCACAATCAAGTCAGTTTATGCGAGCAAAACAAGATTTTGGCCGGCGTCTGTACCAGGGCGGCATGGACCGAGAACTGGCAACGTTTTAAGCGCACAGGTTCGGCGGGCGTGTGATTTGAAAATATCTTTGAGTTTTGAATGATTTGAAAAAAAAATTACTCGCCAAGCTTAAAAAGAGAAAGCCAGCATTACCTAGTCATACTATAGGTATTAATTAAATTTTTGTCGCTTTTACTGCACTATATGTATTTAATTTATCATAGGTACATCATTATTTGTGCTTCTGTAATAGAAATCTGCTGGATTTGCTGGCTTGTATGCTTTACAATAAATTTAGAAAACAAGCAGATGTATTATAGAACAAAAACCCGACTGCGGTCATTTTAAAGTTGTACCTATTTTGCGATAAAAATCCGCCATCTTAAATTTATGAATTTTTAATATAGCCAGTGTCACTCGCGCTGCTGAGACGAATCTAGCGACACCTCATATGTCAAAATCCGACTATCCGTTTGGGCTGCAGCCCGCGAAAAAGAATTTACTTGTCCACATACCTACATACATACATACATACTCTCGAAAACATAACCCTCCTTCTGAAGCAGTCGGGTAACTAGCCAGTTTTCATTTACGGAAGTAAAGTAAAGTTGCACGAAAGTTTTGATAGATCCGAAGGTTGGACCAGCTAGACTGTGTTATTTACTCACCTTCAACTGTGTTGTTGTGTCACTTTGGTTCCCTGTCAAATTGTACACTTTCGGTTACAGCCAACTCTCAGGGCAGCAGCATCGCCGGGAGTTGGCAGCGGCCCAGAGTCGTGTCCGCGACGTCGATACAATGCCGATATGGCCTCATGGCTCTGCTTGCTGCGAGCGAGCCCCCCCGCGTTATGCTGCCCTGGTACAATAAGCGTGAAACTTAAGTGACAGTACGGTCGTTCGAATAAGCCATATTTGCCAGTTGTCAAATATGGCCTATTCGAATGACGGTAATATAGAAGGTATGCCAACAAAGAAAAATAAACTTTATGTCATAGCATAACCATTTTGACAGCTGTCAAATACGGCCTATTCGATTGACGGTACTATAGAAGATATTTCAATAAAGAAAAATAAACCTTATATTATAGCATAAACATGATTTTGACAGCTGTCAAATATGGCCTATTCGAATGACCATACTGTAGTACAGCTGGGTTGTGCTTTGGTTTCCTGTCGAATTGTACACTTTCGGTGACAGCCAGGCCTCAGGGCAGCAGCATCGCCGGGAGTTGGCAGCGGCCCAGAGTCGTGTCCGCGACGTCGATACAATGCCGATATGGCCTCATGGCTCTGCTTGCTGCGAGCGAGCCCCCCGCGTTATGCTGCCCTGGTACAATCAGAGCGTGGAACTGGAGCTTAGTCCAGCTGGTTTGTTCTATCTACTAGAGTGCCCGACACGCTCTTGGTCCGATTCCACCCACATGTGTCATTAAAAGTGACAGTTTTGTCCTAAAATAGTCTAAAAAGTGACAGTTGCGTCCTAAAATGCTGTATAAATTGCCATGTGTCATAAAAAGTGTAATTTGGGTCCTATAATGATCATGTATCATTAAATGTGACATTTGAGTCCTAAAATGGTCAAAAAAATGACATGTGTCATTAAAAGTGACAGTTGCGTCTTAAAATGCTGTAAAAAGTGACATGTGACATTAAATGACATTGGACTAACTTAATTAGCACGTGTCATTAAAAGTGACAGTTGTGTCCTAAAATGGTATATAAAGTGACATGTGTCATTATTAAACGTGACATTTGGGTCTAAACATGATCATGTGACATTTGGGTCCTAAAATGCTGTATAAAGTGTTATGTGTCATTAAAAGTGACAGTTGCGTCTTAAAATGCTCTATAAAGTGCCATTTGTCATAAACATTTTCTACCCTCAGCCGCAGCCAGGTCTCAGGGCAGCAGCATCGCCGGGAGTTGGCAGCGGCCCAGAGTCGTGTCCGCGACGTCGATACAATGCCGATATGGCCTCATGGCTCTGCTTGCTGCGAGCGAGCCTCCCCGCGTTATGCTGCCCTGGTACAATCAGAGCGTGGAACTGGAGTTTACAGTACGGTCGTTCGAATAGACTATATTTTACAGCTGTCAAAATCATGACATGTTCCTTAGTATGGTTTTGACAGCTGTCAAATATGGCCTATACGAATGACGGTACTATAGAAGATACGTCAACAAAAAAAATTTACTTTATGTTATAGTATTAACATGATTTTGACAGCTGTCAACTATGGCCTATTCGAATGACGGTACTATAGAATATATGTCAACAAAGAAAAATAAACCTTATGTCAAAGCATTAACATATTTTGACAGCTGTCAAATATGGAATATTAGAATGACCGTACTGTAGTCCAGCTGGTTTTTGTCACTTTGTTTCCCTGTCAAATTGTACACTTTCGGTGACAGCCAGGTCTCAGGGCAGCAGCATCGCCGGGAGTTGGCAGCGGCCCAGAGTCGTGTCCGCGACGTCGATACAATGCCGATATGGCCTCATGGCTCTGCTTGCTGCGAGCGAGCCTCCCCGCGTTATGCTGCCCTGGTACAATCAGAGCGTGGAACTGGAGCTTAGCCCAGCTGGTTTGTTCTACCTACTAGAGTGCACAACACTCTCTTAGCCGGATTCCACCCACATATGTTATTAAAAGTGACACGTGTCCTAAAATGCTCTATAAATTGACATGTGTCATTAAGTGACATTTGTGCCCTAATGGTCTAACACGAGTTTTCTTAACACTCAACAAGTAGAAAATAATAAAGATAATTATGCTTCATTTCGATAAACACAAAAAATTGGTAATATCCCACTTCAAAGCAGAAACAACAAAACTTTTATATTATAACAAAGGCAAATAAAGAATTAACAGTAGTTTTTTGTATAAAATAAAATAATTCATATCAAAGAGAACTACGCTCCAGTAAGCAAATTGCTTATTCGGATGTAAAAGTCGGCCCATAGGTAAAAAACAATACACAGAGGAAAAATCACGCTTCACTTCACAATAACTGCCAAAAACCATTTATGGTAAAACATTTAAACGATATAAAATACAACAATGTAAATGTAATTATTCGTTTTTTAAATAATGATCAGCTGTAAAACATTTTGCCGTATGGTGCCGGCTTAGAATAGCATCACCCCATATCTTCCAACTTTTATCAGGAGTGATGTAAATGGCCGTTTTTATAGCCGTTTACGCTCTGCCTACTCCGCAAGGGATATAGACGTGATATATGTATGTACATCTAGTACAAAGAAAGTAGCAAACAAATTACTCTGAGTTAAGCCCAGAACCGTTCCCAGGTGAGTTTCTCAAGTGAGTTTGGTATTCCTCATTCACAACGGTACTCGATCCCTTGCGAGTTGTGCATTGGTACTATTGCCAGCAAATGCACCTACACATTTGTGGGACCGACTCATACTGCTTCCTTCAGTTTTAATAAGGCCCGCATTTGTCTGCTCTCTCACCTGTTGGTGAGTAATGATGGAGACAATAATGTTAAAACATGCTTGCCTAGGTAGTGCCTATACACTCTTGCCTTGAAAAGGCCCAAGTTCTGGAAACAGATCTGCCATTAGGGAATTCCACTCCTTAGCCGTTCGCATAATGAAAGTTGAAGAAAATCCCTTTACCTTTACAGCCACAACAGTCCACTGCTGGACAAGAGCCCTCCCTTCTCAGGGGGTATTGCCCCGCTTGGCAGGCAGATTGGCGAGCGAAGTGCAAAATGTTTTAATCATAAGGAACGCTCCTGAACATTCAATGGATAACAAACCCTTAGTCGCTTTACACGACACCCACAGATATAATTGGGGTGATGCTATTCTAAGCCTGCAACACACGGCATTTCTTGTTGGTCCCTTAACATTTAAGGGATCATCCTCATACTGGTTTTTCTTAGTATTTGTATGAAAAACCAGTATTAAGCGTGTCCCTTAAACGGGTAGGTGGATTTGCTGGCCATAGTACCTTTTGACGAGCTCGTTCCAGTAGTCATTAGGTATGTAAATATACGACCCTATCTTCCCTGTTCCTTCATTTGTAAGAATTGGTTCGGGTTGGAGTGTAGAATAGAAGAGAATCACATGTAATGTCCGATCGTGCATTATTTTTGCAAAACGTATACCGACTGAAGATCCGCGAGCTTAAATTAGTAACCTAACTAAAAGATGCTAAAAGTATGACGCAAATCACGTAGGGATTTGCGATAAGATAAATTTCCTACGTGAAAATACGCTAGAGTGTAGCTTTCGCTACACAACGCTATCGCATGCGTTAGAAAAATGCGATATTTTACCTTATTTTCACACTAATACGGTTTATGTTAAACGGTATAAAAGATGCATCCACTAGCGCTGCGCAACGCACAACGCTCTGTGTTGACGGATGCGTCTGTCAAACCGTATTTGTTTGGGAATAAGGTCGAAATTCGCATTGCCCTAACATATGCGTTACACAGCGTTAAAATAGCAAAGCAACAGACGCAACGTGTGATACCCGTCATACCTTACGATGTAACTAACCTTTCTGTACGATCCTCAGGGATCGTATTGATGATTGACTTGACAGGAGTTGGCTCGACAGCGCGCCACCGCTCATGGACACGGTCGGGTATAGACTGACGGGGCAGACCTTGTCCCCACCCCACCGTAGCGACGTATGCGCACGAGACGCTGACAGTCAATACACTTACTCATTTGACTACAATAGTCAATAGACTTACTCTATACACTACATCCCTTTCTTGTTTTAGTTTTGCTATGGTTTCCTCGACAATCAAATCCAATAAATAATATTTTCTAAAACCGTTTGTAATAAATTATTACTTTTCTAACCCCATATTAAACTGAGTTGCATATTTTCATAATATTCAATAGTTTACTTTACTAGTGGAATAAAGCATATTCAAATAGATTATTGTAAACATACTTATGTAGGTTTCCATTTATGTTGCAAATAAATAAATAAAAGTATAAATTCATTACATCTAAACTAACTAAGTATTTAGTCTATTACCTTTTCCCCCTCCTTCGTTTTAATTTTTTTTTCATGTTTCAACTATATTGGTATTTTAACTAGCGATCGGCTTAGAATTCAATATATAATTTACCCGATATACCTAATGTTGCTTGTGTAAAGAAAACAAGTCCTTATTCTCCTTGAATTAGGGACATGTTATTTTGCTTGACTCAATTTGCAGTCATTGAGATCTGTAGGGGATTAATGCTTAGATACTTTTTATCATCGATAAAAAAGATACGTATCGATAAATGTTTTGTACTCGCATAAGGCATTATTGACTAGTTCTATTGTTATGATTTTGCAGCTCAGTTCAACTTACAGTAATAATATTATGATAATTCGGTATTGTATTGTACATTAAGTGAGGAACTGGTAAAATTGACACTGAATTAAACCAGTTGAATATTGAAAGTAATTCAACTTATTTTTTCGTACTGATGCAAAAAATGCGAAAACTGAAGATAATTTAGATACGTACTTAAATAAATAGGCACTATCCTTTAAAGAGGAAATTGATTTTCTGCTAGTTTGCTTAGTGAATTTATTTTTACCCCAAAAGTTATCAATTTCGTATTTCAAAATGTAATTTAAAATTAAATAACTTTTCGTTCTATTAGAATAGTTGCAATTAAACACTTATTATTATTAACAGAACAAAATTTATAAAAATAAATAAGTAGGTAAGTACACTTATGTATGATATTGATATCACTTAAAACCAAATATTAAATTATTTGCCAGTGCTGATTGATGATATAATTATCTCCATAAGTCAGCAAAGGTAGTGTAGGTTTATGAAACTTATTATATCACTCACCAAACATAAGACAAGTCTTTACAAGTTGCTAATGCAGCCACTGGATACGCCTTAAATTACTAATATTTTATTTATATTTACACTATAAATCAGCTGCCCTCTTTACAACTGAGTAAAGATCAGACTGTCTAAACCTGTAGTTTAGAAATTACTTACCTATATGTACTTAAACACTGGAAGTTGTCAGTTCATAGTTCTCAGTCGTAGACTGTAACCCACAAAAGGTATGCGCTTTCACTGGATAGGTATATCGCGACACAAAACTGCATAATGAGAAATTATTTTGAATTGTGTAAGCTTACCCTCAATTTGCTGACGATTTCTAACGCAGTCACCGTTGCATAGTCTCTATACCTGTAGCAGACTAATTACATAGCAATGTACAATGTTAATGTATCTAAATGTACTCCATCTGACTGTTATCGTCGCATGTGGTCCATCTTCTTCCCCTTTTTTTTTCGACAACAACATAACGACAGTGGAAAGGCTATATCGCTTACCCGCCAATTTGGTAGTTTGGAGAAAACCACGATTAAAGTTTTATTTTTACTTAAAAAATTCATATCTTTTTTTCTATTGACATTATAAAGATAAAATAAAAATTATATTTTTTTATTTATGTGTTTTGTATATCTACATTGTTCAATTGTACTTTGCATCGCCGGTTTACGAATTAAGTGTCGCTTAAGCGATAATTACTTGATTCTTAAAAATGTACAGTCAAGCAAAAATCGCTAAACGACCAAGACATTGTACAAATACTGAAAAAGCTAATGACTAATATAAAATAATACTGGATTCACAATACATTTTCGATTACTAACTAACCAAATTTATAAGTAAAGAGAGTATAAATTTGTCTAATAAATACCAATTACTCATATTTTAACTAAGAAAAATGGCCTTATGAAGTAATTAATTTTTATATTTTTCAAAATTATTACTAACTAGTCGGTATCCGTAAACTTCCTTTCGCTTCGTTCCTTACACTGCTAACTCCGACTTGTTGATTGGGTGGTTCGTCAGTCCATTTTTTAGAAAGAGAAGCATTTTAGCATCTCTATACCTTAACTGAGCCATACTGAGCTCTCTGATTTCCACATTACGATTTTAAATCTCTTTGTACTAGCAAAAGCGCCCTATCATTTGATCAACTTCAATTATGGAGCCGTTTACATATTTACTATCATTGATGCGAAATAATGGGTATTTACATGAGGTACCTTCCTTCTCCATAACAGAACTTTGATGTCTACTGTCTTTCTGTAGTAGAAACGGTCCATCATGATGATAAATTTTTGCTTTGGAGCTAATTGCGTATGTTTAATAGTTTAGTTAGATGGGCTATTGATGTTCAGTGCCAATTAAAGCAGTCCATCATGCCATGCTAAACAACGTTTGCTATTTCTTAAAATTTGGGTGATCTTCTGGTTATTCAAACAGGTCCTCCAGAACCTACTCGTATAAATGGTTCCTCATGCTGATAAAAGTTTACTTTTAAACCATTTTCAAATCTGTTACCTATAGTTTAGCCGAGCTTCGGGTTCCACATCAAGGACTCTCAAGTGGCCATCGCCAGCAGAAGGGGCCATCGTGCTGATCACCTTTTTTTTTGGATCTATTTCTCTATGTTTAGCTGGGCTCCTGTTGGTCTACATAATGTACATCAGACCTTCTATGTCAGCAGAAGCGTCCCATCAAGTTGTTCAACTTTTGCTTTAAAGTCATTTCCGTATCGCTTTTAGTTTAGCTGGGCTCCTGGTAGTCAACAGTGGGAACTCCAACCAGACCCTTGATATCCATGTGATAGTAGAAACAGACCATCAAGCTACAAACTTTTACTTTTAGCTATTGCTGTATCTCCTATCCTACAGTTTAACTAGGCTTCTATTCAGAAAGAAAGCGCCTAAAGAGGAGTTGGAAGATCGAAGACTGATTCAAAGATTGCGACAAGCGGGACAAGGCTGCATTTGACATCGATTAAAGAAGTTGGAAGTAGCTTACTGAGGATAGGGATGAATAGAAAGAGCGTGTATTTGATGTGCGTGAATCTCACGATGATGCCTAGGTATTTCTCTGGTTTCACTAACAAAGGGCAGAAATTGCCAGCCTCCAATTCTACCTTCACTTGTATTGGCTTGTGTAGCCATGTAAAGTCTTTCCTCTGACACTGAATAAATCGTATGTCGCAGGCGTTTGAGGCCAATGATGATAAGCCAGAGAGGTGGCAAGCTGATACGAAAGGGCGAAAAATGAGGTTGACCTCAAAAGTTATGAATTCGGCATAGTTTTGTAAAAGATATACCCCCTCTAGATAATAACGCCTCTCATATCATGGTTTAAATCTCTGGTGGAAGGTACCTCTATATCCTGAAGAAACAACCGTGCCATTCATTGTCTGAGCACTGAGGCCTACACGCCACCATACTTAACCGACGTGGAAGTCTCAGACAACAACTGACTCCGGACTCAAGTCGGCCGAAGTAAAGAAAATATGTGTAAATACCTTTCAGAAAGTGCCTGCCAGTGTGGTATAATATCACCTTTATCTATGACATATATTTCTGTCTTGCCCCACGTGCTCTACTACCTTCACACGCGAGGACCTGGAGAAAGCAATACTATTTGTGGCTCAGTATTGGTAGAAATATATTTATAGCTCCCTAATTGAGTGAAGAACAAGACTAAGCTCTACTAGTCTAGTCTAGTCTACATCGGGTACTCCAAAACTTTAATTTCTGTTGAAGCAGCCCATCAAACTGAACAACTTGTACTTTGAAGCCATATAACTGTAGCTCTTATAGTTTAGCTTGACCGCCTTATGGTTTACATCAGATATTTCGAACGTTCGATGTCTTTTATTCTTATTTATAACCGGGTTCGAAATAAATTTAAAACAAGTTATTGACTGGTTAAGAATATTAATTTACTAACCTCACTATATCTCATTAGAAGCAAGCAGTAAATCTGGTACAAATCCAAACGAAATGAAAGCACAAACAAACACAACTTTTTAATCACACGCGATTTAACAAACACGTCCTCAATATGGCGCCTACAGCCGAGTACTGAGCGGTAACCGACGAGTTTTGACTTGTTCGGCGCGATCACGTGGTCTTACGCACACAAAAATATGCGGGTACTTTTCTTTCTATCACTTTTTTATAAACTAAAATTGCGTAATAGAAAAAGTGTCTTGCATTATCATTCAAATTTAGACTTAATTGCGTGCTAAACACTAAAGAAGCGCCTTTTACTTTCACTAATTAAAAAAATAAATCTTTATTTCTTCCATAATTTCGCTAAAACATCAATGAATGACGCAAACACAAACACGTAAATGTTACGTATTGATCAACTTGGAATGAAATGCTGCGAGCATTATCGCTAAAGCGCCGGTCTGTTAGCCTTTAGCGTTCGAATAAAAATCGCTTAACTACCATTGACCATATTATTGCAATAATTTTAATTCACTTCTCTCCATAAAAAAGTAGTAAAAGAGAAATCAAAAACGCTAATACTTCTAAACATCAGATTCAACAACCTATTAAGGGGTGTAAACGCCGTTCGTTCAAAAACACGAAAATTACGTCGCTTCAGCGATATGACCTATGACAAATTATTAAAAATTGAGCCGCTTAAGCGCCACAAAAGTGCTCCGATTTGCTTGAAACCTAAATAGATCGACGCAGAAAAAATCGCTGATTCTCGTGATATATATAACTTATTTTCGACCAAGGTGGCGGTTAAGCGATTTAGCCTTTCCACTGTCGATAATGAATCCAAACTGCACGAATCGAAATAAAAGATGCATGGTTTCTTATTTATTCTGAACGAAAAATCTATGAATATTGTAGGAAGGTAACCTGAAGACTTTTACCCCAGAAAAGTTACTTGAAATTTGTACAATATCTATTGGTCAGGTACCAAGCGCAGAAGGACGCCTTAAAACAGAGTCAATAAACAGTAATATTCAATTATTCAATTATTTATTTCTTTGTAGGAATGTACAAGATTCTCTTAAAGAAAGTCATATTCTAATACAATCTTAAAAAAGAGAAAATTTCTAGTGCAAAATTTTCTCTTTTTTATAACAGTTTGAGTTCCTACTCTAAACGCGGCTCAGGCGGGATAAAAAAATAAAAATAAAGGCACTGCCTCGGGGCTGGCCAGGCCAACCACACAGCATGCAACTTTATGCCTCAATGAATGACAATTAAATGGAGTAACATTCTGTCAAAATTTTAAAACGGAGTTACATTTGTATGGTTAGCCGGACCCCCTGGACAGGAAAACCGCCCAAAAACCTGCCCAGAAGTGCACCTATTCTAAAATCTACAATATTCATAGGCCCTAAGCTACCCTAGCTAACTTAGAAAATAAATTAATAGAATAGCCAAAAACGGCTCACAAAATAAAAATAAAAATTACAGTAGATTATTCTAACTGTTTTGTCTTTAAAATATACTTTAAACATTTGAGCAATTAAATAACATAGCAAAAAAAAGATAAAATAGTAGATTTACAGTAAATGTAAAAAATACATGTCAAAAAAATAATAAAATTAAAGAATAATATGAAAATGTCGCAGCCAACTGGCCAAAAACGCTGTGTAATAAAACAACCAGTTGTTCAATCAAACGCCGCCATCCAACCAAACAACTAAACATTCATCAGCTGAGTGGTTGAAGATAACATTCTACACTACAGCTGTATGACGGTTAGCCAACTGGCTAACGTTCAATTTGCTAGGGTAGCCATGTGTGTTAGGGCATATTCACATATACGCGGGCTCCACGCGCGTTATTATAATGTCACACGCGCAGCTTACGCGTTGCGAGTCGCAAACGCAAGAGCAACGCATGATTTGCAAGGGCACGCGCAGAGCCCGCGTATGTCTGATTCTGTGATCTGAAAGTAAGCCAATAAAAGTAAAGTAAAGCAAGTAAGCTAATATTCAAACTATAGCGGAATCCGGGTGGGTACGTGAGTACCGGAAGTCCGGAACTCAATTACTTGATATTTGTACGTGCCCACGTTCCACAACGGTTTGCATAGGGCTTTACTAAATTATTCTTAACTACAGCGGAATCCGGATCGGTATTTGGGTAGCGGAACTGAATCTTTTGACAATTAATTGTACCAGCCAGAACACCGCGAATAGATACCTATACACTACGAAAATAGGGAATTGAACCCGCGACGAAAATCCAAGGCATGGCAACTTCGCGGTCATACAATATGCGATATAATAGGTATCATGATTCACACACCTACCTGTATTACGTCATATCCTGAGTGAAAATCATAGGAACCTACAGCAACCATTGATCCAAAATGTCGTTTGATTTGATATTTTATATTCTGCAACATTTCGTAATAGGTACCTCTCATTCAGACCCACTTGTTTCATCCTCCACAAACACACTATTGAAGGTAACTCATCATATTTCAATAACTAGGTGGAAACCCTCGGTTTCATTCGCAGCTGTATTTACTACTTACATGACTTCCTGTTGCAAAAAGTTGCCTTTGTCACCCTCCTGCTTCGCAAATCACTAGCTTTACTTTCAATATTGTTTTTATTTACACCTGCTTTGATGTGACGGGAAAGAAGGACAAACAAACACCATTCTCCATAGTGAATTACATAAGTAATTTATTGGGTGTTCTTCGACTTGGTCCCACACGATAGAAGAAGAATAAGTATGAATCATCATTGTAGTCCTCGTCTACCTAACGCTATTCCAGGCCCTGCTGTGTACTTACAGAAACATAAACGCACACATACAATATATATATGTATACCAAATGATCAGTTTTCGCTTTTGAAACAATTACCATTCATCAATTAAATGGTCAGTCTTACCTGTTTGCCCAACCTTGTAGGTACCAATTTAACTGCTATGAGAATACTTTAAATTTCCATTGATTTCAATCAAGTCTTACCTGTTCTTATCGATTGAACGATCAAGTTATAACTATACCTGCTTTTATCGATTTAACGATCAGGTCTTTACCTGCTACCATCAATTAAATGATCAGGTAATAACTATTCCTGCTTTTATCGATTTAACGATCAGGTCTTTACCTGCTGCCATCGATTGAACGATCAGGTTATAACTATACCTGCTCTTATCGATTTAACGATCAGGTCTTTACCTGCTACCATCAATTAAATGATCAGGTTATAACTATACCTGCTTTTATCGATTTAACGATCAGGTTTTTACCTGCTACCATCGATTGAACGATCAGGTTATAACTATACCTGCTTTTATCGATTTAACGATCAGATCTTTACCTGCTTTCATCAATTAAATGATTAGGTAATACTTATACCTGCTACCATCGATTAAACGATCAGGTTATATCTGCTTCCAAATGAACGACACAAACAGAGACCTTTCTTCAAATACCTACTTTTAAGTATTTGTATTATTTTTTCTTCATGAAACACACTTCTAAATAGAATATTTACAAATGCATTGTACTTTGTACTATATTGAACTGATTTGCAATTTTGTTCATAATACAGTGAAATAAAGGCAGCTTTTATTGTTAAAATATAAGTAATAAATTATACCATACAAATTAAAATAAATAAATTCTGTTTTAGGTTTTAATACTGTACACTGAAATTATTTTGCCTATGATTCAATTAACTTTTCGCTCTGCCAATTTATGTTATTTTACTTTTAATATTTGATTATATGTGCGTAGTTTTCACACAGGTACATACCTGTATTTGTATTTGGTGGGACATATTTTTATTCACTAATTACTAAAAATAGGTGTTTGAGTAAAATTCAGAACTGTTAGAGACATACACATCAAAATATTAAACTTTTTATACTTAATTGAGACATGGATATAAGCAGTGAATCCTCATAGCAAATATTTTATATCAAAATATAGTTTGATATAGTTTTCTTTGTATTTGGCTTTTGATCTAAATAATTAATGTTATGCTATGTTTGGTCAATGAAATCTTTCAATTACTTGTGTGTTAAACTAACAACAGGATATGTTTTTTTTTAAATATTGCTTATATGACTGTACTTGCCTATAAAGTTATCAGCTAGGATTATTTTTTATAAAATATAAAGGAAAATGCCCATTACTTGTCCATGAAATTGTCTCGCATCAAAATGAAAATTAAAGCAATATGTAATATCCCTCATTCTAATGTAGAATAGCTACTGCAATAGTTGTACAAAACAGGGAAATTAACTTATTCTCAAAGGTCTTACTAACATTAGGTATTTTTACCAAAGATTTACTGTGGTGTGAAGCTTTTTTGCACTGTTTGCTTCGGTATAGGTAACGATAACGATTTAAGAACGAAATACTCGATATACAGCGAAATTTCAGGACTTTTGTTTCTTCCGATTCCCAACTTTAACATTTAATAACTTCAGAACTACTGTCATAATTAAATTATTTTCAGTTACAAAATGTTAAGCAATAATTAAACTTTATAATTATTTAACTTTGGCTTTGATGCGAGGCCTGCAAGTAGTGAGGAAAGCAATGGAAGAACATCCATAGATGAGTGGGCATGATCCCTTGATTTTCTTTTTTATATTTTTGATAGAATAGCATTTCATTATTAGTAGTATTTTAATACAAGGCGCTGTTTAAATGTATTAAGTGCAGTTCAAATAAGATCGCAAATATTCCTTTGAGTTTTTTTTTGTTTTTCGTTTATATACTAAGAACAGGTGGGCATGAACTGGAAGATTATTATGTATGCCACATAAACAACAACGTAGAATCTAATCATGTCGCTGTACAGTAAACACTCGGCTAGAAGGTAGATCTATAACGAGAGGTAGCAACTCCGTTTAAAACACGTCATACATACATCATCGGTTGCACTTACAATTGTAGGTATATAACTAAATAATGACGTTCCGAAAAGGTAGGTTAAAGTACGGACTAAATGATTATACCTACCGCTGTGCTCACTATGTAACTTATGAGATCTCAATCGTAAGTAATATGATGTAATAACATAATCTGTCACATACCTGAATATTTCTCCGCTTCTAGCACTTAAACATGACATTGACATTTTAGTGTAACTGAATGCTCTGAATAGTTATTCGTTTAATCTATCTGAACTGTGTCTGCGTCGGCGCCTCACTTTCACCCCTTTCTTTCCGCGCTTTTCACCTTCGCTATCAGAATTCTCATGAAACCGCTAAAAATCTCACAATTTTAACTATATTCGACAGAGAAAGTGTAAGATAATGCGCGACACAAAACTCGTATGGAATACCTACATTTAAAAAGTGATCATAACAAATAGTGATAACTGTATTTTTTTTGTATAGCTTTGGCTACTGGGCCTTTAAGCGCTGTGTGATAGGTGTTGTGGGTGTACTAAATGATTATTTTGCTGGATATTTTCAGACAGGCGTGTTAGACTAAGCATTATTTTGCTGAATGTTTTCAGACAGGTGTTTTAGACTAAGCATTATTTTGCAGGATACTGTCAGACAGGCGCTTTAGACTAAGCATTATTTTTCTATATGATTTCAGACAGGCGTCTTAGACTAAACAGTATTATTACGGATTTTGCTGAATTTTGATTATCAGATACCGTGAAAACTTACAAGAGTTTGTTAACTTTATTAAGCGTATTTTAGTCAAGTTTTCGATATGTAACGTAGTATTTAAAACACTTGTTAAAATTTGGCTTTCGCCAAACGATTCAGTGCCAATGACTTCCATCTAAGGTCTTTTCATAGGACATAAAATCAATACTTTAGCTTATAGCAAAAGATAGATGGTTCATCGCTCCTGAAGCAACAAACAACAGTTACAGCTATAGCAGAAATACTATTACTATTAATATTTTTGTAGGAAATTTTCCATCAAAGAATTACTTTTTTGCACGTTCAATATTTTTTGAATTTCAATTATTATTTTTACTCCCTAGCCATTCCCTTCCTTTTCAAAAGGAAAAATATTGCACTTTACTCACGGTTTTCCGATTTATCCTCGTCGCCATGTACGATCCTCAGGGATCGTATTGATGATTGACTTGACAGGAGTTGGCTCGACAGCGCGCCACCGCTCATGGACACGGTCGGGTATAGACTGACGGGGCAGACCTTGTCCCCACCCCACCGTAGCGACGTATGCGCACGAGACGCTGACAGTCAATACACTTACTCATTTGACTACAATAGTCAATAGACTTACTCTATACACTACACTTTCGTTCACCTGAGTTTGTTTATAGAAGTTGTATTACGGTTTTCCAGGGCCCAAAGTTCTTTTTTACTATGCAATTTTTATAGAAACTAGAAAAATTCCTAAGATTACCTATAACTCTATTTGAATAACACTGGCTGAAAGGCGAAAAATTACATTCTAAAAGCTACAAACTATAGTTTTACTACGAAGAATAATCAAATAACAGAAGGGTCTACAATAATGCTACGACGTAGCAAAAACAGGAAAATCGTAGCAACAGTTGGATTAATGAAGAGATAGCGGGCAGCTAAAGGAAAAACAATCTCCAGCTACATTTTTACTTGGAATTCACTTAATTTATCATTTGACGACTGGGAATAAAAGATGAATCGGTATTTGAACAGCTAAGGTAAGAAACACACGCGATAGGAAAACCGACATAATGTACATTTGTGCGTTGTTTTTGCGCAACGCTATTGCCTGCGTTAGGAAAAAGCGATTTTCCACCTTATTTTTATAGACATACGATTTATATCGGTGCGCGTCGCACAACGCTGCGTTTACGGATGCGACTATCAAACCCTTTAACATAAACTGAATGGGAATAAAGTCGAAATTTGTATTTTCCTGTTACGCAGCGCAAAAATATCGCACAAACGGACGTTACGTGTGATTCTCGCATCAGTGTTTTAAATTCATTTTATCTACACTCAGTTCGTAATATTCGTTTTACAGAATCGAAAGTACGAACGTAATGAACTGCATTACGAATATACAGCCTTTAAAAAAAACTTTCATACTACTGGCAGCTACATAAAGTAACTCGATTTCTAGTATTTGAAAAAAAATTAAACGAATTGACCCTGTTGACAAACGAATTGAAATTGTAATCTGTTGCAATTTGACACTGGCCATCAGTAAGTCAAATGAAAAAAAAAAACAAGTGTCATCTGCGGCGGGACGACATTTGAAATTATGAGGACTTATTTATTATTAAATCTTTGCTTCAAATCATTTTTCGAATTAAAATTCACCGATAAATGCTATTTAATTTTAAAAGTTGTTCAGTTTTTATGAGCCTCCATTTTAACGTTTAGTTAAAAAGTTACTTATGTACAAAAGTCGTTCAGTTGGTGGTTCAGTAGATAGTCTTGCAATCGCCATAGTGCAGTGCGGAGCTTTGAATTATTTTTCATAGTTTTTCTTGTAGAGTGTAGATAAAATAGTGTATGCAACTGCAAATAATTAGGCTTTAGAATGCTCGTGTCAAACTATTATCACACTCGGCTGCGCCTCGTGTGATAAACAGACACTCTCATCCTAAAACCTCTCATTATTAGGCAGTTGCATAAACTACTATTCTGAATCGGCACTCTTAGAAAGTTATTATGACGTACTTACTTAATAGCACTAAAAACGTTATAAAATAGCTTACTATCTATAAACTCGGCGGAAAGTGTTTGCCAAAGTCATATCGCGAAACCTAATCTCCATATGTTTGCTCCAATAACAAACTCGATTTCACCAACTACTAAACACACAAAAACAGGCCAAAACGGAGCATAAGTAGCGTCACATATAACAGCCATCGCCGTCTCCATTTTCATAATGCGAGTGCCAAAAAACCACCTCCAAAATGTGGTTAAACAAATAAATTCGCGCCCAAAAAAGGGCTTCAGGACAAAAAAGTTCCTTCGCAAAATGTACTTCGGGTTGACATAATAAAAAGGGGAGTTTTTGCGCCATCACCGAGTGTGGCCACGATGCGTAGGAATTAGGAAAGGGGTACATCAATCACGTCTACAGCCGATGAGGGATAGGCAGAGCGTAAACAGCTTTAAAACCGGCCATTTACATCACGTCTGACAAAAATTTGAGAATCATTCACCATAGTGACAGGTTGTCACCCTGTGGGTACAATTGCAATACACATCATCTCTCAAATCCCTTATTTGTTTCTTACGACACCCAAGGGAAAGATATGGGGTGATGTTATTCTAAGCCGGCACGGCAACCGTTTTGAACCGTGTTCTAAAGTACCTATGATTTTAAACCAAATATCTCGAAGATGCTGCTCTGATATCCGTTTTCTACATTAGTTTATTTTTAATGTACCTCGTATTTCGTTTGTTTTTGGTGGAAAAAAAAAATAAGTGAAGGTACATAGGTAAATAGGTAACTGTACCTTTGAAAATTACTATAGTAAAGAAAATCGAGTTTGAAACGAGACGTTTTGCACATGCATCACGTGTGTATTCAATAATATTGGTTTGTACTGCCCTCACTTACCCCACTTTGCCCGCCCCTGACCCTTTTCAATGCAGTTACTCTGCTAATGTGCTCCGGACAAGTGTTTGACATTTTCTGTTCCTGCTGTACCAGGGTGGTACTCCTGTCAGAAAACCGACGGTTTTTATTATCGGACGTTTGGTCCAGGGCGGTGCAGTTAGTTACATCCCCTGCCTCTGTCTGCTACCCTGGTAGATACTCCTGTAACAGAGAGTACCCAAGAGGTCATAGAGTTTATAAAAATAACCCGTATAATTTGCTTACTTAGATGGGTAAGCGAATTGTGCTGCTAATGATATTCCTAACAAAAAACCGTCAGTTTTTATAGGGGCTGTTTTTTTCCTGAAATACATGCGAAAGGGCTGTCGGTATGGCCCCGTTTACAGCTATTAGGGTGATGTATCGTCCGATAATCTATTAGTTACGAGCTTTTGTTTGGGGACTCTATGGTAATGCTATCCTGGTATTAGCAGCATATCAACCTATATATTTACGAGATTAACTTATTATTGAAAACATGAAAGACCATATAATTGATCCCTAATATTTGTAAGTTGACGTGCTGCTGCCAGTGCGTACTTTTGACAGGAAACTGGTAGATTTCATAAACGGACTTTTTTCCTAAAAATACATGCGACCGGAAGGGAAGGGCAGTATGAGGGTTGTATGGTATGACCCCGTTTGAAGCTATTAGGCTGACGTGGCCGATAATCTATTACCCCAGGCAGGCTTTTGTTTGGGGGCTGGCGGTGTGGAAAAATACAGCGTTTGGTAAGTGATATGGAGATTAACATGTTTGCACAAAGAGGTTAAGAGAATTAAGTGAAATGAAGTGTCTACGCATTGTATTATTCTGTCTGTAAAATTGTATGACTAAGGATTGTGATAATGTTTTTTTTAAGAAATAAGACTGTAAAAATATTTGATTAGACGAGACAAGATTAGAAAAAGAATTAAAGTTATTCATTCTGAGGTCTTTAATAATAAACCACGGATAATTATAAAATGTCACGATCGAATATCACCTATCATTTGACAAAGCTGTCCGTCAGGTTCGTGCGCGACCTTCCTGCGGGGTACAGACGGTTGGGGGGCGAGTAAGCACGTCATTTTAATATGACGTGCGGCG
Source organism: Phthorimaea operculella (assembly GCA_024500475.1). Lineage (NCBI taxonomy): Eukaryota > Metazoa > Arthropoda > Insecta > Lepidoptera > Gelechiidae > Phthorimaea > Phthorimaea operculella. The sequence continues at coordinate 530,416 of JANFCV010000121.1, forward strand.
CGGATGCGCGCGTTTCCCTTCCCCGCTACACCTCCCGCTACCCGCTGACATCTCCCCTCCCAACGTCTGTCACCCCTAGGGAGGGTCGCGCACGAACTTGCAGGACTATAGGTATTTATTTCGTCTCCAAACTACCTAGTCATATTCAAAAGTCAAACTAGGTAGGTATGTCATATTCAAACGAAAATTTTATTGAAGTACACGTCAATGTCGGCTAGTAAGCCGGCATTTGGTTTAAAACGAATTATAAAAATAAATATCTTAGCTCACAAAAGTAGTCATCTTTAAGGTTGCTTTCAGACATCTAGTCTAGCCGATGGGATTTTTATAGTCACAATTCACAAAGCAATGTGAAAGAATCCATGCACTCGGTAGCTTGTCTGAAAGCAACCTAACTCTAACTCAGTGACGTAACGACCTGCACTTCTATTGTGATTGTGACTACACAATGGGGGGTCTAATTCGTTTGTTTGTGAAAAGATGTCGTCTTTTGTTTCACAGACACTTGCTGACAAAGACCGTGGCGGGATGGAGTTGGAATCTGGCACTAGCTCACCGTAAAGAACATTGTATGATGCAGTATGATGAGATTTCACAAAATGATAGATGGTATTGATAGATTCTTGGTTATTCTTTTAAACAGTTGCGCTGTAAACATACTCACCTGGCTGCAATACGCTGTTTTCCCTAAAAACGAAGATAATTTGGTGAAAATTGCGAGAGATGTAAGAAACTAATTTAACAATCTATAATTACTCTCAAAATATAAAATCCGTGCACAAAAACTATGAAGATAATACTCGATTACTATTATCAAGTTTAGGTATCATTACAAGAGAGTGCATTTCAATCTAAAACAATTTTTTAATCGTTATTCGGCGTTGTATGCTGCCAAAGACTTAAATAGAATAAGAATCAAAATTTGACAGCTAATTCCTTTAAATATATGGAGGCGTACAGCGCCATCTTTCCTCATCGTTAAGTGTAGAGTACGTTTTAATATCACTTTTACCAACTTTCAGGTTATTACCTGTCTTGGTACACGTTGTAAAAATCTGTTTATTCCGCCAAGGTGTCAAGATAGAATCTGACATGCTGTTTCGCCGGAGACAATACCGTTTTGATGATGTACCTTGTACCTTTGACAAAGGGACCTTTGCTGTAAAAACAAGCGAGAGAAAGTTGAGCCAATTTATGCAAACACCTACTTTACTTAGAAAGGGCTCTTCGTAATATTTGTGAAAGGGTTTTTATTTACGTAGGGAAAGTAAACAAAGCAAATTTATTGTACATCAACTTTTTTCGTCAGTCAAGAGAGTACTTTGAAAGATTTTCTCTTTATACTTCTGGCAATTATAGCAAAATATTGATCATTGTTGTATTTTTATTATTGGAATTGACATGGACATCCACCATAACCGTGCTAAACACAAGTGAAGAAAACCTGTGGTACGGTAAATATTAGTAGTTTAGAATAGAGAGTTTGCAGAAGAATCACTCAAAAATCGGATACATTAACGTCATTATGATTGTGAGCCAATTTCAATCCAAGAAATATGACGTTCGTGGCAACCATCTTCATAGTTACCTTGAGTTCCTCTGAGATTCCAGTTATTTCCAGTTAAAGTGTGAGCCATCTGTAAAAGCGCACCGTATGCCGTTACCTTAATTTGTGTTAGTAGGTATAGTCCATTAAAAATCATAGTGTCATGACCTGCCTAAGCGGGAGGCCAACTTTTGCTGGTCACGTAGTATCTAAGAATTAACGACCAGCATAAATTGCCCCCCCGCTAAGGCTGGTCATGTCATTATTTCATGACACTATGTTTATAACTTCCTAAAATGACTTTCCTAATTTAGCGATGACGTCTCTCAAGTAATATACAAGTGTAATGCTGACATCTTCCAGTCTAGACAATAGAGAGCATAGATAGAGAGTAATTAATCTAGACATTCATCGTCGGTCGGTACTAACAAGGCCCGTTTTAGGGTTACTGCCACTTATCTTTATTATTGAGCTTTTTATTGTGTACTGTACAGCGAGATAGTAAAAGTATTTTCAAGAAGTAATAGTAGCAAGTAAGTATCGTACGTACAGTCTTTCATACAGAAGTTTTTAACAATGATAATTATGATACCTACATCAAATAATTCAGTTATCTGTCACTATCACTAAATGACTTTTTAGAATAAAACGTTTGATGATATCTGTACTGAATAAATTCAATTCAGATAAAATGTGTCTATAAATAATATGAATAAAATAAAATGAAATGAAATGAAAAAAAATAAAATGTCATATTTATACAAATTGAACTAGAAAACCTCCCCTCATTCTCACGCAACTGGTGACAAAATTCCAAAGTAAAATACCGTAACAATGTGTGTAATCATGTACTGTACCTACATTGGAAACTGATTGAGAGCTTAAATTATTTCCTTCACAGCAGTCCGCTCCTGTCGACATAGAAGCAGAAAATACGCGTGGTATGATTGATCGAACGTTGGGACCGTAATTGTATCGCAATGATGAAAGATATAGACAGACAGATCGCTACTTGCAGAAGCATGAAACAAGGTTCGTAGATCTACCTCCAATACCTGTCTCTCTTATCGTGTGAGATAACTAGTAGTCGAAAGAACCACAGAACCTATTTTTATTTGATAATAGTCCGGCTCTGTCGGCACAGAAGCAGAAAATACGCGCAGTATGATTGATCGAACGTTAGGGCTCTTAATTGTATCGCAGTGATGAAACACTAGACAGACGGATGACTGCTTGCTGAAGCAAGAATCAGGGTTAGTAGATATATTTTCAAAACCTGTCACTTGCCGTGTAAAATACCTAGTTGTCTAACAATCCGCTGAACGCATTTTTGTTTGATAATAGTCCAGCCCTGTCAACACAGAAGCAGAAAATACGCATAGTATGATTGATCGAACGTTGGGGCTCGTAATTGTATCGCAGTGATGAAACACTAGACAGCAGATGACTGGTTGTTGAATAAATAAGGATTAGTAGACCTATACTTTCAGTTTTATACCTGTATATCTTGTTGTGTAAGATACCTAGTTGTCTAAAGACCTGCTGAACCCATTTTTGTTTGAGAATAGTCCGGCCCTGTCGACACAGAAGCAGAAAATACGCGTAGTATGATTGATCGAACGTTGGGGCCCGTAATTGTATCGCAGTGATGAAACACTAGACATACAGATGGTTGGTTGCTGAAGCAAGAAACAAGGTTAGTAGACCTACCCCCAATACCTGTCTTTCTTATCGTGTGAAGTACCTAGTAGTCGAACAACCTGCTGAACCCTTTTTTGTTTGATAATAGTCCGGTCCTGTCGACACAGAAGCATAAAATACGCGCAGTATGATTGATCGAACGTTGGGGCTCGTAATTGTATCGCAGTGATGAAACACTAGACATACAGATGACTGGTTGCTGTAGGCTTGTAGCAAAAAGAAGGTCAGTAAGCCTGCTTTCAGTTTCATTTTGTTAATAATTACAATCATCGCTTCATACAGAAACATTATAACGTCATGTAATAAATTTTCCTCGTGTTATAATAAAACAATTTATATTTTTAGTTCCTGTGTAAGCTCGATCTACCTTTGACCATTTCTCAGTATCAGGCCCCATGGGTATTTGACGGATTCTAAAAATAAGGGAAAATTCACCATCAATAAAAGACCAAAGCTTCTTTACATTCTTGCAGACTGTCCGTTGTAATATGTCGTAGCATTTAGCTACGGTGGCGTAGCTTTATCAAACTAAACTTTGTAAAGTATGTTTTCCAAATATCCATTAAAATCAAAACAGCTCAACGAGCTACGGCAATCTCCTTGCAAAATAAAAACAAAAATTACACCAAGAAGTGAAATTTCCTCTCACAGGAAACCCATCGAAATCTCATTACATGTAAATAGCAGTGGTTCTCAAACTGCGCTCACATAACATTTGAGGGGGGGTTCGGCTAAGAAGCACTTGCACTAAACTCAAGCGGATCGCAATGCAAATTCTGAGAATTCGTTAAAAGTTGTACGGAGCTAACTGGTATATTCGCTTTTCGTTTAAGAGGTAGGTAATTTCGTTTACAGGTTTCTGTATTTGCACACTGCAATAATGTTCATTCCCCCTTTGAACTTCCTTCTACCTCTTTCTAGTTGAACTACATGCATAAAAATATATTAACTCCAATGGCATGTTTGTACCTATATACGAGGTTCAGTTTTAATGAGTTATTACAACTTAGAGGAAAATTGAAGTCAAACGGGCGGCCTGCTTTGGGAATGCTTTTGTAGGTGGTACCACCGTCACTATGCGGTTGACCCTAGTCGCCAGATAATCAGCTGATGTCAAAAATTCTACGTCGTCTTTTACGAAACACCCTGAGTGGACTAGGGGTGGCAGTATTCTTAGCCGCTACCACTCGGAAAACCTGCGATACTATACTCTCTAAAATTCAGTGCTTGAAATACACAGACGTATAACTTGTGCACATAAAGAACGGTCTTAAATTGGCAGCAATAGTACAGAGGCAAACAACAAAGTTGCCAGTTTGGGATCTATTTTTTATCTGCCTTTTGTATGTTTCTACATCTTATCTCATTTTACGATAAGAGCTCAGTTGAAATACGAATAAACCACGTCATTGCCTTCAGCACAACCGGTTCAAATTCAAATTTGATTCACCCGACGCGGTGACTGTGATCGAGAATGATTTCACTACTTCACTAGCAGTCGAATTGTCGAATGCAATAGAATACTTGATGCGATCTGTGAGCTCTGTGACAGATGCTCCTGCAAGTTGCTATGCACTGGGAGTTACTTGAATAACTTTTCTTGTAAAGTAAATGATGTTCATGTGTGCATTTATCTGCATTTTAAAATTACCCTACCTGAAAAAAACAAAGTTGCAACAAGTGATTTACTCGCAGATTGTTGAATGCAATGGAATACTTGATGTGTGTGATACTTGATATGACAGACGCTCCGCCATGATTTTATGCGCTTAGGATTTACTTGAAAGTTTTGTCGCTGTTGATATAGTAAAATGTTCAAAATACGATATGTAGGGACGGTCTACTGGAGACTGTGTGATCAGAACATGAAAATGAATAACTTTTACTGCAAAGGCTATGTTGGGAAACGAAAAGCTTTTTAGACATTTCAAACAAATTCCCGATCAGCTGATATAGCAGTACAGTACAAAACATGTACTCTTACAAAACAAAAAGTAAATACCTACATCGTATAATATAACATTTCAAAGCAAATACTCACAATACATTTAATGCACAAAGTATATGAGCCGTTGGGGTACAGTCCTTCACAGAAAGCACATACACACACATATTTTTGTAGATCCATTTAAAAAAATCAAGATCTTTTGTACCTACTAGAAGACATCAATTTCTGGAAGAAATTATTGTAATGCAGCTTAGGCAACGGTACACATTCCGATAGTTAAGGGTACAATTTGATCGACGTCGGTTGCGTTCAGAAAAGTTGATTACGACAACGTCCAATTTTTTAACCATCACGCACGATTGATTGTATGTAAAGTCGCAAATCCCTTTAAAAAAATCTCATCTAAAACAATCTTATAAAGATTTTAACCGCTGAAAAAAGGTGCTATTGCAAGCGATATATATAAGTTTTTGATTTCAGTATTTTGTATCCCCAAAACAGCTGCAGACTGTACTACGGACTGCTGTACTATAGCGAAAGCTTTTACGTTGATGAGAGAGACAAACACTACTACCTATTTGCTGATATTTAGTCATGAGGGCAAGTGGGGGGAGGAGGGGGAAGGTAATTCTATCACAAGCTTAATTTGCGGGAAGCCATTATCTGGGTTTGTCAGGGGCACGACGTTTTGAACTGGAGCGATCTGAACATCCTTAATCCAATTAACGTTTAGTGTCTATTAGCTACATGGAAAGACTTATAAACGTTTTACATATCCATGCATTTTACTAAGGATTTCAAGATGTTATATAATAACAAATTATAACAGACTCATACTTTTGTATTCGTAGAATGAATTAGTTCTACCGTAGCACTTGTAGCATTTCGTAGCAGTTTACTACGACAATAGAGAATTTACTCCGGCGTGTAGTTAGCTCAACAATTTGTATAATGTATACTTGCGATTGCCGGCGCATGATGAAACTTCGTAGTAGACATAGTTGTAAATAAAACTCTTGTACTCGTTTCACTTATATTGCTGGTTTAACCCAGGGTTACACCAGCAATATAAGTGAAACTATGTCAACAATTTGTCATTACTTTTTCCGCAAAAAAACAACTTTACGGTTGAAATTCGATTTCAATCACAAAACTCCTATAAATCAGCTGTTTCTCCAAACAAATAACAACCAAAACTTTCGAAATTAGAAAAATCGAATATTCCCGATTCGTCCAATTGTTTTTCTTGCTGAGCCCAGCAAGTGTCAGTTCGCCACGGTAGACGGTAATGGGAAAACTTCTGACAGCCCCGTGTTTCGGACGAGCCGGGACGCTTATTTACAAACCAGACTACATCACCGATAGAGTCGTACGTGCTATGTACGAGCTATGCGGAAGTCCCTAATCTCGCAGACGCTGTCGACTTGAACCTTTTTGGACGTGATCATTCTACCTACGTGCAAACGTGTTCATGTATGGTAGATTACGGCTCGAGACACTGGAATGCAGGCGGAAGAACGTGCCCAAAAAGAGATGAATCTGCCGATTCCATCCACGTGCAAATTCAAGCTGACCATGGATGGCCATCACACGAAGTGTTGAGTCTACAGTTCGACCCCTCCAAGACTACAGCTGAAGACCAATATAAAGCCGGGCTTCAGCATCGAACCAGCACTTCTGTCCTCACACATAGAGGGCAAAGTCGCCTAGACTAGTTTAGATTATACTTAGTTTTAATGTTAGACTAAGTTTAAATTGTAACATAGCTTTCACACGTCGAAACTATGTTACGTTTAATAAATTATTATAGTTTAACTTCATCCTGCATTTTCTTCAAAGTCCTTCCCGCTGCGGTTTCATCATTTACGTAAAAGATTGCTGCAAAGACAACAACAACACATACGACTCACAATTACACCTGTCCGATGTGAATGATTTTGAATCACTAATAATATTTTTAATGATCGTTGTTGAAATACAAAAGCCACTTTTATTCTTCTTTGCGAGTCGCAGAGAATTAAATTTTTCAGACTAGTTAGTTGCCACAAGAATGGTATTTGCGGTGGCTGCCCTAGGTCTTCTAGCATGCAGGGGCAAAAGCCACTTAAGCTGTAACATAGGTTTGTGAGGAAAAACCTGTGCCTATTCTAACTTTCGTCTTCACAAGGCAGGAACCGAGTGAGTGAGTGCCACGTCAGTGCCTGGCGACATGCCATCATAACGGACTCGGGGCAACACAAAATTAAAGTAATTGCAACCGGCTAGTATGAGTGATCTGAGTTGTAGTCTGGTTTGTACGTCTGAATGCTGTATCAATCCAACTGCAGCACAGATTAAGATTGTCTCTGCTGAAGTCGAGTTTGTATTCACGCAGTGAGGACAAGGTGTTGCTGCAGTATTAAAATCAGGGTGAGAATAACAATGAGCTACTTCACAGTTGTAATAGAGTTTGTTTACAGGTTTTCTACTTCATATAAAAAGGCAACAAAATATACTCAGTAACAACAAATAGTTCAGGTTTCACATTAAGTAAACAACATGTTTTACCAATTTGTACCTATACACACAAGGGAGATGCATCAGGACTATCTACCTATTTATTCAAATAATAGAAGCTATTGAGCAGATAAAATTTGATTCACCGCGACGCGTTAAATAGAAGAAGTAGGTAGTAACGTCTTTCGGGTGACGGACGTTTACGGTTTGGCTCGAGCAGCAAAAGGGAGTGCAGCAATGAAACAAGTTCTTTTGGTTAGTAAAATAAAACTGTATATTAAAAATAAAATATAGAACTTGTCAACGCGCCCGTAACAGAAGAGGGAATGCTGGCAAGTATTACATCTATGGCTTATATACTAAATTTCGATTGTGGGGTGGAGGTAGATAAGGTAGAACAATGCTATCATGGTAGCCTTGGTAAAGTCGTAAAAGTTTCTAGGATTTTCCGATCGTAAAACTGTTTGTGAGAAAATTGATAACAAAATACTTTTAATTTTTAATAAATATTCATAGGTAATAAAATATAGTTCAAAAAACAAAACTATAAATTAAGGGATGTAATCCGTAAGTTGACATCTCAATTAATTAAGGAATTTCGCAAGGCCCTTTAAGGTATCAGGTATGTGTAACATAACTCCTCCCCCCTTAGCATAAAAATATCTGAAGAATATTTTAATATCTGAAGGATATTTTTACAATAAAATGAACACAAGAAACTCTTATTCTTAACGGTTAATCTTGGTTAATACATTATTATAAGATATAGTTTCTAAATAAGTACTTATAAATTTCATTCTTATAATAATTAGAGTTTATTACTTCTCATGTTATTTAAGTTTTCTTGCAGTATTGTTTTTACTTTCACTTTCACTTCACTTTACTTCACTTCACTTCACTTCACTTCACTTCACTTACTTACTAATGCTTAAAAATTCAATACCCGTAACAAATTAATATAACTAGTGGTTAGTTGTTAACTATGTGTTAAACCTAAATCACTATATTACTGCGATTAATTAAATTAATCAATTAAAATATATAAAATTACATGTTCGGTCTTTTAATATTTTTTAATGGTACTTTTGTGACTCTTTCCTTAGCTCCAATTTTAACAGGAATTACATTTCTAATCTTCTGTCCTACAACAAGTGCTGGTTCGTATCTAGGTTTATCTTTACCACGTCTCTGATTAACTAATTTACTAAATATCGTATCCCCTACATTAACGTCTACGCTTTCTCCTGGTCTTTGACGATTTTCTTTTTGTTGGTTCATTTTAGAAGTTAAATATTTATACAAAAATGAAGTTCGTTTAGCGTGATCTTTCATTAATTGTTGCATGTACATTTTATCAAATGCAACATGAAATACACTATTAGAATCAGTGTGACCAAAAACAACTTCAAATGGAGTTAATTCCGTTGCCGAATGAATTGTATTATTATATGCCATAATAGCGTATGTCATAACAGTTGAGGCGTCTGTTATCTTATATTCGTATTTAGCTAATCTATAAATTTCTATCAAAGTTGAGTGAAATGTTTCAATTAAACCCATACTATTCGGATTATTTGGCGTACCAATGTGTATATCAATTTTATAAAAGTTTAATAATTCACGCATTAACGCATTATTAAATTCAGAGCCTGGGTCACAACTTATGATGTTTGGAGTACCATAATGAGAAAAATATTTGATAAGTGCCTTGACTACTTCCGGTGTAGATCTATTTAAAATGTTGATTGCTTGTCCAAGTTTGGAAAATGCATCAATTATAGTCAGATATAATCTTCCGTCAATTGAAAATAAATCTATAAATAATTCTTCAAAAGGTTTGTGTTGCGTTTGAGTCAACTGAAGTCGAGGCTTTATAGGATTTCTATCATATTTCATTCGTTTACATAACGAACAATTATTTACAACTGTAGTGACAGTTTGTATCATATTGTTCCAATAATAATTTCTTTTAATACGCATAAGCGTTTCTCTGATCCCTCTATGACAAGTTTTCCCTTCGTGATAAGCATGAACTAAGCTTACTTGTTCATCTTCATCATCTACATAAATAACTCTCTCCGTGCATTCCGTTAAATTAACTGGATTATTCGAAAACAATTCACTTACAATTTTATTGAAAATATCTCTTTGAGATTTATCCTCAAAATAAATAAAATATTTTTCCCTTGCTCAATATGATCCTTTAGGAAATCTTTAATGAAATTAACGTTATCTCGTGGTAATCTCACTTCTATTATCTTTTGATTATGACGAGAAATATTTTCAACTTTTATCTCATCTTTATACCAATTAAATACTAATATTTGATTACTTTTGGAATCGACCGCTTCGTTAATTATCGGTATTGATAATGTCCTATCTCCTGAGATTACTTCCTCCTCGTTATCCTCAATAATTTCTACATCAGATGCCGATTGTTCAGAGGCTGTTAATGTCTCTTCATCTGAATCTATGGTTGCGCAATTAGAACTATCTTTAATCCTACTTGTACTTGGTTCAGGTGGCTGAACAACATCTTCATTTGTACTTGGTCCAGGTGACTGAACATCTTGTTGACTGTCTCCTAATTGTCTCCTAATTCCTTTAATGAATTTTCTAAAAACATTGACTTTTATTCTAGATAGCGCATCAGCGTTAGTATTCTGCTTTCCACTACGATAAAGAACTTCAAAGTCATATTCTTGAAGTCGTAATCTCCAACGTGTGAGTTTACTATTTGGTTCCTTCAGTTCATAGAGCCATGCTAATGGTCTATGGTCAATATAAATGTAAAATTTCCTCCCGTAAAGATATGGCCGGAAATGTTTTACTGCCCACAAAATAGCTAGTAACTCTCGTTCTATTGTACTATACTTTCTTTCAGTTTCACTTAGCGTTCGACTTGCATAAGCTACTGGCTTATCGCTGCCTATGTTACCTTGAGATAACACCGCGCCCAGTGCAAAATCAGAACTATCAGTTGTTAGTAAAAATGGTCTCGTGAAATCTGGAAATTGCAACAATGGAGCATTAACTAGTAAATCTTTACAACTTTGAAACGCTGTTGTATACTCATCATCAATAACGATTTTCTTATTTTTCTTCAAACAATTAGTTAAAGGTTTGGTGACTTTCGAAAAATCTTTGATAAACCTCCTGTAATATCCAACTAAACCTAAGAAAGATTTTATTTCTTTTACAGTTTTAGGGATTGGATATTGCAAAACCGCTGAAACTTTATCTTGATTAGGCTTTAAACCTTCCTTTGTTATAGTATGACCTAAGTACAAAATTTCCTTTTTTAAAAATTCCGATTTATCAAGTTGGACCTTTAAATTTGACTTTCTCAAGGTGTCAAAAATAACTTTGAGCTTTCGTATATGCTCATCTAATGTACTTGAAAATACAATGATGTCATCTAAATACACAAGACAATGGATTCCTTGCAGTCCTCGCAAGATATTATCCATAGCACGCTGAAATGTAGCAGGTGCTGTTTTTAGTCCAAATGGCATCCTTAAAAATTCATAATGACCAAATTGAGTGCTGAAGGCAGTTTTAGGACGATCTGATTCATTTATTTCAATTTGATGGTAACCGCTTGCTAAATCTAATGTTGAAAAATAAATGCTATTTCCAAGTTTATCGAACAAGTCAGAAATATTTGGTAATGGATATTTATCATCACAAGTAACTTCATTTAATTTTCTGTAATCGATTACCATTCGATATTTTTGTTCACCTGAAGCATCCAATTTTTTTGGTACGAGGTGTACAGGTGCACTCCATGGTGAAAAACTTGGTTGTATGATGTTATCGTGTAATAATTTAGAAACTTGGTTTTTAATTTCTTCGGCTTGCAATGGCGATTGTCTATATGGTTTAACATATATAGGGTCGTCATTTTTTGTTCGAATAAAGTGTTTTACTTCATTCGTAAAAGTAAGTGGTATTCCCTCACAATAAAATATGTCTTTATATTCAGTACATAAATGAGAGATTATTTCTTTTTCCTCTTCATTCATGTGATCAAGTCTCAATTTTTCTTGTAAATTTTCCAACAATAACGTATCGTAAGATTGTTCTAAGTAATTAACTTTACAACAGTTTACTTGATTATCGTCAATTTTAGTTACTTTAAAAGGTGCTGTTATAATTAAATCCAAATATTCTGTACCGCTATTCTGAATTATAGTGAATGCGAAACCTTTATTACAACTTACTAGGGCCTGTGGCATACGCAAGTGAGAGTTGAATTCTTGGAATTCTAAGATTCCCTGACCATTGTATAGGTCGGTCGGTACTTTCACTCTCTGTTCACTACGTGGTGACAAAGTAATGCTTATCGGTGTAAACGGTAAGCTACAAGGTCGCTGAAAGTAAATGGGTATGACCGCTTGTTCTGTGACTAATAATGATTTCTCTAAATTTATTACTGCTTTTAAGTCAAACAATAAATCACATCCAATTAAACCATGATATGCCTCTCCAATATCATATACATAAAATTTACATAATTTATCCGTGTTAAATATTGAAAAAAGATTTATGATCACGGCTTTATCGTGCTTACTCATCGAGTGTGTGCTAACAACTTCAAAAGGTTCGTGAATAATACGATTCGAATAATGCAATTGTACCAAGTTAGGACTTATGAATGAACGGGTACTTCCAGTATCAATCATAATTTTAGCATCAATTTGAGGAATAAAAATATACGGTAATTCTAACGAATCATTTATTCTTGTGCTGTAGTTTTTGAGGCTTTTATATGAAAATTTGCAGCTTCGCGTGTATCTTTACGCGTGTTGCAATTATTTAAATTCGATCTGTGACTCGGACCTGCCTGTTGGCTAGTCGAAGGCTGTGGCTGTGACTGTGACTGCGCTGCTTGCACTTGTCTGTTGCCATAGTTAAAACGATTTTGGAAAGGTCTATTATTAAAAGAGTTCGGATTGCGGTTGTACGCAGTACGAACTTGATTGTTCGATGCATTATACTGAGGTAGATGCGTTTGTGGTTGTATAGCCCTTGGTGGGAAAGTTTTCGTAAATGTCTTATTATTACTATTATTATGACGATTTACGTTTTTCTGAGAACTAACATTTAACTTATGTTTCATCTCGTATTGGATTTGAAAATTTTCCTCCTCTAAAACTATTTCTACAGCTTCTTCTAGAGTAGAAGGATTTTTTATCTTTACTAATCTTATCAATTCCTCAGGGAGGTTGTATAAGAAAACATTTAATGACGTTTTATTATAAATGTTCATTTTGCTTTCGCGCAAATTCTCATCACTTTGATTAATTTTCGCAAATAAGTTACTACGAATTCTTTTAATGCGATTAGCAAATTGCAAATATCGCTCATTGGGATTAATCTTTAAAGTTTCAAGTTTTATCGCAATACATTCTTCTGATCTAGGATCTCCGAAATGCTGATTTAAAACATCTTTTAATCCTCATAATCATGAATATCATCTCGCTCACTTATCAAAGCGGATGCATCACCAGTTAACCTGCTGGTTACTACATGCAAATTATATTGCTCTTGCATTTCATCACCCCCATACAAAGAAAGGACATATTCACATTTCTTTAAAAAAATATTTAGCGTACGGTAATCACCGTCAAATCAGGGTATAATATTAACTATCTCACTAGGAATGATTCTAATTCCTCCATTTTATAAAATGTATCAATTAAGATAATTATTAGGCTAACACGTTTGTTCCGCCTATAAATTTAAAATGTCGTAAGAGTACCAATAAAAACTCGCGTTAAATTATATCGCTATGCCCATTAATTTATCGCAGTTTACACATAAAATTAATTATTATTTGTTTTTGATCAGTTTGCCGCTATGCGTCTTATAAACTGGGTCAAAGACAATAAATCACACAATAAAGTACACAATAAAATATTTCAAAAATACACAGTGAAATATAAAAATCGCTCGTGCGTAGAAAATATTACTCAGGATGACTTGTTTCACACAGCATCAATTGTTGGATGTATTGCGTGTGCAATTGAAGTAATTTTTGCATTAGTTCTCGTACTATAGTGATAATTGCTTTCAGAAGCTCTCTGTGTTGTCGACAATTTCTGCCGCTATGAAGAGTTTGATATTGCTCCTGCTGATAACCCTCTCGCCTTGGGTCTGGATACGGGACCAGTAAATATGGTTGAGGAAGAAACCTGATCTTAAGTTTCCACCGATTCCCTTATGCCTGGTGTAGGCTAGGCTTACGTGACCGTAGATTAAGTTGGTTGCTGCTGTCGAGCTACGCGGTGCTGCGTCGTACTATGTGCCTTGCAGTGTCGTGTAGTGACGAGCTGTGCCGTATCGCTGCCGTCGTGCTGAGTCGTTGTGCTTTCTTCCCGTCTACCTTGCCGTCAGGGAACACGCCGACTTCGCGCCCGATGTGACAAATTACGTTATTTTTTGTGCTCAATGCTTGAGAGCAACTCTAGATTGTAATAATCTAGATGCACAATCCCAACCGTGCTGCGCCAGTAACGTCTTTCGGGTGACGGACGTTTACGGTTTGGCTCGAGCAGCAAAAGGGAGTGCAGCAATGAAACAAGTTCTTTTGGTTAGTAAAATAAAACTGTATATTAAAAATAAAATATAGAACTTGTCAACGCGCCCGTAACAGAAGAGGGAATGCTGGCAAGTATTACATCTATGGCTTATATACTAAATTTCGATTGTGGGGTGGAGGTAGATAAGGTAGAACAATGCTATCATGGTAGCCTTGGTAAAGTCGTAAAAGTTTCTAGGATTTTCCGATCGTAAAACTGTTTGTGAGAAAATTGATAACAAAATACTTTTAATTTTTAATAAATATTCATAGGTAATAAAATATAGTTCAAAAAAACAAAACTATAAATTAAGGGATGTAATCCGTAAGTTGACATCTCAATTAATTAAGGAATTTCGCAAGGCCCTTTAAGGTATCAGGTATGTGTAACATAACTAGGTAGCTATTAGTCTTTACAAACTCCCTAGGGTCGAAACAAAACACATTGCAAAATTTATTATACTCATTCGCAGAATTTGATTATGTTTTAAATATGACACCAAAGATACCTGGCTAATTGACATACCTATTTCATACAAATCATGCACTGTCATTTTTCTGTAGGTTTATTTATTACATTTTACACATAAAGTTGTTATACACATCTATTATACTTTGATAATAACGATCCCACCCAAAACATAAATGTGAAAGGCTGCCAAGTTCGATAATATTGGAATGCTTCGCCTATAAAAGAAGTGAGATCTAAATAAGTACCAAGTTCCATACACAGACCTCAGTTAAAAATAGTTACAGGAATGCACACTTGATTTTCCGCAGTTTGGAAAGTAGAGATTATTTCCAAACTGCGAAAGGCAGCTTGGCAGCCTTTCACATTTATGTTTTGGGTGGGATTTCATTTATTTTTGTAAGGTTTATTTTCTTTTTTTCTTATGTTTAAGTTAGGTAAGGAAATATCTCATTTATACTTTACTTTGACTAAATACAAACCTTCGTAACGAATTTTAGGTCGGTACGACGATTGGAAGATATAGATAATTTTTTGGTTTTAGTTCCTTAGGGGTATGAATTTACACCTTCATTATTTTTAAAACCGACTCACACTTGGCCATTTTCAGATTTTTTTCCTTTACCTTGACCTAAAGACCTACCTCCATGCCAAATTTCAAGTCAATACGACCATTGGAAGTGGTCTAGGTTTTTGATGAGTGAGTCAGTCAGTCAGTCAGTCAGTCAGTGAGTGTATAGTAAAAATAGTGATTTTCTGACGTCAATATCTCAAGACCTACAATAGGTACATTAATGAAATTTTGTATTTTAGATAAGTAAGTAGATCTCGACAGATACAAGAAATTTCATATGCGTAGATAAAATAGATTTCGAGTTATAGGTGGGTCGAACTTGGCCCGAAATGGTTCGTGTAATATAACCCACGGCCGGTGTGTCGCTTTTTTTGCTCGAACTTGGCGGACACACTGCCGTGTGTCTAGAAATAGGTACACTCAAAAAAGATGTGAAACCAGTGGCTTTGCCACTTCAAATAAGAATAAAGGAAGGATAAGCAAAAAATAATTTTCCAAGTTGAATCCGAATACACGACGACAATAACTAATACACAAACTATGTAGGTAGGTACATATCAACAATCTCGTACTACACGTAGTGTATTACGAGACGCGTCACTATCTGGAGAATGTCCATTAGCATGCATAGTGCAGCCACCGGGGTCACTGACCTTCACAGGCAGCGTCAGCAAAACAGATTATCCCAAGCCTCACAACAATAATCATTTTATTATACAACTGAGTACCCCACCCGGTTGGTCACTGGTTGAACATAGGATCGGCAAACGACCCAACAAAACCTAGTATCAGATTTCGAATTCTGTTTTTATTTTTCAGCGGATGATTAAGCACAAATTACAGAATGAAGTGCTTTTTGAGAACCCTATTTTAAGATCGAAATATATAGAGTAAATGCAGAAAACTTGTACTTAAGCTTAATATAATTTCAACGAGTATTGAATAGTAATTTTACAAAGAGTAGCATGGGTTGAATTTCGAAAAAAATGTTGTGCGTGCCATGCAAAAGCACCGATAAGTTGGTGGACTTACTATAGGAGATTAAATTTTTTGGGAAAGTTGTTCTGTTTTCTAAGTACCTTGACCTCCTTTCGGCTTCTTATACCCTTTCGTCGCAGTATGAAAATTTGCAGCTGTCATCAGTTATTATTTGTATGGATCCGAACTTTAATATTGTCGAGTCAGTGTACGATTTGCCTTTTTATAACCAAAATAGCTGAAACATACCACTAGCTTAAGCACAGAATACAATTTTTATGCTGATTTTTATGCCTGTACTGGCTAAAAAGTCGCAGTTTTTTCTGCTTGGTGTACATGTCTGGGACATCAACAGCTAATGTAAATATGAGTATTGAATAATCAGTTCCTATAATGCTGTGTTTTCTGCCTGTACTGTCTAAAGTCGCAGTTTTTTCTGCTTGGTGTACATGTCTGGGACATCAATAGCCGTGTGCTCATTTCGCGTCTCCAGGCGCGCTGCTGCGGTCCCGCACTTTTCACAGTCACTGTACACGAGCGGTGCAAGGCAATAGATGCAAGCGAATCTGTCAAAGCGCAAGCAGTAGTTCCCTAGATACAGACGTGAAATGTTTGAGAACCTATAGAGGTTCAATAGTACTGTCACTGACGTTTTACTACTGATAGACAGAGAGGTTGTGTGCAAACTACTGCAAAACCGTTCTAACTTTTAGGCGTACTCTATAGCTTGCTTATGTGAACTCTAAAGATCCGACTGATTCTGAAGATTTTTCCATAATGAAAGTAACTTTATTTATTTGTTTTCTTGGTCACTGCGGTGGGACACCGCGTCGTCCAATAACCCAATGAATTTTGGTGTCAAATTTCTGCAACTAGTAACTAAAGTCGCAGTTTTTTCTGCTTGGTGTACATGTCTGGGACATCAATAGCCGTGTGCTCATTTCGCGTCTCCAGGCGCGCTGCTGCGGTCCCGCACTTTTCACAGTCACTGTACACGAGCGGTGCAGGTCAATAGATGCAAGCAAATCTGCAATGGATTGGGCAAGCTTGTTGGTGAACGTAGTAATATACAGGGGACGCTACTGCTCATTGAATGGATTCATCTTTTATAGTTGGTTTTAAGACACCTACAAAGACACTAAATTGATCCTATAGCCGCTTTTCAAACACTGGCGCAGAATGGGGTGATTCAATTCCAAACTATTATTTTACGGCACAAACCTGTAGAAATTTAATTAGCAGAAAATCTCATGAACATTAGTTTTTTCTGCTTGGTGTACAAGTGTGTCTGGGACATCAATAGCCGTGTGCTCATTTCGCGTCTCCAGGCACGCTGCTGCGGTCCCGCACTTTTCACAGCCACTGTACACGAGCGGTGCAAGTCAATGGATGCAAGCGAATCTGTCAAAGCGCAAGCAGTAGTTCCCTAGGTACAGACGTGAAATGTTTGAGAACCTATAGAGGTTCAATAGTACTGTCACTGACGTTTTACTACTGATAGACAGAGAGGTTGTGTGCAAACTACTGCAAACCTTTCTAACTTTTAGGCGCACTCTATAGTTTGCTTATGTGAACTCTAAAGATCCGACTGATTCTGAAGATTTTTCCATAATGAAAGTAATTTTATTTATTTATTTTCTTGTCCTAATGAATTCCAGTGTCAAAGTTCTCCAACTAGTAACTAAAGTCCCAGCTTTTTCTGCTTGGTGTACATGTCTGGGACATCAATAGCCGTGTGCTCATTTCGCGTCTCCAGGCGCGCTGCTGCGGTCCCGCACTTTTCACAGTCACTGTACACGAGCGGTGCAAGTCAATAGATGCAAGCAAATATGTAATGGATTGGGCAAGCGGGTTGGTGAACGTAGTAATATACAGGGGACGCTACTGCTCATTGAATGGATTCATCTTTTATAGTCGGTTTTAAGGCACCTACAGTCACTGGATTCATAGTCGCTTTTTAAGCACTGGGGCAAAATAGAGTGATTCCATTGACACTAATGGTAAATTCCGAACGTCATGTCAGATCCGACTGTTAGTGAAATGAATAGAATGAATTAAATGAAATTGTTGAAGATTTCTCTGAAATAAAAGTTACTTTATTTCTTTTTTTTCAGGTGGGGTACCGCGTCATCCAATGACCCAATGAACTCCTGTGTTGAAATTCTTCTGAAGAAAAGTTGAAATTCTAGTAACTAAAGTCCCAGTTTTTTCTGCTTGGTGTACGTGTCTGGGACATCAATAGCCGTGTGCTCATTTCGCGTCTCCAGGCGCGCTGCTGCGGTCCCGCACTTTTCACAGTCACTGTACACGAGCGGTGCAAGTTAATAAATGCAAGCAAATCTGCAACGGATTGTTATATTTTACACTTATGGTAAATTCCGTAACTAAACTATCCGTATGTCAGATCCGACTGTTTAATGAAGATTTTTCTATAGTAGCTTGACACCACTTGATGCACCGTCAAAATAACAGGTTTGTGTGGGTTTGTACGGGGATGTCAGAAAGACCGAGCGGCACGCCTTGGCGCGCTCTCCATACTATGAGCGGCGCTGTCACGTTGACGGCACACTACGAGGTCGCCACGCTTGGTCTTTATTTTGACCTTTATTTACTTCTGCCTCAGGTGGGACACCACGTCTGCGGTCTGCGGTCCCGCACTTTTTACAGTCACTGTACACGAGCGGTGCAAGGCAATAGATGCAGGCAGGCAAATCTGCAACGGTTTGTTATATTTCACACTACAGGTAAATTCCGTAAGTGTATATCAGATCCGACTGTTTACTGAAAAATTCTCCATAATAAAAGAAACATTTCCTTTTCAGGTGGGACACCGCGGCCTCCAATTACCCAATGAACCCTGGTCTATTGGCTATCCAGTCACTACCAGCCGCTCTCTTAGAGTCATCGGTTTATCTGGCCAAATAACGTCCAACGCTACGCTTGCCGAGCCTTCACACGAGAACCCGCTTACTCCACCGTCCATCAGTTCTACGACAAATGTGACGAGCCTGCCACATCAGCTTGCTACACGTACAGACTATCCGAGTGTTGCCAACTCGGATTTTGAAAAAGGCGTAGGCCAGATTAGAAAATTACGTAGAATTAGTAAAAGTTGCTTAAGAAAATTTCGTAGATCTACGTATTGATTTTTCTAAGTGAAATGGGGCTTTTTCTGTTGACAGTTCTCTTAGGCTCTCTTGATAGTTCTGAATTACAAACTAGAGGGCGCTGCGCAAGATGTAAAATTTTGTCATTTGAGTGATATTGACAGTTGCTATTGCTATAGTCGGTCGCGTGCCGTGTATGCTAAAGTAATTTGCCGAACCGGAATGCGATATAATAGGTATCTAACTGATTGATTATGAGGTTGCAAGGAAAGGAAAGGAAAGGAACGTCTTTTTCCATCTTTCGCAGCGCCCTCTAGTTTGTAATTCAGAACTACCAAGACCCTTAGGGAACTGTCATTACTGTCAACAGAAAAAGCCCCATTAAGAGTTCTAGCGTACGAGACGTTTCGTTTTACACAGTCACTTTTAGCACGGCATGACAGGTCGCGTCGCGATGTAGCGTGGAGAGTGGAGGGAGAGTGGCGGCGTGGCGCCTAGATAAGTGACGGCATGAAACGGAACGCACGTTGACATTGTTTTTTTCTCGAAAGTAACGGAATTTGGACCTATTCAGCCTAAAGTGTTATTAATTACATAGTTTGTACATTTTATAGAAAATACGTAGATTTTGAGACTGAAATACGTAGCCTTTCAAAAAAGGCCTCAAATACGTAGATCTACGTAAAAAGACGTAGATCTGGCAACGCTGTATCCGTGTCCGTTACTTTAGTCTTTTGGCTGATAATCTCGTTCCGGCCCTTATCCATTAGCGAGATCCCTAGCGTAGACCTTTCATATACATAGGCAAATCTATCAGCTCTTAACTTACACCTCAAGCAACTCAGTGCGTTGTGTTGCATGCGGCGAGTGCTAAGCCTCATCTCTCTATGGGCTTAGCTGTCTAATGTCTCTCTACATTTTTGTATTTGAGCTCTTAACTTGCTCCTCAAGCAACGTTATGCGTTGTGTTGTATGCGGCGAGGCTAAGCCTCATCTCTCTATGGGCTTAGCTGTCTGCTCTCTATTCATCTTTGTATGTGAGCTCTTAACTTGCACCTCAAGCAACGTTATGCGTTGTGTTGCATGCGGCGAGTGCTAAGCCTCTCTCTCTATGGGCTTAGCTGTCTGCTGTCTGTACATCTTTGTATGTGAGCTCTTAACTTGCACCTCAAGCAACTCAGTGCGTTGTGTTGCATGCGGCGAGTGCTAAGCCTCATCTCTCTATGGGCTTAGCTGTCTGCTGTCTCTCAACATCTTTGTATCAGCTCTTAACTTGCACCTTAAGCAACGATATGCGTTGTGTTGCATGCGGCGAGTGCTAAGCCTCATCTCTCTATGGGCTTAGCTGTCTGTTCTCTCTACATCTTTGTATTTGAGCTCTTAACTTGCACCTCAAGCAACTCAATGCGTTGTGTTGCATGCGGCGAGTGCTAAGCCTCATCTCTCTATGGGCTTAGCTGTCTGGTCTCTCTACATCTTTGTATGTGAGCTCTTAACTTGCCCCTCAAGCAACGTTATGCGTTGTGTTGCATGCGGCGAGTGCTAAGCCTCATCTCTCTATGGGCTTAGCTGTCTGTTCTCTCTACATCTTTGTATGTGAGCTCTTAACTTGCACTACAGGCAACTCAGTGCGTTGTGTTGCATGCGGCGAGTGCTAAGCCTCATCTCTCTATGGGCTTAGCTGTCTGTTCTCTCTACATCTTTGTATGTGAGCTCTTAACTTGCACTACAGGCAACTCAGTGCGTTGTGTTGCATGCGGCGAGTGCTAAGCCTCATCTCTCTATGGGCTTAGCTGTCTGTTCTCTCTACATCTTTGTTTGTGAGCTCTTAACTTGCACCTCAAGCAACTCAATGCGTTGTGTTGCATGCGGCGAGTGCTAAGCTTCACCTCTCTATGGGCTTAGCTGTCTGTTCTCTCTACATCTCTGTATAATCAGCTTTTAACTTGCACCGCAAGCAACTCAGTGCGTTGTGTTGCATGCGGCGAGTGCTAAGCCTCATCTCTCTATGGGCTTAGCCGTCTCTCTACATCTTTGCGGGATCACCCACTGTCTGTGCTCTGTTCAAATGCTTTCGAGATCTTGGGCTTTTGGGATTTTGGTCATGTGCGGTACACGCAATGAGTTGATGTTATGTAGGATGTTACCGGTATCTTCTTCTTTTTCTGATTGGGACATTAAGTTGATGAACAGCCTAGTATGAATCAGTTGCTATTAGAAATGTTTTTGCCCTATTCTGAAGACAAAAAATATGAGTTCTAAGTTTGATCAGAACATCAACTTTTCAGAGGTTTACTGCACATAAACCTCTTGCTTCCATCACTAACTGCTCGTTTTTGGGATACCATGGTGCCGGTCGTTACGTGGTGACGATATATCAAGTCTGCTTCTGACAATTTTACGTTCACACCTCGTTTTATAGTGACCATAAAATATTGCTCGCACCTTGTACCGGGTCGATAAACTTTCTGACAGTGGCAGTTTTTTTAATCCTAAATATCTACAGGGTGTAAGGGACAGTGAAACGAAAACTTTGCAGGCGTGCTCAGACCATGTAACTGAATAACTCTCCCCATGGAACATATGGTGGTAAACGAAAAAAAACCTACCTCCAATACAAAATTCATGATCAACTTACATGCATTTTAATAAAATCTTCGGCTTATGAAATCCCAAGAAAATATTATATTATAAATGTCCTTTCCTCCTTATCCGCTCCATATACCCCAGCCATGCGTGAGGAATCGTCGCAAAGCGGCCCATATCCTAAAGATGAATCGTTCTGAACGTCACGCGAGTATCTATCATATGTGCTCAATATGAGCCATTTGTCATCGCCCGGATGATGAAATACCGTCGGTCAATAGCGTTACAAATGTAGAGTGCTAATGTAATAACATTGGTTATAACATACGTAACATACTTTATGACGTATGTTACGTATGACCTATTTACAAACGTTTCGTTTAACGCTATTGTCATATACATTTGACAAAGTCAATTTTAATAGGTCTTGTGCAGGTAAAGTAAATTTTGCACTGCGCTATCGCTAAATACGACGACGCATGCCCAACAACGGTGCGATGACGAATGCGTCTGTCTGATGGGATTAAGATGGAAATTCACTTTTTCCTAACGCTGCGATAGCGCAGCGCAAAAAAAACGTAGAAACAGACGTTTGGAAAGCGTGGCCTCTTTACAAATGAAGTCCATACATATTCAGCAACAAATGACAGAATGCACCTTTTGCAAAATGAAACGAATTTTATTCATCTTAGGTACAAAATATATATTCAGTACAATTTCTTCTTCACCAAGATATTACTTAGTTCTTAAAAACATTGTCTAGAATCCAGGGGACATAGCTCGAGACCCTTGCAGTGACAGACGGCTTTCCCGCTTGAGCACAAGCTGGTGTACCAAAAGAGGTGACACCCACGACGACGTCATTATGAATATTCGGTCCACCAGAGTCACCAGTGCATATGCCTTCGTCATTGTCGGAGCCAACGCAAAGCATTTCATCAGTGATTGTTAGACCTTGATACGTCTGCTGGCAAACCTCCCGGCTGAAGACATGGTTTTGAACGTGTTTCAGCTGTTCCGAAAAGCCCTCCTGAAAAAAATGAACTTGGATTAGAAAAGAGTCCTGTTGGGCTAGCATGTGCTAGACTTCAGATGCTAATTCAGATGTATCAAATCGTATGGAATTTGGAAAAACAAGTAAATTCTTATTTGTGAATAAATACAGCTTTTGAGAAAATCGTACCTGAGCTACAAATTTTTGCAAAAAGTCAAAAACAATAAATGTGCAAGTTTTTCAGGTGGCTGCTATGCCGTTGTCGCGGGCAGCCAATGCGGCTATAGTCATAGTATGAAATTGTATGAAGCCGCGTTTGAGGGGTGCGATAGACACTTTCATACTATGACTTGACGCATCTGCCATAAGCGTCAGTCGCATGGCCGCAGCCTCGTGCGGCTGTATACAAACAACTTACACCAGTGAGTCCCCAGCCAATAGACTGGATCGGATCGTTGGTTTCAAGGACGTAGTTGGGGCCAGCAATGAGTGTTTGTCTCACGAGCGCGTTGAACGTGATGAAGGTTTGCAGGTGGATCACAGCGACGTCGTGGACCAGCTGGTAGGGGCTCTGGTAGTAGTCAGGGTGGTTGATGAGGAGAACCATGTTGTGGACTTGTCCACCATTGCTTGCGAATCTGGATCCAACACAAACGATACCCACGGGTAGAATTGAAGTGAAGCTACTGTAATCCGGCATCAAAGAAGTAAGCTACAGAATATATTGACTTACACCAGTCATTCCCCAGCCAATAGACTGGATTGGATTCACTCTGCTGCTTGCGAAGCTGGATCCAACTCAAGCGACAGCCACGGGCAGAATCGAAGTGATGCTATTCTGAGCCGGCATCAAAGAATAGTAAGTAAGTTGTGGATGCTTACTACAGATGTCGCTGGATCGTCGCTGTGAGACGAGCACCAGGAAATAGAAAATTTGGCATTCATCAATCGGTGCGTCGATAGCTCAGTGGCAGAGCGGTGGGGCGTTTACCCATCGGTCCGCGTTCGATCCCCGGTCGATGCATGACATATTTTCTATTTCTTATTTTCATTTGTGAATATAGTAAGCTACTGAATATACAATTGACTCACACCAGTCATTCCCCAGACAATAGACTGAATCGGATCGTTAGTTTCTAGAACGTAGTTGGGGCCAGTAATGAGTGCTTGTCTCACGAGCGCGTTGAACGTGATGAAGGTTTGCAGGTGGATCACAGCGACGTCGTGGACCAGCTGGTAGGGGCTCTGGTAGTAGTCGGGGTGGTTGATGAGCAGTACCACATTATGCACTTGTAAAGCTGGATCCAACTCAAACTACACCCACGGGTAGAATTGAAGTGATGCTATTCTGAGCCGGCATCAAAGAATAGTCAGTAAGTTGTGGATGCTTTCTACAGGTGTCGCTGGATCGTCGCTGTGAGACGAGCACCAAGAAATAGAAAATTTGGCATTCATCAATCGGTACATCGATAGCTTAGTGGCAGAGCGGTGGGGCGTTTACCCATGCGGCCCGGGTTCGATCCCCGGTCGATGAATGACATAATATTTGCTATTTCTTATTTTCATTCGTGAAGATAGTAAGCTACTGTATAAACAATTGACTTACACCAGTCATTCCCCAGCCAATAGACTGGATAGGATCGTCAGTTTCAAGGACGTAGTTGGGCCCAGCAATGAGTGCTTGTCTCACGAGCGCGTTGAACGTGATGAAGGTTTGCAGGTGGATCACAGCGACGTCGTGGACCAGCTGGTAGGGGCTCTGGTAGTAGTCGGGGTGGTTGATGAGGAGAACCACGTTGTGGACCTGTCCTCCGCTGCTTGCGAAGCTGGAACCGACTCGGACGCGCCAACGGCTGGGATCAGTTTTTTCACTGGAAGAATAAGAAAACATACAATATATCACGCCTATATCCCTTACAGTCAGAGCGTAATTGGAGGAACAAAATGACCACTAACACCACTTTTGACAAAAGTTTGAGTAATTCAGAAGACTGTGTATCAACATAGTCTAGTTTCTGCCTATTGCCTAAAATTGCAGTACCTACACATCAACTCTCTCAAATCCCATAGTTGTTTCTTTCGACACCCACGTATCCTAAGCTGGCACCGATTTCGTGTTCGACTACCAATGGGTCCACACTTTGTGAGTTCGTTCCCAGTCTGGTTAGTACCTTGCAGGCTGAGCCACCTGATTGTCTGGAAAGCAAGATGCTTCCATGCTTCGGAGGCACGTTGACCCGTTGGGCCCAGTTGCTGTCTATGAATACTTAGACGGCATTACACAACCATGTCAGACGCCTGCTACTTACAGTAGACGGTAGAAAAGCACCAAGGTTCATCGGGTCTTATACGACTCGGATCTTCTTTTAGAAGTTACCTGTAGCAATGAGCAGCAGAAAGAATAGATTTTTCGTTCAAAATGGCTCCACCGCAATTGAGTCCGAATGTCTGCGGGAAGAATTCGTATATCATGGCGGCGGCATAAGGGTACAGGTCGATGGTGGTGACCTCACCGCCGATGATCTTCTGTCCGCCATAACGTGTTGGTCCAGCTGAAAAATGCGATAAAATAAACTATAAAAAAATTAACTACAAATATTTTAAGGGGTAAACCAGCCCACGAAACTGAACAACTTTTCTCAAGGAACATGGGTAGCAATATGAAAAAACATGGATCTTCCATATAAAATGTACCAGCCTATCAATTTTGTTCAACCTATGTCCCTTGGGCAAAGTTGCACAGTTTCATGGGCTGGTTCACCCCTTAAAATATTTGCAGTTATATTTTTACATTCTGTATAATATACAGAATGTATTGAGCTTGGTATTATGTTTTGAGCTTGGTACGTTTCATCGCATCGGGTTTATTTGACAGCCGATGGCGCAGTGGTTGTGCGACTGCCTGTGACGCAGCAGGTGCCGAGTTCTATTCTCAGTGGGGCACTCACATAGTTGATATTTATCACGTTGTGAATTTGTTACTAGTCTGGTAAGGACATTGCAGGCTGAACCACCTGAGTGTCTTTAAAGCAAGATGGTTCCGTGCTTTGGAGGGAACGATAAGCCGTCGGTCCCGGTTGCTGTCTTTGATTTCTTAGACGGGCCGTTACACAGCCATGACAATTGCCTGCTAGTTTTAGTAGACGGTTGTAAAACTCTGACACCATGGTTGCTTGGGTCGTTGAATGACTCTGTGTCCCACACGAAAAAAAAGAGATTGGGTCTACGCACGGAATAATTTGAGGTAAAGAGAGGGTGGGGTTCGCGCGTAACCGTGATAATGATATTATTTAAATTCCATTCTGTATTTTTAGGTCCTGTTTCATATTTTTTTCATCTTACTTAAATTAATACATACCCAAAACTGAAGCCACAGATATGAATAAAACTAATACCACCCGCATAATTAGCCCTTGCTCAACTAAATATAAAAATAAATATCTACAAACTATATATAGACTTCTAACTCTGGGCTCTACTCCGGTTTTGCCCGTTTTTTAACAATATAGCAAGTACCTGAAAACAAAATTAAAATTTTAAAATAT
Source organism: Phthorimaea operculella (assembly GCA_024500475.1). Classification (NCBI taxonomy): domain Eukaryota; kingdom Metazoa; phylum Arthropoda; class Insecta; order Lepidoptera; family Gelechiidae; genus Phthorimaea; species Phthorimaea operculella. The sequence continues at coordinate 556,943 of JANFCV010000121.1, forward strand.
CTCTCAACGGTTTACTGCACCGGCTTCTGGTAAGTTGTTCACATAACACCTATCTTAAAACATGCAGCAATAAAAACCAAATCCATCACTGAGAACCGCATTAAAATCGGACCAGTGGTTTTGGATATACTTGGCAAGATTCTTTTGGATAAACACACACAATACTCTGTCACCCCAAATACAAATACCTACCTTATTACCGTCTCCGTTCCGACGTGCGTAAAAAGAAAATAAGTGACAAATAGACATACATCGCATTTTAGCATTTTATTATATTGATTTGGAAAGATTACAAGACGTATAAATTATCAGTTCCTAGTCGGTTATCTAATAAAGATTAATTATAATTTTTTTTTTTTTTTTTTTTTATTTATGATGGGCTTACTCTTGACCCCAATCTTACCCTAGAGCAGAGATGGGATCTACGGTGGAGCGAGCTTGCCCAGAAGATGCCTATTCACTCTAGACTTAAAGAGATTCAGGTTATATGCACTCGGAAATACAGACGCAGGCAGGGAATTCCATTCTTTAGCCGTGCGCATAATGAAAGATGATTTGAAGCGCTTAGTGCGTAATGTGGGTATATCAACTAAGAACGGATGGTAGCCGGCCGTGCGTCTGGATGTCCGATAGAAGAAAGGAGACGGTGGTATGAGCTCATGCAGCTCACGCGCACACTCTCCGAAGTACAATCTGTAGAAGACCGATAGGCAAGCAACCTTGCGGCGGTGAGCCAGGCTGTGAAGCTTGGTCGCCACCAGTTTTTTATCGCCTATTAATCTCTTGGCTCTGCGTTCCACCGAATCCAGTGCAGCAAGTTGGTATTTAGCCGAGCCATCCCAAAGGTGACAGCAGTACTCCATGCAAGATCGGACTTGAGCTTTATAAAGAGTTAGAAGCTGTTCAGGCGTGAAGTACCGCTTGACTTTATTCAGGACGCCCAACTTTCTAGCTGCAATTTGAGCCTTGGACTCGATGGTGGTGCCGAAGTTGAGGTCAGAGGACAACTCCATGCCAAGGAGTTGAAGAGTGTTGGTCACTGGAACAGATGTACCCCGAAAAGTAGGAGAAAAGGTGAAAGGACTCCTTTTGCGGAGAAAAGACACGCCTGCGTTTTTGAAGCATTGAAGCTGACGAGATTGTCTTCGCCCCACTGGGAGACGTTACTTAACGTCAGGCTCGTACGCTCAATCATAGCCTTTCTCAATCTTTGGATTTCATCACCACTGGCTCCTGCGCCGGACAGATATTTCTCGGTGACAGTACTGTCATCTGCGTACCCAACAATTCCTGAAGATAGAAGGTCATTGATGTGCAGCAGGAAAAGCGTCGCGGAGAGTACAGACCCTGAGGAACTCCGGCGTCAATAGCCTTGAGGTCAGAGGAGCAGCCGTCTATGACCACTCGGATCGACCGTTCACTCAGGAAGTCAGCCACCCAGCTACAGAAGCCAGTGGGTATGCCGTACGCTGGAAGCTTGCTCAACAGACTCGCATGCCACACCCTATCGAAGGCCTTTGAAATGTCCAGCGACACTGCTATTGCTTCGCCGTGGTTTTCAATGGCCTCGCCCCAGCAATGCGTTACGTACACTAGAAGATCTCCCGTGGAACGCCCTCGGCGGAAGCCATATTGACAATCACTGAGAAGATCATTGTCTTCGAGGTACGAAAGCAGTTTGCAGTTCAGAACTCTTTCCATAACCTTACAGAGTACGGAAGTGATGGCGATCGGTCGATAGTTGCTAGGGTCGGCACGGCTACCCTTCTTGGGCACAGGTTGCACATTGGCAAGCTTCCAAGATTTTGGTACAATTTTGACACGAGAGAGGCGGTACAAGCGTGTCAGTACAGGAGACAACTCAGGCGCACAATAACTCAACAATCTTGCTGGTATGCCATCAGGACCACTGGCCTTGTTCACGTCCAGACTGCGAAGGGCTCTACGGACCTCTTATTGTGCACTGTGATCTCAGACATCAAAGAATCACAGTGAGGTAAGGTGGGTGGATATTTCGAGCCAGCGTCTATACGAGAGTTGCTCGCAAACAGATCGGCAAATAAATTTGCTTTCTCTGCCGCGGTGTGGGCAAGCGACCCATCAGGTTTCTGCATTGGAGGTAGTGAGGGACGGCAGAAGTTGGATTCGACTGATTTCGAAAGGGACCAAAACTGCTTACTACCCGGTGGGTGTGATGCAAGCTTTGCCCCAATACGGCTAATATGGTCGAACCTAGCTTTCGTAGCACCCGTTTGCAATACCTGGCGGCGGCATTATATGCTCTCTTCTTTGCTCGCACTCTTCTCGCTCGCACTTTTCGATCACGAGCTTTACCCAAGTTAGTAAGCGGACTGTTTACGAGCCTCAGCTCGAGCACAGTCCGCATTGAACCAAGGTTGGGCTTTATAACCGAGCAGGATATCGGAGAAAGGAATGAAATATTCCATTCCCTGCCGGATTACAGCTGTGATCGCATCAGCGACGTATGAGGGTCTTCCGAAGAGAAACACATTTGCCGCCACGGGTATGAAGCAAAGAAAGCACGCATCTCGTCCCAGTCTGCTGACTCGTATCGCCATACTCTCCTCGTGCCCCTAGGGTGTAATCCGGAGGAGAGCAGATGGACACGGATTTCACCACACAGTGGTCGGATGATCCCAGCGGAGCCGAGACCGAAACCGAATGTCTGTGCGGATCAGTTGTCAGCAGAAGGTCCAGGCAATTGGGTGTGTGGTCTGTGATATCTGGTATTCGCGTCGCTTGTTCCACCAGCTGGGTGAGATCTAGCGCCAATGCTAGTTTACGCGCCTCTCGCCCAGCATGGTCAGTTTTCTGGTATGGGAACAGCCACTCTTATGGTGAGCATTGAAGTCCCCAGAAAAACAAGCTCTGCTGTTGGATATCGCTGAATTGCTGTATCTGCCGTCTCAGAGAGGTACTCCATGAGTCTAGTCGTCTCCTGATCTCCGCTGTGCGAACGATAAACACTGGCGTAGAGTTTTCTACTCCAGTGTCAACCAAAAGCCACAGCACGGGAAACCCTGAATTCTCAAAGCCACGGAGACGCTTACAGCAAACGTCATCGCGAACATACACACAGACCCCTGCACGCTTCTTAAACTTGTGCTCAAGAGTGTAACCAGGGTAGTTGAGGTATGCCACGTCCAACGGTGTTGCTATCTGCGTCTCCGTTAAGAAGAATAAGTGCGGCTTCTCGGTCTCCAGGTGGTGATGGACCGGGTCTAGGTTTGTGTGTAAACCTCGGATGTTCGTGAGGTGCACTTTGAGTGGGAGGAAGTGTTGCCGTTGGTCAAACTTTTTCTTCTTTTTTAGCTTTTTCATGTTTTTAAAAGAGTTTTTGTGGGGAAAGAAAAGATAGTCGAGGCGCTGCTTAGAAACCCTACTCGTACCTTTCGGTTCAACTGATCAGAGAGGGAACTCGCTTGGAGACTGCGGGGACGCCCGAGCGCCCCCGATAACACTCCACCGGGTCCTCCCATCCAGCCGCCAACTGGCACGGTGGAGTATACCGGGATTTTTCACAGTTGGCGGGGCAGCCTTTGCGCGTGGCTAGCGCGCAAGTCGGGCCCCCTACTGACTGCGGTCGGCCAACGGCTAAGACCGTGCCTCGGATCCCGCTACCCTCCAAAACGAGTTACCGGATACAGCATCACCTAAAGACAAAGACCGGTTCCGGCAGCGCAACTGACTACATTGCTACCCCCCAATGGCACTGGCAGTCCCGCACACCGACGGAACACAGCAAGGCTGTTTGGCGCCGGACTCCGGCGGGATGGTGGTCGCGAGCCAGGCGGCCCCTTTCATGGCCTACCACCGCTTTTGGGATCTTCAGCCGCCAACACGTATTGTGAGGACGTTGCCCGGGGTGGACCGCTAGGAGGTAGACCCCACCCACCCCTAATTCTGGGGTTTTTGTTTTGCCCACTTCATTTGTTTATCGTGTATCTGCATTATTATCAATACACTAGCGGCCCGCCCAGCGGTTTCACCCGCTGCTACTTACCTGTTTCCCCGTAGAAATTGGATCTTTGCCATTACCGTATCTCTTATAGTTTAGATGGGATGCTGAGGGTCTACATCGGGTACTCCAGACCCTCGTGACCATGACCAGCAGAAGTGGCCCGTCATGCTGTATAACTTAGGTATACTTTGAAACCATTACCCTATCACTTATCAGATGATGGTGGTCTGCATCAGGTACTCCAGATCCTCGATAACTATGTGCCAGCAGAAGCAGCCCGTCATGGTGAACAACTTTTTCTATGAAGCCATGACCGTATCACTTATAGTTTAGATGGGATGCTGGTGGTCTTCATCAGGTACTTCAGATTCTCAATGACCATGTGCCAGCAGAAACGGCCCGTCATTGTGAACAACTTTTTCTATGAAGCCATGACCGTATCCCTTTAGTTTAGATGGGATGCTGGTGGTCTTCATCAGGTACTCAGATCCTCGATGACCATGTGCCAGCAGAAGCGCCCCGTCATGGTGAACAACTTTTCTATGAAGCCATGACCGTATCTCTTATAGTTTAGATGGGATGCTGGTGGTCTGCATCAGGTATTCCAGATCCTCGATTAACATGTGCCAGCAGAAGCGGCCCGTCATGGTAAACAACTTTTGTATGAAGCCATGACCGTATCTCCTATAGTTTAGATGGGATGCTGGTGGTCTTCATCAGGTACTCCAGATCCTCGATGACCATGTGCCAGCAGAAGCGGCCCGTCAAGGTAAACAACTTTTTGTATGAAGCCATGACCGTATCTCCTATAGTTTAGACGGGATGCTGGTGATCTTCATCAGGTTCTTCAGATCCTCGAGGGCTGTCAAAAAGTAGTCCATGTCCATCTTTAATATGCTAGTAATATTAGTGCCAAATTTCGCGAAGATCGGTAAAGAGATTTGGCTAATTTGGGTAATATCCGCTGTATTTCCCGGTTTTCCTGCTGATAACCGTTTTCCCATGGGAATGAGGAATTTTCCCGTGATAAAAAGTTGCCTATGTTACTCAGGAATGTTGTAGCTTTCTAATGGTGAAAGAATTTTGGAAATCGGTCAAGTAGTTTCGGAGTTTATCGATTACATACATACAAAAAAACAAACAAACAAACAAAAAAACAAACAAAGGTTTCCTCTTTATTATATTAGTGTAGATTTCGCAACACCTGGGTCCTGGACCAATCTCTTCATTAGAATGCAACAGCTTACCACCCCGCGGTTTCACTCGCGGCTGTTTTGGTTTTTCCGTGGGAATGATATGCTTTCTCGCAGTGAAAATATCGCAGCTGCTCTTATCGTAGAAACGGATGTTATATTATGTAAGTAGTGTGGTCAAAGTAAAAAAGGTAACACGTTGGATTTTCCTGTTGGACAGAGATGTTTCCCGTGGTAAAAAGTCACCTTGTCACTTTCCAGAGTCTTATTCGTCTCTCGCATCACACAAAAATCATAACATAATACCGCTACGTTGTGACGGCAAAAACGCTACAAACAAACAAACGAACATATTTTCCTATTAGAAATGTGGCTGATTCAATATCTGTCATATCTATTTTCTGTACTTACCCAACAGTACTTTTCTTCGAATTTTCACGCTCTCGTATGTCATGTGCTTATCTCAATTAAACTTACTTACTTACTTACTTACTCCTGTGGCTCAGGGACCCAAAGTGGATCTTGGCCTCCGACACGAGTTTCCGCCACTTGTCCCGATCCTGGACCGCTTCACGCCAGTCTGCTGCTTGGAGGTCGCGTAAGTCAGACTGCACTACATCGCTCCAGCGATACCTTGGACGGCCAACTGGTCGTCGACCGTAAGGTTTTCCCAGGTATCTCAATTAAAACTAAACTAAAATTAAAAGGTATTGCCAAAGGATGCATAGCATAACCAACCAACTAGCCATTTGTAATGTCGGATTTAGAAAAGTTTGGTGAAACTAGCCCAATAAGGCGAGACGAGAAACACGCGTTCGTTCGTGCGTTATTTTTGCGCAGCGCTGGCGCATGCGTTAGGAAAATGTGATTTTCCACCTTATTTTCATACAAAGTTACAAAGTCCTTTTGACATAATTGAATGAGAATAAGGTTGGAAATCATAATTTACTAACACATGTGTTACACAGCGCAAGTGTGTTATACAACGTTACGTGTGCTTTTCACCTTAGAAGAAACAATATTCTAAAAACAAATGGGATGATACTTAATGCTATAACTATATAACCAGTATCCATTTTACAACCTTTTGTACATTAACGTCGCCAGGATTAAGGGAGCCAACATTAACATTTAACTGGACTTGTAACGACTTGCCAAAAAGTTAATGCACAAAATACTGTGTGAGATCAAAGCCGGAAAAAATGCGTGTTTATTTGAAGTAGGTAAATAAATACCAAAGATTTTCAAATATTTGAAAACGCTGTAGTTTTTGATACCTCGGTGGAATATCTTTTCTTCTCATTTTCCTTCTTCTTTGCACGTGCGAACTGCATTTGGAGTGGACGCAGTAGATAGATTTTTGGAGTAGATAGAGTGATTCAAGAGGAAGGTATATGTATAGCACATGCTGGAAAAAGCCTTTATCCCTCGGCAAAATTAGTTGCATCGGGTGAAACCGTTTACGGGCCGCTAGTGGTAATATAAAACACTTAGCAATAATGTTGCACTTAGTCAGCATTTAAGCTGAAGCGATACGTGCCGAAGTACCGACGGCAAAAGATCCTGGTTGTTTCGCCTTCATTTCGGATCATCATGCATGAATAAGGATTACACTGTAAAGTAACAACTAGCTTATCGTAGAGGACGAAACTCACAAGAGTTGTCGCAAGACACTTGTGAGACCGATGACTCGCAGATTTACATTCATAGTCCATCTGGACTATACTATATATCTATCCTAATAATGTTGTAAATTTACAATGATGATGAATACAGCAGTAAAAGTGTTAACCAAGAACATAACAATATCTTCTTGTTTACAAGTTCTCACGGCTTTCACTTAGTTAATGTTTACAAATTCCATTAGACCTTATTAGCATTTAAGGCTGTTGCGGCCGAAATGCGATTAAAGGGATCTCGCATTGACAAGTTTTGATTGAAAGTGATTAAATAAGTAATTAATTAACTTAGAGTATACCTATACAAGCAAGCAGTTGTTCCACAGATACCTACTTCAAATGTATGAGAAGTAATAAAGGCTCAATAGTGTTGTTACTGGCGTTTTGTTAAAGTTGGACAGAGAGGTTGCTACCCGTTTTAACTTTTTAGGAGCACTCTATAGGTTGCTTATATGTATAAACTCTAAGGTAATTAAAAACTTTCGGGTATTCCCCAGGAACCAGCGATACAGCGCTTATGAAAAGGTACTGAATCAATAAATTAAAAAAAGAGAAAGTAGCTTTTTCAACGGATAATCTATCTGATGTCTAGAAATATGGCGTAATTTTGAAATCAATATGTCAAATCCCTAAGACAAAAAAAATCGAATACTTATATAAATTGTACTAGGTCTTTCAGTTGCAAGTTATTTGATAACATTTATAACATTTTAATTGGATGCAAAATAAGTGTGCCACACAAGGTTACTGAACTATTAAGCTGTGTGGTGATTGATAGGGGTAATTATGCTGGAACTGTGTTGCTGACGGTGCGGCATGTTGCTTATAAATATGCGACTATATCACACATACATAAAGGATCAACCTTACGCTGGATTTTATTAGTATTTGTATAAAAAACCAGTCTAAATTGGTCAATGACATGGGTAGGGTTGGTGAATTTAAACAGTTCGTATTATGAAATAAGTAAACATCTAAATGTTAATTTTAAAGCTGCTTGAACAATAAGGAAAATATGATAAATAAATTTTCTTTATTTTTCAAACATAAAATTATTAGGACAACTAAAGTGTTCATCAAGACTGGCTAAATTATACAATTAAGTAGATTATGAAAATTTTAACAAGCCCTTAAGACAGACTTTAGGTTCATTCACTTAATTAATGACCTTAATTATTCTTCAACTGAACCTAAATAATCATCAAATCGTGAATGTATTACAATTTATACATGGGATTCAAATAACAACTGCGTATGAAATATTTAATGATTTTCTTCGGAAAAACGGTCATACATAGTATTTTTATTTCGAATAGTATCTAACAAACTTTGTAATCAGATTCATCAAAGTCGTTCATCGACTCAGTGTCTCACAAAAAAAGTTAACCTAAAAATAGGACACACGACAGCCGTTAACGAGTCATTACATTGAATGACAAACGACAGTGTGTATAAAGCCTTATGGCCTATAAAGGATGAAGCAAAAAAATGTTCTGTTGTTAACATTTATAATGTACCTAAGAAGCTTTGTAACTGAGCAAGTTTTCCCATAAATTTGTGTGTAGGTGAATAATAAATATCTTCTGTTTTGTTTCGTAGCTTACCTGCAATAAAAAGTATACAACTGTACGGTAATTTGATACATTCCCTAGAGGGGGTAAGAAAAGAAGCAATTTCAGACATATTCTTTCGTAGAACTGGGGTCGAACATTTTGAAAAATTTGCGACAAGCCCTAGTCAGTTACATGGGCAGTGCAGGCTGAAAAAATAGTAAACTATAAGGTTACCATTTGACGGCCAATGTGGCGCAGTGGTTAGTACGACTGCTTGCGGCACAGAAGGTTCCAGGTTTGATTCCCGGTGGGGTCACTCACAAAGTCGATACTTATCACTTTGTAAATTTGTTTCCAGTCTGGTCAGGCCATTGCAGGCTGAACCACCTAAATGTATGAAAAGCAAGATGGTTGAATTATGATTATGAGTATGTGCAGTAAAGTTTTACTCGTTTTAAAAGTAAGCAAAGTAAAAGCACTTAAATCTAGTAAATGCAATAACTGAAGTAGACAAACCAGCTTTTCTCGTTCTCTGTAAAGTGCATTACCCTATCAAAGCTAATTTTTATTCATAACTGGCGTTGCTTTTACCAGATCCTGTATGAAAACTATGTTTTCACACGCACAATATAATTTTGCGGTTTTATGGCCGGTCCGGTTTTGCAAAGAAATGCTGTATATTTTCGCATCACGACGCCACATCGGTGTGTGGCTGTCACGAGCTATAGCTTGCTTGCGAGCTGTCAAAAAACGCAATAATAAGGCATGTCTGTGATCCACCGGAGTTTTATATTAGCACCTGACCTAAAACGACCGCCGCGAGAGTTAATGTAAAACTACATGCGCAGAGGTACCGATGCTCCATAATTTATTTTGCTGTGGTGCAAAGTAAAATCTTCCAGAATAGTGTTTAAGGCTTTGATCTTTAGTCCGTCGACTCATGGCATACATTATATCGCTAGCAAATCGATCTACCCATTCAAGGGATCATATTATACTGGTTTTTCGTATTACTTGTATGGAAAACTAGTATACGGTGGCAGACCGATCAATCAACTGAACACGTCTTCCTATATTTGACGTAGCAGCTAGCTACGGCGGCGTAGCGTAGCTACACGCTTATAGTTCTTGTTTTAGTTACATTCTTGAAGTGTGTGCATGATTTGGATGGTGCTTTTCACCACCTAGTCTATTTATGACCACTTTAACATGACTATTGACTCCACTCCACTTATTCGTAAAAAACCTAGTGTATATTGTTTTCCTCTGACACACGGAACTATGCAGTTTTTGTTGCACTAATTATAAAACATTGCAAATACAAATAGAAATTTTTATAACCTACACAAACAGCTGTGCTCGCTTCGCTTGCCCCACTCGCCAGCCGTAACAAAGCGCGGACTAGTTAAATGTAGTTCTTAGTTAGCGGACTACGTCGCTCGCTAATTATACCCGCTGTTGTTTTTCGCTAAACGGAACACAGGATTAAATTCAACTTGCGATCAACTTAAACGGGATTTAATTATTCTTTGTCTGAAAGCTTCGTTATACTTTTGGGCGCAAGCTCTACAGAGGAGACGTGAGACGTAAGATGGCAGCTGTCAAACGAGTGATCGTCAGAGACGTCGTGCGACATCACGACGCTTGAAACCGCTTTCATATGAAACAAAATGAAACACATGTGAAAAGCGCGTCGCATCGATAACGGCTGACAATCACTTGTTTAACAGATGCCATGTTGAGCGTCGCGCGATTATTATGTAGAGATTGCCCCTCATACTTTTGAAAAGAATAAATAAGTAGAGTTCTGAGGAGGTTTGTAAACACAAGTTGTAATTAAATAAAACTTAAGCTGCTTTTACACAAGAGAAACCTGTAATTTTAAAAATACTGAATGGAGGGAAAGACACGTTTTGCATGATTTTGCGATTTGTAACAGCCACTATACAAGCCTGTAACAGCAACAATTTTATACGACGAAACATGCTATGATGTGCCATTTTCTATAGGATTTAAGAACTATTTTTTTTTGTGAAAAGAGATCCTTCAAAATGCCGAATAAACATGCGATGTTGCGCGTTAGCTTTGGACCTCACGTCTTAGACGAAAACGACGCGTCACCAATTGGCCAAAGTTATCTAAAGCTTTTAAACGGTAATTTTATCCCCACACATAAAACGTAAGACATAAAACATGAGACGTGAGCCATCGCAATGCTTAAAACTGTTACCATATAAAATGTATAAAACAAAAGAGACGCCGCCGTCTTCACGCGTGAGATGCGTGTTGACGACCGATGATCACTCTTTTGACCGATGTCAATTTACGTCTCGCCTCTAACGTGGCACTTGACGCGTTTGATTGAGTTTTAATTGTGTCTCATACAAATCTTTACTTGCAAACAAATCCCTTTAAAAGATCTTGGCGACGCGTCGTCTTCTGCGGCGAAGTGAGGTTCAGCCTCAATGTAAACCTTTAAGGAAACTCCCCATGGTCTGAGCACGGCAGATATGATTTATGCCGCGCACAGCAAGAAGACAGTTGGCTTGCCGCCATTCGATCTGCGACCACCAGATTAGAATGTTAATGTGTTGTTTGTGCCACAGGGACATATTTGGAGCAGCAGAGACTTTTATATGTTTGACTTATATAAACGACAGGTTAATGCACAGAGTGACCCAAGTTATGGAAGCTTTTTCCCCAGAAAAAAAGTCTCTGGATACAGGAACGATACTGTCAGCTTTTTGGCAACCTTGCGTTGCGGTGTGTTATTCTTGGTGCGTCTCGTTTCGTCTTGGAGCGGCCTCAAGATGCATCGAGCGACGATGCGCGTAGCAGTTTGATGTAGCTTGAACTGACATTGTAGCGTCGCATCTCGTCTCGTCATGTTTCAGTCGGAACTGACCCTAAGGAAACACCCCATGGTCTGAGCACGGCAGATATGATTTATGCCGCGCACAGCAAGAAGACAGTTGGCTTGCCGCCATTCGATCTGCGACCACCAGATTAGAATGTTAATGTGTTGTTTGTGCCACAGGGACATATTTGGAGTAGCAGAAACTTCTTAATGTTTGACTTATATAGACGACAGGTTAATGCACAGTGCGATCCAAGTTATGGCAGCGTTTTCCCCAGAAAATACGTCCCTGGATACAGGGACGATACTGTCAGCTTTTTGACAACTTTGCGTTGCGGTGTGATATTCTTAGTGCGTCTTGTCTCGGCTTGGAGCGGCTGCAAGGTGCATCGAGCGACGATGCGCGTTGCAGCTTGATGACGCTTGAACTGACATTGTAGCGTCGCGTCTCGTCTCGTCGCGTCCGCGTTTTAGTCGGAACTAGCCCTAAGGAAACATCCCATGGTCTGAGCACGGCAGATATGATTAATGCCGCGCACAGCAAGAAGACAGTTGGCTTGCCGTCATTCGATCTGCGACCACCAGATTAGAATGTTAATGTGTTGTTTGTGTGACAGGGACATATTTGGAGTAGCGAAAACTTCAACCTAAATGATTGACTTATATAGACGACAGATTAATGCACAGAGTGACCCAAGTTATGGCAGATTTTTCCCCAGAAAATACGTCTCTGGATACAGGGACGATACTGTTAGCTTTTTGGCAACCTTGCCTTGCAGTGTGCTATTCTTGGTGCATCTCGTCACGGCTTTGAGCGGCCTCAAGATGCATCGAGCGACGATGCGCATTGCAGCTTGATGTCGCTTGAACTGACATTGCAGCGTCGCATCGCGTCTCGTCGTGTTTCAGTTGGAACTGGCCCTAAGGAAACACACCATGGTCTGAGCACGGCAGATATGATTTATGCCGCGCACAGCAAGAAGGCAGTTGGCCTGCCGCCATTCGATCTGCGAACACCAGATTAGAATGTTAATGTGTTGTTTGTGCCACAGGGACGCATTCTAGAGAGAGTACTAAACCACTAAGTCACTTTAGGCCCGGAATCCACCTTTGTAAAGACAAGACGAGAAACACACGTAATTGTTACATTGTTATTTTTCCGCTGCGTAACGATTGCAGTAGGAGTTAGAACGATACGATTTTTAACATTATTATTATACAAATAGATACGGTTTATATCAAACGGTTTTAGTTGGCGCAGCGTTGTGTTAGGCGTAGCGTTAGCGGTTGCGTCTGTCAAAAAGTATGACATAAACCGTAGATGCACGAAAATAAGGCGGAAAATCTTATTAAGCATACTTAGCGTTGTTTAAATATAGCGAAGAAATTGACGTTACGTTTGTTTCTTGTCTAATTCGCGAATTTTGTAGATACTTAATAAACAATTGCACGCAACTATATCTTCTCAATTTTTATGATTCTAATCTTCTAATCACTCAGTTTCGTCAAAAGCATACTTTTTTATAATGCTTTACGCCTTTTGATACCTTTATGAGTATTTTACCTTATCAAGGGAGTGAGTACAACCAATCTGTAAAGTAAGAAAATAGCAAAAGAAGGAAAAGAAAATTAAATATTGTCACAGATACCAAATACAGCCCTGTGAGCCACCATAAGTTATGCAACATTCAGCGAGTGCCATACTTCAGATATTAAGTTTGCCATTGTTGCGTTGTACCGTTTGCAACAAAGCTGTATTGTACATGAACTTGGCACACTTTACATGCTGACTCTACGTCGCATAGTGAAACGATGATATTTAAGAGTTGAGACTGAAGTTGATATTTTGGAGAAAGACTGTGTTTTTTTTGAGATTGAAGTCCAAACAAAACTAAAATTTTCTTATATCTACTGTAAATTCCTGTCATTTTTTCCATTGAATCCTTAATTATAACATTGTAATCGCAAAAGTTTGTTATCCTTGAATCAATTTTAATCTACCTAGAAACAAAACTCACAAAAATTCTTCTGCACTGCAATTAACCTCTCTACGCTTTTTCACTACATTCTGTATGTAATTATGTGTATCATAATCCGCAATAAAACATGATACTTACGAGCGGTATACCATTTGAGTTCTTCCGTTGTTAGGAAGGAAAACAAATCAACAAAAAATTTGTCTGAATGTGCCGTTGATTTCTTTATTACTACTTAATAAGATTAGAAAAATTAAGATACAAACGCGGACAATTTTCGATTTCATATTCCAACAAAATTCAACCTTTTAACCCTAGCAGTTACCTATTACACAAACGTGAAAAAGAGGCTATGGCGATAAAAAGTATTTTACATTTAAACTTTAATTTATTTATGCGAACATTGTAAAACAAAAGCCGTGAAAACCGTTGTGAATGAATAATTGACGTATCGCACAATAGATAACTTTACTTGAACGTTTCAGTGACCTACAGAACGCTTACGACACCCTTTTACTCTCTCTTCAACACATTTTACATCACCCAGAATAAACGAGGACCCTTGAAATATTTATTTAAACCCCTTCCCCAGCTAAGTGATTTCAAGGGAGACCGCAGATAAACAATAGATAAAGTACCAAGTCATGGAACATTTGTGTTTTTTCTCAAGCTATTACAATGTTTTTTTTATGAACCCATATAATAACTGACATTTTAATGCAATAGAACACTACACCAACAAATTTAACTTTTCTTTATTTAAATCAGTAACAGTCCCGAAAAAATCATTGATTTCACACACATCCAAACACTTTCAATTTACCGCAACGGTGGCATAGGATGTTGGTATATCCTTCCATTATTCGGAAATACGTAAAATTACTAAATCATTTTCGTCAACAAGCCAAAAACTACTCAAATCACTTATTCAATAAAATTTGAGAGGTGAAATACTTTGTTTTATCTACTATAGAACAAAAAATTAGCCGAAAAATTGTATCTTTAGTATAATTAGTTACCTATGCTTTCAATAAGTAATATTAGCTGAATTTTAAACTTAACTCCATTAATTCTTATCATTTAATGCATAAACCAGTTATTATGATGCTTGTAACAGTGTCTAAATATCGGGAGCTTATAATTCGTCGGTATAACTCTTTAAATTATGACAATTTAAAATTATTATCGGGTTTAAATACACGTTACATAAATAAAGTTACAAAATACGATGCATTTTATGGTATCACTTAGTAAAATATGACAGCTAACGCAGAAAACCTTTGCTGTCATTATTATTTTTAAACAATCAAAACACAAAACCTTAATAAGTGTAACAGAAAGATGCGCCTGTCAAATATCGCAAGCTTACGCGTTGCTCTTGCAACAACGACCGTTAGGGAATACGCAATTACCTTGTATTTGATACACACATGCGTTACGGATGCGCTAAAATGCACAGCAACGGACGTCAAGTCAGTCAAGTGTCAGAACCGCCTACTTTAAAGAAGTTTAGTTTTTAAGACATTGACATGTTTTATTGATTTTTATTGAATAAATTATATTTTATGGTAATTTTAAAGTTTATGGCTTTAAAATTACTTATTAGAAGTTATTTTAAATAAATGTCCACTTTCCACATTATTATCACTTTCTTCACGCTGAAGCATATTTTACAGATACGACGACAAAGAGCACTTTGTAAATCTTGCACAGTTTTCTGTTCCTCTGTCACTCTTCTCTTCCGACAAGAACTTCATATTTCCTCGCCGCTTTGAATCAAAAGGCTATTAAACTCGATATCAGTGTTGAGTTGTAATAAAACCCTACTCCGGATACGGAACCCGCGAACTCAGAAGCGAAACTCATTTCCTTCATCGTTTTATTACTTCTAGATCTTTTTTTTTTGTTTTAGAGTTCCGCCGCGAGATCGCCAGTCAGTTACTGGTCTACTTTTTGGTTTCAAACTTGGAATGAATTCAGAAACTTCGAAAAGCCGAGTTTTTCAGAACTCTCGTACAGTTTACTGGAGTTTATTTGTGACTTGAATAACGTAATTTAACTTTATCCGATTTGTTTTTGAGATGATACTTACCCTAGTTATTTGTTTCACGTATTTTTTTTCTTTACATGTTTTTTTGATGGTGAATGACGATATTTGCAGATATCAATCTTAAACAGACAACCCTGGTTTGTTTACAAAATTACCGACGTAAATTAATTAAAAAAAGTCAAATTTACAAAATTACCGACGTAAATTACTTTTCGTCGCCTTCATTGGTCTTGCTCCAAAAACACAAAAACAAATTAATTCGGAAGTATATCCTAGGTAAGTACCAATCACACTCACTTGTAAGTAAGTATGTATTTAGAACGCATTTTCTTAAATTAATAACCACTTGAAGCTGTTGGTCCCTGGGGTATATTCCTGTGTGCTACTGTGCGGGTTGTGTGTGCAGAATACTTTTGGGGTAAGCAAATTTTCAGAGGTGTCTCTAAGCACAAGCTCCACAAAATAGACGTTAGACATAAGACGTAAGATGGTATCTGTCAAACAAGTGATCGTCGTAGACGTGAGAGGTGCAACATCGCGACGCTTTTCCATTACAGTTTACGCAAAGACCTTACATACTAACGTTAGTATATGAAGTCCTTGAGTTTACGAGACTACACACGTGAGACTCGCATCGATAACGGCTATTGATCGCATGTTTGACAGATGTCATCTTACGCGTCGGGTCACACGTCTCCACTGTGAACAAAATTCCAGTAACCATGTGATGTGTTTAGGCCATAAAAGGGAAGAGCTCACGTCACGAGCTTGTTTTCCTTTTGCCAATATTTGCGAGAGCTAACTTAGACACACTTGAAACTTTCTCAAAGGGTTGAACAAGGTGTTCGGAACCAGCTAACTTATATTTCAACTTGCCCGTGTCATGTTTTCATTTTTCACTCGACCGGCCGCTCGCCGACGAGATTAGGAAACTTCGGCTGTTGCACCGACAATTCAATATCGACGCTACTTGTAGCTTGTGCCTACTCAATCTACTGCCCTATTTTTATATTTCATCCCATGTTCCATGGGGAAAGTGGTTCAGTTTTATGAGTATTTTGACCCCTGTCAGCTTTATTTGTTGTTTTGTAACACCCAGTAAAACAAAAAATAATAAGAAAAATCAAGCAGTGATCTGATGGCGAACGTCTAGAACTGTTAAAGACGTTTAGATATATGGAATTAAAGAAACTTTCACACAAATAGACAGAGCTGAGTCATTTGTATTGTTTTACCAGGATTATCATTTCGTGTTGCGATACCTACAGTCTCGTAAACTGGTGGTTATACTTAGGCTCTGTGTACCTAGTTTTTTTTCGCGCGTTAGTTTATTTCGTACGAATATGAAAAAGCAAGCTATTTTTTTTCGGTCAGTGCGGAAACTTGCATATAAAATTCAGTGTGAAGTGAATTCAGATTCGCGTGAAGTAAAATCCCTGTGCGGATATAGCCTCACTTACATTTGAATACTGTCATTTTACATTTTGTACACCACATAAAAAAGTAAGAATTCTTCCCGTTCTTCCCCATTCGACAAGAATTTTTAACAAAAAAAGGTATGCAGTGGTGTTATTACGGTTAAATCTATCCCGCCTATCAGACCCGCCTTCAGTGCCTAATTCATTAAGTAAATCTTCAAGCAATCTTTATTTCACAACGCGGTATGGTTATACCTGCTATTGATCGCAAGAAAGCATGCTCCACCGCGCCGTCATCAAACAAAATGTTTTCCTGCCTATCAGACACGCCTTTATTGTAATTCATTAGGTAAATCTTTAAGCAATCTTTACCTCACAACGCGGTATGGTTACACCTGCTATTGATCGCAAGAAAGCATGCTCCACCGCGCCGTCATCAAACAAAATTACACAGTTGCGTGCCGCAGCATATTCTGAGCCACATTATTGCAGAGGAAACACTTCGTACTACGATACAACGTGATACAACAACGAAAGGCAAGCGAAAATAGGTTTTACATCTATCTGGCTTGAAAGGAACAAGTTTCCCACGGTAAATCAGTATGGAAAGGTCACTTTTGCTTTTTTGATGAAATAAAGTAATTCGGAGTTCGAACATTGGGTACAAAGGTAGGTGGAGGTGAAAAGTGGTGTGTACCACACGATAGCAAGTCTATTTACTACTCGTGCTTTTGAATCCTTCAATATAATCCGGATAAGTACACCATTAAATGTGACTCGCTATGTAAAATAGCAATTTTGTTGTACATACCTCTATTTCTGTCCTGTCGCGATAGATAAAAGACTTTCCATCTCGAGTGTCAAACCAACTATATCAACCATAACAGCCACAAAAGTCCACTGCTGGACATGGGCCTCCCCCTATCGGGGGGTATTGCCATACTCACCACGCTTGGCAGGTGGATTGGCGAGCGCAGTGCCAAGATGTTACATTTACAGGGAATGCTGCTGCCCATTCCCTGGATGAATATCCCTTAGTCGCTTTTTACGAAACCCACGGGTAGAATTGGGGTGATGCTATTCTAAGCCGGCATCACACGGTGTCAAACCAAGGTCCTTCAAATCCTCAAACCATGAGTAGGTATTAGCTCCTGTATTACAAAGCTCTTTGTACTGCGCTGCTATGTTCGTTTAATATTGTGGTTTCTTCAGGTAAGTATCCATAATGAGGTAACTCGTAAAGAAGAAGATCGGTTTGCGCATTTCTTTCGTAAATAATAATATGATATTAGCTGGAAACATCTTTAAAAAATCTATAATCCTAATAAATTAAAATGATTACAATAGCTCTGAAGAAACGTAAATTTCCCCAGAATTGTAGCGTTTTCTATTTTTGGCAATGGAACTGGAATGAACTATCCATTTCCTTCTTCTAAACGGCAAATGACAAGACACCGAAACGAGAACCGCAACTACGTTTCACTAGCAAACAGCAGGCAGGGGAAATATATGGAATAACGCGAGTACGTGCCCTCATTCTTGAGGGAGATGAGTTAATACTGCGCAAACCCCGAAGGTGGGACCTGGACCAAATCCAAGGCTCCCACAGATTGTAAGGTCTCGGTGCTAGCGGGTATGCTGGATGAAAATAGCACCATCCTATTTCTAGATGAGTTCATAATGCGCAAACCCTGAAGGCTTCCACAAAAGTTGTGGTCCAAGTGCTGGCGAACAAGTTTATCAAATTAGACATTAATTAGTCAAAGTATGACCCGATCAGCCATGGTTTTGCAATGTAAAGTCATGATGGATTCATCAAGCGGCTATCAAAACATCAATCGCTCCAGCTTTAGACTATTGCAAAGGAGCATGGAATTTAAAGAACCGAAGATTGAAACTGGCTAGACTGTTGGCTAGTTAAGTGACTTATAGCATACCAAACACCTAAACTTCCCCAAAGTCGATAAGTTATGAAACAGGTTAACGATTAGCTCATTTCTCCCTTGCTGAACAGCTTGCTGATTGCCTGATTAGATTCCGTTGCTGAGCTGAACAGTATTCTTTGTATTGTAGACCAATTCGGTCTACTCCTACAATCATCGATGTTGTCACACCTTATTTTTGAGGTATGTTGAAGTGTTGACCAATACAAAAAGCTCAACACATATTTTTCGTTCATAAGATAATCGTTCTCGTCGCTTGAACTAGCACCTTACCCTTACGTAGCACATTCCGCTATCCGAACCCTGCATTAATCTTGCAGACAATTTTAAAATCACCTGAGAATGGCGACGATTGAGGGTCAGGTCGTGGAACGGAGTCTTAAGAGGAAGAAATATGGTCGCCAAGTTCTTGGGAATACGTGGGATTTATTTTATTTTAAATGGAACTGACTTGGGGACAGTTTGACTTATCTGCACATAGTATGTGAGGATAAAGTTGTGTTATTATTTTGGGTTTCTTTTTATTATTATAGTTTTGGAGTGGGGGCTATAAGTATGTTTTCCTCCTACCAGGTGGACTGTAAGTGGAAGGGGCAGTCGAAGTGTGCAATAATTCAAAAATCGCGATCTACTGAGTATCAGATGGGAGGCTAAAAGAGTATTGGAAATCTTACAGCTGTTGACGATGGATGAGGTAAAAAGTAACTAACTAACTAACTCCGCTGACTCAGCGACCCAAAGAGGAGGTAAAAACACCATCTTAAAAATTTATTCAATTTAAATCGATTTAAATTCTGGTAAAGTATATTCCTGCGTCTAAATGTAGGTTAAACACAATTGTCCGCGTGCCACAAACTGTTCATTTTTTAACTGCAGCCTCCCGCCATATAAACCCATTCAACGGTAATGTAAGGAGATTCCCGGGAACCCGCCAAATCCCGGGATTCCCGTGAGTAATGCCCCGGCTGAGTTCGGTACCGTCCCGCATTTATTTCACTCATTCCGCTCAACCACTCATGTTACAGTTGAATTTTTATTCGAGGTTTAGTTTAGTCGCCCAACAAGCTGTAAAAATTATTCATTCTCATTCTGATTAGATAAAATTCGTCAACAAAGACAACAGTCTACTTTTGGAAATGGGGTAAACCTTTTTGGGAATGAATTGCCATATTATTATTTAAAACGCAGGTTACAATTTAGGCGAGAAACGCGCAACATTCGTTTGTGCTCGATTCTCCACCCTACCTTCCTTCATACAAATACGGTTTATCAAACGAGAGTCCGCGTCTAACAAACCTTTTGAAATAAACCGTATTCGTATGAAAATAATCGCGTTTCTTACCTTACTAATGGAAAACACTGTCGAATTCCCAAATTTAACCCGTAATTGTGATTTACGACACCTTATATGATTTTGGTGATGCTATCTAATCCAGCTTATCCGGCACCACTACACAAAAGACACTAAATGCAAAAGATAATATATGTTTTACTTACTTACTTTCCTTTTTTCTCTCTTTTAATGCAAAGCTAGATTTAGTCTTAACACTAAAAATATTTTATTAAAATACCTACAATATTTCCAGTCACGTTCGTATTATGTTTGTACGTAAGCCAAGTAAGGCATCCCTAAAAATATCAGAGGAATCAAAGCTTTGAGCCAACACATTATTCAGGCTTTGTGTCATCCAAGACAGACGCACCTAGTAAAACCTGCGAGTAGGATTGTAGCACAAATTAGGGAAACGGCGCGCGGGGCGCCTTTACAGATGGCTCACTCAGTACTAGCGACGATTTTAACGCTTACTGACTGAACTCAAGATAACTAAGAAGATGGTTGGCACGAATGTCATATTTCTTGGATTAGAATTGGCTCAGAATCATATGACTTTCTTGTATTTTGCTGTTTTGATATTCTTATTCTTTGAAATTTATGACAGTGGCAACCCTGGCTATGTTACAAATGACAGTCGCAAATATCGTAAAAAAGGGCGAGTGAGCCTTCTGTATAATCTCTATTTTGTAGTTTTAGTACCGGTCGCAGACCATTCACCAGTCTTGGACAACATGTGTAAGTAGAATTGCTCTAAATATATTAGGGGAATCAAGGCTTTGAGCCAACACATTATTCAATTCAGGCATTGTGTCATCCAAGACGGACGCACCTATTCTAACCTGTGTGGAGGGTAGTAGCACAAATTAGGGAAACGGCGGGCGGGGCGCCTTTACAGATTGCTCACTCAGTACTAGCGACGATTTTGACGCTTATTGACTTTTACAAGATACAACTGGTTGTAGAACCACCAGTCATGGACAACATGTGTATGTATAAGTAGAATTGGTCTAAATATATCAGGGGAATCAAGGCTTTGAGCCAATACATTATTCAGGCTTTGTGTCCTCCAGGACGGACTCACCTAGTTAAACCTGTGAGTAGGGTGGTAGCACAAATTAGCGCCATTACAGATGGCTCACTCAGTACTAGCGACGATTTTGACGCTTATTGACTTTCACTGGAAATAACTGGTTGTTGTACCGGTCGCAAACCACTCACCAGTTTTGGACAAAATTTGTAAGCAGAGTTGCTTTAAAAATATCAGAGGCATCAAGGCTTTGAGCCAACACATTATTTAGATTTTGTCTCATCGAGGACGGACGCACCAACGCATCTTATAAAACCTGTTAGTGCTTAAGTTCAAAATAAGTTTCAAAATACTTTCACGAATTTTAATAATAAATTTTAATAATGAATAACCTAAGTGAAAATGGTTTATTGTAATTTACCGTTTGCTATATACCTAGATAAACCGTACAATAAACATGACATTGAATTTTATTTTATGTATCAATTTAATAACTGCGTCCCAGAACTTGTAGCTCCAAGAAGAGCTACGCGTGCTACGCCGTAGTAAGTGTCTACAATTTATGTCAAATGTAGCAGGCGCGCGATCTATTTAGAAATTAGTGCCCTGACGACGACCATTAAATTATTATGTGAGGGTGGCATAAAAACAAAATGCGACAAGTGCGATTTATCGTACGCTACGTCACTAGGAAATACTGGTACCGGTAAGCCAAGTGCGAGCGAGACAAAGACTCAAAGGTTATCGACAGAGCCGCAACGGCAGAAAGAGACGAAGGATAATCAATCTAAAAATGTAAACAAAACTCAAACGATAACGGCCAAAGATTCCAAGCCCAACGGAAAGAGGACTAAAAAATCGACAGAAAAAGCAGATAAAACTGAAGATGAAAAGCAATCGGAGGTGGAAATAGTGCAGGTGCAGCACGAGAGGCAAAATGACAATTGGACCTTAGTAGGAGGCAACCGCAAGCGGCGTTACCAGCAAAAACGGCGTACCGAACAAATAACTCGCGGCGATGGCGAGACGAGTGAAATACTATGTGCCGCGGAACGCACCAGATATTTACATATTTGGGGCGCGAGGCCAGAAACTACAGAAGACAACATGATCACCTACTTGAAAGGTAAAAACATGTCGTCATCATACACGGCGACAAAGTTAACCACTAAGAGAGTGACAAACTACGCTTCCTTTAAAATAGGAGTACCGGAGGAACTAGCAGATGAGTGCCTCTCTCCCCAGTTCTGGCCTAAAGGATTATCAGTAGAAAGATGGCTTTTTCGCCTCGAGCGTGTCAAGACCGACTCAGGCAGAAAAAGTAATTAATTCGACACAATTGCGGATATACTACCAAAATGTTAATAGGATAAAATCTAAATTGTTGGACTGGAGATCGAGCCTGGAACTCTGTGACGACATCGACATAGCAGCGGCTACGGAGACCAATTTCGATGAATCTGTAAGTGACGCAGAGGTTTGCAGCGGCGGCAGCGGCGGGTGGTCGGTGCTGCGCCGCGACCGCATCGGGCGCGGCGGCGGCGGCGTCATGCTGGTGGCGCGGGCGGCGCTGCAGCTCGAGCGGGTGCAACGGTACGAAACTCCTAGTGGCGAGGACCTATGGGCTAAAATACAACTAAATGGACAGACTATACTAGTTTGTGTCGTATATACGCCTCCGGGCACTAGTGATGAGACATATTATACGTTTTTTGACAGTGTTATAAGTGTGTGTAACCGACATTCACCCACTAAAATATTAATATTAGGCGACCTAAATTTGCATAGTGCAAGTAATAATATTAACGATTACTTTACGTATTTTAAATCCCTATGCGACTTAGAACAGTATAATAATATACCTAATAAAAATGGTAGAATGTTAGATGTGGTGTTGACTGGGTCGCAGCTGTCGGAGGCGGTGCGGGTGCGCGCGGCGACGGCAGCGGAGACTTTTACTAAGGTAGATCTTCACCACCCTCCGCTAGTGACTGTTATTGGGTACAGATTTGCGCGGGACATAACTAGAGTAGAACCCTCTAACATTAACACACAAAATGACTACAATTTTGCTAGTGGCGATTATCTCAAATTGTATTGCATGATTCGAGATTTTAATTGGGGTGATATCGAGAATTATAGTGACGTAAATGAAGCTTTAAATTTTATTTACCTATCCTTATACACTATGTTTGACCTATGCATACCAAAAAAGAGACGTACACAGAATGACGGCCGTACCTACCCAGTGTATTACACCAAACAAATAATCCATGAAATTGGCATAAAAGCAGCATGTCACCGCAGCTGGAAGCAGACTAATGATCGCGAAGCTCGAGAGAAGTTTCGGGGGCTTCGATCTAAAATTAAATCGGACATTATGGTAGCATATGATAATTATAATAACAAGATTTCAGCTGAGTTAACTAAGAATCCTAGGCAATTCTTTCAGTTTATCAGTAGCCTTCGTTGTCGTGGGGGCCTGGAGCCAAAGGTGACGCGAGGTGAGCAGGCATACAGCGGCGCGGGGGCGGCGGCAGCTTTCGCGGACCATTTTAGCTCTGTTTTCCTGCCTGAGTCGCCTACACTAGACCCTGCCGTCGCCGCCGCCGCGCCAGCTGATCAACGCCGTATCGACGTCGTGGCCATTCACCGTGCCGACGTACAGCGTGCGATAGGTAAACTAAAACCCACAGCGTCAGCGGGACCAGATGCTATACCGGCTTTTATACTAAAGGCATGTGCGGGCGAGTTAATCCCACCTATCACAATCTTATTTAATCTCATCTTACAAACAGGGTACTACCCCACGATATGGAAAAGATCACGGGTTACCCCAATACCTAAATCAGGGTCAAAAACACAAGTAGAAAACTATCGTCCGGTTGCTATTTTATGCGCACTAGCGAAACTATTCGAGTCGGTACTTCACGCACACCTATTACCGCAGTGTAAACCTTATATTACGTCAGCGCAACACGCATTTCTACCTAAACGGTCGGTAGCCACTAACCTAGTTACGCTTGTTGATAAGATCTCATTGGAGATGGACAATAAGAAGCCTGTTGACGTTTTATACCTAGATTTTCAAAAAGCGTTCGACCGCGTTGATAACGACGTGTTATTGATGAAGTTAGGTATGATGGGGTTCACGCCTAGATTAATTAAACTGTTTTCTAACTATCTAAAAGATAGAAAACAGTATGTTAAGTACGGTCCTTACGTTTCTAACGATTATAACACTCGGTCAGGCATAAGCCAGGGGTCAAATTTGGGACCTCTATTGTTTGTGCTACTGATTAATGACCTTCCGACGTAGTATCCAACTCATCTATCTTAATATTCGCAGATGATGTTAAATTGTATAAGACCTGCGAATCTGAGTACGATTGTAAATTATTGCAAAAAGACCTCGATGCTGTGTACGCGTGGAGTATTTCTAACAAACTTTGGTTCAACCCATTAAAATGTGAAACTACGACATTCACGCGATCATCGGTTCCCTTGGTTTCTCATATTCGATAGGTGGCGTGCCGGTGTCGCGAGTGCAACAGGTACGCGATCTCGGTGTGCTGTTCGACCCGGCGCTAACGTTCCATGCGCACACGCAGCGCGTGGCCGAAGCGGCGCGCCGCCGACTCGGGTTCGTGCTGCGCAATGCTGGACCGCTATCGCCGGCCGCGACGCAGGCACTGTACAGCGCCCTCGTTAGAAGTTTGCTGGAGACCAGTTCTGTGGTTTGGTCCCCACACGAAGACAATTATATACTTCTTCTAGAGCGCATACAAAACAATTTCTTCGTGCCCTGTACAAGAAATTGTTTACTCGATACCCTTTCATGTACCCCACTAACTTCCTCATGGGGCAACTAGGATACCAGAGTCTGGAAGTTCGAAGAGCCGTAGCACTGGTCAAATTTGTTCTCAACGTAATCAGACACAAAATAGATAGTATAGACTTAGTTGAGGTGTTCACGCGACTATCTGTACCTAATATGCAAGTAATGACGTCACTGCGGCCGCGGTACCGGGCGCTACTGGCGCAGGAGGCGCGCACGGTGGCGCGGCGGCAGGCGCCGGCTGCTCGCGCGCGCACTGTCATCGACGCGGTGCTGGAAGCAGCCCCGCACTGCGACCTATTTGCGACTGGAATGGGATGTCTGATGATTGAATGCAACAGAGTGTGTGAGACGAGGTATGCAAGAGCCAGCACTATAATAAATTAGTACCTAATGAATATAATGTATAATGTAATAATTAATGTAATGATGATGTAATGACTTAATGATAATCAGTTTCTGACATGTTATATACCTATTTTATATTATAAATACTTCAATGTTCTAGTGAGACAACTTTACTGGTTAAAGTGAACCATTACTAACTATGCTATTATTATTAATAGTCCTTATATTATGATATGATAATGTTTATAACGCTGTGGTCCTATTGACTGTTATGTTATAAATTGAAATAAACGAATTATGAATTATTATGAATTATTGGCAGCCACATGTCATATTTTGTCTTTACTTTCGAATGCCATCAGATCATGCGTGGATTATTATGTGTTCAAATAACCGTCGTCGTTTTTAACAGTTTCCATGGAAATGGACGTAAATAAGTGACTAATATTTTACTTTATTTTGTAACATATATTTTTTTCAGGCAGCACCCTTTCCATCACCTATCGCATTATGACTCGCTTTCACTCCATCTTCGCGTTGACTAGGATCGTGCCAATGTCTGTGTTCCACAGATTAGTTTCTCATTCTTGTAGCTTCCAGAAACGTATGTGCTACGCCGTAGTAAATGTCTACAGTATGTATGGAGTGAATTTTCAGGTAAGAATACAGATGGAGTGAATTTTCTTTAAGCAGTATCCTTTCCATCACCTACCGTTTTGCCTATCTTTTTATGACAAGTTTTCCCTCCATCTTTGCGTTGACTAGGACCGTGCCAATGTCCGTGTTCCGCAGATTAGTTTCGTTACGGTGTCTTACAGCTTTAAACTTAAAAATTTTTTCTTTAAGTTCCAGGACAGGCTGACAACCTGTCACTATAGCGATACACGGTCTTCTGAATGACAGTTAAACTTTTTCAGACTTGTTATAAGTGTAAATGGATGGTTTTCACAGCCGCCGGTTACGCTCTACCTACCCTGCAAGGCATAGGCGTGATGTATGTAGAAGTATTGAAGTTTGCTAGAATCGTGCCAATGTCCGTGTTCCACAGATTAGTTTCGTTACGCCGCGACGGAGCAGCCGAGCTTCAAACTTACTGAGCTTTCTTTAAGTTCCAGGACAGGCTGACAACCTGTCACTATTGCGATACGCGGTCTTCTGAATGACACTCGAACTTTTTTCAGACTTGTTATAAGTGTAAATGGCTGGTTTTTACAGCCGCCGGTTACACTCTACCAACCCTGCAAAGCATAGGCGTGATACATGTAAATAGCTTCAAGAAACGCATGCGCTACGCCGTAGTAAATTTTTATAATCGTCATAGCACTTACATTTAAATGTTTTATCATGACAACTTAGTACTTCTTCAGGTGGAGTATATCATATCATCGTATTAGGTGCCAACACAGATTCAACAACAGTATCTGACATTCCTCATAAAATCCCAAGTTTTAATAATTTTACTCATGCATGTGCCTAACAGATTGCTTAGTTTAATATTTGTCACAGGATTCATAATTTTAGGTAGTACTCTCCTGTCGTATTATGACTCGCTTTCCCTCCATCTTTGCGTTGACTAGGATCGTGCCAATGTCCGTGTTCCACAGATTAGTTTCGTTACGCCGCGACGGAGCAGCCGAGCTTACAGTGTTACTTCAAACTTACTGAGCTCTCTTTAAGTTCCAGTTATCTTTTCTCACCAGACAGGGGAGTAGATTTTAATTGAATGTTGTAAAGTAAGAGTTAACAATATGGCGCTTTACACACGTAAATTCCGACAAATTAAAATAATGAGAAAATTGAAAAATTCTCTAGCGACCGCCGGGACTTGAACCCGGGACTGTGGAGTTCCGGCGGTCGCTAGTGAATTTTTAAATTTTCTCATTATTAAATTTATGAGAATAATATAGCGCTGTGAGTGCATTAAAAATTCCAATACCTACATAGGTAAGTAAATTCCGTTTTGACGTGATTTTTGCGCTGCACTATTCGCAGCGTTAGGAAAATGTGAATTTCCATCTTAATCCTACTAATATTATAAAGGCGGATGTTTGTGTGTGTGTTTGTTACGACATCACGCAAAAACGGCTGATTAGATTGACATGAAGCTTTGCAGAAATATAAAAGGGCATCTGGAATAACACATAGGATACTTTTTACCACAGAAAAATGTCTCATTCCCACGGGATCACGCATTTTCCAATATTTTTGAAATAGGTGGCGTGACTGAGCCGATTCGCGTTTTAAACGTTTTCGCCGAAAACTAACAGCGACATCTCTAGGCGAATAATGCTTTTTTCCCGCGGAATAATAGGTTGCAGCGGGTGAAACCGCTGACGGGCAGCTAGTCTCATATAAATACGAAGACGCATGCTCAACGGTGCGTTGACAGATGCAGCTGTCAAACTAGTTATTCAAGTCAAACTAATTTGACAGACGCATCCGTCAACAGTATATGGGATCACAATAATGAATTTTGTTAACACTTGAAAGCAGAAGCATACAGTGTGTCTGATGAAAATCCGCTTATTCAACCCATTTCTACTATATCAAAGGTAACATACATACATACCCAGTAACGTCCTTTTTGACAAGCCTCATGATATCAATCTAGGTACCTACTTATCAACCTTCTTCTATAGTCAAAGGTTTTAAAAACTAACCAAAACGAGTGCAATATAACTTTTTAAGCACAGCTGCAATTACTACTTTCACACATTTTAAGTATGAAAAGCTTCTGCCTGTTTGAATCCCAAGTACCTGGTATCAACAAAACCAGCTTGGACTGCACTTCCCAAACTATGAAAAGCATTGAAACAGGATCGCATCCGTTCCAACTGAGCGGTGAAAGAAAAGCGCAGATCCGGCGGATCCGGTACCCGAAACTTGCAGAAGCGGAATTAGCCGAAACGCTGGCGTAAGCTTTCCATCAACATAGACGGAGAGACAACTACCGCGGATGTGGTAGGTAACTATGGCATCCGTTCCAACAGTAGTACGAAAAAAAAGCGTATGTCCGGCGGATTTGGTACCCAAAACTTGCAGAAGCTAGGTAACTATGGCATACTTGCCAACAGAGCGGTGAAAGAAAAGCGCAGATCCAGCGGATCCGGTACCCGAAACTTGCAGAAGCGGCATTTACCGAAATCTGGCGTAAGCTTTCCATCAACATAGACGGAGAGACAGCTACCGCGAATGTTGTAGGTTCAAGTATATCTGTTCCAACAGAGCGGTGAAAGAAAAGCGCTGATCCGGCGGATCCGGTACCCGAAAGTTGCAGAAGCGGCATTAGCCGAAACGCTGGCGTAAGCTTTCCATCAACATAGACGGAGAGCCAGCTACCACGGATGTAGTAAGTAACTATGGCATCCGTTCCAACAGAGCGGTGAAAGAAAAGCGCAGATCCGGCGGATCCGGACCCGAAACTTGCAGAAGCGGCATTAACCGAAACGCTGGCGTAAGCTTTCCATCAACATAGACGGAGAGACAGCTACCGCGGACGTTGTAGTTATATGAAAATCCGTACCAACAGTATCTAGATCTGAAAAGAAAAGCGGGTTGGATACGGTACCCGAAACTTGTAGAAGCGGCAATAGCTGCAAACGGCAAACGCTTGCGTTAGTTTTACATTAAAAAAGACGGAGAGCCAGCTAACGCGGATGGTATATGGGTTTAAGTACATCGGTTCCAAAGTAGCACGGAAAATAAAAGCACATATCCGGTGGAGACGATACCCAAAACCGCAAAATCCGCAATTGATAAGAGGATGCAGTGCAAATTTTGCATTCATTCCTTGAATTTATTTAATTTAATTTAAGAAATGAAAGAGAAAAATCCGTAAATGTATTTTCGCAAGCAATTAATGTTTGTAATCGTGCAGTCTCATCAACGTGGGCAAGTACCTCTGTATAGTGACGGACCATGAGTTTAGGAGTAGATACATGGCTTCTATACGACAGTATACTATTTTTGGTGCTTGTCTAGTTGCTGGCTCCTAGTCCAACAGGAAGCGACACAAATAACTGGAATTTCGCAGTATTTTGCAGCCAGGTTAGACGTTACGGCAACTTGAAACTCAGGTAGAATTCTAGGTATTTGGCACACTAGCAATTGGCTAGGGGTCTGCTTGCTTTGTGGTTCGTGGTCGTAATAAATATAAGCCAAAATAAAAAATGTAAGACTAAAATAAAAAAATAACTTTTAGAGCAACGTGAGACGCATCATGCACGTCCCGGTTGATGCCGGCTTAGAATAGCATTACCCCATATATTTCCCGTTGGTGTAGAAAGGAGCGACTTAGGGATTTGAGAGTTGATGTGTTTTACAATTTGAGGCACCAGGCTGGCAAACTGTCACTATGGTGATACAGTCTTCTGAACGACTCTCAAACTTTTGTCTAATGTGGTGTAGTTGGCCGTTTTTACAACCATTTACGCTCCTATAAACATGATGTACCTACCTATATAAGATGCATCAAACTCTTTGCTAAGAAAGAAGCTTTCACCACAATCAAACTTTTAATAGGTACCTCGATGTTTCGAAGCGCTTATAACATAACTTTGTTGTTGTGCATAACCCCAAAAACTGAAATCCCTTAATAGATATTATAATGTAGTGGTTCCGTCCTGTCTTCAATCGCCTCAAAGAGTTAGAACTGGGTTTATAATAGTTACTGTATTTTTCTCGCGTACGTATGTTTAAATTTTTTCCAGTGGTCATTTACAATATCCAAAGAGGGTTGACGTCTGGCCGGCCGGTCACAAAACATTTGCAAATCTTTTTGCTACATGTTTTTGTGCTCTAACAAAACATTTTACGCCAACTCCAACTTATTTGGCATAAGGACAGGCAGGCAGATGATGAACGTGATTCAATGACACTCAAACAACAATAATGCAGACCAGCGTAAATACTGAACTAAGCTACATAAAGTTTGGCGATTGCCCGCTTGGGTACAAGAAGCTCATTGTATGGGCTTAACTCATAACGAGTTGTCGTAACACCGCGACCGATGAAACGCAGATTCGCACCAGTAGTCCATATGGACGCAGTTCCAAATTAATAATGCAGACCAAAGATGCAGCCCTGGAAGCTCACTCTTTCTGGAATCTGGCCAGCCGAGTGATTGCTGGGTCATACGTGATGCGATTCTCATTGCAGTTTAAAGGTGTAAGAACGTACTATCAGAGGCACATTTAGTTAGGTGTCCATATAGGAGGTGAATGGCGTCCGCTACAATAGCCACCTACAGGCGCATTAGCGCCGACTTGATTAGAAGTGAAGTGGTCGCCATGGTGCCATGCCGAGTGATGCCGGCTCATAATAGCATCACCCCAATTCTACCCAAGGGTGTTGTAAAAACGACAAAGGGATAATCATCCAGGGAATGGGCAGCTACGCTCGCCAATCCGGCTGCCAAGCGTGGCGAGTATGGCCCGATAGGGGAGGCCCATGTCCAGCAGTGGATTGTTGTGGCTGTTATGGTTATGGTTATGGTCACCATGGCCAAATCATTCCTTATAACTCTACTCAGAACCAAATTCCATCGATCCCTCAAACACATAGATTCAAATGCTGCTGAAATTATGATCACAAAGTAACAATTCAACTTAACTAAAATTTAATGAAACAGGCACTTGCTTCATAATAATCTAAACGGTTACAGATTTTTTTGTGTCTTGACTCAACAGTAAGCGTTCTTTAGAGCAAAAATTTATAAACAAATATTGTTATGTACTATCGCCAGCACATCCACCTACCAACAAATATTATATTTCTTCATACAAATACTATGAAAAACCAGTCTTAGTTGTTACGGTGTAGGAAGTAGGTAATAACGCGGAGTAGACTTCACTTAAGCCACAGTAAAAGTAAAATAAGTCTCCCGATTTTATTAAGCAGATTGCTCTTCTTCCATTTCTTCCCTGATAAATTCGACCCCAACTCACACACAATAAATCACTTGGCCCTAATTTAAAACTACCAACCCACTGACTGCATATTTAAAAGTATAAAACTTGCCTAAACAAGTTTTAGTTTCAGTTTTTAATATACAAGTTACCTCTTATAATGACAATGTATATACCTACATAAAGAAATAGATTAAAAGGCATAAAACTACTTTTAAAATTACGCATTTTTCATCCAATGGTCAGTGTACTCAGCAGATTTAAAGCCACTGACACTGCTAAATCTTTTTCTTCTTCATCGGGTCGACGGTAACAGTTTAAATAATTTTCGTCCAATGCTTGGCAACGGCAATGCCCTAGGGTATGATTCCTGCAGGTCTTGAAGACTGCATCAGTTTCGACAATTAGTACAGGTTAGTTAATGTAATTGCTGAATCATATTTCTTACTGTCCTTTCCTTAGACTGTAGGTGTAGCTAGATTCATGTTCTAACTTGTTTAATATTCCCTTGTCTTGAATATCACGTCTAACAGCCGTAGGGCGCGATGTTAATAACGCTGATAGAATAACTAGCAGACAGGCGTTTCAGAGAACTGAGAGTTCATAATAATTCAATGTTATTTTTATTTGAGCGTTCCTAGACAAAGGGTACGTGAATAATGGTGGCTACGATATGTTTTTTAATGCGACCTAATTTGAAAATATACCTACAGTGCGGCTGTTCGAATAGGCCATAATTGTCAGCTGTTAAAATCATGTTCATGCTTTGACATAAGGTATATTTTCCCTTGTTGACATTTCTTTTAGCATGGGTATGATAGCTGTCAATTCTAAAGACTGTAGTTTATAAAGGTACCTAGTATATATTTCAAGTAGGGCATAGCTTACTTGATATGACAACTACTACTTTTACTAACTGCAATAAAAGTACTAAAAACAACTTTTTATTCCTAAGCTTATCTTTGACAAAGTTTTGCACTTTAAAAGCGGTAATGAGATGAAATCCACTTTATTTTATTGATCATAAATTCTCGTTAAGGCTAATAATACCTTAGAGTAATATAAAAACAAGCTATAGAGTGCGCCTAAAAAGTTAGAACGGTTGGTAGTAGTAAGCACACAACCTCTCTGTGTATCAGTAGATAAACGCCAGTGATAACACTATTGAACCGTTTACGTGTAAAAACTGAGCTAAGCTACATAAAGTTTAGCGATTGCCCCGCTTGGGTACAAGAAGCCTATCGTAGAGGACGAAACTCATACCGAGTTGTCGTAAGACACTCATGAGACCGATGCCTCGCAGATTCGCACCAGTAGTCCCAATGGACGCAGTTTCAAATTCCAACTGTCGTAAGGTCACTTCCTTACCTGAAGAGATGAACTGAAATCGAAACAGTTGCCTACTTATTTTGCAAATATACTTTTCGTCTTTCGTTCTCTTTCACTAGTTCGGTGTAAAAACTGAGCTAAGCTACATAAAGTTTAGCGATTGCCCCGCTTGGGTACAAGAAGCCTATCGTAGAGGACGAAACTCATACCGAGTTGTCGTAAGACACTCATGAGACCGATGCCTCGCAGATTCGCACCAGTAGTCCGTATGGACGCAGTTTCAAATTCCAACTGTCGTAAGGTCACTTCCTTACCTGAAGAGATGAACTGAAATCGAAACAGTTGCCTACTTATTTTGCAAATATACTTTTCGTCTTTCGTTCTCTTTCACTAGTTCGGTGTAAAAACTGAGCTAAGCTACATAAACATTTATTTGACTTAATTATTCCATCAAATGTTTCAAATAAACTAATCTCTTGACGTCATATTTATTTTATTTATATAAATTGTAGCGTATGCAAGAACCATACCTATTTTATACGTTCATTTGTTTAAGTTCTAAAGCTTACTACAGTGAATCTCAACCCCTTACCTACTAAGATCGCAAAAAATCCCTCCCCCTTTTCCTTTGTCGGGTAATAATCTATCAACACCACGACCAACGCATTACTCAAGTAGATCCAGATTGATTTTAACAGGGCCCGCGTAATCCGTGGCATACTGCCAGCCTCCCAACCAGCCGCCTAGCCAACCAGCTACCCAGCTAGCCAGTCAGCCCTGCCTGATGGAATCCCGTTCGACGATTTAATATTTCATCCGCCATTTGTATCAATCAGCTTATAGCACGGGTTCCCAACCCAGGAGTGATTAACGGGGTAAATCGGGGTCATGGAAAAGACAGAAAAGGAAGCTACTGACTTTGATGCCGACAAAGGTGATGTCGAAGAAGATGGGGTTGTTTAGATTTTAATGAAAAAAATAATGAAATAGTTGTCACAAATGCGTATTCCTCGACATCTCGTGAGCGTAAAAAAGTTCGTTAGCTCCACGACGCTATTTACGTATGTGTTTGTCGTTTGTTGTTGAGTTACCTAGTTGGTGACAGAAAAAGTTGCTCTTCCTCTGCTTGGAAACATATCACTCGCCGTGTGTGTATGCATTGTTCCTATGGTCGTTGGTGGCTTGAAACAGCTTGCACCGCTCGCGACACATCCTTTATTAGTAGTTCGTGTTTCTAGCGTAATAACCTGGTTTGATCATAGGGGTAACATCAAAAAAATTGGGAACCACTGGCTTATAGAGAGTGATTGCAAGAGACCTTTTCGGTGAAAAATTTAGGTATTTTCATCGACAGCTTTTGGGATAGGGTTTTAATTTAAGGGTTCCGGGAAGGTCGGTGCGTTCGAAATTAGAAGTTTTTATTTTGTCTTTATGCTAAGAACTGGGATTTAATTTCGTTTTTTGGGTCAAGTTTTCCTAAAATAAATAAGTAATAATAGGTTGCTATGAAAGCAGCTATTTAATTTGTTAAAGTCTACTGCTATCGTGAATCGTAATCAACAATTATAATAATCCAATATTTAATACTGATTATATTTTCAGTGCTGATTTGCGTCGGTGCACCATCCTGAAACAAAAAAGTCGTCGTCGTTGACGAAATATGCATTTTATTTTTCTAGCAACTAAGTATACCTATTAGATATCCGAATACTAGGTACATTGAAGTAGGTGCTACAGAAGAGAAATTGAATTTTTTTATTAGGTATGTTCATAATTCATTTGTTACCAACTTTTACCCGTGGGTGGGTCGTAAAAGACTATTATAAAGGGATTCAACCAGGGAATGGGCAGCACTATTTCCTATGAATGCAACATCTTGCTCGCCAATTTACTCGTTATTATTATGGCAATTCCTCGCGTGAGGGGGGAAGCCAACGTCCAGCACTGGACCGTTGTTGGCTTTGATGAGCATAGATGTTTAAGTAACTGACCTCTCTATGAAGAGTATGCATATGGCCAGCAGGTACCCAAAGGCAAGCAGCATGAAGGCAGGAGCTGCTCCTCCTAAAGCCAGCGCTCTCGGAGACGAGCCCTCACAGGAGACTGGAGGGGGCCTGAGCCGGCGCTGGATGCAGGATACTATACCGCGCTCAGTCAGCCGGGCTGTACTGGAATGAGATCTTGTATTTATTATCTGACATTATCACGAGCCGCGTTTATAGTAGGAATAATTTTTTTTATAAAAAATTGTTCTCTTTTTTATTATGTCTAATCCATTTCTGCGTAATGTAATGACTATCAATAAGTGATATTTTAATGTCCTATTTTGAATAAAAATCTTTCACTTTCACTGCACACAAACATCGCGCAAGTTTGACAATAGATGTCGTTGCAGGTTTCTGAAACACGCTAACGAAGTGTTCTTATGAAAACTATATAGGGTGGGTTTGGATAATGATAAATACTTTTGGATCGACTTTTCACGATCCCATGGTCAAGTTCAGGTCCCAGTTTCTTTTCAATTTCTTATTTTTAGATAAATCCTACTATCCTACTAATATTATAAAGGCGGAAGTTTGTGTGTGTGTTTGTTACGACATCACGCTAAAACGGCTGATTAGATTGACATAAAATTTTGCACAAATATAGAAGAGTATTTAGAATAGCACATAGGCTACTTTTTACCACGGTAAAATGTCTTATTCCTACGGGATCACGCATATTCCAATAATTTTGCAAAGGTGGCGTGACTGAGCTGAATCGCGTTTTAAACGTTTTCGCCGAAAACTAACAGCGACATTTCTTGGCGAGTTAAGATAGGCTTAAAAACCAAGCGACGCGACAACGACGCGCGTCGTTGTCGCCGTCAAATTTTGACGGCGTCGTTGTCGCTGCGGTCTTGTAGAAAAACCCGACCGCATCCCATACAAACTCTAAGCTTCTCAGCGCGCTGTCAACGTGACGGCGTCATGGCGCGCCGCAACGACGCCGTCGCTCGGTTTTTCTGGTTCCCCATACAAACCCATACAAACCAGTCATTTGACAGCGGCAACGACGCGCATCGTTGTCGCTGTCGCTTGGTTTTTAAGCCCACCTTAATGCTTATTTCCCGCGGAATAATAGGTTGCAGCGGGTGAAACCGCTGACGGGCAGCTAGTTCAGGATAAATATTCATAAACAGCATACCTCCATACAAGAAACTCTTTATAAGGGCTGTTCTTCTGCACAGCGGGTAGCAACAAGGATTTCATAGACTTCAAGGAGCCCAGCTCACAGATCTCCATCTGATCAAACTTCCGGGATATGTACAAGTATGCTGTATTTATCTCGGTATGGAATGCAAATCCTGAAGCAAAACACGATGTCACTTAAGAATAATAAATACAGGGTGTTGATTAACAAACATAGTCAATCTGGAAGTGTAGCAAATCGAAACAGTAGGCTGGTCGCATCTGCCTTAAAGTCCACGAAGGAGTAAATGTGTTCTCTAGCGGAGGCCATGCCACACTGAACGTAATGTTGGATGCCTTCCGTCCAGTGCCAGATAGACCGATAAGGGCGGCTGTTAGTGTCTGGACGGCAAAACATGGATTCAAAGAGGGCTTACGTCCTAAATAAAGGTGCAAGCTCATCGGCCTCGGATGCGGCTATGGTCGTATGAAAGTGAATGGCACCGCATTTTAGAGGTGTAACATCTGTTACACGGCGGACGGCCACACGCATCTGCGTGTGGCCGTCCGCCATGCATTTTCATACTTCAATTAAAACAGCATTGGCCGCACCTGACGAACTTGCAACTTGCGATAGGCTGATGAGTGTGTGTAACTGTGTGCGAATACTATGCCTTATTATTATTACATACCTCCAGCTTTGACTATCTCTATCCCCTCCTCAGCATCCACTAACAACGGCAAATCTCTCTTCTTGCTCAGAACCTTTTTACGCAGCTCGTTCTCTATTTTAGCGTTCTTTTTGTTGAAGAAGTATCGAGGATTCTGAAATAAGTTTAAAATAAAAGCATGTACCTACTTGCATATTTTGTAACTAAATCTACTTCAATAAGTATCGTGCTTTATCCAGTACAGTACAAACGGATATCTATGTTTAAAAATAAAGACATATATTTCCAAACAGATGGTTCAGTGTTTCGGAGAATCCACTGGTTCTGGTTGCTATATTTAAAGCAGTCGATACAAAATCAGTAGCCCAGTAGTTTATTCAAAAGTCTGACGTCAGATTTCATCACATTGTGGATCAACTACGTGACTTTATTCCAAATCAGTTGGGTCAGTGCAACATTTTATGTTAACGCACTTATGGTGTCGAAAAATACATGAGACGAAAGAAAAATCCTAGTTGGTTGAAGAACATCATACAAAGCTGGGGGTGTATTACCTACCTGGAGCCAAGACCTGGAATACCCGACGTCCTCATACACCAGCTGCAGAGGACTCTCAAACAACTCTTGCAAAGTGGTGATGGACGGAGGAGGGCCGTTTAGTAACCAGCTGACCACACTGCTGGTGTAGTAGTTGTAGATCAACACACAGAACAAACCGGTTACGAATATAGATATTCGACGAGCTATAAAATAATAAAAGAAGAAAGTGATTAAATTATTATACAGACTTTATTCTATGGGAACATTTTTGATAATTATAGTGATTACCTTGAGAAAGCCGTCTTGCGACGCCATCACCAGAGTCTTCAAAAACTGCAATAAAGTTAAGGTTTCTTATTATTACAGACGCATTTTACTAAGATTTTTTTTTTCATTCTAGCTCAGTTGTACACCCTATAACTATGAATAAAAACATGAAAAATTAAAAAGAATTGACTTGCAACTTACATTGCTGACAAAACGAAGCAGCCACAGAAAATGCAGCATACTGAACAGGCATTGGACGTTGTTCAAGTTTAGCTGATACGAATAGGGTCAGGCCACATAAAGAAATTACGAAAAACACAGAAATCCAGGAATCTGTCCCCAAGGGACGGAAAAACTGGTTTTCATACTTCCCTGGACCGGTGGTCGGAATCCTGTAGAAGTATCTTGTTCTGAAATCCAAGAAAATAAATTTCACTCACAAAAAAAGAATCCTGATTATATTAGTTAGTTTCAAGCATGCAGGATGTTGAGTTGAACTAAATTGCAAAAAAAAATATATATGACATAGAAATTTTCAATGACGCTGTGTTATTGTTTGGAGATAAGTATGCCAACTTGCATGGAAAATCTTTGATGCCATATTCAAATCATTGGAAATTCTGCGACGAAAACATCGAAGTTATTTTGTCGTTTCACATACCTAGTTTTTCTTTTTATTTACCAAAGAAGATCATGGCTAAAATACTATCTCCTAATGATACTATAACTTACTCAATTTTATCCATTGCAGGATGAATAAAATCAAAACTTCCACAGCCAATATTAGATGTTCTTATAGTTGGTGATACGTCTTGGTAGCCTTGGCTTAACGAACCTAAAACAGACTTTAAACATACAACATAATTATTATTAAGCCTCATTCTTGTTCTACGATCATTTTATTTAAATTTTAAAACAAATTAAATATACGAACCGCCGTGTCATGCCGGCTTAGAATAGCTTCACCCTTTTAACCGTGGGTGTCGTAAAAAGCGAAGGGATAATGTGAGTATGGCAATACCCCTCGATCGGCAGAGGCCCATGTCCAGCACACAACCATGTCAGTACCCTACAGTACTGTAGTCGCTCTTAACTCTGACATCAGGGCTAATCGAGTCGTACATCGACTTGGTGTCTCGCACGAGAGAAGAAAATTAAAATGAAGCTGTGTTTGTATGTAAGAATGGTCGCGTCGTATTAAATCTTTCTGCGGGATAGATAGACAAGCATGAAAGTTTTGTAACATTATTAACCAAATTCTCCTATTTTCATACCACAGTATCATCTTGTTTGCAACTCCCAACCCATCGGTCACTTGTAGTGTACACAAACCTAAAAATAAACAGACATCACTTTTAGGGCCTAACCATAAAAAATTTAGACGAGCATTTTTTGTATGATGTTTTAATTAAACAACCAAACAACACCATAACTAACAAATTTTGTGGTAAGGCCCTTAGGGTTCACTATGATTTTATTTTACCACTGTATTTTGGTTTGTTTGTGTTGTGAACACACCTCACTTAACTACCTTACTTTTTATTTACAACCTTCTTCGCTGCTGCCTATTCTCTAGATATTTAGTCGTTTTTTTACGACACTCACGGTTAGAATTAGGACGTAGATATTCATCACACGTCCGATTTTGACATACTTGCCTAAAATTATGTCTTTCAGCGATGACATGCAGACTCGCCATTGAAATAGCTTGTATGAGCACTGAGACAGGAGGCGTTGTGTCGCCGATTATCATGTCAGGCCTGAAATGCTCCTGTGGTTTCAGCAAAGATGGAGGGTACTGTAACAAAGCCTTCATTTTGATTGTGATCATTGGTCGAAATAATATATAATACACTTGCGTATGTTTTGGTCATGGAATTTCAGATCTCGAGCAATATTGCAATTTTAGACGACCGGCTGATAGACGTGGCGATAGCGACCGAATTTTAAGAGCATTTGATGCTTTACCTTCTTCACGGTGGATAAAGACGCGATGTGTGTAACTATGTATGTATGTAATTACTGATTATATGATTATGACAACTAAAATTTTATGCGTAAGTAGCCCCAAGTTCCTGCGTAATGTATCTTTCCTATCTTATGATCTTTAATGCAACTCAATCGTACACAAGAGAGTTTTGAACCTATACCTACTGCTTAATTGCTTATACCGTTAGTAACAGAAAGGGTATAACAAGCCGAAAGGAGGTTAAGGTACTCATGAAACTGAACAACTTTCCCCATGGAACATGCGTCGAAATATGAAAAAAAAAATTGGGCCTCACATAGTAAATCAATTAGCTGATCAGCGATTTTGTATGGGAGGTCCAAATTTTTTTTTCATATTTCGACCCATGTTCCATGGGGAAAGTTGTTCAGTTTCATGAGAACCTTGACCTCCTTTCGGCTTGTTATACCCTGTCTGTTACTCCCTGTATAATTATTATTATTACTGAAGAATAAGTAATTAGTTACCACTACTATCATCCTCATTATCCATTCCTGGAAATCCCACCTATCATAATATTTATAGTTGTTTAGATTCTTGATCATGTCGAGACCTGCAATAGGAGACCAAAAAATACATGTCAAATAAATACTGTTTGTAATGACCAGCATATTTATTGTATTTATATTACAATGGACGTACCTGTTGTATTCCAGGATCCAACAAATTGGACTGTCAAATTACCGCCCTGAATTTTTCCAAAATTAAACGCTTCGTACAAATTGTATTCAGAATTCCCTGCAACATTTTCCAATTTATTATTAAAATTTTACGTTCTAAAATTAGGCTCCCCTGGCAAAGAGCTTAAGATTGAGTTATTCCTGGAGTCAAGAAAATGTGTAATTTTTTGTATATCAGAGCATTAGCTACAAGATCATAAAATGCTCATTAATTACAAAAAATATCATAATATAGTCTCCAATCGAAAGTCCACTACTACACGCGAAGGCACACTATACTTGTATGCAAGAATATGAAAGCAAAACGATATTGTTGGACTTTGAAATTAATGTGTATGTCAACTATCACGAATTAAGATGGAGAAAGATATTATAGTGTGTCTTCAGACTCCCTCAAAAGAGTAACTTTGAAAGTTTTGAATGCATCTTTGTCCATGTTTTATAAAATCATAGAACATAGTCATATCAAGCTTTTTACCTTTGTGAAATCCAAGTATGATATCGGAATCGATACTAGTGTTAACGTATTCCACTGTTGCAATTGATTTTGATGAGTTGAATACTATTGCAGTTTTGTCATCATTGTATATTCTAGTATCATTTCCAATTTCGACATCAGGTGAATCGTTGCCTACGATAAGCCATTTGTGTTTTGCATCAAACATGGCATTAGAGGATGCCTGCAAATTATAAGATTGTTATTGTTATTGCACAAAATTTTGTTGTTAGTCTATTTTCGTCTTATTTTGCGGAGACACGGGATGAAACTAAAAAAACTCAAGAGACACAATCAGCAATGAAATGAACTTTTTCTGAGATTGGAATTTCATTTCGTTAAGAATAAAGACTGTAACGTTATAATTAATTTTGAGCGTTATTATTTTTATTTTTACTTACAAAATTCATAACATTTTCAAATCCTGAGCATTGTGAATCAATAAACACACCAACAGTTGAATAGATTTGATGGACGCATCCATGCAGTTTGTCGGTATTGGGCGAATCATTGTCAATTTCCACTGCAGAAACTGCAATCTGTTGTTTAGACGCTTGTTTCGCAATCCAATGACTATCTGATACAAGGAAAATATTTTGTGTCAGATTTAATAATGGGTTGAATTTTACTAGTGACCGATGCAGTAAACACAGAACCGGATAGTGATATGGAACACCTTTTCCACTTACACTCCTGGTTTCCTGGTTGCACTGTATTTTCGACCTAGGTATATTCCTTGGGGAAAGTTGTTTCTTATCACCAGCTGGTTCTGAGTTTCCGCTATCAGTCACTATTGAAATTCGTTTGAATAAATGCCCGCTTGCCGGTAACACACCGTACCTATAGCGCGTGATTTTGACACTACAACTCTACAAATAGCAAAACCATTTTGGTAGGTACCTACTTACCTATGAAATTATTTTGCTTGCAAGTAAGCATACAGACAAACTTGACTTGTCTATAATTAAAGTAGTCAATAAACATTTCAGTCTCATCATGCTTTAACCCAAAAACAACAGAAACAGATATTAAGAGAAATATAATCTTGCTCCACATTTTTTTTGCTTGAGTAAGAGACTAATGGCGCTAATGTTACAAAATATTCTGCTTTTATGCTAAAACGAATGATTACCTTTATCTCAAAGCAAGAGAATTTCTTAAAGGGAACTCTATGAACATTCAAAATGACGCATAGAGAAACTCGTCGTAATTAAACTCAAGCTGCAAAATGCGACATACGTAGCTGGCAGACACACAAGATTCAGGAATAGAGGGTTTTTAAATGAGTAAGTAGGATATGGTGTATATTTGTGCCTTTTAGGTGAATTCCACACTGCACGATTACAGTGCGTGCCAATATTGATTATAAATTGCTGTCTGTTTGTGTAATTTATGTTTTTTTTTTACAATTAAGTATATTATTTTATCTTTAATTCTTACTGACTTCATTCTGGTTGTTTACGGAATCTATCTGAATCATACGCTTATCTAATACCAATTGACTTGTCACAATTTTCTTTCTGAAGTAGCAAAGAGCTTCAAATGCTTTTGATTGTGGATTCCATTTCAGAATAAATTGATTCTATTATGCGAATTCAAGTTAAAGTATACGCAAAAACTGCTTTTGATTAGACAGCTGATGATGTTTTTAAAAAGAATTTGAAATGATAGCAATCAGAATTTGTATAAGCTCTTTGTGGAATTATTAAATTCTAACGATTCAGAATTACAAAAATATTTCTTTAAATGGATAGGTACTTTGTGCTTCGTACGATTTCGTTACTTGTGAGAAAACCTTAATGATTCCTACGTTTGCTGTTTCAATTTCATTTATAAATAAGGTATCAAAGTAAAAATATTACTTAAAATATTATTATGGTCATGCTATACTCTAAGCTCTACACTCAAACGCAGGGGTTCCTGCAGAAAGTTCAGTTGTGGAATTAATATGACAACTTTCATAGCAAATCTTTTATGTCATATTCTTTCAAACATTTTACTCGCTGATATTATACGTAAGCAGTTGAAAGAAATATAAATACGAGGTGTAAGGTGCAAGACACGGCACACTAAAAACTTTACTAAAAATCTGTATAGTTTCGTGGTCCGATTATGCCTACAAAGTTGTTCACTATCATCCCTTTCACACGGTATGCCCTTTTAGTTAACAGAATAGGGTCACAATGTAAGTATTGGCGGGCGCCCGAGGAAACGTCACTACACTCACGCAGGCATCTACGTGCCGTCGTTTACGTGCGAAACAAAACCGTCTCAAACCGGCTATACGGCAAAATGACATCTCGCAAGTACAAGTATTATTTTAAATAGTGCGTTTAATCAAAGAGTTCCTCTGGCATTATGTTGGTAGCATTGTAAATTATTATATGGCAGCCATAATATTACAAACGGCTTTCCAATGCTATCAATATGACGCCAGACAAACTATTTGATGAAACGCACTATATAGTGTGTTATAGTGTAGGTTTCATTGTAACTGATGTAATTTTGCCAGCAATTCCACCCACCCATTTAAGAGATGAACTGATTGAACTGCTTTACTTAGTATTTTTAACAAAAACAATATATTGCTCCCTTAAATGGGTAGGTGGATTTGCTGGCCATGGTACCTAAATATGTTAATCCTAGGGAAAAAATAGCAACCTAGCACCAGAGTGTAGGTATAAAATGATCAAAAACGAGGCGATTTTTCCTTCTGTAAATTCTCTATTCTGTGATAGGGAGGATCTAAGAGCCCTTTACTTTGTCAGCTTTTTCGCAAGTTCCGTTCACGCACGCTTGAATTTATTATTCAAATATCATATTGCCTCCATCCCTAAAACAATATATTTATGCAATAGAATGTAAGTAAGGAAATGTTTTTCTTGGAAATGCGGATCAGCGAAGGAAAAATACGAGTTCGCGATTATGAAAATGCTTTCGGAGATATGAAAGTTGAAAGGGCATGAGTAGCATAGCGAATGGGTTGTTATTGAGTTATTTTTAGTCGGTAGTCGAAATCTTCAAGATCGCAAATAAACAGTTATAATAGCAAGCAGGTGTATTAAAAAACAAAAACCCGTAATTTCAAAGTTGTATATTGCGATAAAAATCCGCCATCTTTAATTTATGAATTTTAGCAAGTGTTTGTTGTGTGTTAGCCAGTAGTTAGGGCTGTAGCCCGTGAAAACGAATTTCTTGTCTTCATACATACATACAAACATAATTAATTACATACATACTCTCGAAAAACATAACTCTCCTGGGGCAGACTTGTAAAAACATACTACGCGTTTTCGGAAATTGCTACATTAAAAGTGTTGTTCTGTTCCTAAGAAGAAACACTCTGCTTTCTGAAACATACATAAAACCCAAGATACTGACGAGAACCCTGCTCCTCTTTTTACGTCGGATAAAACTACAAGAAAGGAAAGGTCATTGCTCTCTGACTGCCTGTTCAAATGAAATAGCCCTATGATATCGTACAGGAGAAAGGGGGTTATACACAGAAGCATAACGCCAGACATAAGGGGGGTTATACATAGGAGAGGAATTCGTGAAACTCATTCA
The DNA here is from genome assembly GCA_024500475.1 of Phthorimaea operculella. Lineage (NCBI taxonomy): Eukaryota > Metazoa > Arthropoda > Insecta > Lepidoptera > Gelechiidae > Phthorimaea > Phthorimaea operculella. The sequence goes on from JANFCV010000121.1 coordinate 600,777, forward strand.
ATTACAGTCGGTATTCTCACTGCGAATACTCCTGTTCTCGTCGGCCCTTGTAGTGATACCATAGTTTTAAATTTTGTTGGATATTTAAAGAGAAAATAAAAATTGGTAATCTGTAAAAATAAATAATAATCGACGTGGGGTGTTTAGGCTTTTGAAATCGACAAAAATATTTAAGTTGTAGACCTATTACTGTCGTTGATTCCAACACTTCTGAAATGCTGATTTCACAGTAGCTGAAGCAGTTCTTCTGGTGATTTTCTTGTGTTTTACCATAATTATGCGGTTTTTTGACGATAAGAGGTTTTACGAAATCCCATTCAAACGCTGAACAATGGTACACATCGCCGAGCGCCGTTCGAGTGACCTTTGGGAAAAAAATCTTAAGTCTCTCCTAATTTACAGCCACCCTCCATAGTCGTCGCAGCATGTCCAAAACTGTCGTCAGTATTTTGAAAACTATGCAATTTCGGGTCCAATTGTTCATTGATTCTGCCACCGTTACCATTCTGCACGAAACTGTTGGTTGTTACAATACTGGCTTTAAAATTGGTACCATTGTACCATTACCATTTACTGGACTGTTGCTTGTTACAATACTAGCTTCAAAATTTACGTACCATTGTTTCTATCTGGTTTCAGTGTGGCTCTACAATCATGATGTTTCTAGTCTCTATAGCTAGTTACGGGCAAATATCAACCGCAAGCTTTTTTGCCGGCAGTTTATGCTGTTTTGCTCAGTGATACTGGGGACCATTGTGAATTCAATGCAAATTAACTTTTTTTTTGCTTATAACCCAGATTGTAACCGGGACAAATGTTAGAAACAGTGCATTAATCTATTTATTTAAATGATCAACATAAACTGTTGTGAATATTTATATTAAGTGAAGAACCAGTGTAGAATGAGTTGGTTGATGTGCTGTTGATGGTAATGCAGTTCACGATGACGACCAGCTAGCATTATCAAGCAGTTATCGGATAAAGTGGCACTTTTAATTACTACTTAATCACTGTTTTTTCAGTCATATCATAAAGTATGACCAGTATGGTTGATTTAGAATACTAGGACTTTTCTAACGAAAAAATAGATATTACAATGTGCAAGGGTAGGACTTACAACACAACTTCTGCACACTTACTTACTTTTCCGCATACCTACTTCTGGAAATAGGCTCTTTGTTCCATCACTTAAAATTTTCATCAAGTCTACCATAATGCTCAATGCAGTGAGATATTGTTTGACTTTGCAACACTGCGCCGGTATCGCCTCGGGACTCGCAAGTTGTGTAACTTGTAACTTTCAACTTGCAACTTGCAACTTGCGCCAACTCACACAAAGCGGCGGACTGCAACGAGTTAATAGCGGAGTTGTAAATAGTCAAATAATACGCGGTCCTCATTATTACGTCGTTGAGTTGCTAAACGTGCACATGAACGTGCATGAGGAAGTTTGCACCGACTCAAGATCCTTGCAGTTACGTATACTTGTATGTTGAACATCTACAATTATGTGATACCGTTGATGCCGGATGCTGGCTAAGAATAGCATTACCCCAATTCTACCCGTGGGTGTAGAAAGAAGCGACTAAGGAATAATTGTCCAGGGAATGGGCACCAGCGTTCCCTATGATTTTTCTAACATCTTGCACTGCGCTTGCCAATCCGCCTGCTAAACGTGGTGAGTATGGAAATACCCCCCGATAGGGGGAGGCCCATGTCCAGTAGTGGACTCTTGTGGCTGTTAAGGTTTAAGGTTTAAGGCAGTGGCTACCCCTATTCCACTGTGTTTCGTAAAAGGCGACGTAATGTTTTTGACCTCAACAGAATATCTGTCGACTATGGTCAACCGCATGGTGTTGGACCAGGGCAGGCAGATGATGATGATGATGAGCAGCTTATGTGATACGGCGGTAGAACACAGCAAAGGTTTCATGTTTAGGTTCTGTTTACCCTATTTGTGTGGGAAACCGAATTGACGCATCTGATGGACCAAGGTGTCAAAACTTTGCTGCTGGTCTTCAATTTTTATTAATATTTTTGTTCTCATGTATATCATGCAAAGATTTTCACAACTCTTAGAAAATGATCCGACTCCGACATCCGAGGGGGTCTCTTTCAGTGCACCTGCTAGCCTACCCCGGCAGGGTTCATCTGGGCCTTCAACTCGGTGTCCCATTTGAAAAGAAGAAGTTTAAGTCACTCTCTCTTTGCTAAAAATGATTTAGCTCTTGAAAAGCTCTTACTCAAATGTCAATCAAAATCTGACGTAATTATTCAAACTTCAAGCACACATCAAAAACCAAAAACAAAGTTTGCTTTTGTTGTTCTAGAGTTCCATCACTTTAATATATTTGTGTTTTCCAGTCGCTTTTCAGAGACTTTGTTCATCATGGCGCTAGAAGCACGCAGGGCTGAAGACATGCTATTTAACTATGAAACGACCACCAGAGCAGACTACCGGGAAAGTGACCTGCCGCCAGTCTACCCCCCACCTAAAGAAAAAGTCAGTATTCTTCACCATCTGCCGTTACTTACACGTCCACTGCTGGACAGCGACCTGGGTGGAATACATGCTCTTTAATTACGAGACGACCACCAGAGCAGACTACCAGATAGATGACATTCCGAAAGTCTACCCCCCGCCTGAAGAAAAAGTCAGCATTTTTTATCGCGTCACAATTTTTTATGCGTCAAGCATTGAAACGTCCACTAATGGACAGACCAGAAGAGTTAAAGACATGTTCTTCAACCACAAACGACTACCAGGGTAAACTTCCATATCCATCTAGATATGGTTTAGCAAACGAATATTGTTGCTATTGGCCTTGACTTTAGTTTACCCTTTTATCTAAAAAAATAACTTTTTTTTTTTTTATCTATGTTGGGCTTACTCTTGACCCCAATCTTACCCTAGAGCAGAGATGGGATCTACGGTGGAGCGAGCTTGCCCAGAAGATGCCTATTCACTCTAGACTTAAAGAGATTCAGGTTATATACTACTACAAACTTGACCTGTTGTTACAGCCGAAATCAAAAGAAAAGCCGCGTCCTTTCGTCCCTCCAAAGTACGTCGGCTGCATGACGGATTGGAAGAGCTACTTGCCATTCAACATCCATCACAAGCCCAAGGAGGTCCTGCAAACTTATCCTTTGACTCCTCAACCGGTTTTCGTGAGTAATATTTTGTTTTATGTGTTATTTCCTTCAAGATACACTTGCTGAATTTCTCAGGTAACGGATAATCCACGATAACCGAGTTAGTTATAGGTGTCACTACCCTAGAACTAATAACGAAAGTTGCAGACTGCCAGCAGTTGAAAACTTTGCGTGGTTTCTATTTCAGTGTAAAGGTTAATGAAAAATTTAAAAGAGTTTAGGTGTTTACGGGTTTGGTTTTGTGCCTATCTAACTTAGTAACCTCAGATTGATAGGAATGAAAGTCTTCTTCTTAAAGTGGGCCATCAAGTCGTCCAACGACCCGATGAACTCTGGTGTCAGAGTTTTTCAACCGCCTACTGCAAGTAGGAGGCCTCTGACATGGTTGCGTAAGGACTTCCGTCTAAATTATCATAGTCAGCAACCGGGAGCGAAGGCTTAATGAAAGGTATGAAAGTGATGGATGGTGGCAGAATCTTAATTTAAATCTTTTATATTTTATGCAGGAAAAGCTGATCGACGAGCAGCGCGAGGCAGTTCAGAAAACCCGGCCACGCCTGGTCATGACTCCTGCTTTCTCGTTGGATGACGTCACGAACCCAGAAGACCGCGACATCCTGATCAAGTCCATGTACTCCACGGAGATGAAGCAAAAGATGGAGGAAGCTGCTGACAAGTGTGTCAGTATCAAAGCGCCCATGCCTGACTTTCCGGCACCTGCTTCCGCGGTGAGCAAATTTTCTACTTCGACAGATGCAAAAGTCCACTGCTGTACATGGGCCTTCCCCTACCGCTTATTTTGACTTTTGGGTTTTATTATAAAAGATCACTTTTAAAGTATTGCGCACGTACGTACTATTAAATTATTAAATGAACAAGGATAACTCATATTTAATGTTAATCACGACTAACCTTGTTGTTTTAAGTCGAGGCTTATAGAGTCTCGACTTTCCCGGCGGGCGCTGGACACGCGCGCGAGCGACCTGTCGGACTCCCGAAGATGGTGCACTTAATGCATCGAAACGTCGAGACTCTATAAGCCTCGACTTAAAAAAGCAAGGTTAGTCATGATTAACATTAAATACGTACGTACTATTTTGAAAACTGAACAACTCTTATAAGTAGGTAACATTTTCTAAAATAAAATAAATTATTCGACCTCCCAATGTGTAGTTTTTACGCGACTTACTTGTTAATTAGTTGGTAGAAGGTGTAGCCCTCTACACCTTCTACCAACTAATTAACAAGTAAGTCGCGTAAAAACTACATAATGAGTGATACTTGTTCGTTTAATAATAAAACTCCCAATGTGACACATTTAAATAGTTATGCTTGCGTTTTTTTCATATTTCAAGAGAATAGAAGGGGTAATAAAATGTTGGTCAAGTTTATGAGTACCTACCTACTAACTTCACTGGAAATACGTGTACTTAAGTAATTCAACCTTCTATACTTTCCTCACTTCCTTCAGGTGTACCTTCCGAAGCTGAAATCTCTCATAGTGCCGAGGGAGTGGCGCATGGATTCCGTGACCTGGGACAACAGGCAGCTCAGATCAGCTGTGGACACCACGCACTACTTCTGGACCAGGCCTGAAAAGGACAGATTCAAGTATGTATTAAATCAATATCCACAAATGTCGATTGCTTGACATAGACCTCCCTCTGTCGAGGGCTGTCTGTCATACCTTCTACGCTGACGGCCGATATCCTGATGCACCTTCCGAAGCTGAAGTCTCTCGTGGTGCCGAAGGAGTGGCGCATGGATTCCGTGACCTGGGATAACAGGCAACTCAGATCAGCTGTAGACACCACGCAATACTTCTGGACCAGGCCTGAACAGGACAGATTCAAGTATGCACCATTAATATCTACTCATGGGCTGACCTCTTTCAGTGGGTGTTTGCGACTGACGCATGTGGCCGTAACATCTAATACGTAGTATGAAAGAATGTGTCGACTTTTACAATGCCACTGACAAAACTGTGGTTGAGAAGACCACTCGCTGCGTCGCAGTCGACTGACGCTTCCTTTCTCATTTGAGTTTATCATCAAGTGGGAAAGAGAGCGCCATTCAACCGCCATACAGTGGCAAATGCAGCGAGTGGTCTTCTCAACTACTACAGTCAAACAAAAATCCTAAGTATTCGACGCGAACGCAGACGGCCTTTAGTAGAGAGATTGGTGAATTCAGCGCAAGACGTTATACCCATATAGGAATATTTATATTTATGAGACTGAAAAAACGAACGTCCATAGAAATTTCATTTGATCGTAATGTATAGCTCTGTAGAAAAAGATGTTCAGTTTCATGCAGTGAGCATGCCTGCAGTTTTTGATACACCATCCCTTAAACATCGAATTTATAGATACTTTTCTTATCTGGCTCTTATTTTATTTCAGGTGCTATTTTTGTGAACAAACTGAACGGCATGCAGATTCGTGTCGTCATAGGAGGATGAATCGCTGCAATAATATGTAATTATGTAAAATAACAGTTTGCACTTTACCTAGTACTATCATCAACAAATCTAACTATCTATTTAAGGGATGAACTTATACTGGAGTTTCTTAGTATTTGTACGAAAAACCAGTAAAAATTGGTCCCTTAAATGGGTACCTTAAGTGGGTCCGATTACTATTGGCAAGAAACATATTTATCTCGTCACTATAGCGAAACATGTTTTTTCTCAAACGGCCCTCAAATATCTGTCGCGTGGTATGCGCATAAATTAGAGAGATAACGCTCGGAGCGCTTGCTTGCATGTATGTAGAAAACAGGTTTGTATCAATTTTGAAATAATATTTAATGTAAATTTAATTATTACTGTGTAGTGTGTACTCGTATTGTGTTACGTTATGTGTAAGACTATTTTACAAAGCGAGCTTGAGATATAACACATAATTTTCTTTGTAAGTGATTTAGTCGTATTTATTTTTAGGTATTTTCTATGTTATCGTAGACTTTATTTTAAATAGTTAGTTTAATAAAATACTTTACTTGTAATGGAAAATTTGAATGTCAACTGCTAGGGTTAGTTGAAATGAGCTTACGAGCTACGGATTCGCTACGGCGTAGCAAGGGCGTAGCAAATATAACCTACTGTAAAAGTCCCCGATGAAGATTTTGCAGTTACCGCACAGTGCAAGATGTTGCATTAACAGGAAATGCTGCTGCCCATTCCCAGGATCATGTTCATGTTTAGAAGTTCTGGTAGGGAAAAATCCACCCATACTAAGATTTACATTAACCCTGAAAACATTACTCACCTTTTTTGTGTAGTCGTGTGAAGACGATCGCTAAAATATTCATCGCGCGATGTGACGAAACATTGGAACTTTGGATACGGCTCGCTTTGCAATACACTTACGAAAATCACGTGTGGAACTAGGGCCGAATAGTAAAAATACCTACAACTTTTTATCCTGAGGCCTTATCTCCACACATGAGACATGAGACATCGCGACGCTTGAAATTGTTTCTTTATAAAATGTATGAATCAGAAGAAACACACTAGAGACGCCGTCGCGTCGATCTCGCGTCTTAAGTCACGTACCTACGTGAACATAGCAAACGTTAGTTTATTATATTATCTGTGACATAGCGCCTTAGACCTTAAAAAAATGTGAATACTTACTTGTTGCATTGCTATCAAAACTAAGCTAATTTTAGTCTTCGTTGTATCACAATATGAATAGTCTCAATACTGTCTTGACAAGAGCCAAAATTTTTTCAAGTTCAAGTTTATTTATTTCATATAACAGTTACACTGTGTGCAAAAATTTACATATTAGGTAGGTACCAAATCAAAATAAACAATTATATCAAATCACTTTATTTTAGATACACATAGCAATTAATTTAGTGATTCTTTTGGTCGAATGTACCTGTACCTACTAAAAAGTAATTTCATTTTACACCTCAAGATTTTACCTTTAAGCGCTAGTCTCGACACACGCTCCCTTAAGGCTCCAGTTACACGTAACGAAATTATTATCCAATACATGAGCGTGACAAGACCCTTAAGGTCGCAAGGGAAATCAGTCTACAGCACAGGATCAAAATAAAGAAGGTTGTTCCTTGGGTCACCGTACACGTAAAATTTATGTTCTTTTTACCGAATTACGTGAAAACTCTACGTTTTTCTTAGAAAAAAGGGATTGAGAGATGCCTAAAGATATACTTAAACTATGAAGAATGTATTGACGGATAGATTTGTTCATCTCATCACATTGTATCAGTCTACACCACTGCTGAACGTGGGCTGCCACCAGAGTACGCCTTAAGGCACGATCTTTCATTTTTGTCATCCAGTCCCTACCAGCCACCCTATTTAAGTCATCAGTCCTTTTGTCCAACGCTACGCTTGCCGTGGCAGTCATTTGTACTCGCATACCCTACTAACGGCCCGTTAGCGGTTTCACCCGCTGCAAATCGTTTTCCTTCGGGAAAAGGGCATTTTCCTGGGATATGTTGCGCATATAAACCTTTCTCTTGAACTCACTCTATCCATTACAAAAAACTGCATCAAAATCCATTGTGTATTTTAGGAAGAGTTAGTGAATTCTAAGACAGACAGATGAGACACAATTGTAATGGAAAAAAACATTAGCTCATAAATAAAGCTGCTGGTCATAATAAACAAAAACCCATTCTTTTGTATCGAGAGCTAGAGATAAAAAATGGACTGTCGCTGGAGATAAAAAGAGACAAAAACTCGAGAGTGCAATTTACAATTACTCGCAAGCGCATAGTAATTGGAAAACAGAAATGCATCCCCAATCCAAATTAAAATCAAGGACTAAAACGAACACAATGCTTCTGGTTCTAGATAAATGTTCACGTTAAGTCCTGAAGACTTTTTAATTGATTTCGAAAATAGCGTGGGTTTCAATTCGTAGCAATGTACTGTTTTCTTTTTTATATATCTTCACGAATTTTTCATGGAGGACGCTAATTGGAAAATATTTTTAAGAATGGGGAGATCGCCCACATCATAATCGTTAGATTCATTCTGTTGATGGGATCCTAGAGAAATCGATGGAACCCTTCATATTCCATAGGCACAGTTGTAGTATAAATAAGTACTATCGCCAACTATCAACCTACATGTTCAAGAGATCAACTTATACCGGTTTCTACAGTATTCGTGTAACAAAACAGTGTAACTTGATACCTTAAGATGAGTTAGCTATAGTTATACCAAAATAGAAGGGGGACTCGTAAAAACTTTTCTTGTAAATTTTTAACCTAAGACCTACTTGTTGGCAGGATAATGGTATGAGGGGTCACAATCTTGTAAAGCGTCAACCCTAATCTAGAGAAAAGTAATCTGTTCCTCTGAGATACTCTTGTGTAAGATTGTTCAGAAGTTTTTGCGTTTACATCAAAAATTCAGAAATTAATTAGCTTGAGTTTGAAACACTTCAACGTACGGGAAGTTGGCGTACTTGTACTTGCTTTCAGGGATGCGACTTTAGTAATAAAAAATCGAGTTTTCAATATTCGATTATTTCGTATCAGCCGAAAAATGATTAAAAATAAACCAATTTTATCCAAAATAAACATCGATTTTTAAAATAATCATTATCTTACTTTACTTAACGCAAAAATATTTTTTTTCATACAATTTACAATAGAAGGTAGATAAACATACCAACCAAACAAAATATTACAAGGAACCAGAAATTGTCGTGTATTTTTAATAATATAACACAAGACCCGCAGTAATATTTGCACTAACTAATTATTATATGCCACATAAATAATCGCCTCTGCGTACTCGAAAAAAAAAGATTTAATATTAATAAATTAATTGAAATTGCATAATTGATTATAGCAAATCGACTATTTCCGAAAAAACTTTTTTTTTAAATAATCAATTATTTTTTCACATCCCTACTTGTTTTCTAAGAGCGCGGAGCTAAGAATAGACCTCATTATTATAAAATGTGTACTGAAAATAAAGCGAGTAACTTCTTCGTATTCATTAGGATATTTCATATTTTACTTCCTGGAAAATGTGAGTAACAGTTGCCAGAATAACTAACGACTAACTAGTCTGTTGTTGCATAATAAGGGGTTAAGGAAAAGATATTTAATAGTTCAGAAGATTTGTTTTAGTGGATTTTCATCATCTCATAATCAACAACAGCCTTTAGATGTCAATTACTGGACTTAGTCCTTCTAAAACACTTCACTTTCATAGACCTACATAGACCGATTTTAGGTCGACTGCTTTCAAAGGCTGCCCAAAACCCTTTCAGTCTTTCGTCATTTCCCAACAGGCCCATGCTGCTCTTTTTCAATCGTAGCTGCCAGTACCTCTAATATTATTATTAGTAAAATGCTTGATTCAAATCAAAAAGTTTTCAAGCCGAGCAAAGATACTCTAATGGAAACAATACAAAATACACTAAAGTTGAGTGCAAAACGGTTTACACGAGGATAATCGCTTCCATAGCGCTTCCGACGCCAACTGGCAGATTAGAGTTAGATTTGTTATTTGTTTGTCTTTTACCTGTTTGTAATCGAGTGAGACAGAGTTATCCATTGGTGATCATCATCATCTTCCTGCCCTTATCCCAATTACTTGGGGTCGGCGCAACACGTTTCGTTGAACACAAAATCGTGCTGCAAAAGGATATGAATTTAGCGGCCTGAATTTTACGACTACGCGCTTTTGAAACTTTGCCTGCTATATAGGTATCTAACGCTTGCCTGGCACACTTTGTACGTTTACACAAAGATCCAAGTATCAAAATACACCGGATAATACCTAGTATAAATGTTTCATCCTCTTGGACAGGCTTTTGGCTGAAGTTTTTAAAAAAAAATCTAACTCAGTAGCCAGTTGGCTACAAGTCCGTCATTGATTCTCTTTGTGAACGCTGTTTTGTACTCAGCCTGAGCGCTCGCTACTTCCGCGCTTTTGAAACTTTGCCTGCCACATACCTGAAGCTTTTAATATGTTTACACAAAGCACCTTCAGATCCATTTTTAGAATACTTGCCAAGTTCTTTCACGGTAGGCAATTTCTAAAAATACTTGCCTTACAAAAGTAAATCACCTTTTATGACTGTTCATGTTCTGTCTCCCCTGCAATTTGGTAGACTTAAAACTAAAAGGGAAATATATTGCCATTCACGCTGCGTTTTGCCACGGTTTGAACTGTACCATAAATTATATTTCACACTTATCACAAAACCTCAACAAAAGTAATAACTTAAAAATAACCTTATTTCATTAGCCAGATGGTTACTTATAAACTCGAATAGTAACATAACTTTGAACTTGTGGTAATATTTTGCGGTTTGAGACTGAACTTGGTACATTTGATGAATATGTATGTATGAGGGTAGAATAAGTTTCAGTGGTCAGGGACTTGTAATCATCGTTCCAAGTTTTAGTGTGCTTACTTGGCTGGAGTTCTGATTAAGACACTGATTGAAGAAATCGAGAAATATATTTAAAGTTATTAGAATCCGGCTGAGCAAAACGAAATAGTCCGTGTAACATACGTGTAGGTTAGCTAGGTATAGCGGCATAGGTGATCGTGATCTGAGTTTAGCGTTCTGTGTATCAAAGGTGCAAGTCCGTCCTGTGCGGCCGATCGCAGCCGCACCACGCAGCTTCAGCTGATGCGCGGCTATAGTCATAGATAAGTGTATGGTGCCGCGTTCTAAGGGGTGCGCCAGGCGCATGCGGCCGTGCTCCATACATTTTCATACTGCGAATAAAGCCGTACCGCACGCGTCTGTCGCATGACCGCACCTAACAAACTTACACCGTTGGGCAGTCTCACTCTCTTCTCTTTTCGTGTGGGACACCGAGTCGTTCAACGACCCGATGAACCCTGGTGTCAAAGTTTTTCAACCGCCTACTACAAGTAGCAGGCCTCTGACATGGTTGTGTAACGACCGCCATCATAGACAGCAACCGGGACCGAGGTGCCCATCCGAAGCACGGAACCATCTTACTTGCGGACAATCAGGTGGTTCAGCCTGCAATGTCCTAACCAGACTGGGAACAAATTCACAAAGTGATAAATATCAACTTTGTGAGTGACCCCACCGGGAATTGAACCCGGAACCTTTGCGTGGCAGGCAGGCATACTAACCACTGCGCCACATCATCGGTTGTCTCACTGACCAGTGACGTCATCAATACCATACTGATCATACCCGCCCGGAGGGTGACATGACCAAAACATAGGTAGGTACTAAACTTCTATAGGCAGTCTTAATAAATTAGTATACAGATGACGATTGCATACAAAATTAAACATTGTTAGCTCGAATGCTTGCGATCCAGAAACTGGTTGATCAATGTTTGAATTCACAATTGGAAATTTCCCCTCGCGGAAATAAGCTACATTTCAAATTCTGGGTATTGCAATTTGCAAGTACTGTGCACAATGTTAACTTTGCTTTACTACGGGTAGATCAACAAGGGTCCCGAATTCATTAAAATACTACGCATAATAGCTGAAAATATTACAAAGGGTAGACAACTACATAACTTTCAAGCGTGGACTCAACTTTTAGCATGTTATTTCTATATCTACGTTTATTGGAAAAGGTTTTTCAGTTACCTAAGTTGAGATATTTTACGTTTTCAGCATGTTTTTCAATCCAATTTTCCATTTTGTGTACATTACAATAAAAACAACAAAAACGTCGAAATAAATAACTTGGTTCCGTACCCCGGGCGTACACAAAGCCGACCCTTAAATCTACGTTAAGGGCCTTTCCTATCGGAGGGAAGTTCTTTTCACTAATGTAACTTATGAGGGCACCCAACAACATCTATATTGCTCGCTAAAAGCTTTGTACAAAAACGTAATTTAGTGTTTCTAAAATGTTTGTGAATTTACGGCTCCATTATGTATTTTGATATCTTAGTAAGCTTTTAAACCGTGCCAAAAGTAAGAAGTGACGTTCTTGGATAAAACAAAAATAAACATTAATTTCATTCATCAGTTCATCGTCTACGATTTTCGTAAGTAGTGAACTGTATTCGTAGCCAAAACCGTAGCACGCCGTAGCAATTGCAATGCAAGCGATATCTATCCAAATTCTTACTCGTAACAACATGCCTATACCCTATTGGCAATTTTGTTTAGTTAGGTAGGTTTAGGTTTTGATTTATGCTGCATAGTATTGTCTTCTTAGCCTCGTTTTTCGACAAAAATGAAATCTAAATCTCGACCACCAAGTTACCAATAATGCAGTTAAGACTAGAAACACACGTACCGTCTGTTTGTGAATTGTGTTGTACCTACTAGCGTATGCGTTACTTAGTGCTAAACTAGTGCACAAACGGAAACAACGTGCTTTTATCGCCTTATTAAGTAGGTTTATGCCAGTTGCGATCCCAGAATAAGATTCTTATGTTCCCAATAGGACACAAGACACAACTCGTACAAACTACACACAAGAAGATTTTCCTTTCGTTTAGCGCTAGTTTTCCTGAACGCCCTCTAGAGGCCAGTTACTGTTACTGTGTTTGTTTGATGGCATACTTACTTTGCTTGTGCGTCGGTGATTTGTGACAGAACGACATACGGATAACCTGAATACACTTACACTACTTCTCAGACTGAGATTGAGCCGCGGTAGCCTAGTTGGTGGTGGCGTCCTCATAACAGATAATGATAACAGAAAGAATATCGTAGTATCATAATTCATAACCATACCTATCATAATAGCATTTTTTGAAGTTCTGAAAAAAATATGAGTTCTGAATCCCTGGGTGGAGTTTTATTTATCAAAAATATTTTAAGGGGTTAGCCAGCCTATGAAACTAATTACTTTTCCCTAAGAACTTTATTTAATTTCGTGTTCTTTTCCCATTCTGCTTACTAAGGTACAGCAAATTAACAGGCGAATGAACCTGCTAAGCTACTTGCAGCCGAATACTAGCCGAAGCAGTAAACCATGCTTATCTCAGACGTCCAAGTCCGCGCTAAATAGCGCTGAATGCAGGTTCACAGCTACTAAGCTCAGTAAAAATGATTATAGATCAAAGACGTAAGTATTTCTTACTAGTTATTCGGTGTCAAATCTTTTTTTGCATCGTTTTTAGTTACAATTAATTAAAAGGCGAATGAACCTCCTAAGCTACTTGCAGCCGGCGACTAGCCGAAGCACTAAACCATGCTTATCTCAGACGTCCAAGTCCGCGCTAAATCGCGCTGAATGCAGGTACACAGATACTAAGCTCAGTGAAAATTGGGGATGGATAGAAAAATATGAAGGTATTTCTTTCTAGATATTCGGTTTCAAGTGTTTTTGCATCATTTTTAATTACAGTAAATTAAAAGGTACAAAGATCCGTAGCTAGCACTTGCAGTCGAGTAGCCAAAGCACTAAACCATGCTTATCTCAGACGTCCAAGACCGAGCTAAATCGCGCTGAATGCAGGTTCACAGCTACTAAGCTCAGTGAAACTGAGGATAGACAAAAAACCTAAGTATTTCTTACTAGTTATTTGGTTTCAAGTGTTTTTGCATCGCTTTTAATTACAGTAAATTAAAAGGCGAATGAACCGGCTAAGCTACTTGGAGCCGGCGACTAGCTGTAGCAGTAAACCATACTTATCTCAGACGTCCAAGTGCGCGCTAAATCGCGCTGAATGCAGGTTCACAGCTACTAAGCTCAGTGAAAATGAGGATAGATCAAAAACGTGAGTAGGTATTTCTTACTAGTTATTCGATTTCAAGTGTGTTTTTTTTTTTGCATTTTTATTTACAGCAAATTAAAAGGCGAATGAACCTGCTTAGCTACTTGCAGCCGGCGACTATCCGAAGCAGTAAACCATGCTTAGATATCTCAGACGTCCAAGTGCGCGCTAAATCGCGCTGAATGCAGGTTCACAGCTACTAAGCTTAGTTAAAATAAAGATAGATCAAAAACGTAAGTATTTCATCATCATCTGCCTGCCCTTATCCCAATTTATTTGGGGCCGCGTAAGTATTTGTTACTAGATATTCGGCTTCAAGTGTTTTTGCATCGTTTTTAATTACAGCAAATTAAAAGGCGAATGAACCTGCTAAGCTTTTTGCAGCCGGCGACTAGCCGAAGCAGTAAACCATGCTTATCTGAGACTTCCAAGTCCGCGCTAAATCGCGCTGAATGCAGGTTCACAGCTACTAAACTCAGTGAAAATTGGGGATGGATAGAAAAAACATGTAAGTATTTCTTACTAAAGTTATTTGTATTTAAGTATATTTTACCTCCTTCTTGCTTATAGCAAATTAAAGGTAGAATAAACTAGCTCTATGCAAGTTTACAGCTAAATACCTACTCAGTTTAGTGTAAATGGGTATAGACAGAAAAAATAATTTGTGATGGCGCTATACTTGCTCGATAATGTATAGTAAAAATTAATAGAGTATAGTAAAAATGTGTTTGTCGATAACATGTGTATTTTTTCTTGGAGTTTTCCCTGCGTAGTTTTTGGTCCCGGCCTGTCACGCATGCAGGGGCGTCTCAGATGATGTTTTAATAACTGCTGTGCATGCAACGTGTAAGTGCCTCCAGCAAATAATATAACCAACGTAATTTTCCCTTTTTTCGTATCTTTCCCTGCCTCTCAATATCCCTCAAATGTCCGTCAGACTTGGCGATTAGGTCCGTATTTTTACGGCCGTTAACACTCTACTTACCCTGAAAGGGATAAAGGCGTGATATTTGTATGTATGCGAATATTCATTCATACTATGAACGCCGTTTACACTCTGCCTACCACGCAAGGGATAAAGGCAAGCTATATGTATGTATGTGTATGTTCGTACTATCCTATCCTCGTAGAGAATGCGCCATACTTGGGATGCTCATGGAGAATTAATGGTTGAATTATTGCTGGATTCCGCAGATGCATCACAAACCAAATATGCAACCGATTCAGCTTGCAACCATTATTGCTCGTATTTAGAACGTTTCCTATTATTATCTAACGCGGTTAATTCGCTTGTTATTATATCCCAAGAATTGGTGGTGTTTATACGGAGTGTAAGGGACAGCTCCCCGAATACTGATACTGCATTCAGACCATGAAACTGAAGAAACTATGGGAAGTCAACCCATTTTTACGTCTCCTGAAATATTGTCTTATGGGAACTTGTTCAGTTTCATGGTCTGAATACACCCTATCAGTACCTATTCGGAGAGCTGTCCCGTAGTTATGCGGTGCGGTTTATATTGCGGTGCTACTTTTTAACCGACGATAAAACAAAAAGGAGGAGGATCGCAAATTCGTCGCGAACTTCTATTGTAAGTTTGAAAAAGCAATTTTGGTATATACATTGTTTTTTACAGTACCTAATTCAAAATAACGACGTACAGTAAATTAATATTGTAAGTAGGTATTACCTGTCTCTGTATACCGGAAAACTTTGTCTAGTAAAATTAAGATTAACCGAACATAAAAAAGTAAGCTTCTTACTCAGTTGAGCTGGTTCTAATTGGTTTGGCTGGTAGTTTCATGTCATTAGGGAATTATGCAAAGGCCATTTTCATATTAGAATCCCCTCCCTCATTCCCCCACTCTGCAACCAATCTACATAATATCCAATAAGAGGGGGTGTCATAATGTTCTTTGCGGTTCCGTAATATTCCGTATGTGGAGGACTACTGAAAATGCTTCAGTAAGTTTTCCATCCATTTGATATAAAAGTTTTAGCTGTAATATAGCAATATTAATTTCAGAGCAAATCAAAATAGGTACCTACTCTGAATTAAGGTACTTTGGCGAATTAAGAATCTGTCTGTTTCTTGTAAATAACTAAAATGATTTACTTTCTCTATTTATTTACTCTTCCTTTCCTAATTTAATTTGACATAATTATAAAGGCACAAAATTGGTGAAAACATTGGTGAAAACCAATTTATTTGAATGACATACCTAAATAAAAATATACATTCCCTTTGTGCAAGATTTGGCTTGCAAAGGTCAAGAATAATTTGTGAGATTCACCACGAAACCCTGAAACATGACCAGTCCAAACTTATTACAGTAATGCATCCATTTATATACGTAACGACGTGGATAAGTAACCTACCCACATTTTTAGACCAGTTCTAATGATGAATTAGCTTGGACCCAGTCCAAGATGACGTCAGCATTCTAAGCAGAAATTAGTGATGGGCGAATGTGAATTTATTCGAATGATCATTCGAATAGAGATGTATTCGAATTATTCGATTGTTTAAAAGGACTATTCGAATCATTCGAATGAAAAACAATTTGTATTTAAATCGCATTGATTAATAAAGTTCAATCACACAAAAACAACAACATAACCTTCAGAATTATCAAAAACAAAAGAAAGCGTGTCTTAATGCGCCCACTAAGGTGAACAAAAAATCATTCGAATGAATTTAATCGATCGAAAACCATTCGAATTCATAATTTTCATTCGAATGACGAATGATCATTCGAATACCATTTACAAATTCTATTTAGATTGTACGTTTTTAGAACAATCGCCCATCACTAGCAGAAATGCTAGAGAATTTCTCCATTTCGCTGCACATACGCTCTGACTTTTAGTTAAGTAATAGATGCTTATCAATCTTTGTAATGTAGCTTGCTCGTGGATTCGTGGGTGCATCCGTAGTCTTGTAAACTGACTGGGGTTATATTTCAAGGAAATTGAAAATATGGTACCTACTTAGTTATTTTTTGTCTTCTTCTTCGAGTGGAACACCAAGTCGTATATTATGATTCTTTAGCAAAGCTTCAGCACTCGTAGAAAATCACTCGCTGATATTGTATAATTGTAAGAGAGGTTCAAAAGCTTCGATTTTCAGAGTAGGTATTTCTGTGTTTTGAGAGGCTGATAATTTTACATACAGGGGAAAAATACCATCAAACCTACATGATTACCTACATCAAACAAACCTACAACATGCCTACAACCTATTCTACAGGGTGTTAGTATGGAGCTTTTACTATGGAGCTAATGGCCGGAAATGAAAAAAAATTACCGACCTCCCATACAAAATTCACGATCAGCTGACTGACTTTGTATGGAAGGTTGGAATTTTTTTTCGTTTCCCAACATTGGCTCTATAGTATAAAGTTGTTCAGTTTCATGGTCTGAGCACGCCTGCAAAGTTTTCGTTACACCCCGTATGAAGACAATAAATAGGAAAGAATTCATACTTATAAATCTCTCTATATTTGATTTGAGGCCATTTCGAAAGAACCTTACCTATCAGATTTGTGGCTTATTGGCAGCTGTTATTTGCCCCAATCTGAGATCAAGAAAATGTTTCAGAGGGGCCTTACAAGTACAAGCCAATCACAACTTAGCGCAATTTATTTTAGCTTTGGTATTTTATTGGGTATTCACAATTGCAAGAAAACTTGCAATATTTTCTACCGCAGGATTTTCTGAACCTGCAACTTTTGCCATCAGTAGCTACGCCTCGACCATCTGGGCTACCTCGGCTCCGAAATTATTATAAGAGTATAAAATGCCTATTAGCACGATAGCATGGCAGTAAATATTGCAAGTTTTCTAAATAAAATATACCTATCACGGGAACTGTTTTAAGTTATTCGACTTAGCGCAAGCCACAAAAAATCAATTAAAATTTTTATTATCTGTTTTTAAAAATTAAAAAAGGTAGTTTTTTTGGAGTCCATCTATCCCAACATTGCCTTGATCAGAGACCGCAATAATATAGGTAAAGGATTAGCCACATCCTTCTCATTTCAGCAGAGACGAGTTTTTATGGCTTCACCTTGTTGTCGTAGGATTCTCTTTGCAACGTCTCCATTGCTCCGAGGCCCCAATATAACGAATTAGGCACATCCTTCTAGCGTCCGTTTCCGTCCTTTATTCCGGCAGAGACGAGTTTTTATGGCTTCACCTTGTTGTCGTAGGATTATCTTTGAAACTTCTCCGTTGCTCCGAGGCCCCAATATAACGAATTAGCCACATCCTTCTAGCGTCCGTTTCCGTCCTTTTCGGCAGAGACGAGTTTTTATTGCTTCACCTTGTTGTCGTAGGATTTCCTTTGAAACTTCTCCATTGCTCCGAGGTACCAATATAACAAATTAGCCACATCCTTCTAGCTTCCGTTTCCTTTCTTTATTTCGGCAGAGACGAGTTTTCATGGCTTCACCTTGTTGTCGTAGAATTCTCTTTGAAACATCTCCATTGCTCCGAGGCCCCAATATAACGAATTAGCCACATCCTTCTAGCGTCCGTTTCCGTCCTTTATTTCGGCAGAGACAAGTTTTTAGGGCTTCACCTTGTTGTCGTAGAATTCTCTTTGAAACATCTCCATTGCTCCGAGGCCCCAATATAACGAATTAGCCACATCCTTCTAGCGTCCGTTTCCTTCCTTTATTTCGGCAGAGACGAGTTTTCATGGCTTCACCTTGTTGTCGTAGAATTCTCTTTGAAACATCTCCATTGCTCCGAGGCCCCAATATAACGAATTAGCCACATCCTTCTAGCGTCCGTTTCCGTCCTTTATTTCGGCAAAGACGAGTTTTAATGGCTTCACCTTGTTGTCGTAGGATTCTGTTTGAAACATCTCCATTGCTCTGAGGCCCCAATATAACGAATTAGCCACATCCTTCTTGCGTCCGTTTCCGTCCTTTATTTCGGCAGAGCCAATCGAGCAGCGCTCAACAACATACACACATTTCATCTAACAGGGTTGACTGTGATGAGAAACTTTATTATTTTTGATTATTTTCATACTTCTATTTTCTCCAACAGCCACAGGAGTCTATTGCTGGATATGGGCCTACTCTATCTGGGAGGTGTTAGCCAGACCTGGCAGACGTTTCCCTTATTTGTGGTATTGGCGAGCGCAGTGCTAGGTGTTGTTATCACTTTATCAGTTACCACAAGGAACGTCGCAACCCATTCCCTGGATAAATTCATCCCTTAGTCGCCTTTTACGACACTTACTGGTCGAAATGGGGTGACGGTATTGTAACCCGCTTTTTTAAGTTTAAAAGAAGTAGGATTTTGATAATTAACTATTTTTTTCGGTAAGAGACAAGAGATATAGTTAAAGTTAGTCTTAACCAATAAGATAATAGAGGTAAGTGTTTTACTCAACGGTTTTACTAGTATACTATGAAATTCAAGCCATTAACCACAGCCCAAGCTCTCTCACAAGGAACATCAGTTAAACGATGCTACAAAGTCGAACCAATATTCGTCTACCTCTCAATCTTCGTCCTCCGTATAATAAATAAATAACATACCCAATTTCAACAATACATTATTCTGTGACAATACGATTCATTTGTGGACTATTATTGTATCGTGTACTGAGGTGACCCGAAAACTTGAATGGAATCATCTTATTTTACTATTACAAACATTCATTTATTTTTGAGTACCATCTCTTGGGCCCAAGCTCCACAGAGTAGACGAAACGTAAGATAGCAGCTGTCAAACAAGTGAAGTTTATTTTGTGGAGCTTGTAAGCTTGTGGAGAGTGTTATTGACTGGCTGACTGGCGAGGGATCTTTGTGCTTTTTTTGTTTTATGCTCTTTTGTTACTAACCTAATAAGGACCATTTTTGTGTGATCAATAAATAAATTAATAATACAGGGTGTTAGGGACGGTGTACCGAAAACTTTGCAGGCATGACCAGACCATCAAACTGAACAACTTTTACTATGGAGCCAATGGTGGGAAAAGACAAAAAGTTTCGAACCTCCCATACAAAATTCACGATCAGCTGACTGACTTTGTATGGGAGGTCGGAATTTTTTTTTCGTTTCCCACCATTGGCTCCATAGTAAAAGTTGTTCAGTTTCATGGTCTGAGCACGCGTGCAAAGTTTTCGTTACACCGTCCCTAACACCTCGTATTTAATAACAGGCGACGCATTCACAGAAAAGTTATCTGCTACGGTAAGCACACGTATAAAATTGGACCTCTTTTGATATCGGTTTGCTTATTACAGAATCCCTAGTAATTTATAGTGGTCTAGTGCCCACGCTGGCAGCCCTAGCCGTATAATAACATACCAATTTCCATTGCTGGGGCATCTTCCCGAACATAAATCGTGCCAAGACAAGAGGAACAAAAATTTATGGGCAAATACTGTGCCAAGAGCCAGAAACGCCCACAAGTTATTTATCGGGAATAAACTATAGGCGCTTAGTGTCTGACCTTCACGAATCAGGTTCACACACATACATCACGCTGAAATCCTTTGCAGGGTAGGCCGATGTGACGCTGTAGTTAGTACGACTGCCTGCGACGCAGAAGGTTCCAGGTTAAAATCCCATCACTCAACTATGACTGATATTTATCACTGTATGAATTAGTTCCCAGTCTGGTTAGGACAATGCAGGCTGAACCGCCTGATTATTCAAAAAGCAAGAAGGTTCCGTGCCTCGGATGGGCACGTTAAGCTGTCGGTCCCGGTTGCTGTCTATGATCATTTAGACGGTGGTCGTTACAAAACCATGTCAGAGGCCTGCTACTTGCAGTAGGCAAAAACTCTAACACCAGGGTTCATCGGGTCGATGGAAGACTTGGTGTGTCCCACTTGAAGAAGAAGAAGGGTAGGCCCAGTATAGACAGCCGTGTACACTTAATATCTCTTTGTTGCTTTTAAAGACGCCAACGAGAAAAGATTCACCACTAATGGCACTCCAAGTAGTGGCCTAATGGGAATAAAGAGAAAGAAAGAAATGAGGTACTGCACGAAAACAAAACACTTCCGCGGAAAGTAGTAGTGTAATAAGAAAATTCCATCGTGATAGACCCTGTACACATTACTAAATAAAAGTACGACCGTCGGCGTTCGAATAGGCCATATTTGACAGCTGTCAAATCCAAACTAACAGACAGACAAGTCAACAAATAAAAGTAGACCTTATGTTATAGCATTGGTCAAATGTGGCCTATTTGGACGACCGTACGTATATAATGTTAAAAACTTAGTTAAAAGGTTCTGACTTCCACATTTTCATGGCAGAAAATGTACATGAGTATTTTACAAATTGACCGCACAGCTGATCATATGATGAGCCGAGCAGTTTAGCAGTAGTTGGCACTAAATCAAAGTAATCTCTGTCGTGGACGTCGCTAACTTCTACACCACTGCGCCAGGGTCCTGACTATGGGACATAAATGGGACATTAAGATCCTGAAACTATACATGGAACTGGATTGTCTGATATGGGGTAGGCTGAGGGGCAAGTTTGTTAATAATATGATTATTTACGTGGAGGTTCAGTGATCCGCTACAATGTGGCCTATCACACGTGAGAATCGAACCCGGAATCTCACAGGCAATTGTACTGTAAGTTCGTATACCTAGATACAGACCGGCACGCAAACGCAAAGGTAGGTATGCGGGACGCAGGCTCTGCATGCTTGGCCTACCACAAATGTTCTGTCGCAAAGCCATAGGTAGTAACTGTATAATATATCTTGTATCTTGATCACAATAATGTATCTTGATCACATTTGACTTTAATAGAGATTTGGCAGCTGGACCCCAGGGGTTCATTGTCTCGATGGCAAAAGGCACAAACGTATAAACATCCCCCAGACTCGAGTTTTTCAAAGTTGTACTTTGCGATAAAAAAATGCGCCAGTGTTACTCGCGCTGCTAAGAAAAATTTGACGACACCTCATATGTCAAGGTTCGCCCAGCTATTTGGGCTGTACCCCGCAAAACCTTGTGTACATACATACTTACATAGATTCTCTCGAAAAACATAACCCTCCTGCATTCTGATAAAAATAAGATAAACTGGCCGTGGAATGCTCAGCAAACGTGTAAACCTAGACGTAGTGAATTAGAGAAACTTCACTGGCAGCAGTAAAACAGCCATACATTTCACGTTATGCCGTAAAATGGAACTAACTGCACATTTGGCAGATATCCTAGCAAGTTTCAAACTGGTTGCAGGATAACGCGCTATAAACAAAAAGTTTTAAGCAGATAAATAATCGAGTTTGTTAGTAGGTGTTAGTAGGGTATTTGAATCTGCCTAAGACCGATTTTCAATAAACTTTCTATTAAGTATGAGTGGGCCGGACACGTTTGTTGGATGCACCCAGATCGTTGGGCAAAGATCGTCACCGAAGAATGGGTACCTCAAGACGGGTCCAGACGTAGAGGTAGACCCCGTAAACGTTGGCGGGACGATCTCGACGCCTACTTACAGGAGTGGATGACGGTGGCAATAGACCGAAAAGAGTGGAAGATTGCGGAGAACGCCTTTGCTGGGATCAGACGTACCAACATGACAATAATAAAATTAATACGATCAATACTATTATATCTCATATCTCTAGCATAGCTCTATATGAGCTTTACATCACAGTCAGGGAAATTTTGATTGCGTCCCATATGGGACACTCCACACAAAAGAGGTTAAATTGTCTTCGCTTTTAGATGCCATCAGATCACGGGCATCAGACTTAGAAATTCTATCCTAAAATCCGCGTGGCTTTAGTATTCACGCCATACTAAAACACAAACAGGAAATAGTCATATTAGCGACTAACAAAACAATAGCACAAATTAGTTAGACGGCGCGGGGCGCCTTTACAGATGGGTCACTCAGTATTATAGCGACGATTTTGACGCTTACTGACGCTTCTTCTTCTTTTCGAGTAGCACACACAACGGCCTGATGATCCCTGACGCTTACTGGAATAAACTAGAATCTCAAAGGAACTCAAGGTAACTAAGAATATGGCTGCCACGAACGTCATATTTCTTGGATTCAGAAACAAATTACGTTCTTCTATCAGATTTTGCTGTTTTGATATTCTTATACCCAGATACCTACCTAGGTCTTATCTTATCTTCATAAGTTTTGATATTCTTATACCTAGATACCTACCTAGGTACTTTAAAATTTTTTGCAATGATGTCAGTAGGATATCAGTACAATCCTGGCTATGTAACAAGTGACAATCGCGAAAATCCTAAAAAGGTTTGAATGATCCTTCTGTGAAATCTGTATTTTATGATATTGGCGCCTAACAAAGCAGTAGTGTCAGGAAATTATTTGGCATTTATACCCAAATTGTATCCTAATCAGCTCTCCGGTCGGGAATAGTCAGAATTCCACATTTCAGTTCAATAAAACAGTGTTTCAGGATTAGCCTAATTTTGTGGTGTTTTAGAGTATAGTACCTACTAATTTGACTATTTCGATAGCGTTATTTTGAAGCAGAAATCTATTGGTACTTACTTAGCGTACATAAAGTAAAGGCTACGTTTACTATTTTCATATTACGTGAGCCTTATCAATAATTACGGTTATCCGTAAGAAGCGAGACTTGACAGTTGATATGTATTGTTATTTTAGGTGACATGCTGACAACCTGTCACTATGGTGATACACGATCTTCTTAATGACTCTCAAACTTTTGTCTGACGTGGTGTAAATCCTTTGTTCCCAGCTGTTCATCAGTTTTACGACAGTAACTGGGCGTTTTTACAGCCGTTTACGCTCTACCTTTCACTGAAAGGATATAAGCGTGATATATGTATGATGTATCAATAAAGTTTATCATTCTGCTTGCGCCTGTGAGGATAATAAAGATTCAACAACTAGTAAAATTGTCCATATTTTCTATAAGGCGCTGAAATTGAAAGTCACAAGCGGAATAGGAAAAATGCTTGAGAGCAATATTATAACATTTATTTCCCTATGTGCTATAAGTACAACAATTTACCCCAAGGAAGATTGATGGAAATAAAAGAATATTGGACGTCCCATACAAAATGTACCAGTTGACATTTTAATTTCTACTTATGTTCCATGGGGAAAATTGTTCAATTTCACGAGTAAAACGCACCCTTACATTAATAAAACTTTAATCTTCTCAAATCCTTTGTAATTAGGTACTATCAGTCTGGTGAAACTCGTTCACGCGTCCTACCTAATATAATTTTCATTTATCCACCCTTTCCTTATGTTACCGGTTAAACCTACCCGACCAACGATTGTACCCGACGTCTAGTCTTGTTAAAACCGGTGTAATCCGGTTACCCCCGGGAGATGGCGCTGAGACGTCTGGAGACGTCGGAAATTGGACGCTAACTTGACGCGACTCGACGACACGACGACGGAAATTTCGCAGAGACAACATTTTTCGAAACAAGAATTAGGTTGGGAATATGTGAGTTTTTGGATGGCAGGCCTCGAAAACCAACAGTACCTGACTATACCTACCCCTACCTATTAAACTGTCGTTCTCTTTTACTAGTTCAGCGTAAAAACTGAACTAAACAACGTCAAGTTAAGCGATTGTCCCGTTTGGGTATCTACAAGAATTTTATCGTAGAGGACGAAACTCATACCGAGTTGTCATCATAAGATACTCATCATTCTCATAGACTGATGCCTCGCAGATTCGCACCAGCGGTATGGATATAGACGAAGTTTCCAACTCTAACTGTCGTGAGGTCACTTCCTTACCTGAAGAGCTGATTCGAAAGCGAAACAGTTGCCTACTTATGTTGTTTTGGCCTAAGCTAGGCAAAGATTTCATCCTTTGAAATATTTACTGCTTTTTTGCCACCTCATGTCATGATACTTACTTACTGACTTAAACTTAAACATCATATTATAGGTACCTATGTGTAGGTAGGTATGTAATCGTTCACTCACTCGGCTTGTCGATATCCGTTAACTTTTTCAGACGTTTTCCGCTGAAATATGGCGTCCTATCCGTTTTTGTGCCTATCTTTCGTGCCATAAGTGGGATCACATGCGTTAGGAATGTGCGAAAAAATAAAAACAAATTAAAAAAATACTGGCAAAATATTTTTGTTAACTTTGTATTAAGAAACTTTCCAAATTTTATTCATTTTGTCTCATCGAGTGAGCAAAACTGACTGTCCCACGCTGATTTTTCGCAGATAACGTGTTTTTTTAAGCTGGAGAGGTGAAAACAACTTTTTCTATGGAAGCTTTTTCTATTGTTGAATTTAATTATGTTCTAATCATATCTGCAAAGATTTCGGTACTCTGCACCTTCCCTACACCCGTTATCGTCTCTAAGAAGTAGGTGCAAAGTTTTCGGCATATCATCTCTTCAACCCTATATTCAAAATCTACTTTACATTTTACCTTTACAGCCAGAACAGTCCACTGCTGAACAATGGGCCTCCCCCGTATCGGAGAGTGTTGCCATACTCACCACACTACGCTTGGTAGGCAGATCTACTTACTTTATATTGATGTAGTTTATTCAATAGCAATTCAATAAACTACAAGCCAGTTTTCAAAATAGAATCATTCCAAAATCTCGTTTCCCTACAAAAGGGTTTCGAATTTAGCCTTAGTTTATTTTACAGCTCAACCCTTACAAACAAAAACGATATATGGTTATCCATATATTGACCCTTTGCCGTATAAAATAGGGAGTGTTTACTTTGGAACCGGACGCATAGTTGTGAACCTAACCTCAGCGCAAGGAGTGTTTTAGAGCAACCCTACAAACAAGCAGAGTGAAGCCTTGAAAAACTTGCCACTAATAGGTTAGTGAACAGAATAAATACTAATTATATTAATCAAATCAACAATAGTAAGAGTGCATATTTTAAATTACGATTTCGTCCGGATTTTAGCCGCGAGTAAGTTTTTTTTATCTACTCAGAGTCAGAGTAGATTATGAACATCCGCGAAAATCTAAAAAATATAATAATATAGTGAGTGCGTGCATAGATAATCGGTTTTGTCATTTCCTTTAACAAACAGCCCCACAGCAGCCCACTACTGCACTGCTATGGGAGATAATTGCCCGCAATGAATGACGGAATGGGTAGCTCTTTAGTTGCTTTTCATGACAAGGACAGGACGCTTGAGGTAAAGTGAACCACGTACACGGACAAAAGACTAGAATATAGCGATAGTAGATTATAGCGTTTGAGAATGGAGTTGCTATATAAAGCTCCAATGCAATAGCATAAAATCACAGTGGCAGTCGAATGTCATTTGAGTGTCGCTGGCAATACAATGGCAAAAATAGCAAACATAATAATTACTTTAACGGGTCTTATCGCGATAGTTTTTTAGGTAAATAAGCGATTTACCTGGAAACTCGACGTTTCGACTGGGTTTCACCAGTCGTGGTCGCGAGCAGACCAGTTTTTGAGTGTCGCTGGCAATACAATGGCAAAAATAGCAAACATAATAATTACTTTAACGGGTCTTATCGCGATAGTTTTTTAGGTAAATAAGCGATTTACCTGGAAACTCGACGTTTCGACTGGGTTTCACCAGTCGTGGTCGCGAGCAGACCAGTTTTTGAGTGTCGCTGGCAATACAATGGCAAAAATACCAAACATAATAATTACTTTAACGGGTCTTATCGCGATAGTTTTTAGGTAAATAAGCGATTTACCTTGAAACTCGACGTTTTGACTGGGTTTCACCAGTCGTGGTCGCGAGCAGCCTTATTTACCTAAAAAACTATCGCGATAAATCGCTTATTTACCTAAAAAACTATCGCGATAAGACCCGTTAAAGTAATTATTATGTGTGAAAGTAATCGCGAGTGCTTTAAAAGTTAAAAATAGCAAAGCTGGGGACCTGGTTCCCTTTGAATCATTTCCATGTTCCGAGGGTTTTATGCACACGTGTTGCGGTCAGTGAGTTATTGTGCGGTATTGCGGGAGGATATCAGCTTGGTTTGCAAACAGGCCAATGTGCCACCTTATGAAGTAGGAAAATGACATCCTTGCTTCCTTACAGTGCTATTCTGTGAAATATTACATACATATATCACGCCTATATCCCTTGCGGGGTAGCCAGAGCGTAAACGGCTGTAAGATCGGCTATTTACACCAATTCTGTCAAAATTTTGATAGTCATTCAAAAGACCGAGTATCACCATAGTGACAGGCTGTCAGCCTGTCCCCTAAAATTGCAATACTTACACGTCAAATTCCTTAGTTGCTTCTTTCGCTTCTTACTACAACCACGGGAAAGATATGGGGTCATGCTATTCAAAAAGTGCCTACCTACATGATTAAGAAATTCCACGCAGTAAAGATTTTTCATTCCCTGGAATAATCACGGAATAGAAAATTCCGTGGGAATAATTTACCCTGTAGTAACTTTTGCAACATAGGCATGCCAGCAAAGCCCAATGTTCCTCAGGAGATCTTCTTTCTGTAGAGGAGTGAAATACGTGTAGAGTGTAAAACGGTGGTTGCAATGTTGGTGAGGTGCATCGCTTGTACATTTGCATTAAGTTGCGGTCGTACGTGTGGTTCACTCAGCAGCATAACTTGCCATCATAAGTGCGGAAGAAGCTAAACATTCTATTCTATCACTTTCATCGTGAGTTCGTATCCCGTTAATGTGACATTTTTGGTTTCTATCTAGCTTAATTGAGGTCAGTGCGGTGAACGCGTTAAGGGTGGGTGCACAATTAAGGGGTGGCACCTTAAGGGTGGCACGTGTGGCTTGCGGTCAGTAAGTAATGTTCGACTCGTGTTTACTCCACGACCACGAGTGCTATCGATAGGACACGTGTTCAGGTTTGTTTGTGGACAATAGTTCTTTATACAATGAGAGAGCAAAGTTTATTATTGCTACAAGTGCTAATTTGTATCCCGAGGTGGCAAAGGGTACTAAAAAAAAGGGTACTAAAAAAGCGTAGCGAATGATTCAAAATTAGTATCCTGAGCTCAGTGAGGGATGCAAATGCACGAGTTGTAAATTAATTTGATCTCGTGTAGTTCACACAATTTTTCACCGGTACCAATGAGAAAATGCAATAGCACGTGTTAATAATCGAACAAAACGGAATAAATAAATAAGCTGATCAATAATTGTGATGTTCAAAATTCGATGACTTTCTCTCATCGAGTGAACTCAAAAGACTTTACACCACGGTACCCGTGGTGGCGAAATTGTGAACCACTTGCTTCGCTCATATATATTTTTTGTTACTTGACAAACAAAAATTAGATTACAAAAAATATATATGAGCGAAGCAAGTGGTTCACAATTTCGCCACCACGGGTACAGCCTCCGTGGTGTAAAGGCTAGCACGTCTGACCCGGCTTGTCAGAAGACGTGGGTTCGAATCCCATCGGTGGTGTGAATTTTTTCCACTTGTTTCGTTGATATTAACAATAAGGTTGAGTTTACTCAAAATGTCATGAATTCGTGATCTTGTAGGCGTGACAAAGAGACCACTTTGGGTTGTCGAAACTATATAATTGGGCGTAATATTATTAAATTAGCTTATAGTGGAAAAAAAGTGGGTTCATAACGTTTGTTAATTTTGACAGGCAGGCAGGATTCAGACGCTACGTCATTTCGCTTAAATCTTTTAGGAAGCACTTGCCAAATGGTGAAAAAAGCCAGAATTTT
The DNA here is from genome assembly GCA_024500475.1 of Phthorimaea operculella. Classification (NCBI taxonomy): domain Eukaryota; kingdom Metazoa; phylum Arthropoda; class Insecta; order Lepidoptera; family Gelechiidae; genus Phthorimaea; species Phthorimaea operculella. Next base: position 629,290 of record JANFCV010000121.1, read on the forward strand.
TATTACATTTAAAGTAGAATAGATTCATCTACTACGATTAGTTGTATACTATCTAAATCTTAGCGTGTCTTGATCTATAAAGATGTGATGCGTGTATACTAGTTAGTTGTAGTATTAGCTGTATGGGTAAAATGTGGTTGTGGTCAGTTGAGTAACAGGCGTTTCAGTAGGTAACTGGACTGGTTATGTACAATACCTAGCTAATGTATTAGAGTGTATAATATGTAGAGCTAGGTAGAGGTAGAGATAGTTCAAGCAAAATAGCTCAGATAGGTATAACAACGAAATTTTTCATTCTTCTCATCAAAATCGAAGGCATACCTGTCTACAGTCAAAATATAACATATCACATCTCAAAGTCCACTATACTCAGTATCTACTTGTAGGTAGATAGCATTAAACATCGTTATTTAAAGCTATTCAGCACTTCCAAAACTACTTTGTTGGCGATAAAAACTCCATAACCCGCTTTTATAAGCTCCACGTAGAGTGTAGGTAACTAGTGTGTAGTGTAAACATGTAAAATGTTTTGTTTAAAATTGTGAAACTACACTTTGAGCTCAACAAGTGACCTCACTACAGTAATAGTTACGACTCACCTGCCTGTGAACAGTTCTAACAGGGTTAGCACGGCGGTGCTCAAACTTAACATATTGTGATCCCTGAAACGACCACCAAACTTTTAGGTAATCCTTTGCTCGCTTTAGCTGCTGAAAACGAAGCTCAGCAACCGCCTGACAAGCGTGGTGAACACAGAAAATACACAGTACGTGTATGGGAAAAAACCAATACTATGGACTGTGGGTGGTGGCAAATATCCCATGATGGAAGAAACTCATATCTAACAGTGAAGTGTTGTAGCTGGTAATGATGGCGTAAATATTCCCACCAACTGCGTAATGCTTAGGTAAGAGCTGTTTGAATACATCGTCGTGGCTTTAACGAACTGACGTAGGTAACTACTTTCAGCAAGCTTCGGATTGCCAATGCTCAAAAAAAAAATATCACGAGTGTCATGGTTCAATTTAATTTTAAACAATCAAAACAAATATGTAGAGTCTTGATACTCTGCACTGATTTTTTTTGTCACTGCCAATCTGAAGCCTGTTGAAAGCAGTTACGTAAGTTGCCAATCTGAAGTCAGAGACGAAATGTTTGTATTTTTTTAAATGGTGTTTTTTTTAATAGTTACTTCTATAAAGCTTTGAGTACCACTGTTTCAAACAAATGTAACAAGCGTGAACTCTTTACCTCGAGTAGCGCGACTCACTTCCAGAAAAGTGTAATTTGCAGCTGAAACACTTACAAATATGAAACAACTTAGAATTTTTCCATTTCTCTCTCGTGTGTAAAGAAAATGTTTCTCATTTTGCGCTACATACGAAATAAACTATGAAAAGTGTGTTTAGCTACTTTCCGCAAACCTACACACACATCATACCTTTACCTATATCTCGCAAGATATCAACTTTATAGAGTTGCTTTACATCGACCTTTTACAGTTTTACTATATAAGGTGTAAAAAAATCAACTGCAAATATTTTAAGGAGTGAACCAGCCCGTGAAACTGAACAACTTTCCCCAAGGAACATAGGTCGAAATATGAAAAAAAATTGGTCCTCCCATACAAAATGTACCAGCCGGCCGAGTCAATTTGTATGAGTGGTCCAAAAATTTATTCATATTTCGACCTATGTTCCTTGGGAAAAGTTGTTACATTTCATGGGCTGATTCACCCCTTAAAATATTTGCAGTTGATTTTTTTACATCCTGTATGTACAGAACATAGGATAGATAGCCAAATCCTTTGCAACACGATTTTGTGTTCAACAAAATGTGTTGCGCCGACCCCAAGTATTTGGGATAAGGGCAGGAAGATGATGATAGAATAGATAGATAGGTACATAATTTGTGTCACAACAGTAGATAATGGGCTCAGTATTTGCTGGGACGGGGATGTTCCTTTAAATAATGATTGTTATAGCTACGTTTGACAAATATTTAAGGGCCGCCTAAAATTGTAACAGATATGAACCCTTTCCGAACCTCTTCTACTTTATTAGTCCTCCGACACGATTTACTAAGTCTGGTAATGTATCTACATACCTACATAGAAACAAATACTTAAATAAAGAGTACTAAAATCCAAGACCAGATATCATCATAATCTAGTTATAGAAGTCCTCCCCCAGAAACCATTATGTATGATCTCCCGTTTTCGCCATCCAGTTACCACCAGCCGCCCCCTTAAAGTCATATGTCTATCTAGCCAAAGGGTCTCTAACGCTACCTTTGCCAAAGCAAGAATTGATTATGAAGATGCTGGGAATCGCACTTGAGACTTTTGTGTAACAGGCAGATGTACTCCAAACCGTGCAGTGCCGGCTTAGAATAGCATCACCCCACATCTTCCCCGTGAGTGTCGTAAGAAGCAACTAAGGGATTTGAGAGTCTTCTGAACGACTCTCAAAACTTTGTCAAACGAGGTGTAGGTTAATGGCTGTTTATACTGTCTTTTACGCTCTGCCTACCCCACAAGGGATATAGGCGTGATCTATGTATGTATGTACGTATTCTAAATCACTTCTCGACAAGGTCAGACTTCTGACAGGCTTAGAGCCGTAATCTCATCTAATCACATAAAGACAGGCTTACTCGTTCGACACTCGATCGAGAAATACCCTTCGAAGGATGTTCTGATCTGTAACGAAGAACTGACTTAGTGGTAAATAAGTTCTAGGACTATCGCGCAGAAAAGCCCTTACATACAATACCGTCACTGCGGGTTACTTTAGCCCTAGTGGGTCACTTTGGTTGGCCTAATAGAATTTTGAAGCCTAGACTATTGGGCCAAAGTTACCCCCTAGGGCTAAAGTAACCCGCAGTGACCGTAGTCAATACGATCCTTTTGAAATCTTTTCCTTGTCAACCAAAGTTTTCCTTATCCTCTCTGCCTATCACCAACATCATCACATCATCCCTTCTTCAGCAGTCCACTCCTGGGCGTAGGCTTCTTCCAGGGTACGCCACAAGGCACGATCTCCCGTTTTCGTCATCCTGTCGCTACCAACCGTTTTCTTATCTTAAGGCATTGGTTCATCTGGCCGGAGGGCGCCCAATGCTACGATTTCCGAGGCATGGCCACAGAATATATAATAGTACTAGGCATGGCATCTAATCGAGAACAAGTTTGCTATACGTTCATGACAGAAGTTACGGACATTGCTGAACCACCTGAATGTCCGAAAAGCAAGATATTTCCGTGCTTCGGATGGACACGTTAAGCCGTCGGTCCCGGTTGTCTGTTAATGATGGCGGTCGTTACACAACCATGTCAGTGACCTGCTACTTGCAGTAGGCGGTTGAAAAACTCTGACACCAGGGTTCATCGGGTTGTTGAACGACTCGGTGTCCCACACGAAGAGAGAGAGAGAGACACAAGTTACGAGCCGTACTCGTAGACTATTTTATTTTGCGCCACTCAAACCAGAAAGCAGATTTTTCTAAAAGATTGCTAAAAGATTTTTCTTGTCACCAGTAGCACAGACCAGTAATGTTTTTCGCCAACATTTTTCCGTGCGCCAGTCTGGGTGACGGACGGTATCACTAATGGAATCGGCCACGGCTCGTTACAGCCACCGGCTTTGTGCTTCTGGACACTCTGTATACGGGCCGCAACCTGACAGGACACCCTGTATAGCAGATAGAGGAACACGATGCCTTTGCAGGGTGATATCTGAAATTTAACGTTGAGATTTATGATCTTGGACACACATATCCCATGCATGGTAGGCAAAACATAAATAGCTGTAGAAACGGCCATTTGCAACACGTCTGACAAAAGTTTGAGTCTTTCAGAACATGACTGTATGTATCACCATAGTGACATTTTTCAGCATGTTCCCTGAAATTGCAATATATATCGACTCTCATGTTTTGCTTTTTACGACAACCACGGGCAAGACATGGGGTGATGCTATTCTAAGCCGGCACCACACCACAATACGGACACGCTTATACGGGCTGCATTCTGACGGTATAATAGCAAGATGTTTAACAGAATGATATACGAATTCTTTTGACCGTTGTTTCTGTTTTAAAAATACAGGACTCTACTTACCACGCTTGGCTCTTGCCAGTGAGTTTGGTGAGTACATGCAAGATGTTGCATTCACAGGGAACGCTGTTAGTCACTCCCCTGATGGATTTATCACGACACGCAACGCCAAAGTCGGCACCATACGGCACTGCCACTAGAAACTTATAACTATTAACTTATAACGTATGGTATACTTACCTGAAATACCTGAAAAACTTAGGTATACGTCATGTCATGACATGATTACTCATAGGTACCTCATAGCTACGAAAGGTTGTATATTTTTCTCTCGCGATTCGCCATTTCCTGCTGAATCCGCCTTCTCATTTCGGGCACACGGCAAACTTTCTTGTACAAATTGTTTTCGTTTCCGAGTCTCGATCTAATTTCAGTTTCTGTAGTATTTCGTTCTCAGTTCCTGTAGTATTTCGTTCAGAAGCTGAGTTGAGTGCGAGCTGCGAACGCTCCGGACGCCGTAACTTTAATACGGAGCAAACTAATTACGAATATCTCCGTTATATTGCTTTAAAACTTTATCAGGCGTTCATTCCGAACTCGCTTAGATTATTCTCTAGTGATTCTAGCTAGGCGCGTGCTTAGATTATGAATAAGCGAACTATAGAGTGCGCGTAAGGCCCCGCCCCATACTGTCAAAGCATAAGCAGTTCTTCTATATATACAGATCATCATCTCCATGCCCTTCTCCCAATTACTTGTGGTCGGCGCAACACGTTTCGTTGAACACAAAATCGTGTTGCAAAAGGATTTGGCTGAATTTTACGACCGGCTGCCTGCCTGACGTCAACCCTCCTTTGGAATGCTTTTGTGGTGGATTAACCGCCACCATACGGTTGGTCCTGGCTGTTTGGGTCGGGTTTATCCCTCAGTCGCCTCTTACGATCCCCACGGGAAGAGAGGGGGTGGTGCTATTCTACTCTGCCGGTACTTCACGGTTCTATATATACAGATACAGACGTCAAATGTATGAGAAGTTATAGAGGTTCAACAGTGCTAACACTGGCGTTTTGCTACTGATAGAGGGGTTGAGTGCAAACTACTGCCAACCGTTCTAACTTTTTAGGCGCACTCTATAGCTTGCTGATATATATTCTATTCTCTAGTGATTCTAGACGCGTGACATGCGACGTGGGAAATGCCTGAATTATTGATTAGACAAACCTTTGTGGATTTCTAGGCTTAGATTAACTAGAAATAAGGAGTAAGCTATAGTTCTTCCAAGTGTTTATTTGATTTTTGACAGTTTGGTGAATACAATTATTTTTTTCGTCCTCTTCACGTTAATTCAGATTCCTAATATAATATTGCATCTTGCTGCCAAAAAGTAAATAAATGGTTTGAAATAGGTATTATAGTTTAGCTCTGCAGAAGGGGCACGTCCTCAAATTAACAGACAAATTAAATTTCTTGCAATTAAACATAACAACAATTTAAATAACTGTTTAAAACTAAAAGACAGGCAAAAAAAATTACTTTCTATCAGTATTAGAATGATATTATTCTAAATCTGAAATAACCTGCTATAAAATCAAACCTACAGTAGGTACGGCTGTTCGAAAAGGGCACATTTGAAAGCTGGCAAAAATCATGTTAATGTCAACATAAGGTCTAATTTTTCTATATTGACATGTCTTCTAGTAATAGGTTTCGACAGCTGTCAAATATGGCCCATTTGAACGGATGTACTTAATAGAAAACAAATGAAGTTTAATGAAAGACGTCAGTCAGATTTTAACGTCAGTATTTCAGAAGCTCCGCTAATTAACTGTCAATTCAATATTAAGCAACTCCGTAGCGAGCACTCAAGATAACTTGTTTATCTTTTCGTGTTGTTTGAAATACAGGATGTCTTAGAATTATATCTGTACAGGAGTAAATAAAGAGTTCATGAAAAAGAACTTCCATATAAACAACACTGCAAGAAAATTAGCTTACTTTACATCTCTGTCTGTCTTCAACCAACAGTCTCAGAATGAGGGTTTGGTTTTTCAAATGTACCTACATATGTATGAGGACAAAAAATTCTTTTTCACGGGCTACACCCCACAGATTTAAATATTGAGATGTTAGATTCTTTCCTTTTGCTACAAGATTTTGTGCACTATCAAAACATGTTGCGTCGACCCCAACTGGTTCGGGATAAGAGCAAGAAGATGATGATGATGAATGTTTTTAATCCATCTAATTTTGCTTCGGCAAGATTCAACAGTTTAAAGTTTAGTTCAGCTTAGCTATACTAACATTATGTGGAGTTACCTCGATACTTAATTTAAGGCGAGGAACACACGCAACGTCGGTTTGTGCGTCGTTTGTTCGATTTTCCACCTTATTTTTATACGAATAAGGTTTATGTCAAACGATTTGACAGACAACGCAGCGTTGTGCGATGCCGTTTGACACAAACCGTATTCATATTATGCAGGTAGGGTGGAGAATCGAATGAACGACGCACAAATCGACGTTGCGTGTGTTCCTCGCCTAACATCATGTGATGTAAAATGTTTAAAAACAAATGATAATCGGGTTAAAGGTTACTAACCTACCAAAAGTGATTTAACTTACAATTGTCCCAAATGTAAGAAGTTAGCGGTCGAAAGACATAATTTTTGTTGTGTAGTGTAAAAAATACAACAAAATGTGGAAAAAAGTGATTATATTGTGTTTCCTTGGATACACTCAGTCAGTAAGTTTTAACAGTTTATCGATAAAAAGGAGGAGTCATAGTTTCACGTATTTTTATTGTCACTTTTTGGCTATCTCGTGATCTTTGCAGACAAGTGTTTTACATCTGTTACTTTATACATTAGACACTTTTACGTAAAGTTACATGTTTTTATACAATGGTACATGTATTAGTACGAAAAGTTCTTAGAAAGCATAGCCTTGGACCCCTACCACCAGATGGACCCATGACTTATAGATAGCTGGTAGCGACTGTGTGGCGAAAACGGGAGATCATGTCTTTTAGCGTACGCTGGGGAAACCTACGTCCAGCTGTGGCCTTTTGTAAGCTGATGTAATAAGATATGTCGTGAGCAACTTTGAGCTTAAATTTACCTTCACAGCCACAACAGTCCACTGCTGGACATGGGCCTCCCCTTCTCGGAGGTATCAATCCTGTTGGGTTGTCACAACAGTGACAAATAACCCCACCGAGAATTGAACCCGGAACCTTCTGCTTCGCAGGCAGTCGTACTAACCACCACAGTCGTGCCACATCGGCTGTGAATTGCACAGAATTAGGGTGATGCTATTCTATTCGTTGTTTTACCTCTTCCTCCTTTTCCTCTTGTTCCTCTTTCCTCCCTCTTTTCTCCCCATTTTAATAATAAATTTGAGCTTGGTTTACAACTAAACCTGTCAATCTCCAGCAGACCACATCGTTCGACCTCGGGGGCGTGGTGTCGGGCAACCGCATGGCCGCAGTTCCACTCGGCAGGTCCTTGGGAGACGGAGAGCTGGATGTGGAAGGCATCTGCTCCAAGCCTGGAGTGGCCTGCCAGGACTGTAAGAAGCTGATAACCTGCGTGCCTCTGCCTATAGGCTGGTTGAAGGTAAGATGATGGATGATGGATCATGATGGTGGTGAGCTGGATGTGGAAGGCATCTGCTCCAAGCCTGGCGTGGCCTGCCAGGACTGTAGGAAGCTGATCACCTGCGTGCCTCTGCCTATAGGCTGGCTGAAGGTATGATCCACTTGATTATAGTTATCGATGATGATCATGATTCTGATGATAATGGGCTGGATGTGGAAGGCATCTGTTCCAAGCCTGGCGTGGCCTGCCAGGACTGTAGGAAGCTGATCACCTGCGTGCCACTGCCTATTGGCTGGTTAAAAGTAAGTCTTCTTACAAGGTGTCCCGTTATACACCTAGGTATTTTTCCTCTAGTTTTACTAGTCCAACGAGCTTCATTTTAACACAAGTTTTTACAAGATCTACTATAACTATGACGTCGATATTATATCAGGACTAAAAGTTTTAAAGTCATTGTGTATCAATAGGTAGGATATGTACATAGTAAAATGTATTCGTTCAAATCAACTATAGAAACAAACCTTTTAAACTTAGATTTAAACTAGTTCAGCCTGTATCTACTCGAACTTATTTTTCTAGAAGTTATTTCACAGAAAATGCCGCCTTTTTGAAATTCAAATTCTTTTATGACGTTAGAATTTGATACGTCCCAGTTTTTGAAGAAGTATTGCTATTTTTTTCGTGAAGAATCATCTCCGATGGTAACAATAAATAGAATTTCTAATAGAACCTGTCTCACAATAAGGAAATGAATGACTTGATACGCATTTGATCGAAATGCGTCGATCCATTTCTTGTCTTGAAGACGTCTGATAAGTTTCATGAATCGCCCTTCACGAATAGCTCAAATTCAGCAGTTATGTGTGAAACTAGCCGCTTGCGTCAAAATTCATTGCTTCTTGTTGTTAGCATATAAGCGATTAAGTAAAGGTATTGTTATAATACTTTATCAACATAAAAGATACAGTCAACAAAACAGGTTGTGTTCCCCTTTACTGATCGACCATTAGTTTTTTTTTACATCTTGTCAATTGATAATTTATTTTTTGTGTTAAAGGATACGTAAATTTTGGGCATAGAACCGCACTGAGTGAATAAAAATTAAATCTTAGACAAGTTCAAACCGCTAATGCAAGCAATGTAAATATAAACCAATATATGGCTAAGCCTACATCGTCAATACCAGAGATGGTGCCTGAGAAAAAAGTTAAAGCAACCCTCGTCCTGAACTAATGGACAATGGGATCTCGACCTGGCAATAAATAAGAAAAATATGCCTAGAAAAATAAACAACATAAATAGTTTGCGAGATGTAGGGGTTAAAGTATCCATTGTGCCTAAGTAGGTACATACTTACTGGTACAACTGGTACTGGTGCAACGCAACGTAATAGAGCAAAAGTTGGATTCGACTTACTGAGAATACATACATACCATTACATTAGCCATGAGAAAGACAAAATCATCATATTTTTGTTTGAGTGGGACGGAGTCCTACAACGACCCGATGAACCCTGGTGTCAGAGTTATGTTGCTAAGACAAAATTATAGCAATATTCTTCCAGTATACCATTCATTCTATCAAATTACCAACTCTATATGCTCTACGAGTTACCGTTTTCCTGCAAGACGAATTCTTTCTGAAACCCTTCCGCAGCCGCAGCAAGCGGGCAGAAAAAAATATATAAGGAAATCGGAGCATTCGTATGCTCTATAAAACATACGACTACATAAACTTGCAGATATGTTCATGGCGGCGTAATATCATGTGGAATTTTACGCGTTTTTAAGAGACCAATAAAGAATATGTCTTCATGCTCAGTTGCCCCCAACCCACCGAAATTGTTTCTCAGAATAAGCCTCCTTTTCTTCCGCGTTCCTGTTTTTATTTTGCTTTATGTGTGTTATTTTATTGCTTACCTACATTACGATAAATGTAACAGGCGATGCTTATGATGGAACTTTGTTTCCAGTACACAAACACACAGCTGAGAAGTAGCGGCTAAGAATTCTACCACCCCTAGTTCACTCAGGGTGTTTCGTAAAAGGCGACGTAGAGTTTTTGACCTCGGCTGAAAATCTGTAGACTATAATCAACCGCATGCTGGTGGCGATACCACCTACAATAGCATTCCTAAAGAGGGTTGACATTAGGTAGGTGCCCGGTCATAAAACATACCCAATTAGTTAATCTGTTGATACTCTGCATGCCCAAAAAGTTGTGTAGGCGTGTAGTGTATAACTTAAATAGGGCTGTCACAAAATGAGTTGCAATGTTTCCAGGTGCCAGTCCAGCAGTGCAGTGGGGATCTGACCTGCAACGCTGCTGAAGGCAGGTGCTCCAACAAGACCGTACCAGAATGCGATATTGTCGCACAGAAGTACCAGCACACTTGCGAACAGGTAATATTACTAAATGAAAGAAGATTAACGAAACAAGTATATATGGCGAGTGTGGATGGAAACGTTGGAAGGGGAAGACCTAGACGGACGTACCTAAATCAAATCGGGGACGTTTTAAAGAAAGGCCAGGTCAAGAGTACCCTAAACCGACGAGCGTGCATGAAAAGATTGATGAACGTTGAAGAAGCAAAAGAGGTTTGTCAGGATCGTAGCAAGTGGAAGGATGTAGTCTCTGCCTACCCCTCCGGGAAAGAGGCGTGATATATGTATGTATGTATGTAACATGTCAAGAGTACAAAACTATAAGATTTTCGCCTAACATAAAACTCTTAATAGGTACGGAAGGACTCTCGCGTCCAGAGTGTTTCGTAGCACATGTCTACGCAGTAGCATTTTATATTACTATTTGACCATTCTCCCAAAATAAAATAATCATCACTTTACATAAGTAAAGCATTGTATAATTGTAATGCAATTGTAGCAAGTCGTAATAAAGTAACAAACACATCGTTTGAGATTATAATCTTGAACTAGTTACAAAGTTCAAGGCGTATTCTGAGCTGATTGTATGAAAATTTTGAGTCGACATTTCCGGGTATTATTTTAAAATAAACACAGCAATCTTATTCCATCTTCATTCTGCAACTGTAGGAAACTGAGTTTCAAATTACAACCTGTCGTCAGATCACTTCCTTACTTACCTGAAGAGATGAATCGAAAGCGAAACAGTTGCCTACTTATGTTGTAAATATACTTTTCGTCTTTCGTTCTCCCTTTCCTAGTTCAGCGTAAAAACTGAACTAAACTACATAAAGTTTAGCGATTGCCCCGCTTGGGTACATGAAGCTTATCGTAGAGTTCGAAACTCATACCGAGTTGTCGTAAGACACTCATGAGACCGATGCCTCGCAGATTCGGGCCGTGGTCCGTAGGGACGCAGTTTCGAATTTACTTTTGTTGCAAAAACATGTGATTTTTAAATTTGCCTAAATCTTGAAATAATAGCAAAGAAATAAAATCTCTACATGCTTACATTTCCTATTTCCAGGTTGGCATTTTCCCGGATGCTTTCGACTGCAGGAAGTTCCATCTCTGCTCTCCTCCTGAAGGTTTGCCAGACGGCAGACCAGCAGACCACAGAGTAGCGTTGTGTCCTAGACATTACGCGTACAACGCGCAGACTGCTCAGTGCTCGGTAAGGGACTTTGTTATACTATGTCAATTTGGGATGGAAAGATCGTGCCTAGGATTTACAGTTTCAGGGTCAGGTTATTCTGAATCGAAATGCTACGTAACGTACAGACCTAAAGCAGCCTACATTTCATTTTCGACATGATACCATCACATAATAAGGTGTAAAAATATTAATTGATGAACCAGTCCATGAAATTGATGTACCTACTTTCTTTAACATAAGCCGAAATATAAAAGAAAAAGACTATCTATACTAACTCCCACAGAAGAACTCCGAAGACCTCTAACCAACAGATTTTGTAAATGAGGTAATTTTTCTTAGGGAAAGTGGTTTGGTTTTATGGAGTGGTTCACCCCTCGTACTGTATTTTCTAAAAGAAATGCACTTATTGTTTAGAACTGACTCTTATGCATTTAAGATGTTTGCTACTGGGAAACAGAACAAAAAGATGAGATGTGTCACGTTTGTACGATATCTCGGTGGCAACAGGCCTGCTTTTGAACCCACGCTGCGATGTTTAAATTAAGTTATGGAACGCCATTGCAGTCTATTTCTTCAACAAGGTAAATCATAAGAAACGGCAGTAGGTTCTTTAAATATACATACGTACAAGAATAAGGTTCTCTAACGCCAGTAAACTCACCTACACATTAAAAGGGTCCACTTTTACTTGTTTTTCTAAGTATTTGTACGTAAAATTAGTTTAAATTGGTCCCTTAACAAGATAAAATTGGATTTGCTAGTGATGGGACCCAAATAAAAAAAGATAATTAATTGATCTAACTCGTGATACTGCGTTTATAAGCGAAAAAATTTACGTAATAGATTTTTGACATAGGTCTAGTTACTTCGATTTCGATACAAGTATTTCCTACCAATTACCTACTTATTTTTGTGCCTATTTAATAGTTCTTTTAGGTTGTTCTCAAAATATTCACAAATGTTAGCTAACAAACCTTGAATTAGATATTCTTCCCACATTAATTAAGAAATATGATGTTATATTTAGATGAATAATTACGACAACTGTAGGATCTATATTTTAATTAAAACCAGCCTTGTATTCATCGTAAGACCTAAATAACAACAACTCACTGCGAGTAAAGCTATTAATAATGTATTCAGATCTTCTCAGGTTGTAAAAGTGATGTGGATACTACTACTATAAGTAGCAAACCAACCTTTCAATTGAAGTATTTAATCTACGCTGGTTTTTCTGAATACCTTGCTTGATGCTGCTGTGCTGCTACTTTCTACTAAAGAAGGTTCACTTGACCCTATTATAGATTTTTGCGATAGTCACTTGTTAAATAGCCAGAGTAGCTACTGTCAAAAATCTCTAAGTATAATTTGATAAAAAACGTCATAATGATTCTGAGCCAAATTTGAATCCAAGAAATATGACGGTCATGGCAACCATCTTCTAACTAACCTTGAGATCCCCTGAGTATTTCCAGATAATTTCAGTAAGCGTCAAAATCGCTGCTAGTTCTGAGTGAACCATTTGTTTAGGCGCCTGCACGCCGTTTCCTTAATTTCTGCTTCTACATTATTGTCTTTGCTCTCAAAAGTCACATAAATATTCAAACCATCGAATGCTTTACATGTATATTCAATAAGAAATGTTGTGGTGATGTTATTTTAACCCGTTGAAACACGGGAATGGGAACACATAAACCATAATCATAAAAGGCAGCAGCAGAGACCCATAAACGTGTTTCATTTTCAATATATTTGCATCGTTCAAGTTTTAACGGCTGAGCTGATTAAATAAGGAATACAGGGAAATATCTAGCTGTTTGCCTGCAAGTAAAAATGAATCCACCAAAAACATTTACTTGTAAAAAGAACCAAGTCTCGCCTCTCAGTTCATCTACTGTAAAAAGTTGTGAGATCCATGTGATGCCAAGTCGGTTATTGATTTATTCAAGGACTACTTCAGGGAACTTTCATCTTAAGCTATTGCGTAATTAGGTAACAGACATCATCTTACAGTAACTATTATCGATATTTAAAAACTTTTATATTTACGATAACTAGATTGACCCGGCCATCGCACTAGACCATCGTATCTCACAAGCAAATAGTGTGCGATTGCCAAGTCATTCTAGTTATTGTAAATATAAAAGTTTTTTAAATATCGATATAGTTACTGTAAGATGATGTCTGTTACCTAATTACGCAATAGCTTAAGATGAAAGTTCCCTGAAGTAGTCCTTGAATAAATCAATAACCGACTTGGCATCACATGGATCTCACAACTTTTTACAGTAGATGAACTGAGAGGCGAGACTTGGTTCTTTTTACAAGTAAATGTTTTTGGTGGATCTCATTTCTTTTTGTAGATAGTCTTCCTCTTTCTCTTATCTGGAACTACTTCTTGAGCCTCAGCTACAGATTTCCTCAAAGCTCATCCGCAAAGTTAACTTTGTAATCCTATACATTTGTATGGAAATACAAAGTTAGTTATGCGGTTGCAACCGAATTTGCAGAATGTTATAGTTTTCCCTTTATTCATACAGTAAATACAAGGTGTATTCTAAATTTCAAATTCCTGGGTCTGCTAAAAGTACCTTAGAATTTTGATGATCGGTCAGTCAGTCAGTCAGTCAGTCAGTCAGGCAGAAAATTAAGAAACTTTGACTAATTATAACTTCTAAACTACTGGTCCAAATTAAATGAAATTTGAAATGTATCGTGTCTACGCAGTGCTTAATAAGATATTTTAAAATGAGTGTTCTAAACTTATCGACAAGGGAGTTATGGGGGGGTCAAAAATGGCCTAAACTGGTTCGAGAAAAGGATGGTACGGCCGTGCCGCTTTCAGCTCGACTTGGTGGGGGCACTGCCGTGCCCCCAGAACGAAGTTACCCTCGTCTTGACGACTGTGGTCAACTGCATGGTGGCAGTAATACCAGCTACAAAAGCATTCTCAAAGAGGGTCGACGTCAGGCAGGCGGCCAGTCATAAACCATTGCCAAATCCTTTTGCAACATAATGTTGTGCTCTCACAAAACATGTCGCGCCGACCCCAACTGATTTGGGATTAGGGCAGGGAGATGATGACCGTCGTCTCGACGAAGAAGATAATCACACATCACGTCATCTACAAAAACAGTCTACTGACGACGTAGACGTATCCCAGAATATTTCATAAAGCACAATCTCCTGTTTTCGTCATCCAGTCACTATCAGCCTCTATCTTAAAGTCGTCGGTCCAACTGTTCCGAGGGCGTTCATTCATTAAACACTACTGGTATAAATATGTAAACAAATGACCTATTACATACTAAAATCTTGCTAATATACAAATATGTTTATAATGATTTACCCATTTTATTTTTAACTGTGATTTATTATTTTTTTAATGTGACATTTGTAATTTGAATTTATTGATTTTATTGACCCTGATTATGTTATTTTAATTTTATATAAAGGCTGATTACTTATTATATGCCCATAATTGGCGGGTCACAGAGGACATTCTAAAAATTATTGTAACACTTTTATCACCTGTGTACCATAATAAATATATTTGATTGATTGATTGATTGATTGATTTTTTCTTCCAGATAAAGCTACTCCACGGGCAGTGCACTGAGAAACCCGTGCCTCAATGCTCCAAAGCCGGTCACACTGAAGGTCTGCCATCTTCTCCGAACCACTACTACGTGTGCCTTCTCAAGCAAGGGGTTCTGTACCCTCAGATCTTCATCTGCCCCCATGGATGGTAATTATAGTCATCATCATTACAGTCTGGATCCATAGCCGATCTTCATACTTCACACTGAAGGTCTGCCGTCTTCTCCGAACCACTACTTCGTGTGCCTCCTGAAACAAGGAGTTCTGTACCCTCAGATCTTCATCTGTCCCCATGAATGGTAATTATAGTCATCATCATTATAGTCTGCATCAATAGCCGATCTTCATACTTCACACTGAAGGTCTGCCGTCTTCTCCAAACTAGTACTACGTCTGCCTGCTGAAGCAAGGCGTTCTGTACCCTCAGATCTTCATCTGTCCCCATGGATGGTAATTATATAGTCATCATTGTAGTCTATATCAGTAGCCGATCTTCATACTTCACACTGAAGGTCTGCCATCTTCTCCGAACCATTACTACGTGTGTCTTCTCAAGCAAGGCGTTCTGTACCCTCAGATCTTCATCTGTCCCCATGGATGGTAATTATAGTCATCATTATTATAGTCATCATGCATCAATAACATATCTTCGGTGGACAAGGAACGCGGTTCGTTCTGTACCCTCAGATCTTCATCTGTCCCCATGGATGGTAATTATAGTCATCATCATTATGGTGTGGATCAATAGCCGATCTTCATACTTCATACTGAATGTCTGCCGTCTTCGCCGAACCACTACTACGTCTGCCTTTTGAAACAAGGCGTTATGTACCCTCAGATCTTCATCTGTCCCCATGGATGGTAATTATAGTCATCATCATTATAGTCTGCATCAATAGCCGATCTTCATACTTCACACTGAAGGTCTGCCGTCTTTTCCGAACCACTACTATGTGTGCCTTTTAAAGCAAGGCGTTCTGTACCCTCAGATCTTCATCTGTCCCCATGGATGGTAATTATAGTCATCATCATTATAGTCTATCTATATCAAAAGCCGACCTTCATACTTCACACTGAAGGTCTGCCGTCTTCCCCGAACCACTACTATGTGTGCCTTTTGAAGCAAGGCGTTCTGTACCCTCAGATCTTCATCTGTCTCCATGGATGGTAATTATAGTCATCATCATTATAGTCTATCTATATCAAAAGCCGACCTTCATACTTCACACTGAAGGTCTGCCGTCTTCTCCGAACCACTACTACGTCTGTCTTCTTAAGCAGGGAGTTCTGTACCCTCAGATCTTCATCTGTCCCCATGGATGGTAATTATAGTCATCATCATTATAGTCTATCTATATCAAAAGCCGACCTTCATACTTCACACTGAAGGTCTGCCGTCTTCTTTGAACCGCTACTACGTGTGCCTGAAACAAGGGGTTCTGTACCCTCAGATCTTCATCTGTCCCCATGGATGGTAATTATAGTCATCATCATTACAGTCTATATCAATAGCCGATCTTTGGTGGACAAGGAACGCGGTTCGTTCTGTACCCTCAGATCTTCATCTGTCCCCATGGATGGTAACTATAGTCATCATCATTACAGTCTATATCAATAGCCGATCTTCATACTTCATACTCAAGGTCTGCCGTCGTCTCCGAACCACTACTTCGTGTGCCTTCTTAAACAAGGGGTTCTGTACCCTCAGATCTTCATCTGTCCCCATGGATGGTAATTATAGTCATCACCATTAGAGTCTATATCAATAGCCGATCTTCATACTTCATACTCAAGGTCTGCCGTCGTCTCCGAACCACTACTTCGTGTGCCTTCTTAAACAAGGGGTTCTGTACCCTCAGATCTTCATCTGTCCCCATGGATGGTAATTATAGTCATCACCATTAGAGTCTATATCAATAGCCGATCTTCGGTGGACAAGGAACGCGGTTCGTTCTGTACCCTCAGATCTTCATCTGTCCCCATGGATGGTAATTATAGTTATCATCATTATAGTCTGGATCCATAGCCGATCTTTGGTGGACAAGGAAAGCGGATCTTAGGAACTTGGTGGTATTTCACATAGTTGTTTACCATCTACTATCTCAAATATTAACCAACACCGATGGCCTAAGTTTCCTCCTCAGCGCAAGGCAAAAAATCCTTATCTTTTATTTTTTCAGGTACTTCTGGGACGGTTTCTGCCGCCCCGAACCACAACCTCACAAGAGAGAGACAATAACAGAAAAGCCTTCAGAGAGCAGCGAAGAAAGCACTGAGAAGAAAAAGGACAGCACTATTCCCACACCTGCGCCTACCGAACGTACTCTAACGCATATTGAAAAGTTCTTTTCCACTGAAAAAGCTGTGACTTATGCTGCCGACTCGTTTTTGGCGGATAAATTCGATTTAGCCAATTACGAGACAGTGGATGATGTGGCTCCATCTATTGATGAGTTTGCGCAATCTTTTGAGAGTGAGAGTGATTTTTGGTGATCAAATTGTGCAAACACACGCTTGATAGTAGAGACCTACCTACATAATAAAAAAAACATTTCTAAAAGTAATTTCATTGTCAATTTGGATAGAAAGCTCCGTAGCTAAGCAGCCTTTACCTATACCCACCTTTTTAACAAACTTTTCTTTATTTGCGCATTTTTATACAAGACCATAAACTGTAATGCTCTCTAGTTTCGAGATGAAACCGTAAGAAAAAGGTAAAGAACTCTGCTGGCAGAATCGAGGACTTTTATTATCAAAACTCAACAAAACTAAATAAGGAAGACGGCGCGCGGGGCGCCTTTGCAGATGGCTCACTCAGTACTATCTGGTTCTTAGAAGAAAGGGACCTGAAATGGCAACATTATTGTTCATGGCTTTTTCTATTACATGACTTTAATGTTGCCACATCGGGTCCCTTTTTTCTATAAACCAAGTGGTAAGTACTAGCGTCTGGAAACTCAGAAGAACTCAAGGTAACTAAGAAGATGGTTGCCACGAACGTCGTATTTCTTGAATTTAAATCGGCTCAGAGTCACATTACGTTCTTGTATCAGATTTAGAGCTGTATTTCGAATCTAGCAACCCAAATGACAATCGCGAATTGAGTGATCTTTCTGTAAGCTCTCTATTTTGTGACAAAACTATCAAGATTTATTTGCCAACTGAAAACTACAAGAATACTAAAGGAGAAACGTACTAGCGAACTTTATTTATTGGCAATACCCAACTCGTCTCATAAACGAAATCCGCGATTCTCATGCTGAAGAGGTGGAAGGTCGGAGGCCATGACCTCCCTATAAACCTATAGGTCTTAGGAACCGCATTACTTTAATACCCATGTTCATGAGGTTTCTAATACCCAACATGTTGATAGTTACAAAGGTTGTAGTCGATAAACTTCTGTCTGCAATAGCATCTACAATACCTAAGTTTGTTATTAAAGTAAGGAACTTTTGTACGAAAGCGTAGTTGCAGTTGTAGAGGTAGGTTCAAATTCTAATCGTATGATATAGTCTATGGTTTTTTTGGACAGTACGTTATAGCCACTGTATGCACCATAAAATAAAAGATCAAAAATACAACCTTTCGTGTAAAACGTGAAATGATGGATAATGCCTTCTCCAAACTTATCCATAGATCGCCATCGTAGGCCAAAAGCATCCAATAACAAGAAAAAACAAATCAAAATTGTACAAGTACCGATTAGAACAGTAACGATTTGCTTTCTTCAGTGAAACAATGGCAGCCTCATTACCACGCTCTAAGTAAGTTTATCATTACCATCCTCCCAGGTAAAGTCGAATAAGCAGCACAATAGTCATATAGCAGTAGTATAGTGGTGCTACAAGAAGTAAAGAAACCGTGTAGATGTGGCAACCTCATTACCACGCTCTAAGTAAGTATCTGCACAATCCTCCCAGGTACAGTCGAATAAGCAGTACAATAGTCGTATAGCAGTGCTACAAGAAGTAAAGAAGCTGAGTAGAGATGGAGGTACTTTAAGTGATGAGTAAGGTTCTATGGTTCTACCAATCACACAGATAAATGATAGATTACGGCAGAATTTGGGAAAGCTTGATGCCTTTGAATAATCTGAAAATTATCTAGCAGCAACGACTAAAAGAAAGAAAAAGGAATGTGTCGTATTTATTGTATCACAGTCATGCTGATATATGTACAGAGCAGAGCCGCCTATCCTGTGTCCCAATTTATGCAATCTAAACTCCCGCTACTCACATTTAATCTTTGTACATGCTTCCGATCTGCGCCTTCTATTATACTATTATTACTCTACCATCATCATCTTCCTGCCCTTATCCCAATTACTTGGGGTCGGCGCAATACTATTATTATTTTTACAATTATTACTCTACCACATCTCCTATATTTTAACACCCACGGTCCCGCAAGTCACAATCGGTCGACCCTCGAACAAGATCTGCTCCTCCCAGACTAACAGACTGACAGTATCATATCAAGCTAATACTGCCTCTACCACACTTGTTTCTTACATCCGTGGTCCGCGAGTTACAATCGGTCGACCCGCGAACCTTAGTCCGTGCTTCTGCTTATCTCGAGATCTGCTCCTCCCAGACTTGCAGACTGACAGTGCCATGCAAGCTAATACCGCCTCTACACAGCTGTTGCTTCTTACATCCGTGGTCCCGCGAGTCACAATCGGTCGACCCGCGAACCTTAGTGCTTCTGTTTATCTCAGGATCTGCTCCTCCCAGACTTGCAGACGGGCAGTATCATGTCAAGCTAATACAGCCTCTATCACACTTGTTTCCTACATCCGTGGCCCGCGACTCACAATCGTTCGACCCACGAACCTTAGTCCGTGCTGCTGCCTATCTCAAGATCTGCTCCTCCCAGACTTGCAGACTGACAGTGTCATGTCAAGCTAATACTGCCTCTACCATACTTGTTTCTTACATCCGTGGTCCCGCGAGTCACAATCGGTCGACCCGCGAACCTTAGTCCGAGCTTTAGCTTATCTCAAGATCTGCTCCTCCCAGACTTGCAGACTGACAGTGTCATGCAAGCTAATACAGCCTCTATGACATGTGAGCTGCATGAGCTCATACCACCGTCTCCTTTCTTCCATCGGACATCCAGACGCACGGCCGGCTACCATCCGTTCTTAGTTGATATACCCACATTACGCACTAAGCGCTTCAAATCATCTTTCATTATGCGCACGGCTAAAGAATGGAATTCCCTGCCTGCGTCTGTATTTCCGAGTGCATATAACCTGAATCTCTTTAAGTCTAGAGTGAATAGGCATCTTCTGGGCAAGCTCGCTCCACCGTAGATCCCATCTCTGCTCTAGGGTAAGATTGGGGTCAAGAGTAAGCCCATCTTAGATAAAAAAAAAGACACTTGTTTCTTACATCCGTGGTCCGCAAGTCACAATCGGTCGACCCGCGAACCTTAGTCCGTGCTTCTGCTTATCTAAGGATCTGCTCTTCCCAGACTTGCAGACTGACAGTGTCATGCAAGCTAATTCCACCTCTACGACACTTTATAACTTTTTTAGCATTCGCAATTACTTCCACACATCATAGTTACTTTACCGGGTCTTATTGTGATAGTTTTTGGGTAAATAAGCGATTTGCCAGGAAACCCGGCATTTCGACTGAGTTTCATCAGTCACGGTCGCAGGCAGACTGAAGTAGCAGTGAGTTGTTGTCATCAGGGCAATCGGCGACTACATAAAAACGTCTGGGTTTCCAGGTGAATCGCTCATTTACCTAAAAACTATCGCGATAAGACCCGGCAAAGTAACTATTATGTCTACGAAATTTGTTTCTTACATCCGTGGTCCCGAGAGTCACAATCGATCGACCCGCGAACCTTAGTCCGTGCTTCTGCTTGTCTCAAGATCTGCTCCTCCCAGACTTGCAGACTGACAGTGTCATGTCAAGCTAATTCCACCTCTAAGACACTTTATTTACTTTTTAAACATTCGCAATTACTTCCAGACATCATAGTTACTTTACCGGGTCTTATTGTGATAGTTTTTAGGTAAATAAGCGATTTGCCAGGAAACCCGACATTTCAAGTGAGTTTCATCAGTCACGGTCGCAGGCAGGCTGAAGTAGCAGCGAGTTGTTGTCATCAGGGCTATCTACATAAAAACATCTTGGTTTTTTGGGTGAATCGCTCATTTACCTAAAAACTATCGCGATAAGACCCGGCAAAGTAACTATTATGTCTACGAAATTTGTTTCTTACATCCGTGGTCCCGAGAGTCACAAATAGTCACAATCGGTCGACCCGCGAACCTTAGTCCGTGCGTAAGCTTACGTAAGGATCTGCTCCTAACCAGAATGAAAGTGTCATGTCAAGCTAATACAGCCTCTATCACAGTAGTTTCTTACATCCGTGGTCCCGCGAGTTACAATCGGTCGCCCCGCGCACCTCAGTCCGTGCTTCTGCTTATCTCAAGATCTGCTCCTCAGTAGACTGACAGTGTCATTCAAACTAATACTGCCTCTTATATACCGATCGGCGGAAATGCTTCGATACCGCGCTTCAGGACTTATTGCCTTTGTTTCTTACATCCGTGGTCCCGCGAGTCACAATCGGTCGACCCGCGAACCTTAGTCCGTGCTTCTGCTTATATACGGATCTGCTCCTCCGCAGACTGACAGTGTCATGCAAGCTAATACCGCCTCTACCACAGTTCTTTCTTACATCCATGGTCCCGCAAGTCACATAAGACCCGGCAGAGTAACTATTATGTCTACGAAATTTGTTTCTTACATCCGTGGTCACAATCGGTCGACCCGCGAACCTTTGTCCGTGCTTCTGCTTATCTCAAGATCTGCTCCTTCCAGACTTGCAGACTGACAGTGTCATGCAAACTAATATCACCTATACGACACTTTATAACTTTTTTAGCATTCGCAATTACTTCCACACATCATAGTTACTTTACCGGGTCTTCTTGTGATAGTTTTTAGGTAAATAAGCGATTTGCCAGGAAACCCGACATTTCGAGTGAGTTTCATCAGTCACGGTCGCAGGCAGACTGAAGTAGCACCGAGTTGTTGTCATCAGGGCGGTGCGCGACTAGATCTACTGCTACCTACATAAAAACTTCTGGGTTTCCAGGTGAATCGCTCATTTACCTAAAAACTATCGCGATAAGACCCGACAAAGTGACTATTATGTCTACGAAATTTGTTTCTTACATCCGTGGTCCCGCGAGTCACAATCGGTCGACCCGCGAACCTTAGTCCGTGCTTCTGCTTATCTTAAGATCTGCTCCTCCCAGACTTGCAGACGGGCCTTTATGGTACAAGAATCCGCTAGTTTCTTATCCAAGGGTTTTATGAGTAAAGACGCTATAAAGAAAAGGTTATCTGGGAGAAAGCGTAGTTTTGTGGGAAACAATATTCGAAAGAAAAACCTTTTGTTTATATCAACCATTGCTTTGTCTGTAGGTATTTTCCATCTTCTGCCCATAATGGAATCAAAAATTGGGAAAAACTAGATATACAACCTGTTACAAAACAACCAATACACGTAAATCTCCCACACAAAAAGATCTCATTTTGTATGGGAGATCCATTTTTTTTTTCATATATTTCGACCCATGTTTCATTGGGAAAGTTGTTCAGTTTTATGAGTATCTTGACCTCCTTTACCCAGTATAAGCTACAAAATATCTAGAGAACTGAATTTAAAAGCTTAAAATAAAATTGCAAAATCCTTCAGGAAGTTCTACAACATCGCAACCCAAACCCACTAGATATTCCGTGGAAAAATTATTTGTATGGATTTTTGATTTACAAATATTTACTTCACGACCTTCGTACATACCAACTTTGAAGTAAATCTCTACACCCATTCCTAAGCCTACAACACAAGCCCCGCTACCTCTACCCCCCTTAATTTGCACCACTCCGGCACACGGCATACAGTCAGCATGCTAACGGTGAACAAAAAACGAAAACCTCTGGCATTAGACACCGTAGTTGCATTGCATCACAGTTTCGGATATACTATTCGTGGGAATCTCTTACAGCCAGTTGTATAGACGGCTAAGTAAGTATGGAGGCGGACTCTTTGCTGAGACGTAGGTGTAAGTGTAAGTGCATCATAGTTTCGGATGCATTCTGCCGTGGGAATCTCTTACAGCCCGTTGTATAGGCGGCTAAGTAAGTATGGAGGCGGCCTAAGTGTTTACAAAAAAAAACGAAAACCTCTGGCATTACACACCGTGGTTGCATTGCATCAGAGTTTCGGATACACTATTCGTGGGAATCTCTTACAGCCAGTTGTGTAGACGGCTAAGTAAGTAAGGAGGCGGACTCTTTATTAAAACGTAGGTGTAAGTGCATCAGTTTCGGATAGGTACCATCCGCCGTGGGAATCTCTTACAGCTAGTTGTATAGACGGCTAAGTAAGCATGGAGGCGGACTCTTTACTGAGACGTAGGTGTAAGTTCATCACAGTTTCGAATATATTCTGCCGTGAGAATCTCTTATATCCCGTTGTTAAGACGACTAGGTAAATATGGAGACGGACTCAGTATTCACCAAAAAACGAAAACCTCTGGCATTAGACACCGTAGTTGCATTGCATCAGAGTTTCGGATACACTATTCGTGGGAATCTCTTACAGCCCGTTGTATAGACGGCTAAGTAAGTATGGAGGCGGACTCTTTACTGAGACGTAGGTGTAAGTGCATCAGTTTCGGATAGGTACAATCCGCCGTGGGAATCTCTTACAGCCCGTTGTAAAGACGGCTGGGTAACTATGGAGACTGGCTCAGTATTTACCAAAAAACGAAAACCTCTGGCATTAGACACCGTAGTTGCATTGCATCAGAGTTTCGGATACACTATTCGTGGGAATCTCTTACAGCCCGTTGTGTAGACGGCTAAGTAAGTATGGAGGCGGACTCTTTACTGAGACGTAGGTGTAAGTGTAAGTGCATCATAGTTTCAGATGCATTCTGCCGTGGGAATCTCTTACAGCGAGTTGTTTAGACTGCTAAGTAAGCATGGAGGTGGATTATGTATTTACTGAAATTAATGTAGGTAGTTTAGGATTCACCATTCCGCCGTGAGAACCTGTTATAGTCAGTTGTATATACGGCTAAGTAAGTATGGACGCGGACTCTTTACTGAGACGTAGGTTTACCTAAGTGCATCACAGTTTCGGATAAGTACAATCCGTCGTGGGAATCTCTTACAGCCAGTTGTATAGACGGCTAAGTAACCATGAAGGCGGACTTTGTATTTACTGAAATCAGTGTAGGTAGTTTAGAATTCACTATTCCGCCGTGGGAATCTCTTACAGCCCGTTGTGTAGATGGCTAAGTAAGTATGGAGGCGGACTCTTTACTGCGACGTAGGTGTAAGTGCATCAGTTTCGGATAGGTACAATCCGCCGTGGGAACTCTTACAGCCTGTTGTAAAGGCGGCTAGGTGACTATGGAGATGGACTCGATATTTACCAAAAAACGAAAATCTCTGGCATTAGACACTGTAGTTGCATTGCATCAGAGTTTTGGATACACTATTCGTGGGAATCTCTTAAAGCCCGTTGTATAGACGGCTAAGTAAGCATGAAGGCGGACTCTTTACTGAGACGTAGGTGTAAGAGCATCACAGTTTCGGTCGGATACATTCTGCCGTAGGAATCTCTTACAGCCAGTTGTATAGACGGCTAAGTAAGTATGGAGGCGGACTCTTTGCTGAGACGTAGGTGTAAGTGCATCAGTTTCGAATACATTCTGCCGTGAGAATCTCTTATATCCCGTTGTTAAGACGACTAGGTAACTGTGACCACGGACTCAGAATTAACCAAAAACACGAAAACCTCTTTCATTAGACACCGTAGTTGCATTGCATCAGAGTTTCGGATACACTATTCGTGGGAATCTCTTACAGCCAGTTGTATAGACGGCTAAGTAAGTATGGAGGCGGACTCCTTACTGAGACGTAGGTGTAAGTGTAAGTGCATCATAGTTTCGGATGCATTCTGCCGTGGGAATCTCTTACAGCCCGTTGTAAAGACGGCTAAGTAAGCATGGAGGCGGACTCAGTATTTACAACAAAAAATATGAAAAGCTCTGGTCACAGTTTCGGATACACTATTCGTAAGAATCTCTTACAGCGAGTTGTATAGACGGCTAAGTAAGCATGGAAGCGGACTTTTTGTATGAAGGTAGTCTAAGATTCACCATTCTGCCGTGAGAACCTCTTACAGTCTGTTTTATAGACGGCTTAGTAAGTATGGAGGCGGACTTTGAATTTACTAAAACCAATGTAGGTAGTTTAGGATTTACCATTTAGCCGTGGTGGGATTTCCTTATAAGCAATTATATAGACAGCTAGGTTTATATGGAGGCGGACTCTTTACTGAGATGTAGGTGTAAGCGAATCAGTTTTGGATATATTCCGCCGTGGGAATCTTTTACAGCCAGTTGTAAAGACGGCTAATTTGGTATGGAGGCGGACTCTTTACTGAGACGTAAGTGTAAGTGCATTACAGTTTTGGATACACTATTCGTGGGAATCTCTTACAGCCAGTTCTATAGACGGCTAAGTAAGTATGGAGGCGGACTCTTTACTGAGACGATAGGTACAACCCGCCATGGGAATCTCTTACAGACCGTTGTAAAGACGGCTAGGTAAGTATGGAGGCGGAATCTTTACTAAGGTGTAGGTGTGAGTGCGTCAGTTTTGGATAGGTAGAATCTCTTACAACTGCTAGGTAACTATGGAGACGCACTTAGTATTTACCATAAAAACGAAAACCTCTGGCATTACAAGACACCGTAGATGCATTGCATCAGAGTTTCGGATAGGTACGCTATTCGTGGGAATCTCTTACAGCCCGTTGTATAGATGGCTATGTAAGTATGGATATGGACTCAGTATTTACCAAAATACGAAATCCTTTGGCATAAGACACCGTAGTTGCATTGCATCAGAGTTTCGGATACACTATTCGTGGGAATCTCTTACAGTCCGTTGTAGGTATAGACGGCTAAGTAAGTATGGAGTCGGACTCTTTACTGAGACGTAGGTATAAGTGCATAACAGTTTCGGATACACCATTCCGCCGTGGGAATCTCGTACAGCCTATTTTATAGACGCCTAGGCTAACATGGAGGCGGACTCTTTACTGAGACTTAGGTGTAATTACATCAGTTAGTAAGTAATGAGGCGGACTCTTTACTGAGACGTAGGTAGGCGTAAGTGCATCACAGTTCGAATACACTATTCCACTGTGGGAATCTTTTACAGCTTGTTGTATATTCAGCTAGGCTAATATGGAGACGGACTCAGTATTTATTTATTGGAAGACTAATAAAATAATTTTACAGGTTGGCCAAGAAGTGACTTCCAAAGGACATTAATCCAATACTACTTTTAAAGTTGAAAAATCCCAGAAAATACATGGAGGTGAATTATATATACGACAGTTAATTTTTGCTCGAATTTATTTTTATTTTTAAAAATAATTGGTAAACGTACTTACCAAAACTCATAATTTATCAAAAACAAGCTGCTTAATAACCAATTGAACATATAATGGTGAGAAACTATCATCAATGCTGCAAATGGGAAGAGTTTTATGTAAATAGGTAATGTAATAGGTGTTATTTATGTGTTAAGATATTGAAAAGGAAATGCAACCGGTATAGGTTGAGTACTTATCCTAACCTACGCAATATCGAGCATGACTACCTTATCCATAGCTAATTCCTAACTAAGAATAGCCTAATGAAGTGGACATTAATATACAAATATATCATATACAGGGTCCTTCAAAATACTCTATTACATTTAAGACCAAAAATATATACGTTAATAATATTTTTATCACACTTTTATTCTATAGAAGGGAGAGAAGGATCCAACAGGATCATTGAAGCTTGGTCGTTGTCGTTCATACCTACTACAATAGCCACAAATGAACCAAAGCCTTGCGTTATAGGGAATCAAATTAATAAGAGCTACAATTAACAAGAGTATAGTAAATCTTTGCTTGCTTCTCGCATACACATTCTTAAATATTTAACTTCACACGAACGCAGCTCTAGTACACCAGCACCACATTTGTCAGCCAAAATACTAAGCTAATTCGTCGCAAATCTAGTAGCTCTAAATGGGGACCGCTACGAATACCGTGACTCACACCAAAAGATACTTTAATAATTAATAAACCTTTTTCCAAACTAATGCAGCTGTAGCACACTAGCAGTCAGCCGAAATTCCAGACTGATTTGGTGCAAATCTACGGGCCTGAAGAGTAGCCCGCTAGGTGTACAGCGACTACACTACCAATTTGATTTTTTGTAATGGAACCAAAGCTTTTTCCATACTCACACAGCTCTAGCACACTAGCACAACATTTGTCAGCCAAAAGTGCAAGCTGATTCGGTGCGAATCTCCGGGTCCTTAATGCGGACCGCTACGCATGCCGCGACTCACAACTCTAGATACTTTGGTAATTAAGAAATCTAACTCCATACTAACGCATCTCTAGCACACTAGCACAGCATTTGTCAGCCGAAATGCCAAGCTGATTCGGTGCGAATCTACGGGCCCGATGTGCGGACCGCTACGTCTAATATGACTCACGCCACAAGATACTTTAGTAATTAAAGTATCTAACTCCATACCAATGCATCTCTAGCACACTAGCACAGCATTTGTCAGCCGAAATGCCAAGCTGATTCGGTGCGAATCTACGTGCCCTAAGTGCGGACTCACTCTACTCAATACTTTGGTAATTAAGAAATCTAACTCCATACTAACACAGCTCTAGCACACTAGCACAGCATTTGTCAGCCGAAATGCCAAGCTGATTCGGTGCGAATCTACGGGCCCTAAGTGCTGACCGCTACGTGTACAGCGACTCAAACTACCTATTTGATTTTTGGTAAAGGAACCAAAGCTATTTCCATACTAACGCATCTCTAGCACACTAGCACAGCATTTGTCAGCCGAAATGCCAAGCTGATTCGGTGCGAATCTACAAGCCCAAAGTACGGACCACTACGCATGCCGCGACTCACTACTCTAGATACTTTGGTAATTAAGAAATCTTACTCCATACTAACGCATCTCTAGCACACTAGCACAGCATTTGTCAGCCGAAATGCCAAGCTGATTCGGTGCGAATCTACAAGAACAAAGTACGGACCACTACGCATGCCGCGACTCACTACTCTAGATACTTTGGTAATTAAGAAATCTTACTCCATACTAACGCATCTCTAGCACACTAGCACAGCATTTGTCAGCCGAAATGCCAAGCTGATTCGGTGCGAATCTACAAGCCCAAAGTACGGACCACTACGCATGCCGTGACTCACTACTCTAGATACTTTGGTAATTAAGAAATCTTACTCCATACTAACGCATCTCTAGCACACTAGCACAGCATTTGTCAGCCGAAATGCCAAGCTGATTCGGTGCGAATCTACAAGCCAAAGTACGGACCACTACGCATGCCGCGACTCACTACTCTAGATACTTTGGTAATTAAGAAATCTTACTCCATACTAACGCATCTCTAGCACACTAGCACAGCATTTGTCAGCCGAAATGCCAAGCTGATTCGGTGCGAATCTACGGGCCCTAAGTGCGGACCGCTACGTGTATAACGACTCATGCTACTCGATACTTTAGTAATTAAAGTACCTAACTCCATACTAACGCATCTCTAGCACACTAGCACAGCATTTGTCAGCCGAAATGCCAAGCTGATTCGGTGCGAATCTACGAGCCCTAAATGTGACTCGCTACGCATGCCGTGACTCACAACTCTGGATACTTTGGTAATTAAGAAATCTAACTCCATACTAACGCATCTCTAGCACACTAGCACAGCATTTGTCAGCCGCAATGCCAAGCTGATTCGGTGCGAATCTACGAGCCCTAAATGTGACTCGCTACGCATGCCGTGACTCACAACTTTAGATACTTTGGTAAACAAAAAATCTAACTCCATACTAACGCAGCTCTAGCACACTAGCACAACATTTGTCAGCCGAAACGCCAAGCTGATACGGTGTGAATCAACGGGCCCTAAATGCGGACCGCTACGCTAGCCGCGACTCTCAAATCTAGATACTTTAGTAATTTTAAGAAATCTAACTCCATACTAACGCATCTCTAGCACACTAGTACAGCATTTGTCAGCCGAAATGCCAAGCTGATTCGGTGCGAATCTATGTGCTCAAAGTTCGGGCCACTACGCGTGCCGCGACTCATAAGTCTAGATACTTTGGTAATAAAGAAATCTAACTCCATACTAACGCATCTCTAGCACACTAGCACAGCATTTGTCAGCCGAAATGCCAAGCTGATTCGGTGCGAATCTACGGGCCCTAAGTGCGGACCGCTACGCGTACAACGACTCATGCTACAAGATACTTTAGTAATTAAAGTATCTAACTCCATACTAACGCATCTCTAGCACACTAGCACAGCATTTGTCAGCCGAAATGCCAAGCTGATTCGGTGCGAATCTACGGGCCCTAAATGCGGACCGCTACGCATGCCACGACTCACAACTCACAACTCTAGATACTTTGGTAATTAAGAAATTTAACTCCATACTAACACAGCTCTAGCACACTAGCACAGCATTTGTCAGCCGAAATGCCAAGCTGATTCGGTGCGAATCTACGGGCCCTAAATGCGGACCGCTACGCATGCCACGACTCACAACTCACAACTCTAGATACTTTGGTAACTAAGAAATTTAACTCAATACTAACACAGATCTAGCACACTAGCACAGCATTTGTCAGCCGAAATGCCAAGCTGATTCAGTGCGAACCTACGGGCCTGAAGAGTTGCCCGCTAGGTGTACGTACAGCGACTCACACTATCTATTTGATTTTTGGTAATGGTACCAAAGCTTTTTCCACACTGACACAGCTCTAGCACACTAGCACAGCATTTGTCAGCCGAAATGCCTAGCTGATTCGGTGCGAATCTACGGGCCCTAAATGCGGACCGCTACGCATGCCACGACTTACAACTCACAACTCTAGATACTTTGGTAATTAAGAAATCTAACGCCATACTAACACAGCTCTAGCACACTAGCACAGCATTTGTCAGCCGAAATGCCAAGCTGATTCGGTGCGAATCTACGGGCCCTAAGTGCGGACCGCTACGTGTACTACGACTAATGCTACTTGATACTTTAGTAATAGAACCTAATTAACACAGCATCTTGTAGTGCTAGCTTACAGGGAGCAACAGGAAGGGTATAACCAGCCGAAAGGCTTCCTTCTTTTGGCTTGTTATACCCTTTCTGTTACTTCCGGTATTAATAGCAAAAGCATGCATGGACATCGAAGGCGACTAACAATGAAATCGGGCCGTAGCTTGATAAGAAATCAATTAGGTAAGTGCAAGTATTAATAATCTTGAGGAAATGGATAGACGACATCAAAGACTGGACCGGGCTACGTTACAACCAACTGAAAAATGCAAACCTCCAAACTTCAATTTGATGCACCCCATGATGATGATGATGATTTATAATCTTAATGTAAGTGCAAAATAATTGTAATTTAACAATTCAAAAAAAGACACTTTAATCACTATATTAGTAAAAGAATCAGACAGTTATTAGAAAACCACACCACTCCATACATACCTAGCAATAAAATTATTTTTGAACTTACTCTCCTTATAAGGGTCTGGAATCAGTTCGCCGACTTGCTCGTTTCGCAAACCGGCGCGATTCGCCAACTCGCTCTGAGCCTACTTGTGCGTTAGGCGTACTTAATCCATTCGCCGATTGCGCGGTTAGCAAACTGTCATGATGTACAGTGAACATAATAATAGTTTATGGATCTGTATTATTGTACAAAAGAAAATTTAATACGAGAACGTAATATGGCATGATATGAAATTTTGAATACTAGGGATAAACTTATCAAGAGAACAACTGAACAACCTTTGATTGAATCTTCGATGACTTTACATTATAAAAAAATTTAAAGCGTAAGCTCCACAGAGAAGACGTGCGTCGTAACGCGTGGGATGGCATCTGTCAGAAAAGTGACCGTCAACCGTCTTCGATGCGACGCGCGTCTCAAATAATGTAGCTTTGTCTGTACGGGGCAAGCGCCGCAGAATAGACGCATGATGCGACGCGCAACATGATATCTGTCAGACAAGCGATCATCGGAGACGTCATCGTTACACATGCATATGCATAGCCATAGACTTATATTACAATCTCATCTGTGATGTTAGCGCTTAAATGTTGCTTATAAAACTGAACAACTTTCATGTTTAAACACCTTTCAAAACTGAATAACTTTTAAAACTGAACAATTTTTTAGAACTAAATTACTTTAAAAACTGAACCACCTTTTTTACAGATGCAAGCAAACTAAAAAAAAAATTATCTCATATGCTAAAATTACCTAATCCCAAAATATGCAAAATGTCTAAAAAAATTGTAATTGACTGTACACTGTACCTATAGTTTACCAATAGCTCAGTCGGCGAATGGCGTAAGTAGGCTTAGCACGCCAGTCGGCAGAAAGCGAGTTGGCGAATCGCGCCGGTTTGCGAAACGAGCAAGTTGGCTTACCGCGCGTACTCCCTTATAAGAGCATTAACAATTTGTTAGCTATTTCATATGTTAGATACTAGTTAGATACAATGTTGCACTTAAAGTAATTAAAACAATTAAGAGATAAATAACTGCAATTACTATCACACTAAGCTATAAAAGGCAAGGAAGGTGTACTATTGGAAAATTACGTATCCACACTACTACTATAAAGAAGAAAGACTTGTTTGTATGTCTGTATATTATCGATAAGCTGTGAAAGTACTGGATAGATTTCAGAAAATCTTTTAACTTATAGAAAGCTACAACATCCCTAATTAGCATCGTCTATTATTTACTACGACAAAAGATCTCATTACCGCGGAAAAATATCTCATTCTCGCGGAAAAACGGTGCAAAAATGACGGAAAACCGAGAAGACGTAGCCCTATGCGTTGGACAGACCAAATTCGCGCGAACTCTGATACCGCTTTTAGCGAGACTATCCACACGGCAGAAGATCGAGGAAGATGGCGAAATCCGGCCCGAGAAAAAATTCTTCAGGACTTATAGAGATCACGTCACGACCCTCAGCAGTGAGGAAAATGATGCAAGGAGGAGGAAGTATGAGTGGGTGAAACCGCTGGGCGGGCTGCTAGTTAAAATAAAGTTATTTATTTGGAATTTCATATTCTACGCTCTTCTGATGTATGGTAGCAAGTAATTATTTTCTAAAAGGAAATGTAATGAAATATTCACAACGGAGTAACTAGACATAACAAAATATAGGTAGGTATTAGTACTTAGTAGAAAACAAAATAAAGTAGGTAATTAATTTATACAAATGTATTCTAATAAATCCCAGTGTTACAATGTAAGTACTATGCAAAATTAGTTTAAATTGAAATTAAAGTCGGTAGTCTGACAAATCAAATTGAGTAGTACGTTGCTAGGAATTCCATTTGAAATCAATTAAAATTCACAGGTTTTAAGAAGTTATTTCATTGCTATCGAGCTCCAGAAACTTCGACGGCTCTTTATTGAATTCAAGAATTCCCAAGTCTTTGTCCAACTCTTTCTGGCCGATCCCTTTCTGTTAACTTTCGGATTGTTAAAAACTACAATAACTTGCAACTGAAAGGCGTTTAAAGTTTAAAATTAGAATAGAAGTTTTGATACGGCGAGGAAAGTTCAACGGAAATCAGAAATAAAATGTTGAGTGAGTTTTTATCGTGATGTGTGACGATTCGATGAACTCACTAAGTACTACTCGTAGGTCTCTGAGATGACCGCAAGTTTTATTTTTGTGTAACTGTTGTTATAAGTAGTAACTGTATCTGTATCTAAAAACCTGCCGCAACCGGCTGTATCCAGATTTTCCGCAACAGAAACGAAAGCATCAAGCCGCGTCACTCCCCCTACAAGGCACACATTTGCCGACGACGCACCGAGCACCGCGCCGCAAGTCATTCATTACTTGCCGCAGCACTAACCGCTCCGTATGATGCACTCCTGCACTCGCGATACTGCCTAAACCTAAACTTTTTTAATTCGTTTTTTACTTTTTAATCCCAGCCTGGATCGCAGCTGGCTGCTGCACTAAAACCTCCTTTGACGAACTGTCATTTTTGCGCGCCAATCCGCCATTGTGGTGTGGTGTTTTGTTTTTCTGTGCAAACGAGACGCTTCAGTTTTTCGGCCAGTACGGACTATTTGGTAAGTTTTTATTACTATTTTTATTGATGTCTATTCGAACTACCTACCTATTCATACATCAAGTAAAATATTTCCATATTAATTATTACGACCGCAGTGCATTGTAAAAGATAGATGTTTTAATTAACCACAATTGCTTTAAATTACGAACGAAATGTAATACAGCGAAACGCAATAATGAGTTGCGTTTTGAAATAGCGCAGAGTTATGCTGAAATATGGAATACATTACAAAGGAAATAATCAAATCTAGGCCCCCCTCCAAGTAACGGCTAAGAATCTCATGAAATGTAAAAAAGATGATACGTTTTTTGGATCAAAATCTTATATAAATCATCTTCAGGCGAAACGGGAATCACAATTTATGTTAAAAAGTATATTTTTGTGTTTTATTCCGGTCAAAATTCTGGTTCCTTGATTCTGCTGACATCTGTGACACAAACGTAAAGTAGGTACTAAGAGCAACTAAAAGGAAATAAGGGTAAATGGAGCAGTTTTAGAACCCAGGATGCGTAAAAACAACTACAGCGCAGACAATCTCCTGTGTATGCCAAGTGATGCCGGCTTAGAACAGCACTACCCCAATTCTACCCGTGGGTGTCATAAAAAGCGACTAAGGGATACTCATCCAGGGAATGGGCAGCAGGGTTCCCTGTTAATGCACCATCATGCACTGCGCTCGACAATCCGCCTGCCAAGCATGGTAAGTATGGCAATACCCCCCCGATAGGGGGAGGCCCATGTCCAGCAGTGGACCGTTATGGCTGTTATGTTATGTTATAGCCGGGTTTGAACGTAAGACAAGCAACAAAAGCGACTACAACAACATTAATGATAGATTAATGATTAATGACATTTTTATGATTTATATGACTTTATTAAATAATAGTAATAATAGGCCAGCTGCCACTGGCATTACAACGGCAAAAATATAACAGACCATGCCACAGGAACTGCAAAGGGTAATAGATACTTCTTTCAACAATGTCTTTAAACTTCTGATCAGGGGTAGGTACCATTTTACCCCATCTACCCTGCAAGTATTACATACTCTTTGAAACTCTCATAGAGAATAAAACTTCTGCCATACTTCTGCATTTCCTCTTTGCTATTGTCATCAAGTTGTCATTTGGCAAAGGAAGTATACCCGCACACCCGCAACGTACTCGCCGTACGCGCTGAATAATGCGGATAGCCTCGCACACCTAGCCGCAAGCACAGCCGCATTGAATAGAGTTGGTGTTGCCAAGAGAGTACTTTCCTCCCAATTTAATGTGTAATTTTGCCGTATGTGTGTATTTTTCGGAATTTTATTTCAAATAATAATTGCTGTCATTTTACGCCAAAGGCACGTTCAAGCAGCCAACTTTCGTAACTGCAGAATTTTCTCCGTGCACCACGCAGCTTACTTTTGTTCCCGTATATCCAACTGATCACTTCTACAGTAGAACAGGTCGGAATGTTTTCTACGTTCTATGTTTTACGGTGGAACAAAACTTTTGAACATATTACAGGTCCCGCTGTTTCAACTTTTAGGAAGTAGAATGTGCAGAAAAGCAAAATGCCAATACGTCAAAGTAGCAAAATGTAAAATTGTTAGAATGTAAACGTAACAAAATGTAAAGAAGAAGCGGAAAACATTTTGTGCCAATGTCTAAATGTTAAGGTAACAGAATGTCAATTGAATTTAAAGGACGGAATCTCAAATATTAAAATGTCAAATAAGCAAAATGTGAAAATGTCATTGGTTATTCTGAGACCCCGTCTTACATATATGACATAAGATTTAATTGAGTGCTTTGGAAATAATTTTATATTTAAACCAATAAAAATACTATCCAAATGAAGCAAATTTCAGCGAAAAATCAAATAATCGAACTAAATAATTTTAGAAACATATTGAATAAAGTTCAATTTAAAATAATTTCTTTTAATTTTTGAATTTACTAATCACAAAAATAGCAATCAGGCGCTGGACCCCAGGAGGTTAAGAGTGACATAGACTCCAAAACCTTCGAAACTTTAGTTAAGAAAAACTGGAACACGGACGGTGAACAGCAGACTTTACTGGGAGGTAATGTTGATGGGACAGTCTGGCAGCATTGACAAAAACTAAATCTTTTTAAATGGTTACACTGTCCGCGTGAGCTCATGACGTCATCAGCATTATAGTCTATGATTAGCACTGGCTTAGATTAGACAGCCGATGTGGCGCAGTGGTTAGTATGCCTGCCTGCCACGCAAAGGTTCCGGGTTCAATTCGGTGGGGTCAATCACAAAGTTGATATTTATCACTTTGTGAATTTGTTCCCAGTCTGGTTAGGACATTGCAGGTTGAACCACCTAATTGTCCGCAAGTAAGATGGTTCCGTGCTTCGGATGGGCACGTTAAGCCGTCGGTCCCGGTTGCTGTCTATGATGGCGGTCGTTACACAACCATGTCAGAGGCCTGATACTTGTAGTAGGCGGTTGAAAAACTCTGACACCAGGGTTCATCGGGTCGTTGAACGACTCGGTGTCCCACACGAAAAAGAGAAAAGAGCACTGGCTGGGGAATCCGTTCGGTTAGGCGCGTGCGACTCGACATATATTTTCGAGGTTCCACAGATTTTCATACAAAGAATCCAAAATTCGGCGAGTGCGTTGTGGGTGTGCGGGTATAAATACTTTCACCTTATAACTCTTATCAAAATACTTAGTTAGGTTATGCCATTTTAAGTTAAGAATTATTTTGCGTCGTTTCATCAGTTTCCCGTTAGATAATTAAAAACTATGTATGCCACCATGATCTAGATAGCGTAAGAAATACATTACTACGAGTTTAATTACTAGCCATTTCGATTTAGGCCCCCATTTCGAGGGGCCTAACCTTGTATGGGCATATGATTATCACCTTTAAATATCGTTCCATTTTAGACAGGTAATCAATAGTTACCTGAAATAATGGAACTCCCTCGTCTGTGTTCCATTTTCATGAATGTGTTTGATGTATCTTTGTTTCGTATCTGACTGAAAGTTTACGCTGAAATACATTATCTAACTTACCTACCTGTCTACAAACTTTTCTAGGTCATGCAAGGACAGTTTTTATTTATGTAGGTATGTTTGTTGTAACAATCATGATTGATACAATAGCTTTTTTTTATGCAGGTTTGGTATACTTAGAGTTTTCCTGTTCTTGTAGACCAAAATGACTCTACCTAAAAGATGTTTCGTAATTTCTAAAACGGCTTCAGTGTACTTAATACGTTTTGCTTGGTTTTTAAGATCTTTTTTTGATGTAGGTAAGATTTGTATGTACAAGTAAGTTCCTGTTGTCAAAATGTCATCCATCAATCACACCGTAATTACCAACTTGTTAAACTGTCACGTACTTACCTTCCAATGTTATGTTACCAATTATGCTTGATATTGACAAAATATCAACTGCTCTAGATGTAAGTTGATGTGTTGTGCTGCTTCTGAACTATTTTTGTAACTCTAACTTCTTCATCGAGTGGGACACCAAGTCGTCCAACGACCCGATGAACTCTGGTGTCAGAGTTTCTCAACCACTACAAGTACAGGCCTCTGACATGGTTTTGAAACGACCGCTGTCTAAGTGATCTTAGACAGCGACAGGGACCGACGTGCCCCTCCGAAATATCAAACCATCTTGCTTTTTGGACAATCAGGTGGTTCAGCCTGCAATAAATAACTCTCTAACTGAGAATACATTCACGAAATCTCCTGGCAGAATCCACACCTTTGTTTTACTGAAAATTTCACCGATTCGCATACACTCCGCGCAATAATCGTCCCCTTTGCAATATTTTACCGATCTTACTACCACGTTACGTCTTAGCAGGAGAAGAGAACCCTAAGAACAATTAAAATGAAGCCGTGGAAACTAGCCCCAATCAGACGTGGCTTCACGTGGCGCGAACCGAAATATTGTTAACTATAATTATTTACTTACACATTATCATGTTATATGCTGCATACTATGTCATGAAAACTCTTGTTTACTTGACTTTAAGTAGTTTTGTATCAGTGAATCGCGCAATTTAAATACTAATATATTTTACATATAATCTACACTGGCTTTGACACTGGAGATATCTGGAGGCTGGTGACAATTATTTGAATTGACTATGTTTGACTAAGCTTTAAATAGATAAATTCATCATTGCACATATTTTATTACGGAGACATTTGAGTAGATGTCAATTGACAACAATGCATCTTTTAAACACGTAGGGTTTCCTCTGAAAAATTCACTTGCTCTGAGTCGCCAGGTCATAAAGTCCTGCCAGATCCTACGGCCCACCTTTCGGCGGCAGGTCGTAAAGACCCGCTATTTATGGAGTCGCACATACAGGGTGTAAATTATAGGGCGCGGCAAGTTTTAATTTCACCCCATTGGGCTCAATTCCCGAATGCTGCGAGCACGATAAATTTTGTTGGGCCACGAAAAGGGGTGTAAAATTTCAGCGTGGCCATACATCATTTGTAAAGAAACGAAAATTTATTTGGTGGTGTAAATGGCCGTTTTTACAGCCGTTTACGCTCTGCCTACTGCATAAAATATAGTTACCGCGCAAAATACTTAGATCTTTTTCTATCAGTCTCTCTGCTTACCAAAATAAAGATCGTTGCGTTGCGACTTTTTTATTTTATTTTACTGAAAAATGACAGCAAGGACGGAAGTTTTTTGATGTCATATTTGTAGATCTTCCGTCTCTGAACCTTCCGTAAAGAAAGAGTAGGTACTTGTTTTGATTAAATATACAGCAAAATATATTAATTGTAATTCTAGTACTTAACTACTTAAGCTCAAATATGTAATTGGAGAGTGCCTACTAAATTAATTTAAGTAGTTTTCATTAAACTTAATCATTGTCATGCCAAATATTGCCCCTTCAATTCCGCTATTTCGCACAAAAAGGCCTTATTTAACCAAATTACTGGAAATTTTCGTACATTGCTAACCAGAAGTAGAGTAAGTATTATGTTTAATTAAACTGTCTGCATTTTTGAAAACCGGTCCAGTGGCTGCACCAGATAGAGTACGACGATATAGCTTGATATCTTTTTAAATATATACCACTGGACTTATGAAATAAGCTGTTGGACGAACAAGGACTTGACAGTCCAACTTGTTGGACAACCGATCTTTTTAATACCTAATATAATTTATTAATTTGACCATGGCATTCTACTATGTATCTAATTAATTATTAATTAATTAAATTACTCTCACAATAATTGCTATATCAGCAATATACAAGTAAAAATTTTCATGATAGCTTTCTACAAACTGCCTATCAATCCTTGCTCTTATTTTAGTGACATTCATTTTGATTGTAAGGGATAAGCCTGGTTCAAATTGCTTGACTTACAGTAAGATATTGTTTGAAATGGTAGGTATTTGTTAATTAATTATACAGCTTAGCGTGGCTTTTGTTGCAAATAAAAATCGCGTCTTTCCTGGCTGTCTAGCGTTGTGACAAAATCGCCTGGAACAAATACGTACCTACGTATATAATCGTTTTATCGTCTTAATACTTAATTGCATCTAACCCTTTGATTGCTAACCTTTATAAGTATGGCGATACTCACACTTGACATCCATTTTTGCGCATTTGTAACGCACGCGTCGTCACATGCAATAAAAATTTATGACCCGACGTTGACGCAGGAACAACGCAAAATTACGTTGGAATCTGTATGTGTTATTATTATGGTAGATGCAATATACCTGTCCCTTTTACGCCAATGCACGTTAGGTGTGGGGTTTGCGTGTCTATGATTTGATTAGGTACTATGGTTTAATCCAAAGAAATAATTACCTTTTAAATGTCAACGTAAAATAGAATGATTCTCATCAAAAGATTTTCAATTTAATTTAAATTCAAACAGTTGTATTTTATGACTTTCACCCGTTATAAATCTAAAAGTAATTTAATATCAGTAGCACAATATCAAATGACTTATTTAAGGTATCAATATACAGGGTGGTGTGGTATTTTAATGCGTGCCATAGCTTCAGGGGAGGTTTAGAAAAATATACTTTTTTCACTTACGTCGTTTAGAGAGTGCAAATACGAGGACTTACATCTAATCAATTTTGAGTTTGAATTAATCTCGGCTGAAATATACGCATTTGAATACAATGTTGGATAAAAAAACAGGATTTTATTCAATATTTTACGGCATCTTTTATCGATACTAAACCTACCCTCAAGCTATGGCACGCATTTTGAATTAAAATCCTGTATATTGGTAATTTCAATTAGCTCATAAAAAACAGTGTAAGTTGATCTCATAATAATACCGTCACGGATCTGAAGATAGGTTGATGGTCTCATACAGCTTTCTAGTTCATAGACCTAGAGCTAGACTTTCTCCCGTACGTACTAGTGCTAGGTCTTACAATGTACGATAGTGCGAGTGATGCAGTAGGTTCGAGATGTAATAGGTATACCGGGAGTAACAGAAAGGGTATAACAAGCCGAAAGGAGGTCAAGGTACTCATGAAACTGAACAACTTTCCCTATGGAACATGAGTCAAAATATGAAAAAAAATTTGGTCCTCCCATAGTAAGTAAATTAATCAACTGATCGGCAATTTTGTATGGGAGGCCTAATTTTATTTTTCATATTTCGACCAGTGTTTCATGTGGAAAGTTGTTCAGTTTTATGAGTTTGGCTTGTTATTACCATTTCCGTTACTCCCTGTATAAATGTAAAAACTGATGCTTTTTTTGAATGAAACGGTCTTTTGAAGGAAGTCTTAATACGCGTCCTTTTTATGGTACCTTCTTAGGTATGTATCGTGCGTATGATACAGCCGCAAGCAGAATTTCGAATAGTTTGAATATGACAAGACATATTTTACATGCAAGTTATTTATATGTGTAAACAAATAAATATACCCTTTTAAAAACAGCCTAGAAATGTGACAGAGATTTTTTCGATGCTAAAAGCATACAAATTAAAACAAAATTGTGCAACTTTTACAGGTGAATTTGCCAAGTTCGAACTTTTAACAAATCTAAAATGAGTAATGAGTGTCTGATTCACGATCTATCCTCGCCATGATCTGATCAAGGACCTTGACTGTCACATTCACAAAGAAAGTGACGTGACGTGACGTGACCGTGACTCGACGAGTCACCAAACTGTTACTCATGCGGTTGCAACACGGAAGGGCACACTAAATTAATTTTATTCTGGTTCCTAGTATTCTTGCATACTGCAATTGATAACACTACAACATCCACAACAGTCCACTGCTGGACATATTTGCCATACTCACCACGTTTGGCAAACGAACTGGCAAACGTACTGCAAGGTGTGTTCAAAGTTTGTATTCAAAGAGAATGCTGCTGCACATTCCTTGGATTCATCCTTCAGTCGCCTTTTACGACGCCCGCAGGTAGAGATGGGGTGAAGCTATTCTAACCCGGCATAACACGGCAAAATGATTACATATTACTATTACCTACTCATTCTGTAATTACCTATTTCCCAAAGTCGCGACTGAATTTATTTCATTCGTGATATAAAGCTGACTTGCAGTTTTTAAGATTAATTTGATTTTAGCATTGTTCTTGATGACCTACCTTCTAGGTTGTGGAGGTTGATAGCAGTAAAAAACTACCGCGACTAATTTGCTAATTTGGACTGCAATTTAGACAAAAAACGAGGTTATTTCAATGATTTGATGATGACAACAATCATAGAAACATCTCAAGATTCGCTTTTTGTCAAAAACTAAATCATCGTCATTCGACATCGACTACACAAAAATATGATAGCAAGTTAAAAACATTTTAGTGTTTTACATTGGCTTATATGTATATTGATTGTGCCTTTAAGACGGGTATCACACGTTCGTACGTAATGTCTTTTGCTGCCATCACCGGTCATTACGTGCTGTTTTTTTTTTTCTGCCTGCTTGCCTTCTTCTTTTTAGATGGTTTTAAACAAAAACTTAGCGGGCAAAATAAAAAGTGTAGGTGGTATCACCGCCAACATGCGGTTGACCATAAACAAAAAACATTTAGCCGAAGTCAAAAAGTCTAAGTCGTGTTTTACAAAACACCCTGAGTGGACTAGGGGTGGCAGTACTCTTTTTTTTTTTTTTTTTTTTATCTATGATGGGCTTACTCTTGACCCCAATCTTACCCTAGAGCAGAGATGGGATCTACGGTGGAGCGAGCTTGCCCAGAAGATGCCTATTCACTCTAGACTTAAAGAGATTCAGGTTATATGCACTCGGAAATACAGACGCAGGCTAATTAACTTTGCATAATAATTGAAGTAAAAACCTTTTCTCTAGAATAGAAACTCTATTTCCTGGTACATGTGACTGCTAAGAGCACTATTTCACACTGGCGGGGATTGGAGCCGAATTATCTAAAACGAAGATCTGCTCTGC
Organism: Phthorimaea operculella; assembly: GCA_024500475.1. Classification (NCBI taxonomy): domain Eukaryota; kingdom Metazoa; phylum Arthropoda; class Insecta; order Lepidoptera; family Gelechiidae; genus Phthorimaea; species Phthorimaea operculella. The sequence goes on from JANFCV010000121.1 coordinate 670,822, forward strand.
CCCACCTCCGCCCTGATAGATGCGCTGATAGCTCTTAAAACGGCTGTTACAGTTACATCGTACGATCAAGAGCTCACTACTACGAGTAATATCATGTGACGATGGCCAAGACGATGAAAGACCCTAGCTGACAAATTATCTGAATCTATTGGCCCCTTAGCAGTTTCACCCGCTGTAACTCATTTTCCCGGTTTGTATTATAGGCACATTATAATTTTCTTTACTCTTGAATCAATCTATCTATTTAAAAAACCGCATAAAAATTCGTTAACTCCTCCTAAACCAAGGAATGCTCTACTCTGTCCTACTTCTGTCCTTATAGATTCACTAGCTGATAGCTCTTAACATATTACTAAACATTTTAACAACCATCATCAACATCAATGAAAATATAGACTTTTGCTTGAGAATATACTTGTACACGGATACTTGAAACGTCTTATAATACAAATTTGGGGAGTCTATTTAGTCATCTGATCATGATCAACATCTTCCAACCTATGGGCACTTGGCCATAGATACTTTTTAGTTCTCCTTAAGGTTCTCCCCTTTTCCAAGAACCTTTGTAGTAAGTGAAAAGATCGTGGGTACTAAAAGGGCCCAAAGTTTGTTAATGAAGGTTCGGAGAGGGCGGTGTCCCAATACATACTAATGTGGACCCAGAAAACCGGGGTCATTACGCTAGCTTTCAGGACATTATTTAACGTTCTTGAGTGGAGCAAAAAGTTTAGTTTCTTTGGCCATTTTTAGACGGTGTTTCTGTCGATTGGGCTACAAACTGTAATGTGTAAATGCAGTGAGTAACGAATTTTTGTCAAATGTCTGAAGAGTTAACAATGTTGCATGCCGTGAAATTAACCTAACCCCGAATTAGGAACTTACCTTTGCAATGTTTGCCATACCATAACAGCCACAACAGTCCACTGCTGGACATGGGCCTTCCCCTATTGGGGGGTATTGCTATACTCACCACGTTTGGCAGGCGGATTGGCGAGCGCAGTGTAAGATGTTGCATTTACAGGGAACGCTGCTGCCCATTCCCTGGATGAACCTTATACCTTAGTCGATTTTTACGACACCCACGGGTTGAATTGGGGTGATGCTATTCTAAGCCGGCATCAAACTGCGAATGCCATACATGGAGCACGTTTTAATGCTAAATAAGTCATTCATTTACCATAGACGAACTAGTCGAAGGCGGATGGTGCGGATTTAGATGACCCAGTGCCTCAGTGGCTACTACGGAACCGTCGAGTGCCTGCGATAATCTAATTTAGAGGACCTATTCTATTCACTAATAATGAAAATGAAGTCGCCTTTTTGCGTTTTTCTGTCTGTCTATCTCTACCTATGTCGTGAAATTCGCTAACTCCTCTTAAACTACGCAACGGATTTTGATCCCGTGTTTTGTAATAGATAGAGTGATTCAAGATGAAGATAACACATGAAGGGAAAGTGCATTTTCCCGCCAGAAAATGGGTTGCAGCGGGTGAAACCGCTCCTCAATAAATCTAAGTATAAACAACCATTACATGTTGAACCCTTAGTAGTGGTATAGTACACGGATGGTCCTAGGTATTCGCGGACGCAGATGACCTAGTGCAGTGGCTACTGCGGAACCGGTCGCGTGCCTGCGATGATCTAATTTAGGGATCCGTGCAATGCCGCCGGTGCGGTATTCTAGATTGCAAATTGCAGGTTTACAACTGGTTTACGAGTAGTACTTACTTTATCGTGGCCGGAATGCTCTTCAGTTTACCTAAGTCTAGAAATATAAATGTGAATAAGCAGTTAAGCTGCGGAATTTGAGATGGTCAGGGGGATAGTAAGTTAGCAAAAACACTTTTTTGCACAAAAAATAAACCTACCAAGAACAACTTAAATTAAAATGCGTAAAAGCTGCTTTATCATTCAGAAAACTGTGTATCACCATAGTGACAGATTATCAGCCTGTCGCCTAAAAATGCAACTCTTAAATCCCTTAGTCGCTTCTTACGACACCCTCGGGAAAAATATGGGGTGATGCTATTCTAAGCCGGCACCAGCCGACACAACCGATACACATGGCGATAAAAGCGCTGTAAAATATAACAAAATAACCATAGAAAGTTGTAATAAAGAAACCAATATTGTTATTGTAAGAGCTAACTCCTTTTCCTTTCATTACGTACTAGATGTAGAGCAACCGAATAGATAAACATTTGACGGCCGGATGTCGCAAGTTTTTCTACCGGATGTGTCCCCGGCGGGGTCGTTGACCGCAGTAGGCTACGAAACATGCTACAAACATACAGTTGCTTAGATAAATAAAGCTCGATTCGAAATGATTTAAATTGAAATATGGTAAATTAGACTATAAATCAGGGTTCGAAAATATCCGATATTTATAATAAATATCAACATATCCGATATATATCCAATAAATCGGATATATATCCATTTTTTGATATTTATCGGATATATATCAATCAGTCTAAAATCTTTCAAAATAATGTATTGATTTTATCGTCAAACAAGATTTTTGTTAGAAAAATAATTTGGTAGGTACACTTTTTCATCATAAGTTATTTAAAAATGAAAGTGGTATAAATTTACTGTATTTTTGGTCAGTAGTACAGAAAACATATAAAACGCGTGTACAATAGTGGATACGTGCATACCTACATTTTATAATTCGACCATCGTATATGAATGAGCCCGCACGCAGCAAATGCTCTACCAAATAAACTATCCACCTCGCACACCCAATAACATACACTTCCCATCAGAAAAATCGAAACACCTCGGTTTTTCTTGTTTTTGGCCGAATTAAACACCAAAAGTGTTGTTTGCATTAAAAAAAATATACGACTGTGTAGCTGGTAGTTTTGTCTTTTCAGTGTGTATAAAAAATTCAAAATTCAAAATTGGAACCCCACCTGTTTGTTCTGTAAATGAGATGAATGACTGAGACACGTTTGCAGTTAGCGCCTTTTAACGATTCATAACATTTTCGACATTAAAATTTAGAGCTTGTCTTATCTTATGACTTTTGTTTTTTTAATTGTTTACTGTGACTTTGGATCGCCTAAAAAAAGTTAGATTTTATCTGAATCATGGGTATTTTGCCCGTAGAAGCCGCCCAAGTGGTGACATTGCCAAATTTTGGACTTGGTCATCGTTTTGTGGCTGAATGTTTGCATTTAAGCCTCACCTTTGTTCATAAAGCTTACAAACGCTATCAGAAGACTGGTCTGTTTACTCGACGTTCAGAATCTGTCGGAAATCGGGTCAGTTCTGACCGACATGATCGAATTAATGTTATGAGTTCTTTGCAAAATCGACGCCTTAGCGCTTTTCAACTGCGGCAAAAGCTATCAAATGTACTAAAGGTGCCTGAAAGTGGCTCTACAATCAGAAGAAGGTTAAAGGAACGTAGACTGGTACCGCAATAGCTAGGAAACGGGCTTAAATCAACTGAAGACAAGTAAATAGCGCGCCTTAACTTTGCATGTGAGCACCTAAACTGGTCGTATACCCAGTGGATCAAATTCCTCTTTTCTGCTGAGTGTAGAATTACGCTGAATGGTAACCACGGAAGCACTATGGTTTACAGAAGGGATTAAAAATGCTTTACACAATGCTGCATTGATAAAAAGGTCAGTTATGGTGACAGTTCGTGAACGGTTTGGGAAGGAATCAGCGCCGACGGCATGACAGATTTTGTCTTCGTGACTGCAGTGGATTTGGGCCCGTTTCCTGGCTACTGCGGTACCAGTCTACGTTAATTTAACCTTCTTCTGATTGTAGAGCCACTTTCAGCCACCTTTTGTACATTTGATAGCTTTTGCCGCAGTTGAAAAGCGCCGATTTTGCCAAGAACTCATAACATTAATTCGATTATGTCGGTCAGAACGGACCCGATTTCCGACAGATTCTGAACGTCGCGTAAACAGACTAGTCTTTTGATAGCGTTTGTAAGCTTTATTAACAGAGGTCAGGCTTAAATGCAAACATTCAGCCACAAAATTATGACCAAGTCCAAAATTTGGCATATCACCACTTGGGCGGCTTCTACGGGCAAAATACCCATGATTCAGATAAAATCTAACTTTTTTTTAGGCGATCCAAAGTCACAGTAAACAATTAAAAAACAAAAGTCTTAAGATAAGATAAGACAAGCTCTAAATTTTAATGTCGAAAATGTTATGAATCGTTAAAAGGCGCTAACTGCAAACGTGTCTCAGTCATTCATCTCATTTACAGAACAAACAGGTGGGGTTCCAATTTTGAATTTTGAATTTTTTTATACACACTGAAACGACAAAACTGCCAGCTACACAGTCATATAATTTTTTTAACGCAAACAATACTTTTTGGTGTTTAATTCGGCCAAATACAAGAAAAACCGAGGTGTTTCGATTTTTTTGATGGGAAGTGTATTACATCTGTCTAAATAAATACCAAAGAACAAAATATAGATTCCTAACTTAATATTTATAAAATTTACCTAAAGCATGAAAATAGTACAGAGAAATTTACATCGTACTAATTTTGTTTCTTTCTCGTGAATAAGGAGAGTGGTTTTTTTTAATTATCTAAAGATATACATTAGTGGCGGGCGAATACTTGTATAGTTCTTTTTTAGTCTATTTGACCATAAAATTTCACTAATCTTTAAAAAATAATGGTGATATATATCCAAAAAATAAATATCATAATATCACGCGATATTTATCAATGATATATATCACTTGATATTTATTAAGGAGTAAATATCGTGATATATATCCGATATATATCAATGATATATATCAAGTGATATATATCTTCGAACCCTGCTATAAATACCTCTAAGATAAAATATACTAACTTTTTGTTAATTTACGTTTACGGTGGTTAAGTTTCGAAGTCACAGAAAATTTACAAAATCTTGCATCTTAAAGATTTTTTCTATGGGTTGGCTGCATTATGACGGCTAAATCAAAAAGTGCATTCCCAATCTCTTTATGAGAGTTTTACTAGTGGACGATAGCGGAAACTCAGAACGGCTGGTGATAAGGAACAACTTTCCCCAAGGAACATAGGTGGATGTGAAAAAGAATTTGGACCTCCCATTCTAGCTGTAATCAGCTGATCGGCGATTGTGTATGGGAGATCCAATATTTATTTTCACATTAAGACCTATGTTCCTTGGGGAAAGTTGTTCCTTATTACTAGCATGTTCTGAGTTTTCGCTATCGGTCTCTAGTAAAATTTCTCAATATAATTATAGTACTGTAATCTGTGACTTTCCTAAAATTCAAAAACAAAAGTTGTTTAGTTTCGGACGCGTATTTAAGAGCTATCGCGCTATGTTCCTCTCAGACTGTACCGATCTGTATACGTAGTTATTTATAATTATAAATATTTTACCCTCAAACTCTATGGCCACAACATCTAGAATTGGCACACAAGTCTAGTGAGCCGTCTCCTAGCAAAACAAGACCTAATAAAACTAACTTAGATTAAATCAAATCCTTTTTTTTCTTACCTACAGAATCGAATGATTGTTTATGATGTGGATAATTTACTGCACTTTTCAAATAGTATCAATGTATCTATTATGTGTTATCTTAAGTCAATGTAATTAAGTAAGTACCCCTGAAGATGCTTTCAAGCGACATGGTTGGGTTAATAAAATAAGATTGTGAAACAGAACAGAACAAGTGTTTAAATACAAACATATTTCAATGGAGTTTCACCAAGCGGGGTCAATCGCTAGTGAAATTATATCAATTCTAAGAATCACGGTTATTTTTATCCATCAATTTTTTCCCTTAAAGTTTATCACCGAAACCACCCAAAACTCAAAGTTGTTCCATTCAAGAAACTTGCCATTGAGTAAAAAGTTCTATCCAAAAATACAAAAGTTACAGATATATTTCGAGAACGATAAAAAATGAAAAATACTGAATTTGTTGACGTCAGACGTGAACTTTATCTTGTAGATTTTTTAAGAAATCGTTACACAGATTTATAAACAGTACCGTTTATTAAAAAAAATATGAGCCAATTTTTATTTTAGTTTGTGATAGAAAAGGTTTAGAGTTGCGATGAAGTGACGTAGGGTTTAAATATTCTTTTCCAGGTAATATGACGTTTTTCTGGTGTAACCACTTGAACTACTTTTTCTCTTAGATGTAGGTAGATCAATTCATCGTGTTTTTTTGTGTGTATGAAAGCGTGACATGAACCATTGCCACACTTACCCGTAGGGGTTTTCCCCGACTGTAACGGTACCCTAAATTAGTAGCGCGAACCCGGATCTGCCTATTAGAAGACTACTGCCGTTATTTTGACCATAAATCATTGTGTTATCTATCGTGAATAAATAGACGTTTTCTTTTGACGTAAATAGAAAAAAAATGTGTTAATTTATTCGAGTTCTCTCCAGTTATGTTTTAAAAAGTTCACGTTTTGGATATGGACAAGTAAGGAGTTTAAAAATATAAATGAAAATACACCAAAAGTTACGTTACAATATCACTACCTACTCTTTCTAGCAAAATTCCCTAAATCTTATCTTTCATGCATGGATCAGGTTGCATTACATATAAATATGACATAAAAAAATATACCTATTTGTATTTGACTTCTGGGTAAATACTGTTTATAAGTAGTAAACAATAAATACTATCTAAAATTCTGCGACTGATCTCTCCGCAGGTAAATTTCGATCCTTTTTTCTGAAGTTTAATAAAATACAGAGTGATATCCAAAAAAGTTTTCAATATCCGCAAAAAAAGTACCGAAAGTAAATTATCCTTTTTTACCCAGTCACTGACCCCATATGAGAATCCCGGCCGTCATATAGTTTTTCCATTTGGATGACATATTGAACGAATCACAAGCTTATGAAAGGGTCCGACTGAATGGGATCTCCACTGATATCCACGAGCAAAAAAATTGTGATTGTGAAATTCTCTATCTCTCTCTTCGTGTGGGACACCGAGTCATCCAACGACGCGATGAGCACTGGTGGCAGTAGCAGGCCTCTGACATAGTTGCCAACTAAGTGATCATAGACAGCACCGGGACCGACGTCACAACGTGCCCTCCGAAGCATAAAACCATCTTTTTTACAGACAATCAGGTGGTTCAGCCTGCAATATCCTAACCAGACTGAAAACTTTGCTGAGTGATAATGATAAAAATAAACTCTTTGAGAGCTCCACCTTGAATCGAACCCGATATCTTTTGCATTGCAGGTAGTCGCACAATCACTGCGTCACATCGGCTGTCAATACGCTATTTACAGAAGATCATAGGTAGGTAGGTACTAGGTAGGTACTATTTAGTTTATTCATAAAATTGTAAATAGGTACATTGTTCATTTAGGTACATCAAATATTGGGCGTGGGTAGTATTTTGGTTGATATATTGAATGTATCAAAGCTAATGAAAGGCTCTATTTGAATGTGTGCTCCGCTGATAGATACCCGTGAGCAAAACGACTTGAATTTATTTGTACTCAGTTTCGGAAGATATTTTTGGTACATTTAGTACAGAAATAGGTAACAAAAAACTTTCTTCAATTTTCGCGTGTAGGTACTAAGGGCATACGTAGGGCCACCGTCTCATTTTTACTGTGATGGTTTCAATACTTTTCTTTAATCAATAAAGATTTTTGAGATAAAAGAAAATCAAATTATTCCCACAGACATAAGCAATAATGTGATTTCATTGAGCACCAATTTAAACTAGAAGCGTACAAATTGTTATTCAGAACGTTCTCGGCTGAATTCCAATATTCGTTGCTTTAATGCGAAACAAAGACTTTTCAATTATTCAGTTTTCATTGCCCATTGAAATCCTTTCGACGGACAATTTGATGGACTACCTGTTAACAAAAAGCGGGCTGAAAAATCTAGACAGCTTTTTCAGAATTCTTTTTAACGTAGCTTTTTGTGTTGCCCCGTCGTTATTATATCATTAGATTATGTTTTGGTTCATTCGATACAAAATTCGATTCGGTAGAAAAAAAATTACGTTCTTTTCTTTAGAGGTAATAATTCTCAAGCATATAGTTAACTAAATACATCATATTAGTGAAAATCGTATCAACATCAAAAATCATCACGCGTAATTTGGAATTGCATTCGATTGCTTGATCATGCATGAGACTTCAAAGTTATTCTGTTAGGTATAGCTGTCATATTTACGCAAAACAAAACTTTCGCAACTGGACTATACACGCTGAGTTCCAATCCAACAATTATAAAATATAACGGCTGAAATTTTCAGTTTCAGCATTTAGTTTGTAAATGTTTCGGATTTGTTTCACAAATTGTTTGTTTGAGTTTTACAATGAGAGGCGCTGGAAAATTCAATGATATTTTAGTTATTTTGATTATGTGTAGGTTTATTCTATTTGCCTTCATCCTATTTGCCTTTATTCTATTCTAATAGCATCACCCCATATCTTTCCCGTGGGTGTCGTAAGAGGCGACTAAGGGATTTGAGTGTAGATGTGTATTGCAATTTTAAGCGACTGGCTAGCAACCTGTCACAGCAATGGTACATACTACATAGTCTTCTCAATGACTTTCAAACTTTTGTCAGACGTGGTGTAAATGGCCGCTTTTACAGCTGTTTACGCTCTGCTTACCCCGGAATAGATATAGGCGTCATATATGTAGGTAGGAGTTTATTTGGGGTTCCTTTGTACATGCCTCATCATGATTAACAAAATGTACCTTAAGTAATAAATCTAAGATAGATGAAGCTAGGAAGCTATCTTCATATTATATCAATCTAAAGTTATCTATGACATCAATAACATGACATCACAGAAACAGTATCATGGGATTTTCCTCATAGATGACCTAGGTCAAGCTAGACATCCTAGACAGAAACTAGATCTATAAAGGGACTCAACCTGCTCACCATAAAACAAGACCAGTAGGTCAATGTAGTTTGTAACCACTTGTTTTTAATAATAAGGATTCCACCTACGTAGTGCCGTGTGATGCCGGCTTAGAATAGCATCATCCCAATTTCACCCGTGGGTATTGTAAAAAGCGACTAAGAGGGATAATCATCCAGGGAACGGGCAGCAGCGTTCCTTGTAAATGCAACATCTTGAAATGCGCTCGCCAATGCGGCTGCCAAGCGTGGTGATTATGGCAGTACCCTCCGATAGGGGTAGGCTTATGTTATGTACAGCAATGGAGTGTTTTGGCTGTTTTGATATAGTATCTACGTAGGTACTATATTAGTTTAGTTCTGGAATTTTGAAATGTCTCAATATTATGCACTCAAATGTAAAACAAACTAGATCTATCTATACCTACTCAGAAAATAACTTTTATACCAAATGCCGTCGGTATAGCGAATATCGCTACATTAGCTTGTTGTTATTCCCAAAGAGGGTTGAGGGTCAGGCCGCTGGACTTCAAATTAAGCCAAATCCTTTTGCAAAATAGTTTTGTGTTCTAACAAAGCATGTTGCGCCGTCACCAAGTATATGGGATAAAAGCGGGCAGGAAGATGATGATGATTTTTTCAGGAAGTTAATTTTGTCTTATAATTATTCGTTTGACACCCTGTATTTAATTCAATTCAACATTGAATCAGTGATCCACATCGTAATGAGATTCAGCATGTCATCCGGATGTCCTAGCTATAGCTAGTCATAGCATTAAGAAGATATTATACTTACTAGCCAATTCTGCAGCTAAGGTTATAAGATGTAGGCGAAAAAAAAATGTTATGAAAGAAGAGAAATGCAGAGAGGCTATAATTAATATGAACTGTTTAGAAGAGGAGAAGAATAAAAGACATTGTACATTTGAATGTGGTACGATACCAGATAAAGACAAAAAACATGTTAGCAGATTAAGACAAAAAAACAATTTTATATTCAAGAGGACATTTATAGAATTGCTATTCATATCGCGAGCAGAATAAAACCTAGAGTTAAGACCGGAAGTAGGAGAAAAAGTGAACGTCAACTGTAGGGCTTTTACGAAGCGCTTTTACCAAAGCCGGGCTTTTACGCGGATCCACGCTGCCGCAGTGTTCCGTTCCGTCTCACAGTCATTTCACTATAAATGTGGCTACTCATTTAGGATGAACTTAGTATTGTTTTATTCATTGTTTATTACACTTCTACTTCGTCGACAAAAATAAGGTACCTAGGTGTAATATATCTGTGGACCAGAGTCACAAAATTTTGGATAGTAGGTATTGATATAATTTTTAGAGAAACCCTAATTTCGCGACTGTTTCATCTCTTCGTACAATCGTTATTTTTATTGAGTGAGTATAGATAGTTCCATATAGGTTTTAGAGCAAAAGATTTATTCATATGTAGATGACTATAGTTATAGTACGAGCATTATACCAATTCGTAATCATTCAATTCATTCAAAAAGTGGTGATTATGATGATGCAACACTTCCGAAAAGTCCATTAATGTTTCCAAAAAATAAAAATAAGTGAATACCATATTTTGTATTGTGCGTTGCTGTATTCGGAAAAAAATTACGTAGTGCTATTAACATGCAATCAACCTTATTAGCATGTGGAGCAAAAAGAACAGAAACCTGCGAATTCCGTAACAATCTGAGCTTACGAAACAAACTTACATTTACACTTTGAAAACAAAATTGTCGCTACATTCCATACGCAAGCTTTTCTTTTCGACCGCAGATAAAATTTTGTAGAACTCTTGTAAAACCAAACGACAAAGTTACTCTTACAGGCGCAATAAAAGTTTCAACCTGCAATTACAATGTAAGCTTTCGTATTTGGAGCGCAGACGTAATGTTGTAAGATTCCAGTTTAATTGGTCCATATTAAATGGAGTACCGGTAGGCCTTCCAAGGCGATATTCACCAGACGAGTGCTTCTGTATTGAAAATAAAAACCCAGCCAAGCGCGAAACGTATTCCAGACAAATGGTTCTGTAGCAATTTGTTTATTCATAAATAAACATGTCGTGCCTATTTACACACCTAACATATTCTTTTCCTCGTAATTGTCTCGTACTGATTTACGTTTTCTCAAGCACATTTGCTCTCTCATATATTTGTGAAACTAAAAATTCTTTCGAAATGCCAATATTTCTATTTCTGTTTCTATATTTTGTAACTTTTTTATGCTCCCAGATTTAAAAATAACATAACTTATTGTGTGTGGCAAAATTTTAAAAGAATATTATACCACTTGCTGTGATATTTTATCAAGAGTTTACTGTGTTGCATTATATTAAAGAGCTTAAAGTATTTTCAACACCTTTTCCACATTTCCTTATCTTTATTTCAACAACAGAGCAATTTAGTGTGAAGAAAACCCGACCCCTAGCGTGTTCAGAGGTGTTTCTGACTGAACTTACGACACGAGTGGTTCTGATAGTGGGTTTAATATTTCACTGTGGAACCCTAGAATGAACCATATTTCGTGTGGACTTTGAACTGAATTGCGAAACTTTAGAATACTTTTGTGGGTTCCTTTCTTATCAATTCAATTATTATACGCATCTGGGGTTACAACAGTAAAAAATACAAAAAGGTAGGTGTTCCGCATCTTTGTAGATACTTATCTGTGTAATACTTACCTTTTAAAGCACTCGCGATTGGAAATACCTAAATATTATCGCGATAGACCCGGTTTAATACTTAAAATGTATAGATACTTTATCTTGAACGTTTAATAGTAATATGACATTTTGAAGTACTTCTAGGGAAAAAACAAAAGCCGAAAACTTAACGGGGTCCAATCACTGACCTCACTTAATTAGGTAGGTACCTACCTATGTATAATATCGGATATGTTTCCGTTTTAGAGTAAATGTACTACAAGATCAGAATGTTCAATGTAAATGAAATATGACAATCGAAACAGATCTTTGACATCATATTTAAAAACTTGGAAATAAAGCTCGATTAGATTTTAATTGTTGCAAAACCAGTTGGTTTATCAATAACGTCACACTTTGAGTGACGCAAATGGAACCCGTTAAGTTCGTAGGAACGTTACGTCAAAAGCTAGAATCCCGCTCGTGTAAACCCCTGGTTTTCTATACAGAGTGTATGGAACAGCTCTCCGAATACTGATAAGGTGCATTCAGCCCATGAAACTGAACAATTTTCACCTAACCGGTCGTTTGTGGTGACAGTTGTTAAGTCAGTGTTAACCATACATTAGGGGTATAGTACGCCCCACACAGGAGGAGCTAAAAACAATATGAGAAAAATGACAAACAAAGTCAACTTCCCATAAAAATATCACGATCACAATTTTAATTCGAGAAGTCCAAAAAAACTAGCGTTTCCAGGAATATTTTCGTTTAGAAAGCACCCTATCAGTATTCGGAGCGCTGTCCCTTTCTCACTGTATTTTTTTAAAAACAACTTAAAGTAAAAAATAATGAGACTCGATACCGGATGTTCGCAGGCGACGTTCCAATACTTTACGTAACTTTTAATCTGAAGTACCCAAACTGCTCCAGATCTGCCATCTTATCCGACTGCGAAAGAAAAAGTTGTAAATTAATCTGCTTACAATAAAAACTGCATTCCCTGCAGAGGAAGTGGGTACACTCATCAACAAAACTTTTATTGCGGACAAAGTTTATGAGGAAGTATCTTTTTGAAATAAATTATTTAGAACGGTTTTAAAAATCAGAGAGAGAAAAACACAGCAATATTCAGGATTTTTTACGGTGTATGGACATTATGCGTCAAGAGGTAATAAACCTTAGAATATTCCGCGATTTGACGATCAAAAGTTAGGCCAATGAAGATTGCAACCAAAAACAAAAATTGCTCTATATTTAATGATAGCAGGTTGCCAAGTAGGGAGTATATTTACAAGAAATTAAACTGTAGGAAATGTCAATCAGTTTGGAGGTCATTTTCTGAGTCGTTTATTAAGTTTTATCGGATTGTAAAATGTGACACGCAAAATTAGCGGTCTTTCTTCTGACTATCTTACAAATTCTGTAAATACCTATCTTGAAATTGTGTTCCACAATGGGGAGGAAAACTCAAGGATTATTGCAGATGACAAAATGACAACCAATAAGAAGTAACTAAATTTTGACTTTGACACATTTTCAACTAATAACAGAAAAGAGGCACACTTGAGAGTGGTGTCCTCTAAGCGCCCTTAATTCTCCAGTTTTCTATTTCACTTCTTTGTTAGATAGTCCATGTCTTCATATTGTTGCTTATTATTCTTTCGAATTAGTTTCTACCAATTGAAAAAGCTTATTAGTACTTTCTGTACTATTAGTACCAAAATAAGGTATGGTCGTTGGTCAACTATGTTTGTACAGTCCGGTAAAAAAGTGCTTACCGTGACGTGAGTGGTGATCAGTTTTGATGGAGCGCCCGAAATGTGTCAAGTGGTGATGGGGAGGGTGCAAGTTGAAATCACCAGCGATTCATCAAATTTTCATTTACGAGTTTGAGATGATATTTTAGAAAATTGTCACAGTCTATCTGATGTCTTGTCAGAAGTTCAAGTTAATAAGGCCGTCACGGCATTTTATTATTCAAAATTGTATAGTGTAATCGTGGTATCAAAATCTGCTAATGAAGGTGGAGCCCAAACTTAACACCCGTTGCCGCACTATTTTAGCGCAGCGCTTACGCATGCTTCTGTCAGTTACATACTTTCAAACGCAGAAACATGCATCAAAACAACGCGGCGCGGAAACTTGCATCATTATTACCTTTTTACTCTTCTCATAGCGTCGAAACAATAACTGGGCTTGTAATCCACTGTTTGAAAATGTCTCGTTGTGTCTCGAAAAAGTATAACAATTGCACATCTTTGACTATTTTGTACTTATTCCGTTTAAAAAATGCAATTGACCAAATATTGTCACTTGTGTTGTGTCTGCACTTATCGCTTGCACCACATCTTTAATTGAGCATCTCGCGTTACGTTTACTGTTACTAACTGTACCGCTGCTACAGTTTCGGACAGCCAGCTTTTTTTTAATTACCTTCGGCAAAGACCTGACGTGCCGGACAGCCTTGCGGTATTCTTTTTTTATTTTGTTTTCTTTTTTATTGGTAAAGGTGTTTTGTCGAGATTATAGTGTGAAGTTGAGGTGATGTGACACGTTTTTTGTGAGTTGTTTATTAGCAGTGAACACCTAGGTATTACGGATAAATATTGTTAAAATGTTGTTGGGAATAACTAAAATTTCTTGTATCAAACATCTTTGTGATACGTGTGATAAATAGATATTGTGTGAAAGGTTTTGTGCGACTTACAATTATTAGCTTTGAAAGCCCCGGCCTGATGGACCAAGGGTGGCTGGTATCTATTATGGTAGCACTGTCACATCACTAAAGTATCGATTCATGATTATGTATGTTGTGCCTCCTCACTAAATGTCATAGACTAGAGAGTCTGCGCTACTCTGTTCTCTTTGGTTTGTTGAAAATGTAAATGGCGGATGCTGTGTTGAAGATTATAAAATAAAACTAAATTTTGTTCCCGTATACAAGTATTTCTCTTCACTCTGACCCATAAACCATATCTGGTTATGGGCCCAGAGTCGCGGGTGTAGTTATCGGTCAGTTTACCAGTTCACGCAAAGGTGCAAAGTGCGTCGGCGGTAAAGCGGCGTACGGAGGCCGGTCAAAAGGCAACAACAACAAGTTGGCACGTGTTTGGCGGTGGCGAGGTTTTGGCGGAAAGTCGGCGCGGCGCGTGGCGGCCCACGACGACTTGACGAGGAGAAAGTGCTTAGGAAGCGAGACTCGTAAACAGCAAAGATGGAAGGCACACGTGAGAAGACGCTCGTGATGTTGACAGGAAAAAATTGGGCGGCATGGCGGTTCCAAATGTCAATCATATTAAAGTCGAAGAAATTATATGGAGTTGTAAGCGGCACAGAAGAATTTAATGCGGAAGCAAGCGAAAAAGAGCAAAACGTCTGGATTGACAATGATTGTAAGGCGCAGGAGGTCATAGTAACGCACATCGACGAGCAAGTATTGAGCTATTTGACATCGTGCGAAACGAGTAAGTCAATGTGGGAAAAGCTGACCACACTCTATGAGCCATCGGCGCAGGTGGGCGTACACCTTGTCCAGCAGAGGTTCTTTAACCTCTCATTTGAGGAACCCGTCATGAGGTTCATCTCTAAAATAGAAGAGATTTCAAGCCAGTTGAGGGCGTTGAACGAAGAACCCACAGAGAAAATGATTATAACCAAAATTCTCATGACTCTACCAGCAAAATATAAACACTTTGCAAGTGCGTGGGAGTCGGTGCCTGCGGCAAGTCAAAACCTGAAAGAGCTAACATCTCGTTTACTGGTGGAAGAAGAGAGAAGTCAGGAAAGAAGTTCGGGCCCGGCTGCCTCCGGAGCCTTTGTGAGTAAAAGCAATAAAAGTGTTCAGAGGTGCTATTTTTGTAACAAAACAGGCCATATTAAAAGTGAGTGTAGAAATCGACAGTGTTTTCGTTGTAATAAAGCGGGACATTTATCAAAGGACTGCAACCAGGCATCGCAAGTAAAGTGCTATTCGTGCAACAAGATTGGCCACAAGGCCAAAGACTGTTTAGCGTCAAAGGACAAAAACTATAAAAATGCGTTTATAATACAAGGAAGCATGTGTCATGATAATACTTTCATCTTGGACTCTGGTGCAAGCGAGCACATGACGTTTAATAAGAACATTCTTTCAAACTTTCAAGAAATTTCCAAAATGGTTTATATTGGAGACGGCAAACAGCTTGAAGCAAAAGGTATGGGTGACATAGAATTTCTTGCTTTTGACGGCTTCAAATATGTACCATCAGTTATGTATAATGTTCTATATGTTCCGGGCTTAAAGGTTAACTTGTTCTCTACAGTATGTGCTCATGACAATGGATATTTTTCAGTAGGTTCAGAAAATGATGTTAAATTCTTAAATGACAGTTCAGTTGTGGCCATAGCCAAGCGAGACGGAAGACAGTATGTAATGCAGTTTAAAATAGAAAGTAATTCTAATAATGATGATAGTTTGGCACTATTGAGTTTGTCTACATGGCATGAAAGATTAGCACACCAAAACTTTAAACATGTAAAAGAAATTTTAAATCAAAATGATGTAAAATATGAAGGGCAGATTGGTCAATGTACATCATGCATTCAGGGAAAACAGCATAGGTTACCTTTCTCTAACAGTGACAGCCGTGCAGGAAGTCCAGGTGAGCTGGTGCATGGAGACTTGTGCGGACCGATGGAGACAAAATCTTTAGGTGGGTCCTCTTATTTTTTATTACTCAAGGATGATTACAGCAGCTACAGGTATGTTTATTTTCTTAAAAATAAATATGAGACAAAAGAAAAGATAGTTGAGTTTCTTCAGCAGTTTGAGAATGAGTTTGAGTGTAAGGTTAAGAGGTTCAGATCGGATGGTGGAGGTGAATTCAAAAATAGGGAACTTGAGGAAATATTCAAAAGGAAGGGGATTGTACATGAGGTCACTGTAGCATACACACCAGAACAAAATGGAAGAATTGAAAGGGAAATGAGAACAATAGTTGAATCTGCGAGGACAATGATGATAAATGCAAATGTTGGAAAGGAACTGTGGGCAGAAGCAGTTTATAATGCGGTATACACAATAAATAGAACAGGATGCAGCACCCAAAAAGGGAAGACACCATATGAACTGCTCTACAAGAAAAAGTATGACATCAACTTACTGCGAACGTTTGGAACGGAAGTTTCTGTTCATATACCTAAACAGAGAAGACTGAAGTGGGATCCAAAAGGAAAAATAGGAAGGTTTGTTGGATATGGAACAAGTACTAAGGGATACAGAGTCTGGTTCGAGAAGGAAAAAGAAGTAGAAACTTACAGAGACGTAATATTCATAGAGCATGCAAGGAATGATAAAGAGGAAGTATGTGGAACAAACAAAGACAAGGTTACAGAAGTCGAGAGTGAAGTTGGAGAAAGCCAGGAGAAAGTTGTAGAAGATGAAGATAAATTAATAGAAGATGAAGAAGAGATGATAGAAGTTTGTGATGAGATGGCAGAAGAAAACCATGAAAGGACTGAGCATGAAGGGGACATGACTGAAGAGGTGGACAAGATACAAGAAAAGGACAAAGAAGTTATAGAAGAAGAAGATAGAAGAAATAGCACAACAAGGGATGATAACTTTCAAGAAGAATATCTCGAAGACGAGTGGCTAAGTGCAGATGAAGCAAGGTCGGAGGAAGAGAAATCTGAAAGGGGACTTGGAAAAAGAATTTTGATGAAACCTAAACGGATGGACAATTACGAAGTTGGATTTATAGCACAAGGAGAAGAACAACTAAGTTACAAAGAAGCTGTAGAAGGAAAAGACAAGAAGAAATGGAGGGAGGCCATAAATAAAGAGTTAGAAGCATTAGAGAAAAACGAGACATGGATTGAAACAGAACTACCTAAAGGGAAGAAAGCAATTGATAGCAAGTGGGTGTTCAAAATAAAGAGGATGAGAATACAGAAATTTTCAAAGCAAGATTGGTGGCAAGAGGTTTCAAACAAGAAGATAAATTAGATCATGCAGATATTTATGCACCTGTTGCAAAGCTACCAACTTTACGGATCTTACTTGCTATAGCCAATAAATTCGACTTAGAGCTGCATCAAATGGATGTAAAGAATGCATTCCTTAACGGTGGTATAGATGAAGAGGTATATCTAGAAAAGCCAGAAGGTATGAAGAAAGATGGAAAAGTATTGAAACTGAAGAAGTCTTTATATGGACTTAAGAAGTCACCCAGATACTGGAACGAGAGCTTTGATAAGGTAATGAGAAAGGAAGGGTTTATTCGAAGCAAGTGTGACTACTGTTTATACTACAAGCAAGGTATTAAATTCTATGTATTACTATACGTAGACGACATAATTCTAATAGCAGAAGATAAAAAGAAAATTGAAGAACTGAAGATGACACTGAAACAAAACTTTGAAATGAAAGACTTACAAGGAAAATACTTAGGAATTAACATAAAGAAGAAAGAAGGATTAATTGAAATTGATCAAGAAGAATACTTAAGAAAAATACTAAAGGAATATAAAATGGAAGATTGTAAACCAGTTAGTACACCAATGGATCCAGGACTGAAAATTGAAAAGACAGATGAAAATAATGAAGAGTTGACAAGAAGATGTAGGAGACTAATTGGAAGTCTAATGTATGCAATGTTAGGTACTCGACCTGACATTTGTTATGCGTTGAGTTATTTGAGTAGATTTCAATCTTGTGCGAATGAAGATGTATGGAAGGGTTTAAAAGAATACTGAGGTACATAAAGGGACTTTGAACATGAAATTGATTTTCAGAAAGGAAGAAGACATTCCATTGATTGGATACTGTGATGCGGATTGGGCTGGAGATGTTGCAGATAGGAGGTCTACATCGGGCTACATATTCAAGGTATTTGGTAGTTTGGTTTCTTGGTCATCAAGCAAACAACAGTGTGTGGCACAGTCATCAACCGAAGCTGAATATGTTGCTTTAGCCAAAGCAATATCTGAGGGGTGCTGGATTAGGAATCTTCTAAATGAGATTAATATCAAATGTGAGAACTTTCTGGTGTTAGAGGATAACCAATCAGCCATTCATATTGCCAAAAATCCTGAACATCACAAAAGACTTAAACATATTGATTTGAAATATCATTTTATAAGAAGTAAAGTTCAAGACAAAATTGTAAATTTGAAATATGTTGAGAGTAATAAGCAAGCTGCTGACATATGTACCAAGGCATTAACTAAATCAAGATTTGAAATGTGTAGAAGTTTGTTATTTTAATTTTGTAATGTAGAGTCAGTCGGTAAAGATGTTGTAATTCAAAATTTCTGAAATAATATTATGTAGAAGTGATCTGATGTTTATGTTGGTTAAAGTAGATCTGTTTCATGTTTGTTTTTGTCAATGTTTTATGATGTAACATTGAGGAAGGGTATTATGGTAGCAATGTCACATCACTAAAGTATCGATTCATGATTATGTATGTTGTGCCTCCTCACTAAATGTCATAGACTAGAGAGTCTGCGCTACTCTGTTCTCTTTGGTTTGTTGAAAATGTAAATGGCGGATGCTGTGTTGAAGATTATAAAATAAAACTAAATTTTGTTCCCGTATACAAGTATTTCTCTTCACTCTGACCCATAAACCATATCTGTATCGACTGGATGGTGAAATCGGGAGATCGTGCTTTATGGTGTACCCTACGTCCAGCATTAGACTGCTATAGGCTGGTGTGATATGATGATAATAATATTGATTGCATTTGATTCATGATTACATAATAGTACGTAGATAAAAGACATATTTTATTTCCTCCCTTTTAACGTCCTTCAATATTTAGTAAACGCTGTAAATATACAATAAACGTAACAATTCTCATAGCGTTTTCAACTGCTGTACTTATTACAAGTTTTCTCGTTTAAATAATATGTTTTTCAGCACTAAAAAGCATTCTGTGTTGTACGATTTATGTAGCTTTTTACATGGTGCCTACTTCAGTGGTTTTGTGTTGGTTTAGTTTTCAATTGGTTCTTTCTTTCTTCTCTAGTATTAACTATTTCTCTTTCTCCGAATTCCAGGGTCCATCAGCAACACACAGGATGTCCCAGAACTGCAAAGCGACGTTCACAGCGGCGACGGTGCGCGACGCCAACAATAATACCCTGTACCACACGGGGGGGACACCGGCCTACGGCGCGAGGTATAGCCCCAATGTCGCCGCTACGGGGAACTACCAGGTAAGGAACACCATGTTCACAGCGGCGACGGTGCGCGACGCCAACAATAACACCCTATATCACACGGGGACCCCGGCCTACGGCGCGAGTATAGCCCCCAATGTCACTGCTACGGGAACTACCAGGTAAGGAACACCATGTATACAACAATAACACCCTGTATCACTCGGGGACCCCGGCCTACGGCGCGAGGGGGTATAGCCCCCCCAATGTCACTGCTACGGGGAACTACCAGGTAAGGAACACCATGTATACAACAATAACACCCTGTACCACTCGGGGGGGACCCCGGCCTACGGCGCGAGGGGGTATAGCCCCCCCAATGTCACTGCTACGGGGAACTACCAGGTAAGGAACACCATGTATACAACAATAACACCCTGTACCACTCGGGGGGGACCCCGGCCTACGGCGCGAGGTATAGCCCCAATGTCGCCGCTACGGGGAACTACCAGGTAAGGAACACCATGTATACAACAATAACACCCTGTACCACTCGGGGGGGACCCCGGCCTACGGCGCGAGGGGGTATAGCCCCCCCAATGTCACTGCTACGGGGAACTACCAGGTAAGGAACACCATGTATACAACAATAACACCCTGTATCACTCGGGGGGGACCCCGGCCTACGGCGCGAGGGGGTATAGCCACAAAATAGAGAGTATACAGAAAGTTCACTCGGCCTATTTCGGATTTTCACGATTGGCATTTGTTACAGAGCAAGGGTTGCTGGTGTCAAAAATCTCGAAGTAAAAAATATTTAGGTAAACAGAAAAATCTGATATAGAACTTGTATAGAACGTCATATGATTCTGAGCCAATTTTAAATCCAAGAAATGTGACTTTCGTGTCAACCACCTTCTAAGATACTTTGACTTCCCCTGAGATTCCGGTTATTTCCAGTTAAAGTCAGTAGCCGTCAAAATCGTCGCTAGTACTGAGTGAGCCATCTGTAAAGGGGCCCCGCGCGCCGTTTCCCTAATTTGTGGTATAGCCCCCCCAATGTCGCTGCTACGGGGAACTACCAGGTAAATAACATATAGTATAGTAGGGGCTTGCGGGACGAGAGGTTATAACCCCCCACAATGTTACCGCTACGGTGAACTAACAGGAAAAAAACATATAGTAAAGTAGGAGCTTGCGGGGCGAGGGGGTATAACCCCCAATGTCACCGCTACAGGGAACTAAATAGCACCCTGCATAATGGGGTCGTATGGGGTGTATAATGGGGGACCGAGATGTAGCTGATGAAGCAACGACATTGGGGGATCAAGAGTGTAGCCTTCTCAATGTCGTTGCATATAAAGTACCAGATGATGTGAAATGGGACGTTATTGGGGCCGGGGCTACCAGGAACTACCAGGCACAGTAGTATGTGTTAATATTTATGGATAAACACCGCAATCTCACGTGTCATGTTACCTGTAGCCCCAGCGTCACAGGCTATCCCTGCATCAGCCAACTTGAGACCAGTTTCAGATTAGAAACATCTACTTTGGTCAAGAGAGTTTGTACTCTTTTGGTGACACTCTTCTTGTGAATTAGGGGCTCTTTTTGTGTATCTTTTGAGTACAGGGACCATCTAACTTCTTGGCCATAGCGCGGAAGGTCTGAAGGGAGGATGCGTCGTCTCGCATTCAAGGTCGTTTGTCCTAGGAGTTTGACGGATTCTGTACCTCAAGCCGAAACCGACATCACTCTTAAACATGCTAGTGTCTGAACACGTGATAGCAACTAGCCGTAGGGCGTAGTTTGTTTACACCGGGGGTGCGTTGAAGCGTGACTCCGCTCCGACGAAATCAGCTGATCAGCTGACCGGCGCCGCGTGTCGCAACTAGCGTTGTATCCGTGTCTGTCCAACGAAATATGATGAGGATTGGCTAGTTCAACTGCATTTTGAAAGACCTAGAGACAGCAACCTCCCGTCGACAAATGTCACAGCACTATTTCGTGGAAGATTTCAGTAAAAAACGTCTCGAAAAACATAGTTGAACCACTCAATCAACGATACTCACGAGTAGAAATGAGATGCCGCTATTATGACCCGCCACCATGGAAATTGCATTGGCCATCTCCACCTGGGTTTATTCCACCGCCCGGGACTCTGCCATGGGAACATCAATTAGAATAGGCCGGGATCGGAAGATGGTTGCTTTATTGAAAACATTATGGCAAAGTGGGGCTTTAGAATAGTGGCAATCAAAAATATTCGGTTTAGTTCTACTTGTGGCCTATACCGAAAACTCAGAACCGGCTGGTGACGAGGTAAGGATGTTCCTTACCTCGTCACCAGCCGGTTCTGAGTCGAAATATAAAGAAATATTGAACCTCTCATACAAAATTGTCGATCAGCTAATTTGAGTTACAATGGGAGATCAAATTTTTGTCATATTTCGACCTTGGGGAAAGTTGTTCCTTATCTATCACCAGCCCGTCCAGCGTTGTCGCTATCGGTCATTAGTAAAATTTTACCCCTACTGTGTGACGATGAATAAGACCATACAATACCGATAAATAATTATCGGTTGAACCTTTTATAAATATTTAACAAAGCTTTTTGTAAATATTTACAAAAAGCTTTGTGGATCAAAATTCGATGGCCATGGAAGCCAACTCATTCAACTGAAAGAGTGCTCCAGATTTGGTTGTGCTGTACCTACCACGGATATCAGGTGATCGATTTTTGGATATCATAGATTGTTCATCAACATTGGCCTTGATCCGTCTATTGCAGATGACTTAAACAATGTCAGGAAGGTTTGACTCTCCATAGATATTGTGTCAGGTCACGGTTATGGAAAATGCAGGGTTGCCTAAGCCCTACACCACCCTCTCGGCATTCTTGGCTGGATCCGCAGGAAGGACAAGTCGGTACGTGCGGAAACAGATCGTCTGCAGGAGTCTAGTGCACGTAAAACTTCTGTGACACACGCCTGACGGGAGACCCCGAACCGGGTTTAAGTGTGGACTTGTTCAAAACGGGCGTTACGTGTGTTTCTAGCCTAAATAGGTATATGAATCTTAAGAATCTGAGACAGTACATTTAGCAACAGAATACAAAACCAGCTTTTACCGAAGCCATGGTTGTCAAAAATCGTCGCCCTGCTCGCATTCTTGGCCAACTTGTTCCGCAGTGATTTTCCTTTTGTAAAAATCACGTCTACCGCAATCGCGTGGGTTTGCCCGCGTTTCGGAGTTATAATTGCCGAATGTAGAGCGGCGAGACGTCGCACTGTTAAAGAGAAGACTGCGATACTTATTGTTACTGATTTTACGCAGTTACTACTGTTTCTTCTTCTTCATCGAGTCAATAGTAACTATTTAAATAACTTTTGACCAGTTCTTAGCCACGGAAATACCTTGAATGCTGCTCCAAAAAGTCGATTGTATTTAAAACATTGTACCTACCTCCCTACATACGTGATATTTTGGACACATCTGTGACATTTTAGTACGATCAAAGGTTTCAAATGTTGATTGTCCTCCCTCATTCCTCCCTTTTGGAATTCCCTTCAAAAGTCGCCAAACATATTTGTACAAAATGAAAATCTTCATCTGTCTTTTCTTTCCGTTTGGTAATGGTATATCTATCCGTATACTATACAACACCATTACTAAACCCTTTAAAACCCCGCACGAAACAGCAGTAACACAGTGACACTGTGCCCTAAACCTTCCCCTTAAAGGCCTTTCTCCACCATAAATGATAATGGCCGCCGTAACTGCGCTCGTTAATTTGGTGCTTCGATCGCACGCGCGTGTGCTGACGACATGGCTACTCGGGTTATTGGGAATGAGGCCTTTTCTTTGACAGCTATTAAAAAGTAAACATTAGTATTTAGTAGTTAATAAAGTCATGTACCTACCTACTACAAAATAATAGAGTGCGAGAGTTTACAGAAGCTTCGCTCGATGATATTCAGGATTTTTGCGATTGTCCTTCGTTACACAGCCAGGGTTGCTACGGTCAGTCGGTCAATTATCTCAAAGTATAAGGATATCAAAACAGTAAAATCTGATACAAAAACATCATTTATATGATTTTGAGCCAATTTTTATCCAAGAAATATGACGTTCGTGGCAACCATCTACTGAGTTTTTTTTTTTAATGCTTAGTTACCTTGAATCTGTGATTCCAGTAAAGTCAGTAAGCGTCAAATTCTTCGCTAGTACTGAGTGAGCCATCTGTAAAGGCGCCCCACGCGCCGTTTCTCTAATTATTGTAAAAGTATCGAACTCTCTGTACACGGTCCTTCTATGTACAAAATACAACAATACAGAAAATAGTTATCAGCTAAAATCAACTACAAAGTTTCTCTACCTGAACGTTTTAAACGTGCATCAAACAAAAGATTAAACAAATCCCAGGCTTGTAAATGCTAACCCATCAAAGTTCACAGTAACATGGCGAAATGTGATGAGTTAACCTTTGCCTTTTCATCTTTGGCTCTTGGCTGATCTGACAACAGTTTGTGGGAATTTACCTACCAATAGTATCTTTTTTTCAGTTGTGTGATGTATTTATGTAGGTATTATTGAATCATCATCATCTTCCTGTCCTTAGTCTAAAATATTTGGGGTCGGTAGGCACAACATATTTTGTTCAAACACAAAATCATGTAGCAAGAAGATAATAATATTGAAATAACATGAAAAATATTTATATATGAAATGAACTGATCATTATAGTATACGTTTCAGTTGATCGAGTAATTTAATAGCAGAGCAATTTCATGCGGAATAAACTATGAAAGAAAATTATCAATAAAAGATTTCAAACAATAAACTGGAATTGAATATAATGATAAAACAAATAGAGCACACTAGCCTTCCGCCCGCAGTTTCACTCGCGGTATTTATCTGTTAGGTCTTATGAAAATTGTTTGTTTTAAATACATTGCATTTAAAATCCAAAATTTCGAAACAGATTGCATCAAAAATCACGAAATGGAAGTGGATTTCGACTACTCGACAACAGATGCTTTAGGGATTGTAAAAGCCCTTACCTATATCTTTAAAAATACGCCCTTTAAGTTAAAACGGGAACTTTCTTGTTCGAGGGGAGATAAAGGGCTATTGCACAGTATAAGTCCCTTTATCGTACTGGGAATCCTGTTTAAGTTTTATCGGCACGTACATTTTATCAACTTAGTTTTATTATATATAATGATGTAGGTACCAGATACCTATCACCAGTAAATCCACCTACCTATTGTATGAAAACCAGTATCAGTTGGTAAATGGGTATGTGGATTTGCTATCGATATTTTTATGTAATAAACAAATAGATCGTAGAGTAAAAAAGCCTAATACTTTATGTTTTAAATCTACCATTTTGAATTTTTTTCTGTCGTCTCGGTCCAACTGCGTCTGTTAGGCCGTTTAGGCTGTAGCCTGTAATAAATAATGGCCACATAAAGTACTACATACTACATACATAGGTACTCTCGAAAAACATAACCCTCCTTCTGAGGAAGTCGGTTATTAAATTGTCCGATCGAAAGCAAACTAAATTAAAATAACTACCCTCGTACTCAGTTTTGCTGGAAAAAAGCTCAATGAAAAAGCATATTGATTCCGGATTTCAGCAAATCCCTTCAGGATTATTCATGAACTGCTATAACGAGGAACGAGCTTTATGTTCATTGTTTTTAAATGGAATAAAACTAACTGACTAGAATAAAAGAGGCAAAATTAAATTCGGAATCAAAGACACTTTGAAGGATAGGTACTCTATGTCTTTTTAGGGTTTACCTTTACCGTGAGTTATATGTATGACACGGAATATAAAATTGATAACTAACTTGTCAACACCACATTTCAATATTTTCCAGCGCAGGGCTTTGTGAAAATCAAATAAAGCGTGTGATGCCGGCTTAGAATAGCATCACCCCATTACTTTCTTGTGGGTGTCGTGAGAAACGGCTAAGGGACTCGAGGGTTTCATGTGTGTTACAATTTTTGGCGACAGGCTGACAACTATAGCTAAAACTGCCCTCAACTATTTGTCCGACGTGGCGATAACGACTGTATTTTTATGGCCCTTGATGCTCTGTCTATTCCGCCAGGAATAAAAGCGTAATTTATATAAGGTACATCGGGGGTGTAAGGCCCCCAGTCTTCGAAGGCCCAAACGCAGAAAACCGTTTAAAATACGTTCGGTTGGCGCCAAACTCATAGCAAGCGTAAAATGAACCAATAGGAACGCAGGGACGCGGGAGCGGGCCGCGTGCGGCCGCTATTTTGCCAGTGACGGCTGGTTGTTCGGTGACCTCGGGCACGGCCAGTGTTTTTGCTATTTTGCGCTCCCACTAAACAGTAGTTTTCAATAGTTAATACTGCAATTTATTAGTAGATTATTGTTAAATGTGTTTATTTATTTATCATTCCATTGATATTCGTGTAGGTATGTCTGGTTTTAACGCTATTTTATTCATAAATTGTGAATACGGGTTGCAAGGCCCCGATCGATTAGGAAGGCCCCACAGGGTTGTTGATTGGGCCTTACAAGCCCTGTTGGGGCATCACTACACTGTTGCTGTCTTATAAGGCCCATAAATTTTTGGAATTTAAATTAACTTTACATCCACTTATGTTATTAATAAAAATAAGTTTTGACACCACATTTTTATTTTGGGCCTTGCAACCCGCAATCGCGGCTATCCAAACCAAATACCGGTAATAAGGCCCAATGTATGAAAATTTAAAATCAAGTAATTTTAAAAATAAATACATTTTTCTAAGCTTAACAAAAATACTTTTGGGATTAATGGCATTTTTTTTGCACTTAGCTCCTGAAATTTCGATAGCCAGGTTGTTTTTTTTCTCACTAAGAAAGTTAAGTCTTTTCGGAAAATATTGATGATTTGACAACTTTTTGCTTTTATTAAGGTTCAATTATATGTAAACATTCATATAAGTGTACCTTTTTTGTAATTAACGATTACTTTAACTCCAAACGTAATAAAATTGTCAGGGGCCTTATAACACATGCCCAGTTTAGGAAGGCCAAAAATGGATGTTTTGAAAAATGATCAAAATGTAACTTTTTGTTATCAAAATCATAAAAAAATCATATAAGTCAATTAGTAGAAAGTTTTGCTATACCTTGCAAACGTTGTTTTACCTGAGGGTGATAAAATAAAGGTTTTATTTCGGTTCGTTGTTAGGTGGGCCGTATTACAGGTCTACCTTATGTAAGTAAAGCGCATGTAAAGCTACTGAAAATGACATAACCGTAAAGTTTTTGTGAAAGTCTTTCCTAAAGAATTTGTGGATGGTTCTTTTTAAAGACTTATTTTAATACGGTTCTTTATTATATTTCAATTGTTATATAGCTACGTAAGGCATACTATTATAAAATATATTCTGCGCCTGAGGTAAGTATTAATTATACGTCACGTGTTCTATGGCACAAGAAACATTGTGAGAAGGTTTCGTAAATAACAGGGAAATTGCGCTGCCTTCCTACTGTTTGCACACGTTTAGGAAAATGAGAATCCCACGCAGTAGGTAGGTAGGTAAAGGGTGGTTGACATACCTTTTCAGGCATGGAATTTTGGATTGTTTGGGTAAGGAGCAAGCTCCATAAGTAGACGTGAGACGTAAGATGACATCTATCAGACAAGTGATTGTCAGCCGTCATCGATGCGAGGCGAGTCTGACGTGTGTAGCGCATTGGCTCTTCATGGCAACGATTTCAAGCGTCGCGATTTGGCATGTCACCCGTCTCAATTCTTACGTCTAATTTGTGGCTCATGTCCAGCTGCAGTAGACTTTTGTGGTTGTGACGGTAACTTACCTACAAAATATATTCTCGATCACTGGGTGACATTGTTAAGGTACTGTCAATACTTTTAATAAACCTTGTTAAAAAGCTCTCGAAGTACTTTTTAATTACATTTCGTTTATTTTATTATATAAAATATGTGGAGCCAGAAATTATTTCAAAACCCTGTTCAAACCTTAACAAAGTTTATATTGTCCCGGAAGCCAAAATTTCCTAACTTTCCCGCTAAACTTTTGGGAGAAAGTTATTCTTATTTTGTGGATAAAAGCGACCTTTTAAACTCTATATATTTAACAGCTCTTACAAAAGTGTACTTTTCCTCCTAAGCGCGACAGAAAAAATTGGTGCATAAGAAATAATACGACATATTACGCATGTTTACCCTATTTGCGGTGCATTTGCATTTAGATTGCACTTGAACTTCGGGAAAGTTGTTCAGTTTGACTCGTTGAACTTGGCGTTTTCGTTAGTCGTTTGGTACCACCCTGTTTTCTTCTCTACCTGCAAACGATCATATAAAGTAGCATTCATAAGTAAGTAATTCAGTAAAATATCCCATAGGACAGTGCTAGCAAAGTAGGTAATGTGTTAAAATTTAGCAGCTTTCTTAATTAGCATGGTACGATACAACATACTACGAGCAATCAAACAATATTAGGTAACCCATCGTCCTCCAGTTTACCAACGACAAAATCTCTCAACAGCAAATTTTCCTCAAAACAAAACCGAATTTCCCACCCTATCAATCAATACCGTCCATTACACACACGTTACCCGCAAAACCGCTGATGCAAGCGTTTGTCCGCAGCAAGTGACGGCGAAAGTCCTCTTCGGCAGCGTCGCGGCGATCAATGACCTCGGCTACAAGCGCGTCGAGAAGCCGGAGCGCGAGGCGCGGCGGACGCACTAGCCACATCTAGCGGCAGGTGAGCGAAACTTCTTACTTAGTAGTTCGACGGTTCGCTACGAGATGGCGCTGTAAAGTGACATCTGTGAGCAGTTTTGCGAACTATGAAAACAGCTATGGTCGCTGTGGTTGCAGAGTTTTTATTACTTTTGTAGTTTACGCGTAGATGGCGCTTTGAGAAATTAACGTGGTAGAAGTTCCGAACATAGCCACTAGATGGCGATGGTAATGTAAAGTACGCTAGTACTATTAATTATACTGTGGTAAAGTTTACGGAAGTTTCAATAACATTTTTTTCTGTTTTCAGGCACTGAAAATGTGATAAGAAAATAATGGAAGCTAAGGTGTGATCTCGGAAGACAGAGTTTTATGTCCATAAAGAGTAAATACATTATAATTATAGATAGATTTTATATTTTTAGATAGAGTTTTGAATTTAAGCAAAATTTATTTCGTTTTATATCTACTCAAACTCAACTCATACTTTATTCAAATATGCAATATGTGATTTGTTAATCCTACTGTAGAGATTTAAATAATTCTATCATTTATTTTTTCTTGCCGTACCGACATAGGTACGACTCTATTTATTTTATTACTCAAATCGACGAATAAAGTACATAATATTTTAATGTTTTTAGAATAATTTGTTACAGAAATTACAGATACTACTTTAAATACTCATTTTATAATAAGAAAGATTTATATAGTAAAGTAGAGTCCAGTATGTTTCAATGCACATCTAAGTACACTTCAAAAGATGTACCTACGTAATATTGTTAACTTTGAAACGACAAAATGTTTAATAACCCAATTACAGTACGGCCGTTAAAATAGGCCATATTTGTCAGCTGTCAAACCCTTATAAGCAAATATGTTAACAAAGAAAAAATAGATCTTGTCTTTGTCTTTGCATAAGTCTGATTTTGACAGGCCAAACTGTAATATTTTTAACTTACTTTTATCCGGAATTCGAAAGATAATGTTGAAACAATTTATATTTTGTTTTTATGAACTTACCTTGAAAAATTGTTTTTTATGTAACCAGTAATGTTTGGCCAGTGGTCGAAAATATTTTTATACCTACTTTATAGTTTTATGAGAGATATTTTTAAAAATAAATTGTTTACAAAATACGACTAACTTTTATTGTACCTACCTACTTACTGAAAACCTATACTTACACACTCAACGTTCTTAGTTCAAGCAATACTTTCATGAGAAAAATAAAAATGACAATCCCATCTGTATCAGTATGCAAAATTTTGAAAATATTAAAGAACTAGAAAATTGGTCAAACTTTAACCATTTAGCGGTTATTAAAAAAAAAAAAAAAAATTAAAAACATTTATTTACCATAAAGATTCACAAAAGTAGATATTACTTATGAACTCCGCACTAGGCTAGGCCTGTCTCGCGGCAGTCCACACGACTGTTACCATAATCAGGTTTTACAATGTTTATTCTAATAGTGACTCTAATTTATACAATTTTGAATAAAAATCTTAATCTATTATACTAAAGAAAGCAAAAGAGAATAACAATAATTCTGAAAGATGTTTTAAATTGTAATTTAATAAAACAGATAAATACTACGTAAGTTAATAAGGTACTTTAAATAGAAATAGTATGTCAATATGATACATTAAATAGAAATAGTATTATATTTGCATATATGAAATAAATATAAATACAAGTAAGTACTGAAAGGGAAGTAATTAACGACGTATTTCTAGAATAGCTTCAGTAGAATCGTAATTAAGGCTATTAAGCCATTTTGTTAGTTTATATTTTGCTTCTGTTTGTTTACAGTTTTTGATAGGGCAATGTCTATTTACTATGGAGTATACATACGGGAAGATAAAGACTCTAAAGCGTTGGGCGAATTTCGTATTAACTTTAGGTGGCTGTACATGATAGATCCTTCTCTGCGATAAAGATGCCTGTGCTTCAGAAGTAGAATTTAGTATAGTTTTATGCTGCTGTAAGCTAGCTTTGAGAATGAATAGTTGGCGTACGGAGAGAACTTGCGCCTCCTGGTATAATTCGAAAGTCGAGTATCTAAAAGGCTTTCTATAAAGGACTTTCAAAACAGATCTTTGAGCCCTTTCTAGCCTAATTATCGAAGTCTTTATTGAACTACCCCAAATTCCAATACAGTAGGTGATTAAAGATTGGCACAGAGCTGAGTAAACCAGGCGAAGAACATCTCGATCAGCACAGTCACGTAGGAGTTTCATAACTCCAATCAGTTTTCTAATACGACCGGTCAATATATGAATATGTTGTTTAAATGACAATTGTTCGTCCAACGTCACTCCTAAATATTTTAATGCATCACATCTTTCAATAGATTTGCAGTCACAGCTGTTAGAATTTTGGCCTGTGAGAGAACAATTGTGTATTTTTATGCCAGAGCTAAGATCTAGTGGCGGAGCAGATTTCTTCGTCTTATGAAAACACATAAACTTAGTTTTGCTGGTGTTTAATGTGAGAAGGTTTTTGCTTAGCCATTCAGAAACTAGAGCCATGCTCATCTCTGCACGATGAAACACTTCGTTCCATGATTTGCCATGCAAAATAATGGCCGTGTCATCGGCATAACAAACAACCTTTATTTTATCTGCGTTTTTAAATAGACTTGCAATGTTGTTAATATAGATTATGAAGAGGTTGGGCCCAATACGCTGCCCTGAGGACTCCATATTTAATGTTTGTAAAATCACTAAAAATATTATCTACTTTTACGCACTGGGTTCGGTTTTCAAGGTAGCTACGGAACCATTCCAACGGTAGTCCTCTTATTCCAATACCCTGTAATTTATTTAGAAGTATATTGGTGGAGACCGTGTCAAAGGCTTTGGCGAGGTCGAGAAAAATTCCCAGGCAAGGTTCTCCTACATCCAGAGCCCCCGACACAGTATCCATCAATAACCCAACAGCATTCTCAGTTGATTTTCCAGCCTGGAAACCAAATTGACTCGGGGAAATGATATTGTGCTTATCTAAATATTTTATCAATCTTTTATTAACAAGCTTTTCGAGAATTTTGGAGAATATACTGAGCAACGAAATTGGCCGGTAGTTTGTCGGGTTATCTTTTGCACCAGCTTTGTGAATCGGAACCACTACCGCTTTCTTCCAACAGTCTGGAAAAATACCTGTAGAAAGGCTAGTGTTTAGGATGAAGGTAAAAGGTTCAGCAATAGTTGGGAAAATTGTTTTGAGGAAAGAACTATTAATTCCGTCAATGCCTGGAGCGCTATTTTTGAATGATAGCCTCGACTTCTTCAGTATCTGTTGGAGACATATAAAAAGAGTAAGGAAACTCATCTGCGCCTTTTAATAGATCTTCATCTGTATAGCCAAAGTCTGATTTAATTTTCTCAGCTAAATTTTCGCCAACGCCCGCGAAAAAAGAATTACATTTATTTAGTGAGTCTATTGGTCTTGCGTTAGTTTTCAACAATGTAGAAGTATTTGTGTTTTTTGTATTAAGGCAACAAATTCCATTTATGGTGGTCCATAACTTTCTAGGGTGTTTTTTATTTTCTTTTAACTGGGTGTTGTCATGTTCTGTTTTAAGTTTTTTTCGAAGATCGTTGTAAAAGTTTCTATATCTTTTGTATATAAGTTTTTTCATTTCGTTCTCAGGGTCTTTCCGTGACTCTAAATGTAACCTGTCTTTGTTGATCATGCATCTAATCAAGCCTGGAGTAACCCAATCTTTTTTGTTGTTAAACTTTCTACTTTCTTTTACTTGTTTTGTGTGTTTATTTGTGGTTCTAGTTATAGATGAAACCAGATAATCTGCAGCGTCCGAGACATTATTTGTTGAATATACTGGATTCCAATCCGTGGAAGTCAAGTCTTTGAGAATTTGCGGTAAGTCTCTTACAAACCTGAATCTAGATTTAGTTAACGGTTGAGGGATGTTTGTAACAATACCAGCTAGAACGAAATCGTGATCAGTAATACTTGTTTTGCACACAATTCCAGTGGCTTCCATCCTGGCTGGAACAAGTATATGATCGAGACAGGAAGCATTTCGAGTAGATAAATTGATAACAGATTTGAATCCAAGTTCAGCCGTTGTACACAGATAGTCTGATATCCGGTTTTGATCTCTATTTTTGGTAGAGTTAATATTAATATTGAAATCTCCTGCTATGATTAGTTTTTTACTAGAAACGGAAGTTACGGTTGATTCAAGTGTTGAAAGAAATTTTTCTAACTTGTTTTCTGATGGCGAACGATATATTCCCAAAATAGCGATGGAATGTGGTAGAGTTATCAATAAGCTATTCGCATCGTCAATAGAAGGTTCAGAAACATCTACTTCCCAACTGTCTTTAACATAAATTACCACGCCCCCATTTTTATTTATATTATTTTTAGAGTAGTAAAAGTTGTAGCCATCTATGTTTTTAATTTTCGGGTTTTCAGCAAGATGACACTCGGTTAAAATTAAAGCATCTAAGGGGAATATCTAGTCTGTGGATTCCGATTAGAAAATTGTCAAAATTCTTTTGAATGCTTCTAATATTAAATGTCATTAGTTTAAAGTTGAAACTAGAGTTTAAAATATTTTTACACTGTTCAAGGGAGTCAAGTGCGTGGCACTGAGTTGACAAAGAGTTATCAATCTCGGTTTGAATATCACAAATGTTTGTAGTCATCATTTTTAACCGGTGGAGAGAGAGATATTTTTACCTGGTACACAAATTTCACAGCGGGTGTCAAGTCAGAAGCGCCCCAGTTTTTCCATGTATGATTCCATGATTGAAATCTTAGTTTCGTCATCAAAGTTTCCATAAAATATTTAGGTTGAATAGCATGTGGTATAAAAAATATTGTAAGATATACGTTAACTATAGATGGACAGTTCTCAAAAAATTGGCCGCAAGATTTCATTTTTGCGTGTTTTTAAAAAGTTCGTGATTTCGCGAAAAAAAATATCTTGCTAGCTAGACTAATGGTTCTTTATTACATATTTAGTGGAGGGAAGCAATTTTTTTCATTACTTTAGGAAATATGGGCAATTTAAATTACGAGGGAGGCAGGTGAACGACAATGTCGCCAGGTTAAGGACAATAGGTGCAGGTTAACGACATTTTAGTACAAATTTACTAAGTAACGTCAGCAGGTTAACGACTATGGGTACGGGCTGTAATTTCTCAGCAATAAAAACACAAAATACCTAATCATTTAGTAACTTAAATTCGTACAGCACACATATGAACATTTTTGCACTTCAACTAAATCAAACTTTTAATAAGTATAATAAAGTATCTCTATGAACAATTCAATGTTTTTAAGAAAATCCCTTCTAAAATTATTGTTTAATAAATTTAGGACTACTTTTATCAAATTTGTAAAATATTAAGCAATGAATCAGATCATTTATTTTATATTATTAATTACACATTTGTATGATAATTGTCGCTAACCTGCTATTTTGTCGTTCACCTGCATTTATGAGACAGGTGAACGACCGGCAGGTTAACGACTAAATAGCAGTTATTTCGTCATCACAGGAAAACCATTTTGTACAAGGATTGCTCACTTAGACACATTAAAGCAAACACTATTTTACACATTATAACTTGAAATGAGTGCAACGGGTAGCATAGTTTTTTACATAAAAGAGGCATAAAAACGACTACATACCCGTTACAAACTCCAGAATCCGATATATAGCTCGCCTTTTCTCCGGAAACTGAACAACTGACAAGGCCTTCTCTCAGCAGATGTTTGCTAGTGAATGGCTGGTTCAGGTGATGCAGAGTGAGACGGGAGAGGTGAAGTGGTACCCGCGGTACGATCGTGTTTTCACATTCGCAGATTAACGACAAATATGTTCGTACAAAACTTTAATTTTGTATTTTATGTTATGAATAATGAATATTAGGTTATTATATTGTGTGATTCTTCTCCTATGGATATACGTAAATAGAAACTATTGGTAGTATATTTTATTTTTGCGCATTAATATATTTTTTTAATGCTTAAACTTAAGCACATCGTGAAAAGACACGCAGGTTAGCGACCAAATATACGTAAAAATCAGTTTATTAGTATATAATATACCTCGAGCGATATTATATACACATGGCCTTTGTGCAAGAACTGTGTTTAAAAACGAATATGGCAAAAGTTATCAGCTGGGTGCAAAAATATAAAAAATATCTGACGTAAACTGATGCACAGGTTGTGCGGCCAATTTTTTGAGAAATGGCCAGATACATAAATAGTAAAATAGGGCTGAATATTAAAGTATAAATAATAGGGCTGAATATTAAAGTATAAATAATAAGTACAGTAGTAATATGACAATTCCAAATACTTATTGTTAATTGTAACTAAAGAGAACACAATAAAAAATAAGCTTATGATTATGAGATCACAAAGAGTATGAAATGCACAGTAGCGTGTTTTACTTAGCAACTGAGACACTGGCATCAAAGCGAATTTTTTCATCCAAATCGGAGACTGAGCGAATTTGTAACGCTGGATAAAATTTTCCATCTGCTTTTCGTACATAGATAGAGCCGTTATTGGTCCAGCAATGCTTGTATCCGGCTTCGTGAGCGCGGTGACGGGCGGCTCGAAATAACTGGCGGTTATCTTTTGTCAACCGTTCATTAATGTAAATTTTCATAGTAGAGTTGCCCACTTCAATATCCTGGTTCGTCAGATCTTTCCTGGTTTTCGAGCAGCGAAGAAAGTCATCACGTCGGGCCTTGCGCGTAAAACGTACTACCACTGGTCTTGTTCTAGGTCCATCGCGATCTGTATTTTCTTGTACGGAAGGATTTTGTTCTGTAGTTAGGGTAATCTTGGGTTTTGGGCCTACTCTCATAACCCAGTCAATATCAGATTCCTCTAAAGCTATACCGATCTTGCGGGCTGTTACCATGACGACGTGATGCAAGTTTTCGTTAGCGCATTCGATGATTCCTGCTATTTCCAGTTCATTTCGCAGTGAAGATTGTTCTCGGGAGTTCAGTTCTGTTTGGAGCTGTGCTACTTGGGATTTAAGTGGAATAATATCAGAATTATTAAGGCGGCATTCTAGAGTTTTTATTTCTGTTTGCAATTTTGAATTAGTAGATTCTAAGGCTTTGATTTTGTGCTCAATCTTTGCAAGGTTGTCCTTCAAGTCATTCTGTTCTGCCGTGATAAAGTCGGTGGTTGCAGTAAATTCACTTCTGATTGTCGCTAGTGCAGTATTTACCGCCGCATTAACTTCATCTTTTATT
Organism: Phthorimaea operculella; assembly: GCA_024500475.1. Taxonomy (NCBI): domain Eukaryota; kingdom Metazoa; phylum Arthropoda; class Insecta; order Lepidoptera; family Gelechiidae; genus Phthorimaea; species Phthorimaea operculella. The sequence continues at coordinate 706,527 of JANFCV010000121.1, forward strand.
GTAGTTTGCATCTTCGCCAAGAGCTGTATTTCAAAAGTTTGAAGTTTCGCATCGAGTATCGAACCTATTTGTTCAAGCATGCGTGGTGTAAAGCAGTCTTTGGGTAGAGGTGTAGAAACTGCAGGTGTGCTAGCATTTTGCTTTACATTTTTCTCCGTACGTTTCTGTTTGGGCGGTGTGCAGTTAACGCATAGCCATGTGTTCTTTAGCTTAATCATGTTAGCGAATTTAGCCGCATCCCATTGCAAGCATTATGAGTAACTTTTGTTTACTTAACTTTAGAATAAAAGCTAAACACAAAAACCCTAAAATGGTTTCAGTTTGACCAAACTTCTAGGTTTTTTTAATGCCCGTATCTTTCAAACTGCATGACTGCAAAATTTTATTTATTTTTCTCATAATGGTTACAATCAATCCTGTCATGTCACTCCTATTTGGCTTGACGATGAGTTCTGTTTCAGGGTGTATTATATGTAAGTAGACGTAGAATGTAGATATACTTTACTTACTTAATTAAAAAGCACGCTATATAAAAATAGGTGAATAGGTGATCCTCTTTCGTAAAGCCTATCAAGATAAGTGCCCCTATTATGCGATTAACCTGGGTCCACTCCCAATGCCAAACCCGCAACCTAGTCCTCCTACTACTCAAGCACAAAAAAGAGAGTTTACAGAAGGATCACTCGACCCTATTTAGAATTTTTGCGATTATCACCTGTTTCATAGCCAGGGTTGCTAAATTCAATACGGGGACAAATATGAGATAGACCGTCACATAATTCTGAGTCGATTTGAATGCAAGAAGTTTACGTTCGTGGCAACCATCTTCTTAGTTACTTTAAGTTCCTCTGAGATTCCAGTTCATTCCGGTTAAGAGCGCATTCAATTTTTTCTAGCAAATTTGCAAATATTGGCTTTATAAACATGCGAGTTTCTCGAAAACCGTTATGTAAAAATAATGTGTTACTTGAACATTTAATCAAGCATATCTTCATCTAAAAAATGTACAATGTAAATATTAACATTTTAGTTTTAAACCTGTTACAAACAGCGATATCTAAAGCGACATAACTAAAATTCAGGAAAAGACCTCAAATCAAGCGTGAGTTTTAGAGTTTTGGTTCACTGTAAAAAAATATCAATTATACAAAAAAATAGAGTATATATTTGAGAACAAAGTCTACAGTGAACATTTTACAATTTTATTCAGAAATATAGAATAATACCACGTTTTTATATACGATTTTTTGCAAAATAATGCGCCATTATAACGGCTTCTGTATGAAAAAATAACAGTAGTAAAGATTTAAAAAAAATATATGTCATTTAAGAAGATGTACTTAATCTAATTGCAGAAAAATATATTTATTTTTATTCATAAAATTACTGTAAAAAATATTCAAACATCCCCATGTTTTTCGCAAAATGACGCTCCGAGAGGTCTGGCAGGGAAAATTGTATGGGCTTCGTGAAAAGCGCTATAGCGGCCTTAAAGTCAGTCAGCGTCAAAATCCTCGCAAGTACTGAGTGAGCCATCTGTAAAGGCGACCCTATTTTGAGACTCAAGGTAGATTGTGTAAGTACTCGTATGTCCAGTGTCCATGTATGAGCCTACGTGATGCGATTTGATGAATTACGATTGCACGGTGCGACCCAGGCCTCATTCGGGTGCGTTACCTTAAGTACTACTTGTGCGATTTGTGTCACATAGTTTTTTTACTATCTATGTAACATAGAGCCTCTCAATTTGAGGTTTTGCCCGTACTACGGCCAGAATGGCGCGGTCTTGTAAGGAGGCGAATTCGCTTTGAGAAGCAGCGTAAAGCAAGCGTAAAGCAGACCTCAACTCTAAACGGCCCGTCCTCCCGTCGCCTTTAACAACAATTATATCAATGGCAAACTTACATACCCACATTGTGCAAAATTTTCTACAATAGGCACCTACGGGCGCATGAGCGCCGATTTGATTAGGAGTAGAAGTTGTCGCCATGGCCTAAATCGGCCGGAGAGATCACCATTGTGTAAGCAAGGTAGGTAAAGTTAATAGAACCCGAAGATCTATGAAGATGGAAGGGTCTGGAGTGGCTGCCATGTAACTAACTATTGAAAGCTCTACGTGGAATGAGACGACCTCCTAGTAGGTTAAATTCTCCTTGTATATGGGAAGCTCTTTCACAACCTACCGCCGTGTGGTAGCGGCTAAGAAATTAATCGCTTCTTACGACACCCACGGGAAAGGTATGGGGTGATGTTATTCTAAGCCGGCACCCCACGGCAAATAATAACATGAATTGAGGTTACTTCACGCCCAAGCTAGCCTCCATCACGATTGCATAGAGTCAATGCCCGAAGAATACAACAAAACAACGATAAACTCGTAATGATGACTCACACGAGACCAAATGTTATCTGATGTTGATGTACCAAATCATCTCGGGAACTAAATGACAATTCAAACCAGAAGAGGTTTTAGGGATCCGTAGAACAAAACAAACATACACTCGTAATGATGACTAACACGAGACCAAATGTTATCTGATGTTGATGTACCAAATCATCTCGGGAACTAAATGACAATTCAAACCAGAAGAGGTTTTAGGGATCCGTAGAACAAAACTACGATACACTCGTAATGATGACTAACACGAGACGAATGTTATCTGATGTTGATGTACCAAATCATCTCGGGAACTAAATGACAATTCTAACCAGAAGAGGTTTTAGGGATCCGTAGATCAAAACAACGATACACTCGTCATGATGACTAACACGAGACCAAATGTTATCTGATGTTGATGTACCAAATCATCTCGGGAACTAAATGACAATTCTAACCAGAAGAGGTTTTAGGGATCCGTAGAACACAACAAAGATACATTCGTAATGATGACTAACACGAGACCAAATGTTATCTGATGTTGATGTACCAAATCATCTCGGGAACTAAATGACAATTCTAACCAGAAGAGGTTTTAGGGATCCGTAGAACAAAACAACGATACACTCGTAATGATGACTCACACGAGACCAAATGTTATCTGATGTTGATGTACCAAATCATCTCGGTAACTAAATGACAATTCTAACCAGAAGAGGTTTTAGGGATCCGTAGAACAAAACAACGATACACTCGTAATGATGACTCACACGAGACCAAATGTTATCTGATGTTGATGTACCAAATCATCTCGGGAACTAAATGACAATTCAAACCAGAAGAGGTTTTAGGGATCCGTAGAACAAAACAAACATACACTCGTAATGATGACTAACACGAGACCAAATGTTATCTGATGTTGATGTACCAAATCATCTCGGGAACTAAATGACAATTCAAACCAGAAGAGGTTTTAGGGATCCGTAGAACAAAACTACGATACACTCGTAATGATGACTAACACGAGACGAATGTTATCTGATGTTGATGTACCAAATCATCTCGGGAACTAAATGACAATTCTAACCAGAAGAGGTTTTAGGGATCCGTAGATCAAAACAACGATACACTCGTCATGATGACTAACACGAGACCAAATGTTATCTGATGTTGATGTACCAAATCATCTCGGAACTAAATGACAATTCTAACCAGAAGAGGTTTTAGGGATCCGTAGAACACAACAAAGATACATTCGTAATGATGACTAACACGAGACCAAATGTTATCTGATGTTGATGTACCAAATCATCTCGGGAACTAAATGACAATTCTAACCAGAAGAGGTTTTAGGGATCCGTAGAACAAAACAACGATACACTCGTAATGATGACTCACACGAGACCAAATGTTATCTGATGTTGATGTACCAAATCATCTCGGTAACTAAATGACAATTCTAACCAGAAGAGGTTTTAGGGATCCGTAGAACAAAACAACGATACACTCGTAATGATGACTCACACGAGACCAAATGTTATCTGATGTTGATGTACCAAATCATCTCGGGAACTAAATGACAATTCTAACCAGAAGAGGATTTAGGGATCCGTAGAACAAAACAACGATACACTCGTAATGATGACTAACACGAGACCAAATGTTATCTGATGTTGATGTACCAAATCATCTCGGGAACTAAATGACAATTCTAACCAGAAGAGGTTTTAGGGATCCGTAGAACAAAACAACGATACACTCGTAATGATGACTAACACGAGACGAAATGTTATCTGATGTTGATGTACCAAATCATCTCGGGAACTAAATGACAATTCTAACCAGAAGAGGTTTTAGGGATCCGTAGGCATAATAATTATTACCTTTATCAAAACAAAAGGAAGTTGCATAGAAGGCAAAGGGCTGGTTCATGCAGAACACATGCCGACACGGCAGACCAATAGTCTAGGCATCAAGAGAAAAGCAATTTACACATATAACGTCTGTTTATGCTTAACCAAACATTAGATTGATTCCAAATCGCATGTGTTCGGTGGAACTCTTATGTAATGATTTTGATCACAACATTAGCATGCGGAACCATCCCTTTCATAGCAGCTCGCGCTTGACCGCTAATGTTTTTGTATGGGGCCTTTAACTTCTCTCTAGTCTAATGACTTTTAGTCATAATTTTAGCATACGGAACCATCAGATTGGTACCAACTCGCGCTTGGCCACTAATGTTTTTGTTTGGGGTCTTTAACCGTGGTCCAAATCGCTCGTGTCCGGTGGAAGACGTAGACGGTGACTCCTATCTAATGATTTTTATCATTACATTAGCATACGGAACCATCAGATTGAAACCAACTCGCGCTTGGCCGCTAATGTTTTTGTATGGGGTCTTTAACCGTCGTCCAAATCGCCCGTGTCCGGTGTAAGACGTCGACGGTGACTCCTATCTAATGATTTTTATCACAATATTAGCATACGGAACCATCAGATTGGTACCAACTCGCGCTTGGCCGCTAATGTTTTTTATGGGGTTTTTAACCGTCGTCCAAATTGCTCGTGTCCGGTGGAACTCGCATCGACGGTGGCTCCTATCTAATGATTTTAATCACAATATTAGCATACGGAACCATCAGATTGGTACCAACTCGCGCTTGGCCGCTAATGTTTTTGTATGGGGTCTTTAACCGTCGTCCAAATCGCCCGTGTCCGGTGGAAGACGTCGACGGTGACTCCTATCTAATGATTTTGATCACAACATTAGCATACGGAACCATCAGATTGGTACCAACTCGCGCTTGGCCGCTAATGTTTTTGTATGGGGTCTTTAACCGTCGTCCAAATCGCCCGTGTCCGGTGGAAGACGTCGACGGTGACTCCTATCTAATGATTTTGATCACAACATTGGCATACGGAACCATCAGATTGGTACCAACTGGCGCTTGGCCGCTGATGTTTTTGTATGGGGCTTTAACCGTCGTCCAAATCGCCCGTGTCCGGTGGAAGACGTCGACGGTGACTCCTATCTAATGATTTTGATCACAACATTGGCATACGGAACCATCAGATTGGTACCAACTCGCGCTTGGCCGCTGATGTTTTTGTATGGGGTCTTTAACCGTCGTCCAAATCGCTTGTGTCCGGTGGAAGACGTCGACGGTGACTCCTATCTAATGATTTTGATCACAACATTGGCATACGGAACCATCAGATTGGTACCAACTCGCGCTTGGCCGCTGATGTTTTTGTATGGGGTCTTTAACCGTCGTCCAAATCGCTTGTGTCCGGTGGAAGACGTCGACGGTGACTCCTATCTAATGATTTTCGCCGGCGGCGCCGCTGAGCGCTCTCACACCGAAACGAATCCTCGTATGGTAGGAAAGTAGAAGACTAACCCCTTCATTATATTTTTTTCCATAATTGCGAGTTTATCTTCCTTAAGACACATAAAAAAACTACAGAAATACAGAATGCACAGATTCCATCTTCAAATAGTGCTGTAAACTGCGGAATTTTAGGTTTGAGCGGAATATGACAGCTTGAGCATAAATTCTTTGATTAAAGGAATCTAAAAATCCCACTGAGCGATAGATCGACCCCAAAAACAAATTAGGTTCTTTATCCAGAGAGATGAGAGGTCCAAAACTTTTGGTGGTCTTCCCTATGGTACAGCGTTCCTATCAAATGAGAATAAAATAATACTGATGTGTATAAGGTGCTCACAAAAAAAAGCTCGTAAACATTAGGTACGATACGGTGTAAAAGCGTCCAAAAGCTCAATTTGCCGCAAAACAAGCAGGCGAACGCGAGATCATCGTTCGCACCGGCCGAGGTCTTATAACAGTACTTTAATCGTCAGCCTCCGACGTTATGTAACAACTAACTAGTCCTCAGGCGCCTGGCAACACGTCCAGAGCTCCGTACCAGGAGCTGTTATCGGAACAGATACGTGCCCTGTAAAAAACCTAATCGCACTGGCCGAAAACGCGGAAATTAAAAAGTGATTCGCGCCCGCGAGAGTGTTCTATTTTTAAAACTGATTTGTTTTGTGTGTGGGGCAAAAACAAAGCTTTGTTTTTTAGTTTTATTAGTTTATTGGATGCTATTTAGTTTTGTGAAATAATGATAAGGATTTTTAGTGATAGTATTGTCTTATAGTTACTTTATCAATCATGGAAGTGATAAGGTTAGTGAAGTTTCTTAGTTTGAGTCTCTTGTTGCGATATTTTTCCACACATTACGTTACTCATTCACTACTCGTAGGTCAAAGAGATTTGATAATATTTACCTTTTACGTCATAGAGCGGACTCTTTCCTTATATTTATCGTCACGGAACTCCAAAACCCGGTCACATGGCGGGTTCTATACCCAAACTCGCAAAATATACCTAGGTTCAAATGAATATTGATGTTTTTCAATTTGTCTTTTACCTCGCAGTAAAAGCAACGATATAAGTACTCGTAAAGTTAACCGAACCTATTCACAGAATTATTGTTTATCTACTTGATGAAGTTAATATGGGATGGGTTAGTCAAAGCACTTAGTTTTATTAACCTTATCGTTTAAGTAACTACCTGTAATGTTTTGCTACGGTGCGATAATATTCTAATTTTTTTTTGCACCCTAGGTTATACGTAGGTTCATAGAATTGAGATTTTTGACCACGACGCATTCTAAGTTTACAAAGATTTTTTAAACGGTCTCAGTTAAAATGTGATTTTCGTACGGATCTCTAATAAGAAAGCATTAAGCAAGCAAAATAAACATTGCATAAGGAAACCGCGTATCCTTATTGACTTAAAATCCGCACACACTGAGCTTGCGGAGGTTATGTCACTTGCGGTCTAGATTTCAAGCATTTTTCAATATTAGCTCCAAGCAAATACTGGCGAAATGTGATACCTATAACTTATGTTGGTTTACGCGATATAACTTGGCCACAAACAAATTGTGACAAACCACAATTTTCAAATGATTTTAGGAAAATAGTGTTTACTGTACTGCTGTGTGATGCCGGCTTAGAATAACATCACCCCAATTTTACTCGTGGTTGTCGTAAAAAATGTCTAAGGGATAATCATCCAGGGAATAGGGCAGCAGCTTTCCCTGTCGGAACAGATAAACAACGTCTTGCACTGCGCTCGCCAATTCTGCATGCCAAGCGTGGTGAGTATGGAAATACCCCACGATAAGGAGAGGCCTATTTTTAGCAATGGACGAACTGTTCAGATTCAGTGTTTACAATGAATTTTACGAAGATCTATTAGATTACTAGTAGCCTGTCGTAGAGGGCGAAACTCATATACCTACTTAAGGGTGAGAATCCACCAGAGCTGTGCGAGGTAGCTAAGCGGTGTATGAGGAAAAAATCCACCAATAGAATCACTTCATTTTCCTAGCCTCGCTCAATGAAGTGATTCTATTGGTGGATTTTACACTTTAGCTACCTCACCTAAATTAGCGTCAAAACACTGATGGACTGATCCTTCTTAGATTAACATTAGTAATCCATCTGGATACATTGCAAACTAAGGTAAACACAACAAAGTAAAAATAACAATGTACTGCGTCATAATGATAACTATCTCCCTTTCTTCTAAGTTCAAGGCACTCTTATACAAAGAAACATTGTACGCACCACGAACACTACATACCACTAATTACGGTGGTAAAAGTGCTGTCCCATCACTGGAAACAATGTAAGTGCAATGGTCGCTAATTTGTGCCCTAAGGTGGTATCACACAATGTCATTACACACACATAGCAACAAGTATAAGTTTACTACAAAGTGTTGAAAATGTCCCATGACGATTTCCATTTTGGTACTTATCAAAGTTATCATCAATCTCATGCAAGTCACCAGATTTTACGAGTTATTTAAACAGGGTGTTTGAGATAGCTTTCCATATACTGATAGGGTGCATTCAGAGCATGAAACTGAACAATTCTTCACAGGATTTTATTTCAAAAAACAATCTCTTATGCAACGCACCTTATCAGTATTCGGAGAGCTGTCCCTTACACCTTGTATAGAGTGCTATTCTAATATTGAAATTGCATAAAAGAACCCCCTATTACGAATGAGATTTAAACTTGGTATGAAAATGTGTTCTAGGTATATTTTAACGATAAACCTATCTGCTACCTACGCAAAAATTGTAATTACAAAATATTCGTTTCCAACAGTATTTACACAAATAATTTTCATAGAGAGCAAGAATTAGATCTTGTCATGTTTATGAACACTTTTCATGGTTCAGTAAACTAATTTAACTGATACTAATGTAAAATACTAGAAATCGTTTGCCATTAATTAAAATATAGAAAGAATAGCTAGAAAATAGATGATAGATATTATACATTTGTCTTTGATGAGCGCCCATTAAAATGCAAACAAACTTGAATAAAACATCACTTTACAAATCTTTAGAGCTCTCTGTTACGTATACGTACGTAAATTTTAATCTCGGGGTTTCCGATAGTATGCGATATGACAGCTTGCGCGAAAGTTTTTGATGTCATATTAAAATAAATTGTAATCAAAATATATAAATGAGATTGGAATCAAACTAAATTCTGTCCGCAAAGCGAATGAAATGATTGTAGCGCTTTTTATGGACATTAGTATTGGTTGGATGGAGCAATACTCAACCCCGTTGGGCAAATTCATCTAGACCTACACATTTAAAAGATCAAATTATTCTTGTTTTTCTTAGTATTTGTATGAAAAACCAGGTTGGGTCTTTGGAGCCGCAACAATATGCAGTTGTGCTAAGCTTAGGCAAGTCATTTGAAACTATTCTGCAAATATCTAGACGCACCATCGCATTTACTCTAAACAATTGAAAGTGACTTTCTACTCCAGATTACTTACCTCCGTTTATGTTATTATGTCTTATATTACTCGTCAGTTGTTATAATTTGTTGCACTTATACGTAATAATGTTAAATTGTATGCGTAGCATGTAAACAAGGAGTCAACGACATTTAAACTTAAGTTTTAAACATACTTAGGTAGTAACTTGAAAATTTATGTCTACTATTTACTTATTCAATTATTGCAAAAACGTTTGGTAATAATATTTACAAGTCAGCAAAATTATTTAGGTATTGTCTTTCATAGAGACTCACGTCAGAATCATTTTAAAGTTTAATACGATACGAGCGCTATATAGAAAGGCACCTACGTAATAAATTTCTTAAATGGTGGGTGGGGGAAACGTAATCATTTGGGAAACGACAGTTTTCCACGATTTAACATGAAATCCGATGACCACAAGATTTCCATTTTTCACGGTGTGTCGTAAATGTTTACCAAAAACGTAGAACGAAATAGAATTAGTTAATTACAATCACTTTACGGCAATAAGTTGGCAAATAACAAAACTATTTGCTTTGTTTTGTTACGGTTTCATTGCTCGTCTTGGCGAATTAGGAAACAATTGTAAAATAAACGAATTTGGTCAAGCAAGAGACAAATAAAACAGAACTGGCTTGATATTGACCCAAATTGTGATTTGTTTTGTTTATTTGTACTGAACATTGCTCTATTTGCGACTGAAGCTTAGATACGCATGAAAAGTATATGGATAGTCCAAATTGGGTTCAAACCTTCCGTCATACCATTTATCACATCACACTATAATATATGACGGTAAATTAGCACCAAGTTTTGGAGGGTAGGGCATCATCGTTCTGACCAATTTTCATTATTGGACCTACGAAAACAAGGAAAAAATTTTGACCTACCATTTCCCAAACAACATTTATGAGTTACTGACTGACTTTGCACGGGAGAAGGTTTCTATGGCATTATTTTTTCGTTTTCAAGCATTGGTTCTATAGGAAAAATTATTACAAACCACGGAATACTCAATGAAATTACAAACTTCGATAATAAATCACACGACCATATTATTATCCAATATTGTTCTTGTGCTTACTAACGTATCTGTAATGGAGTAGATGATGAGATGACAAGTCCGCAACTTCATTTCACGGTACATTTACTCTGTTAGCAGTTTCTTATGCTGATATTATAGCGATCAATTACATTTCACATTGTGTCTTCAAAAGTTTTTTTCTACAACTACAACAAAAACACTTCACCTTTTTTCAGGTACAAATATGTCTTCGTTGTCCTGTCAATACTTGCGATCGTCAAATATGGAAGTCCCGCGCCAAATACGAAACATAGCTCACATACAACTACAAAATGTCCATACACTAAAATAATCGAAGACATTTTCAAAATTAGTAATAAAACTTCCAATTCAAACCTAAAAGACGCAGAAAAGGCAACTCTGTTTCTTAAAACTATTGCAAACGTTACTACAGCCGATGACGATATTAAAACTGAAGAAGAAGAATTAGTTGATCACATTATTGCTTCTATAAATAAAATTAAAAGTAACCTTAAAAATAAAACTACCGAAGAGACTAAACTTGGAGAAGCCATTATACTTAATGTTCCTAAAAATAAAAATATTACGTACAGGAGAGAAGATGGGGACGCAGAAACAGATATGAAACATATAAGTAATAGTTTAATAAATAATGTGCACGACGAAGAAGTCAAAAACAACAAAAGCAATACGGTAGAAACTTTAGGTAGCTCCAATGATGTCAAAACCATGAATGATACAGACAAGTCCGTGTACGTTGAAGTTCTTACAATTGAACCCAACAATACATCTAGTAATCGTACTTCAAATAATATAATGGAAGTATTGAAGCATCTTATGCCTACAATGGAAAAGGGTCTTCACAATATCACTATTATTGAAAAGAATCAAGTGAAGAATCATTCTTATTCTACAGTCAAGAACATTTCCACTATAGTAGTCACTTATTGTGATAAAGAAAACTTTACAAAAGCGAATGTAAGTTTCGATTCAAAAGAAACAATTTTGAAAATACCTGCAAATGTGAGTGTCGATTATGATTTGTACATGGATGACGGATATGTTACTGACGATGAAGGCTATGATGAAGTGGATATGAATATGACAGTCGGAGAGAAGAGAGATCTCTTAGAAGCTTCAGAGTATGGGATGCAAAAGATGCATGAGCTTTACAGCGTCTTGGAACCGAAGTTGTATTCTATGGGTAAGTTAATTTGTTTTCATATAAGGTGGATCGTTTTCCATACAAAATTTAAATGGAGTTACGTCTTTAAATGAGACAAAATTATGATTAAAAAACTTGATGGGAAGTCCCGTGCTTTTATAACATTGTCGCAAAATAAAACAAATAATTTTTTAACCATCAGATTTCTCTGTAAAAACCGTGTCGCCACTTAATGAACATAGATGGAGCTACTGCTGCAATAAACACGTTTAATTTTTTTGTGGAGAAAATACTTGATATTTTTTTACGTTAAGCAGTTTTGCGACATATTTACGTGTGCCTTCCTCATCTCACATAAAGATTTTTTTATAAAATTGTTGTTTAGCTCATGTGTAACTCGGTTGAAGTTCAGATTTTAGTTTGTATGACGTAACGATCCCCCTTAAACTAGAATATTTATCAACATCTATTTCAAAAAAGTGAAGGATCTCGATTGATATCGTTAGTTTATATTCCCGATGAGTTCTTGTAGTTACGAAAAAATCAGGATTGGATAAAAATATGCTTAAGGGTCGATGGAATTCTTCATTCATAGGCAAAAGTACCAAAAGAGCGTTTGAATATCACTTCGTATAAAATTGTTTCTTTTAAATAAAATAAATAGGCCGTATCTCATCCAACTTTGATAGATCGATACTGTTTGACATTTATAAATTGGAATCTCATCACATCACATTTTAATACCAATCGTATGTCTTAGTCGCTATACATTACATTAGAAGGCCCCAATAACAACCACAACTTGTTTTAGGTAAAACACAAATCACTCTATATCGGCAAGTGTCAGGGTTGCAGAATTATATCGACATTTGCAAAACGAGTGCTTTTAATAAAATCGGCCATAACTTTAAAATAATCTACAAAGTTCATTCCAATAAGGAAATGACTCTTCAATTTATGTATCAAGACTTAAGAACATGATTTCAGTTTAAAAATTAATTTCTTTTCGCCCAAGATCTTTTTCTTCATTGCTCGTTTTCTTCAGGGCTATGGCTGGATGACACGAACCCAGCACGCTATGTAGCTGCCTTCAACGCCCCTTCCGAAGACGTCGCAAAGTTCTCTCGATACGGATATGCTTCAGTGCAGGCCGCGACAAAGCTTAAGGAATTGATTGGGTAAGTTCCATTGCTTGTTTAACTTAGAGCTTTATGTAGATGTGACAAACACGGTGAGCTATGTGTATACAGTTTTTTTACAATACCTTACCTTAAGTTGAGGGATTATGGCCAACTGGAAAGATATAGCGTAACTTTTCGACGTCTGAATCTGAAAAGCCGGAGGCACTTATAGAGTGCCAAACCTTCTGGAACTACATTTTGCAGCCTAATGTAATTCTTGATTTCTTTTATTATCACTTTCTGAGTTTTATTTTAAAGCTATTATAAATCGGATCGGATAATTGGATCCAATACCTATAAGTGTGCATCGTACTAAAATGTTATCCATTCAACTTCGCTTAAAATTATGGCTAATGAGATGATTTGAATTACAACAAAAAATTACTGACTTATACGTATGGTAAGTAATCTAAAGACCGTAATTAGACAAGGTTAATCTCGTTTAGAGATAAGAATCTTCGGGCAAGCTAAGTTTGTTGTCCTTGAAATGCACTAAAACATCTGAGTCTTGTAGTTTTGTAATGCCATTTACTGGTCTTTATTAGCGCAGTGAGAAGGTAACCATTGCCAGCACACTAACCTACCGATTTGAGGGATTAACTTTTACTGGTTTACCTTAGTATAGATATACGTACTTATACTAAACTGAATAAAAACATTTTAAGGATGTTTCAAATGTTGCCGGACTCGTCTGGAATTAATGGCAACGACTTTTGACTACATGCATCCTGTTTTGGCTAATTTACGCTAAAATTATTATGAATGCAACTTAAAAACCCTTCTCTTGCAAGGTTCGAGAATAATTTTAAGTTGCAAGCTCCACAGAGAACACGTGAGATGTGAGACGTAAGATGGCATCTGTCAAACTAGTGATCGGTGGAGCCGTGAGACGTGCGACATCGCGACGCTTGAAACCGTTTCCATATTAAATGGAAGTGATAGATACAGAAACATACGTGAGACGCGCGTCGCATCAACAACTATCGTTTGACTGAAAGATGTCATGTTGCGCGTCGCGTCGCGCGTCTATTCTGTGGAGCTTGCCCCTTAGGTGGGAAGATGTGCAAGGCAAACTTTTGTCTGACATTGAGCTAAATGCTATCAGCGGTATTTCCAGTTTAAGTTGCAGAGCACTAGTTGCAGATGATAGACAGTTTTGATTTATATACTACCAGTTTGACTAGGATTTCGTTTATGACTCTCATTATATCATGCAATATAAATGTCCTAATACAGAATCTAAGATCTTGAACATTAATCAGCAGAGATACCTACTGAAGTTTGTTCAAGGTTGAGCTGCTATTAATGAGCCTAATTTGACATTAGTTACGGATCCATTGCACCTTTCTTGCCTCATTCAGAAATGGTCTTCACACCGCTAATGATGTTTTTGTGGACTGCAATTTGAATTTAATTTTCCGGTTCGACTCTTGCCACAGACAGACTGAATGACTAGCAGATATCTAGATAGTCTATAGAGCACAATTTGCAATATTAACATTAAAAACTTTATAACTCTGCACAAACTTTCTCAAATATTTTTTTAATAATGATATAAGAATAACTGGCGGCCCGCTAGCGATTTCACCCGCTGCAACTCATTTTATCACGGGGAAAAACATTCTCGCGGCATGTGTGTGTTATACATACAAACCTTCTTCTTGAATCACTTTATTTATTACAGTAGATTTAGGAGGACTTAAACAATTCCACGACAGACAGAGAAACGCAAAAAGTGTTTTCATTTTTAGACTATGTATATTGATTAGATCTTTTACTCTCCTTATTTTTGCACGAAAAGTGATAGAATCATTTGTCTAGCCTGCGGTCAATTTACTGTCTTTTGATTTTCTTCCCTATTATTTTTCTAACTTAGACTAAGGCCTTCTTATTTTGTAACTCCTAAAACTAATCATCCCATCCGGTATGCATCAGCGTGACTCATAGTGACATCCGGTGCTAAAGGCTTAGTCCAAACCGCTTCTAACGGAAGTTTTGTAACCTATAGCGTTTAAGCTAACTTTGATAGTCTTCTTAATTGCACATGCCAAGCGCATTTAGCATCATTTAGACAATTTTCTTCAAGTAAGTATTTAGATGTGTAATCAGCAGGTTTTTGAGTCAACCGTTTCAGATATCAAACATATTACTAGCTAATTAAATATTCTTAAGTTAGTCCCATAGACCTGGTTCCACTTATACTTCTTCGAGTGGGACACCAAGTCGTCCAAAACGACCCGATGAATTCTGGTACCTACAGTTGAATAACATGTCAAAAACGATCGCGTTGATGTCTTTTGTATGAAAAATGTTTTAAAATTTTAAATTCTTTGTCATACTTTGAAAATTAAGACCTAATTCGATTACAAGATAATTATATTACAAAATGAATTTGATCAATTTGCTAATCTGACACAATTAAAAACTGCCTATTGATACATCGCAATGGTAAAGTTTCAATTGATTCGTTTCATATCAAAACGTGCCGGGTTCATAGATCGACACGGACAAACGACATTTGTATACGATAATAGCATTACATTGCTTGTATATTAAGAAAACTGTATTACACTGCTATTTTTAATGTGTGTGAGTTGAAATAAAAATTGCACCGATACCTATGACTTTTGAACTTTGAATGTGTACGTTCATACTCTCAAAAATAGCCCTACATATATACGAAAATAAGTACGTTATTAAAACCCAAACAGCTAAATACATTATTAAAATATTTGCTCCGGTTGGGAATCAAACCCGGAGGATGACACTGTGGGCTGCACCACATTGTCATCGTCTAACCAAAATACTATTAAAGACTAAAGTTTATATTCAAAGCATTTTAAAGTTTTGGTTGAAAGCAATGTACAGCGACCAGACAAAAAAATATCAATAAAATATTATCAATAGCGATAAATGAACCAAAACAATGGCCCAGTTAGGCTGAATTTTGTAACAAAATATTACGTTTTGAGTGTAACTCAATTTAGTTATTGAATCGAGCCGTCACAGCGAACGCAAGAGATAGGTAGCATGGGTCAACGCAATAGTGTTCGACTATCAGAGGTAGTATCTAGCGGTGGAAATCTGACGAATATTCTAGAAAAAGTTAGCGTCTTAGCGCGCCTGCGAATAATGTTATTCAGTCAGTCCCGGAAAATATTCTTGTCATACTGATACAATATAATATAACTACGATATATTTGAGATTCACATTATCATAATATTTAATTTTAATACAAACTTTCTTGTAAATAGGTACAGATTTTATTACATCTGTGAATGATAGTTGTCTTATCGACCTACGAGTTGTTGTAATATAGGAAATGTTAATGTAATCGTAAAAAAAAAAACAGTGATTCCTGGTTGTTAGTGGTACCTAATTGGAAACCATTTCAAAAATGTCGTAAAAGTGCTGGATATACAATAATTCTCCACACTGCATTCATACAGACATCAGTTACGACAGCTTTTATGTTGACTATGTACCTACTTAGTAAATTCAATTAATCAGTTTTAATTGAAGTGGATCTCAAACAACAAGTCGCGTAGGTTGCCTTAACTGAGCTAAACCTTGACTTGCATACAAGTAGCTATTTATTCCCCCGCATTTCAAGCTTATGTTGAGTAAGAATATGAAAAATCGTCTTGCTTTGACTGGAATCTCAATGTGAGCAACAATATGAAAGAAGAGACTCAATGTAATGTATGGAAGTTGTTAAGGAATTAGGAAACTAGGAGTAAGAGAAGCTTCTTACCGACAAAGAAAGAATAGTTTCAATGATAAATGGATGTCAAAAAATAAATCCCTGCATTGTTCAAGGGCCAAGTCTTCAAAAAGCTTTGAAAACAGGTTATGCCACAAAATAACTAATTATGAAGCTGTCTTCCTTAAAGACTCATTAATGATATAACATAGAGTGCGTTTATAGGATGGGAACACCGGCGTTCATACCTCGAAACTCGAAGTTAAGTTTATTTTCGGTTTTGTATCGGTTTGTAATGCCGATTTTTATTACAATATTTTTATAATAATAGTTTCATACAAATAAATATTACTTTGACACGCAATTTAATGTTTTTTACCTTGGAACCGAAAACAGGTAGGTATTATTTTTTATCGAATTGCTCACGTCACATATGAACATTTTCTAGAAACTACAGCTTTTTAATCAGATATGTGGAGGCTGAATACCATGAAACGCTTCCCTTGTTAGGTATACAACCTTTAGAAAACTTAGTTCAGCTGGTAGTGGCGTCGGCAGTATAGTTGCCAAAGGTTCAAATCCTGCCTGCGTTGGAAAATTTTGCAAGTTTTCCAAACATCATGTGAAGGTTCTTCAAAAATTGCTAATAGTAGAATTTGCATGTCTTATATGACGCGAACTGCCAGACCTTGCACTACAAAGACCCAGTAGACGTAACGATGGTCACAAGTTCAAACAAAGCACGTTAGATATCATCGCATTGCGAGGCGGCGCTCGTATCGCTTTCAATGTTAACTTGCATCACACTGGCAATGAATTCCGATGAAAAACTGATGTGGACTCTCTTCAAACAGCACCAATAATATAATGTCCAATATGACGCGAACTACCAGACCTTGCGCTACCTAGACCCAGTAGACGTAACAATGGTCACAAGCTCAAACAAAGCACGTGTAGATATCATCGCATTGTGAGGCGGTGCTCGTATCGCTTTCAATGTTAACTTGCATCACACTGGCAATGAATTCCGATGAAAAACTGATGTGGACTCTCTTCAAACAGCACCAATATAATATAATGTCTAATATGACGCGAACTACTAGACCTTGCGCTACCTAGACACAGTAGACGTAATGGTCACAAGCTCAAACAAAGCACGTTAGATATCATCGCATTGTGAGGCGGTGCTCGTATCGCTTTCAATGTTAACTTGCATCACACTGGCAATAAATTCCGATGAATAACTGATGTAGAGTCCATAGCAGCCTGTCGGGTCTTAGCAACAGAGTTTTTTCACTTATTGGGGTTTCGTAGTCCACTACAAACCCTTATCATTTCGCCAAGTCTGTCTGTCTGTATCCCGCCGCCCTCACAACTTCGTCATTTTTGGACCGATCGACATCAAATTTAGTGAGAAGAAAGTCGTGTTGACTCAAGTTTAGCAATACTAGAAAAAAAAAATCTCGTAATGTTTTTTCTTTTTTTTATGACTTATGCGGACTCTGTCTGATCTGATCACGGTTTCTGTTTGTTTTGTGATATAACTTATCTATTATCACAAAAAATAACATAACAGATAAGATCGAGAAAAATATGATCCGTCCTGCCAGGTGTAACTTTTATTGTGGAAATGGAATAGAATTATCTGAAGCACAAAAAAATTACCAAATACCATCGCTAGCATATTTTTAACTTTCAAAATCTCTGTTTATTTTAGTATAGACTAAGGCAAAAGTTTTCCACCAACTTAACGAGCTTCACTCTTTAAAACTCTGTACAAAATTGTTAAACCACTTATCACATCCTCATCATCATTACAGCCCATAGCAGTCCACTGCTGAACATAGGCTTCCTCCAGGATACGCCACAACTACTATTGTTAGTCTTACTTTTACAGCTTTGTTTTGTACATATGAATCATCTCATTCATGCGATCATGTCATAATGTAACGGATGAATTAGCGATGTTTATCTGTACCGGCAACTCGTCTCGATGATCTCGTGAATCTCGTCTCGTGATCTAACCGAGGTAACTGTTTCTGTAACGTTATAATCATAACTGTTGGCAGATTGTAGCTTCTATCATCACATTGTTATGGTGTTCTCAGACAATGTGCTTTAACAGTCGCGAATCGGTTTTAATATCCGTTGACATGACAGTTGTATGCCTATGTATCCGGTCGTGTGTGTTAACAGTTGTCAAATCAGTGTTAACCGCATACATTAAGTTAAAAGTTCGCCAAATCGCAACCGCATGTAACTGCAGCCGATGCGATTATATTAAACTCATCGACGTAGTATGAAAGTGTACCTATAGCACCGCATTCTTATATGGTTAACACTAATTGGACAACTGTCATGACAAAAGAACGGTTACTACGTGGGTACGATTGCCCGCACTTGACGAATTTGCATGTATAAGCGTCCCAAATCACGACGCCTCACACACGAAGGGCTGAAAACACTTTTATAAAATAACTTGATTTGAAACTGCATGTCAGTGATAATCGATAATTGTTCTACTGCCACCGACTTTGCCAACACGCAGTCTGTATGAACACAAACCGAAAAATAAAGCATTCATAATAGGTAAGTATTTAAAACAGATTAACATACAGTTGATATTATCATTCAAAACTAGTATTTGTGAAGGCTGGAACGAATGCATTATGTAAAAGCTCTCACGGTTATCATATTGTTCTCATTCATCAGGTGCTACATTTAGTTGACCTAAATATTTAATCAGATCAGATCTACTCAGCAAACTATGTAGTTCAAAACCTTCACATACTGTCAACTTGCTGTGTGTTATTGTATTATTTTATTATTGCTGTTTTTTTATTTGCCTGAGACATTAAAATGAATGGTCCTTATATGCTTTAAAATAAAATTTTGTTACTTTTGAATATGACAACAATGGTTCGGGTTCAAGTTGTGGTATTCCATATAATGTACTTGTGGTTCCTACAACCAAAAAACCGCGATACTTAAAATAATAAAATTCCGGTCTCATATCGCAAACCACATTTCGCGACATCATAACAATAAAAAACTACGATAACGTTAAAAGCGGCATCCCGTTTATGTATGGTACGGATACTTTTATCTGTGGAAAGGAAAGCCGCGAAAGCTCCAGCGCGTGCGCATACCTAGAGATCTCGACCGGTTTGAGCGGCTGTTTCGCTTGATACCCTGCCCTGGCACAGGATTTGGCATACAATTCTGGTAGATACTACTACAGCCTCAATAGCCCAAAGCTGGACATCTCTCTCTCTCTCTTTTCGCGTGTTATATTGAGTCGTCCAACGATCTGATGAATTCTGTTGTCAGAATTTTCAACCACCTACTAATAGGTAGTAGCAAGTAAACTGCAGGTGCAGGCAGTGCTGGACAAAGACCTCCTCCAAATGGGAGGCACGCTTGGCAGCTGCACAATCGATTATTGTAACATTTATATCACCTGTGTACTATTACAAAGATATTTTATTGATTGATAGTTGTTTGTCCATTCCCATTCATCCCTTCGTAATTTTTACGACACCCTCGGGTAGAAATGGGGTGATGGTATTCTAAGCCGACACCACATGACATTTCAGATTATCTTGACTCTAACACCCACTTGATAACCAGCAATGTATAACAAACCGGTTCCAATCGGCGGTGTAGTGTAATAGCCACATTAGCGAGCTATGTTGACGACGTTTTCTCACCCGCTACTGGTATATCACCACTTGTTTACTTTGGCTGCAAGAAAGCCGCTGTTGATCTTGTAAGAGTAAGCAGAATAAGAATACCTAATTAGGTACCTACTCGATTGTAACACATACATACATATCACGCCAATATCCCATGCGTGGTGGTAGCCAGAGAGTAAACGGCTGCAAAAAAACGCCCATTTCGTTTGACAAAAGTTTGAGAGTCACTCTGAAGACTGGGTATCACATCACCATAGTAAACAGGTTGCCAGCCTGTCTAATAAAATTGCAATATATGGGAGACCGGGGCAAAACCGTATATTTAACGGAAAACTTATTTAGCTCAGCCAATAATAAACATTGGGTTACCATTTGGTAACCTTTATTAAAGCATATAACCTGGTACACATTGCACTGGCCGTTAACTATTAAAATCAACAAGGAACGTATACAATCAGTCTCAAACAAAAAGTCATAAATTTGCGGTTTTACCCCGGGGTTGGACAAAACCGTATACCTCCCAATCCTTTGCTGGTAGCTGCCACCAGATTACCAGATGATCTAAATTTATTCACCCGGTCTTGCAGCATCGATTTTGGTATGACATAACTTTGTGTCGCTTTTAAATACCGGAATTCACCACCAACCACACTTTCAATAGCATTTCGCATTTTTTCTTTGTAAATGTATACAAATCAACCTGGCCGGTTTTACCCCATACGGTTTTGCCCCAGGACCCAGTACACAAACATTGAAGCTTCACTACATACACAAGTTTGATTTGCCGGCATAAACACTATGGTTATACAGTAAATATACACAGAAATACGTAACCAATTTGGTATTTGCCTACTACTCACTTATTTTATACAGTGACCGCATTTGTAAACGCAAAAATTAGATCGGAGGTAATGTCACATATACATACGAAAATAAGTTTGTACTTAAAACTGAAATATATTAATACATGATTCAAATATTTGCTCCAGTTAGGAATCGAACCCGAGGTAACAGGTAATGATGACACTGCGCCACATTTTCATCATCTACTAAAACTTTAGTCTATGTAGAAAAATACAAAAGTTTGTATTTAGATGATTATTTGAAGTATTGTTCGAAAGTAATGTACAGCGTACAAGCAAAAAAAAATGAATAAAATATTATCAATGGCGACAAATGAACCAAAACAATGGCCCAGTTAGGCCCAATTTTGTAACAAAATATTACGTTTTGAGTGTAACTCAATTTAGTTATTGAATCGAGCCGTCACAGCGAACGCAATAGGTATGGGTCAACGCAATAGCATTCGAGTATCAGAGGCAGTATCTAGAGGTGGAAATCTGAGGAATATTCTAGAAAAAATTAGCGTCATAGCCGCGTCTGCGAATAATGTTATTCAGTCAGTCCCGGAAAATATTCTTGTCATACTGATACAATATAATATAACTACGATATATTTGAGATTCACATTATCATAATTTTTCATTTTAATACAAACTTTCTTGTAAGTAGGTACAGATTTTATTACATCTGTGAAAGATAGTTGTCTTATCGACCTACGAGTTGTTGTAATATAGGAAATGTTAATGTAATCATTGAAAAAAAAACAGCGATTCCTGGTTGTTAGTGGTACCTAATTGGAAATCATTTCAGAAATGTCGGAACTGTGCTGGATATAGGTACCATAATTCTCCACACCGCATTCATAAAGACATCAGTTACGACAGCGGCATCTTTTAAGTTTACTGGGTACTTAGTAAATCCAATTAATCATTTTTAATTGAAGTGGATCTCAAGCAACAAGTCGCGTAGGTTGCCTAAACTGAGCTAAACCTTGACTTGCATACAAGAAGCTTATTTATTCCCCCGCATTTCGAGCTTATGTTGAGTAAGAATATGAAAAATCGTCTTGCTTTGACTGGAGACTCAATGTGAACCAAAATATGTATATGAAAGAACGTTCTCTTTAAACTCGAGACTTAATGTGTGGAAGTGGTTTCGGAATTAGGAAACTCGGAGTAAGAGATTCTCATTACCGACAAAGAGAGAATAGTTTCAATGATAAATGGAAGTCAAAGACACAAATAAAGTCCTGTATTGTTCAAGGGCCAAGTCTTCGAAAAACTTTAAAAACATGTTATGGTACAAAATAACTAATTACCTATGGCACTGTTCTCCTTTAAAAGTAAATAATTATGTAACATAGAGTCTGTCTAAAAGGATGGGAACACCGGCCTTTATACCTCGAAATTCAAAGCCAAGTTTATTTCGGTTTTGTATCGGTTTGTAATTCGCTATTTGACTACTCCAGCAATAAAATATTTGATACATAAATACACTGGCTTATAGATTCAAAAAGAAAATACAATACGTTTTTTGCAATAATATAAAGCATAAATATTTTAATTTTTAATAAATTTCTTTGGGTTTTTTACTCTGTTCATGTTACAAGCCGAAACGCGGGCGGCCATGTTCTAGCCTCGTGTGACGTCATATTTCAATAAACAAAACGTCAAAAAATCGTTTGTATGGTGGTTGTATGTGGTCAAGTGGTGTTGTTAGCATTCGCAGTTCTTTTTTGTGTTTTTGTACAGTTATAAGACGATTATTAATATAAATCTGCCTTGAGTTTGTCTGTAAAGAGAAGACAGGCGAGATGGAACCTGGTTTCATGAAAGCTGACAGCGCAAATTTGCCCAAAATAGACTCTTATATGGTTGCAAATTTCTTTGCCTGCAATCCCGACTTTTGCTCGGCCGAGTTTCGGAATGTAAAAACTTCTGTGTAAGTATTGCAATGCTATTTATTTTCAAGAGTTGATGTTTAGGTACAGTCGTTTTTCATGAAACAATTTCAAATTCATACAATGGTACTTATTATTTCAGATCTTCGAGGGAGTCGTATGGTGACGACGCTATAGGTTATGTCCAGCTGAAGAGGGAGGCAAATTTGTGTGTTGTGAAATGCAAAATCTCTCCTGAACATAAAGTGCTTGACAAGCCATATTCGGTGTCCTTGGTCGTCGACGAAAAAGACGGGATAGTAGAAAGTGTCCAGTGTGGCGACTGCCCTGCCTCCAATGGAGGATGTAAACATTCAGTGGCTTTTGATGTGGACTCACAGAAGAAGTGAGAGCCAGCATGCACTTCTACTGAATGTTATTGGAAAAAGTCGACACTGGCTAAAGTGGGTGGAACACTAAAATATATGAAAATAAAAGATATTGGCAACACAAAAGGCTCAACAAGTGCAATACCACGGGATGAGAGAGTATTGCAAGACTTTTTAATAGAGAGCAAGCGGAGAAAAGTGCAGAATTGCCAAATTTTAAAACATCTTCTAGAACCTGATAATGATGTGCTTCAGTTAATGTCATTGCATTACTTAAGTTGCAGATATAACTTGGAAAATGACTGCGACAAATTTTTAAATGAAATTTGTCCAATCTTCACAATACAGAACATAGAAGAAGTAGAAAAACTCACCTGTGGACAGCATAAGAGCCCAGCATGGTATGAACTTCGATATGGCAGAATTACAGCATCAAAAGCATATGATGTTACTCGTTGTAAAACTTCTGATGGCACATTAATTGCTACAATAATGGGTGCGAAAGTGCCTGATACTCTCCCAATGAAAAGAGGCAGAGAATTGGAAGACCTCGTTAAGAAAGAGTTAAAAAAAACAATCGGCAAAATTTTTCCATGTGGCCTTTTCATATGTGAAAAACATCCAATGATTGCAGCATCACCTGATGGGATTTTAAATGGTGAGACAGTCATTGAAATAAAATGCCCAGTAAGCGAAAAGTCAACCAAAAAATATGTTTCAGATGGAATAGTCTCACCAAAATACTTTGCACAAGTGCAATTGCAGATGCATTTAACCAAATTAAAAAAAGGTTTATTCTGTGTTGCATCATGGGACTTTGAAAAAACTAAGAAGGTGAATATTGTGCCCGTGGAATATGATGCTGAATATGTCAAAGAGTTACTTTGTAAATTAGTATCATTTTGGAAATTAAATGTTTATTCATTACTTTACAATAGTACTAAATAAAACAACTTTAATTGAGCAACTTATATATTTTTAATTATACTATCCTGTAGGTTAATCAGTGCACATGCAATAACAACACAATCATCCAAATATTTTAACAATTTCTTATTTACTACAGAGTGAGGTTTTAACATTGAAAACTCTCGCAAACGTCTGATTACTCTCTCAATATGAATCCTCAGACTGGCTATTTGCTTTGTTCTAATTACATCCTGTTTTGACATTTTAGAGTTTTGTGTAACAGTTGGAGGTCTTTCTAAATTTATACCTTTGTTCAGTAGAGCTTCTTCTATGTGTTTAAATCCTCTATCTGCAAGTATAGACACACCTGGTTCTAAGTAATCCAAAAGGCTGCAAATCTGTACTACCAAGACATCTGTGATTCTACCACTGTAGCCAGGTGAAATATAATTGATAACACCATCAGGGTGCTACTGATTAAATATTTGGCAGTATTCGCTTTTTATATTGTGACCATGTCAATGTCTGCTCTACAGATTTTGATGATTTTGTATTTCTATTTCAAGACAGTCTATGATACAATAAATGTGATGGTACTTATGTCTAAATGCTATAGGTAAGTTCCTTTTACTGATTTTTAGTTGACTGTATAATTAATGGATGCAATACACTTGCAATAAGAGGTACAGCAGTCATAAAAATTTTACTAGCATAAGACAGTGACATTCCAAATTGATCTCCAAGCTCAGAGAATGGTGTATTTAGTCTTATTTTTTCAAACACAATAGAATGTTTTCAACAGAAAGGTTTGTATATGTTTTAATAATGTCAATTATATGATAACAATCCTTTGAAATACCTATATAATATCTTGGATTGTTTTTATTAACTGTACAGTATTTTCAATTGATATTCGGTTTAAATGTTCTGTTTCAACTTTCCTTTTATTTCATATAATTCTGATTGATCACTGCTGGTTGACGCCATTGTGACTAAGGACTGAACTGATGGAGAAGTGCCAGAAGTTAACTCTTCTAGATATTCACTTGATAGTATTTTTGCTGTTGCTTGCATTCTTTGTTAATTCAACTGCACACTTTATTTTAACAGGTGATGTTGCAGTAGTCCTGAAATCAGTCTTGAAAGTAGAAGTACTTTTATCTTTAGCTAAAGCTTGCTTGCAAGTTTGCACATATTTGCTTCTGAACTTTGTAGTGGAACAAACTTGTATATTTTTATTGCTTGTTTCAGGGCATACTTGTGTTGCCTGATCTTGAAAACTAAAGTCATGCATCTCAGCAGTAGACAGAAAATCTGAAAAAAAAAACTATATTTAGTTTTTATGACTTATGAGATGAGTTATGATATGACCTACCCATACATGGGGTCGTCCGCAGATTGGCCCATTCGCAACTTGTTCAATCAGGTGTGTCCACTCCACACTGTGCGAGGCTGCTCGGGTGAGCCTCGTAATTTTTTGGTTGTTTGCCGCGCGAGGCAATGAGCTGCCGAGCAGCCTCGCTCAGTGTGGTCGCGCCTATTAACACAGAACGTGAACTAGCCCATGAAATTGAACAACTTTCTCCAAGAAACAGATTGAAATATAAAATACATATAAATATAAAAAATAATAGGAGTATCAAGAAATCACATGCTAGTACGGGTTCTTAGCTTGGAGCTTGTCTAATGGTATGGTCCCATCTGGATAAAAGCATGAAACTTGGCATACACATAGCCTTGACAAGTCTGTCCCCCATGAAAATATTAATTATACATGACAAGGCTACAAGTATGCCAAGTTTTATGCTTTTATCCAGATGGGACAGTGCTTGGAGCTAAGAACCTGTACTATGTGTAAAAACAGTTTTAGTATTTACTATCAAAATGTTTTTAATGTAACCCTGATCATGATTATCTCATGTGTGGAACAAAAAAGAATTATACAATTAAAAAAAGGATGGTATTTAACTGTACCTCAATTTATTCTCGTTTTTTTCATCAATTTTTCTCATTGTTCCATCAAAAATACTGATTGTGCACAAAGCATGCTCACATAAATATTTCTTAGTAAGCTCCTATTTAATGACTGTTGCAAGTATGTAAAACTAATATAATAACGCACATAATTTATTACATGAGTGTTTGTTAGTTAAGTTTAAATTCAAACACTGTACAGCAAAGTATATTTCAATCAGACACCAATTAAATCACAATGTAGTTTTATTTATTACAAATGATTACCTTATCAAGTGAAATGCTATACTAAAAGCTATTTTGTACTAATCAGCATTAAACAAAAATAAAACAAAATTAAAAAAAAATGTATAATTAGTTAATTTTTTTAGGGTTTCGTAGTGTACTAGAAACCCTTATCATTTCGTCAAGTCTGTCTGTATGTCAATCTGTATGCCGCGCCCACTAAATATATTTTTTTTACTTGCAACAAAATTAACTTTGCAACGCTAAAAACCTGATAATTTTTAAACGTTGACTACGAAATCTCATTTGTGGGCGTGTCTGACACGCTCTTGGTTCTTTATTTTTATTGCACTAATAAGTCTCGAAGGAGCGGCAAGAGAGCGCCGCAAGCGGGCGAATTGTTTTTATTAGTAATTTTAA
Source organism: Phthorimaea operculella (assembly GCA_024500475.1). NCBI lineage: Eukaryota > Metazoa > Arthropoda > Insecta > Lepidoptera > Gelechiidae > Phthorimaea > Phthorimaea operculella. The sequence goes on from JANFCV010000121.1 coordinate 733,203, forward strand.
TGTTTTTTTCAGAATGAATGTAGTACGAAAGACATTATTAGTTCTTCAATAATAATTATTTGAGTAACATAAACATTGTACAAAACTGTTTAAAACACGGGTACGATTTTAAGATTCGTTTTAGAAATTTTGTGTATCAATTTGGAAAAAAAAGTAAAACATTAGTATTTTTTGGGCAAGAGTAATATAGGTAGCTACTGTAATAATAGAATATTTGCTGCGCGGGAGAATTAAAATGTGTTACATATTGGTAAACTTTTTTAATATGTATGTGCAACAAAATTTTGATAATGGATTAGTTTAATCGTATCAAAATTATTTTCAGGGTTATAGAATAATATTTTAGAGGGAAGTACATATGTGTACAATAAGATCTTTGATGGAAGGTTTAAAATTATCCTTAAAAAAATGCACCCACTAAATGCACTTTTGTCAAAATAAGTGTGAGTTAAGAATATTCTTCATCCATGTAATGATTTTCTAAGCAACATTCTTACATTAAACATTTGTTAAATATGAGTAATTGTTCTGTTTTTCACTAATATTACATATTAAGTACACAATAATAAGGATGGAAATACCCACACATCAAGTATGTAAAACTAATAAGGCACATAATTTATTACATGAGTGTTTCTTAATTAATGTCTTCATAACTCTATTAAGCAAGAACAGATGAAATTATGAAAATTAATTTTGTTGTAATCCATTCAACTGATCCGTTTACTCACCACTATTGTTGGTCATGCCTGATGTTGCTGGTGTCATGTCTATATCTGCTGGTAGTGTAATGTCCTCAGCAAATATTTCTTGTAGTATATCCTTGCGCTGTCTTTTACTTACAGCTGATCGAGGCTGTGGTGGTGCGGTACGTTTCATTCTGTCTGGCTGACATTGGAATTTCGATGGCAAACAGTCAGACTTCATTTTTATTTTGCCAACAGAACCCATCACACTGTATTGAGTAACACAAAATGTATTTATTAATTACCTGTAAAGTATACCTATCTACCCATGATATTAAAAATATTAGTACAAACTTTTATAATCATTACTACATAGTACCAACAAATTACTCCTCATGTCTTGCTTGTCTGTCTATGTTTGCTCAGTTAGATCTTTAAGACCACACATCAGACTTTGATGTGTTTTTTAAACAGATAAATGGATGCAGGAGGATGATGTTTGACAGCACATATAATAAACACCAGGAATGACTTATTCCCACCGGAATACGGTTAGCAGCGAGTGAAACCACTGGGCTGGGCTGGGTCTGTTAATTTAAGTATAATCTGTTTCAAGTACAAACACCTAGGTACCTAAACTAGTAGGTTTCCTTCGGTAAAACATAGCAGTTCTTGCAAGACTGGAGGCTAAATTGATTGCTTTATATTGTACTCACATCAAAGTGGTCTTCACAAAAGAAAACTGCAGATTTGTCAGACGTAAAATTCGTGTCTCGGCGTGCTAATCGTAACCACTGCTTACGACGTTTGGGACATTTAGGAACGTGTATAAACAATTTCTCAGGATACAGTATTGTAGTACTGTTACACAAAGGTACGGCGCAAGTTTTGTAGCTTGTCATTTTGTTAGAACTTGATATTTTTACAGAAGAAACGGTAAAATTATTGTGGTCGACGACGAGACGTTGCGCCCGGCCGGTTGACAGATTCGTTCGCGCCACTACTCGCGAGACGGCTTCAGTCGGATCAGTTTATTTCATAATTTCACTTCAATTTTATGTATTTTCCTAACAATGTGAGTGTTTTTTAATAAAAGTGAAACCATTTTATTGATCGTGCGCATGGAATATCCTATTTATCTATAAAATAAATACTTTAGCTACTAGTTAACAGGAAATTCATAGTAGCCTTACCAAAGCCTTACTTTGTTTATTGAAATATGACGTCACAGCCAATAATGACAAATGAGGTGTCGTTTTTCGCGCCAATTTCAAATTATGTAAATTACTGCAAAAAATATTATTAATTCCTTAAATAAATATATATTTTTTTATAAAATATTATTTTTAAAGGTATAAAATAAACCTTTATATAATTTAAATCATTATTCCGAAAGTTGGAAAATAGCGAATTCCGATTTTTTTGCAATATTTTTATAATAATAGTTTTATACAAATAAATATTACTTTGACACGCAAGTTAATGTTTTTTACTTTGGAACCGAAAACAGGTAGGTATTATTTTTTACCAAATTGCTTACGTCACATATGAACATTTTCTAGAAACTACAACTTTTTAATCAGATATGTGGAGTGGAGGCTGAATACCAAATTTTTAAACGCTTCCCGTGTTTTGTATACAACTTTTTGAAAACTTAGTCCAGTTGGTAGTGGCGTCGGCAGTACAGATGCTGAAGGTCGCAGGTTCAAATCCTACCTGCTATAGAAAATTTTACAAGTTTTCCAAAAAATATGCGGAGGCTCTTCAAACATTACAAATGATATAATTTGCTTGTCCAAAATGACGCGAACTACCAGACCTTGCGCTACCTAGACACAGTAGACGTCACAATGGTCACAAGCTCAAACAAAGCACGTGTAGATATCATCGCATTGCGAGGCGGTGCTCGTATCGCTTTCAATGTTAACTTGCATCACACTGGCAATGAATTCCGATGAAAAACTGATGTGGACTCTCTTCAAACAGCACCAATAATATAATGTCCAATATGACGCGAACTACCAGATCTTGCACTACCTAGACCCAGTAGATGTACCTAACAATGGTCACAAGCTCAAACAAAGCACGTGTAGATATCATCGCATTGTGAGGCGGTGCTCGTATCGCTTTCAATGTTAACTTGCATCACACTGGCAATAAGTTCTGATGAAAAACTGATGTGGACTCTCTTCAAACAGCACCAATAATGTAGTGTCCAATATGACGCGAACTACCAGACCTTGCGCTACCTAAACACAGTAGGACATAACAATGGTCACAAGCTCAAACAAAGCACGTTAGATATCATCGCATTGTGAGGCGGTGCTCGTATCGCTTTCAATGTTAACTTGCATCACACTGGCAATGAATTCCGATCAATGACTGATGTCACAAAATTGTGAGTATACAGAAGGTTCACTCAACCTTATTTAGGATTTTCGCGACTGTCAATTGTTACATAGCCAGGATTGCTACTGTAAAAATCTCAAAGTAGAAGAATATCAAAACAGCAAAATCTGATACATATGATTTTACGCCAATTCCAAATCCAGAAATATGACGCTGTGGCAACCATCTTCTTAGTTACCTACCTTGAGTTATTTTGAGATTCCAGTTAAAACTAGTAATAAATTCTTAAACCTCTTATAACATCATCATTACATCAACTCCTTGCAATCCACAGCTGGACATAAGCCCCCTGGGTGCGCCACATCTACCTATCATTATTGTCAATCTCACTTGTACAGTTTTGTTTTGTACGTATGAATCATCTCATTCATAAGATCCATCATAATGTAACGGATGAATTAGCGATGTGTATCTGTACCGGCAACTCGTCTCGACGATCTCGTGAATCTCGTCTCGTGATCTAACTGAGGTAACGGTTTCTATAACGTTATAATCATAACTGTTGGCAGATTGTAGCTTTGTATCATCACATTGTTATGGTGTTCTCAGACAATGTATTATAAACAGTCGCGAATTGGTTCTAATATTCGTTGACATGTATGCCTATGTATCCGGTCGTGTGTGTTAACAGTTGTCAAATCAGTGTTAACCGCATACATTAACACACAACAACTGCGGCCGATGCGACTATAGTATATTCATCGACGTAGTATGAAAGTGTAACTATAGCGCCGCATTCTTAAATGGTTAACACATTGGACAACCTGTCATGACAAAAGAACGGTTATTACGTAGCTGCAATTGCCCACACCTGACGAATTTTCACCTTTAGGCGTCACAAATTAGACGCCTCACACACGTAGGGCTAAATGACTTTGCAACTGCATGTTTGGGATAATCGACGATTGTTTTTCTGCCACCGACTTTTGATAACACGCGGTCTGGGACCACCTTAAGAACCAATGTCTTTGTATGGACAAAAACACAAAATTTAAGCGTTTACAATAGTAAAATGTTTAAAACAGATTAACATACAGCAGATATTATCATTCAAAACTAGTATTTGTGAAGGCTGGAACGAATACATTATGTAAAAAAATCACACGGTTATCATTGTTCTTATTCATCAGGAACTACATTTAGTTGACCTAAATATTTAGTCAGATCTACTCAGCAAACTATGTAGTTCAAAACCTTCACATAATGTAAACTTGCTTATATTGTATTATATTATTATTGTTGTTATTTTATTTGCCTGAGACATATAAATAAATGCTGCTTTTGTAACCTGTAAAATATTTATCTAGGTACTACACACTTTTTGACAACGTGTGATCCTTTTACGTCCCTGGCCGTACTGAGAAAATTTTGTATGTTTTGAATATGACAACAATGATTCGGGTAAAAGTTGTGGTATTCCATATTCTCGTGGGCACAACCGAAAAACGGCAACACTGGAGGTAATAAAATTCCGGTCTCATATCGCAAACCACATTTCGCGACATCATAACAATAAAAAACTACGATAACGCTAAAAGCGGCATCCCGTTTATGTATCTGTGGTGTGGAAAGCCGAGAAAGCTCCGGCGCGCGCGCATGGAGATCTCGACCGGTTCGAGTTGCTGTTTCGCTTGCCCTTCCTTGGCACAGGTTTTGGCATACATTGCTGGTCTTCTTCTTTCTTCGTGTAGGACATTAAGTCGACGATAATCCATGGTGTCAGAGTTTTTCGACCGCCTACTACAAGTAGCATGCCTCTGCTATGGTTGTGGAACCGCCGCCGTCTAAGTAATCATAGACAGCAACCGGTACCGAAGACTTAGCGTGCCCTCCGAAGCGTGCAAACATCTTTATTTTCGGATAATCAGGTGGTTCAGCCTGCAATGTCCTAACCAGACCGGGAACAAATTAACAAAGTGATAAATTTCAACTTTGTGAGAATCGAACCCGTAACCTTTGCGTCGCAACGGCAGTCGCTCTACCACTGCGCCACATTTTTGGTTATCTTGAGTTTATAGGAATGGCGCCCGTACGATAACCAGCAATGTACACTAACTGGATTCGAGTCGCCAGGGTAGTGTAATAGTGATTTAAGCAAGCTATGTTGACGGCGTTTTCTCACCCGCTACTGGTATACTACCGCTTGTGTGCTTTGGCTGCAAGAAAGCCTCTGTTAATCTTGTAAGAGTATAAATAATTACAGTACCTACTTACTTAGGTACACGTTTGTAACACATACATAGTAGGTCACGCCAATATCTCATGCGAGGAAGGCAGAGCGTAAGATACGGCTATTTACACCATATCAGACAAAAGTTTGAGAGTCACTCCTAAGACTGTGTTGTATATCACCATAGTAACAGGTTGCCGGCCTGTCGACTAAAATTGTAATAATACACATCAGCTCTCAAATCCCTTAGTCGTTTCTTACGACACCCATGGGAAAGATATGATATAAGCCGGTGCCATACCACACTGAATTCCGCCACCAGTTTCTCTTACCACACTGGATTCCTTTTACGTCCATAGAAACTCTGGAAGCTGTTGCTTTATGGAAAGGAAATGTAACTAGAGTTGCACTCTTTAGGAAGTTGTTAGTAGGTACTAATAGAGCAATAGAATTTCTTTAACGGTAGAACAGAGTAGTTTTAAAGACAAATCTACAATAATATTACAAACAGGAAAGATTAGTTTGTTTGTTTGTTTGTATTTTATTGATAAACTACCAAACTACTGGACCGATTTCAAAAAATCTTTCAGCGCAAAAAGCTGCAATTTCCCCGTTTCCTTTTAACCACCACGGAAAAACGTCTCATTGCCACAGGAAAACATCTTATTCCCATAGGAAACTATTATCAGTGGGAACGACTTTGACTACGGGCAAGCATCCGATTCCTACAGGGTACCTTAGTAGCAGCGGGTGAAACCGCTGGGCAGCGCACTAATTTCCAATGTAATCAAACGAATCAAACATATTTGTCAAATCATTACTAGTATAATATGTTCTAGTCCTACTTCCTACTAATATTATAAAGGCGGATGTTTGTGTGTGTGTTTGTTACGACATCACGCAAAAACGGCTGATTAGATTGACATGAAACTTTGCAGAAATATAAAAGGGCATCTGGAATAACACATAGGATACTTTTTACCACGGAAAAATGTCTCATTCCCACGGGATCACGCATTTTCCAATATTTTTGAAATAGGTGGCGTGACTGAGCCGATTCGCGTTTTAAACGTTTTCGCCGAAAACTAACAGCGACATCTCTTGGCGAATAATGCTTTTTTCCCGCGGAATAATAGGTTGCAGCGGGTGAAACCGCTAATGGGCAGCTAGTATAATATATTTTATTCGCCGTATGTAAATTGCTGTCATAGTTTTACATCACTAAAGCAATATCTCAAACAAGTGCAAAATAAGATATTTCCATTTCCTTTTGATATTCAAGAGGTACCTTGTTCGTAGAGTTTTTGACCTCGGCTGAATGAATATATGTCGACTCTGGTCAACCGCATTGTGACGGTGATATCACCTACAATAGCACTCTTAAAGTGACCGGTCATAAAACACTGCCAAATAATTATGCTACATGATTTCGTGCTCTAACAGAACGGACATGTTGCGCCGACCCCAAGTCCCCAAATGATTTGGGATAAGGGCAGCCAGATGATGATGGTGATTCAAGTTATCGCGTTTTAAAATTAGCATTAGATATTTTGTTGAGTATTCAGTAGAGTGTAGAAAATTTACCTTATTTACTGCAATAGTAGGTAAGAAAGTATCTACTTTAAAGTCAATTATAGTCTAGAAAGAGCACCAAAGGAAGCGGAAGACATACCGCCTGACTGGTCACATATTTTCCACAACAACACGGTTAGCACAGGCGAGCACAGAAGTATCACTCGAACCTATTTAGGATTTTCGCGATTGTCACTTGTCTGTCACGTAGCCAGAGTTGCTACTGTCAAAAATCTCAAAGTACCTATCTATAATATCTATATGAATATCAAAACAGCAAAATCTGATACAGGAACGTCTGAATCTGAGCCAATTTTAATCCAAGAAATATGACGTTCGTGGCAACCATCTTCTTGGTTTTATTGAGCTTCTCTGACAACCCTCTTAAAATTAGTAAGCGTCAAAATCGTCGCTAGTACTGAGTGAGCTATCTGTATAGGCGCCCCGCACGCCGTTTCCCTAATTTGTGGCCGCAACGGCCGGAATGCTGATGGTATGACTATTAATTAAGGTTTTTGTTTTATTTTTAATCCGAATCTAAAAAAATTAAATGCAACATTATCAGATTCGAATAGTCTCTAAACATAAGCAATCAATTGTAAAATCCGCTAGAAGTTGAAAAATGTTTACATATTATGTACAATCATTTTTAGGGGCAAGCTCCACAGAATCTGATCGAATGAGACTCGCGATCTGTCTCTGATCTGATCTGTGATGTGATGTGACGCGCGTCTCACGTGTATAACTTCGTTTCCTCTGTTTCATTATGGAAACGGTTTCAAATCGACGATCACTTGTTTGACAGATGCCATCTTACGTCTACTCTGTGGAGCTTGCGCTTAACTCTTGATAAAACTTCTTCCTGTTTCACATTCGAAAGAAGTTTAGAAAAATTAATCAACCAGCAAAGTACAGCCCGGATACCTAGGCAAACTTACAAAAAACTTCCTGCCTTTCTTGATATTGTCAAGAAAACATTTCAATAGCGCGTTTTAAAAAACTAGTAGCGCCATCTAGTATTTTCTAAGCGCAACTTAGACTGGAATTTCTCAATAACTTAGGACAACAAAATGAAGAAAAATAATTATAACTTTATCGGTAAATTGCTGTTTTGCTGATAGTATAACCTGCTAGTTTGCCGAAAGAAAGTGCTGAAAGTGACGCAAGAGTACGTAAGAACGGTCATCTGCATAACAAGTAATGACTGTGGAGTAAGATCATTGACTTTGCAGTGTTTGGAAATGGAGTGAAAGTCGCAGCGGTAGAGGACTTATTATTGAAACACAGAACTTCCGCAGTTTTAAGCGGATATTCAAATGCTAATAAGTACACAACATATGGGGGACTACTCAAGTCTACCAACCCAAAGGAAATGGAACAGTTTCCTTCTAGATAAAATTAGTGATATGTTGAGTGAAATTTTACTAGTGATCGATAACGAAAACTCAGAACCGGCTGGTGATAAGCAACAATTTCCCCTAAAATTCATAGCGAGAAGTATGAAAATATATTGGATTTCCCATACAAAATTGGCGATCAGCTGATTTCACCTAGTTTAGGAAGTCCAATATTTTTTTAGTATTTTGCGTTTCTGAGTTTTCGTCACTAGTATTTCACCGTTTAGGTATGAGTAATAGGAAAATATCGCAAAAGCTTGTTTGAACATAAAAAGTAGTGATCAGTAGGTGATCGACGATCCTAAATAAAAAGTAAGGACGACAAATGTGACCCGCCTTAGTAGACCTGTCCACACCTAAGTCGAGGTATCATTCATAAGAAACTCTACAAGGAAACTGAATAAAATAAACTATACAATCACACACGAGCACCACTATAATCAGTGGAGAGAAACCTTTTCATTACTTCCATAAGAAACGAACGGTAGAGAGCAACGTGACATAATATTATTGTAGGTAATTTTATAATATTACGATTGTTCCGACGTAGTTTTTCCTGTTATTAGAGCGCAACAGTCTAGCTCAAAATAATTTGACTTCACGCCCTGAGCTAGTGCTAGAAGTGAGTGCATTTAGATAATTTTTAAAAATAGTAATTACATAGTTTAACTTTTATTTTTGCTTTTAAACCAGCTGTATTGTATTTTGCTGAAGGCCTCTGCCTGCATCAAAAGGATTCAAAGTTTCCAAATAGAATATTCTTTTCATCAGCTTTTTCCTTCTATGAGCTCCCCAGTAAACTATTTCCATCGGTGACTGACATCTATCGTCTCGTCTATTCAACTTTTACTTCTACCCAAACTTTATTCATCAATCAGTTACGTAAAAATCGTGTATGAGCGCATTGATAGTCCGTTTAGCACGTGTAGCGGTTTGGCTGTGCTGGTGCAGCCAGCAAAAAATAGAGAATCTACAGAAGGACAGCTCGCCTCTTTTTCCGATCATTCATCATACCTACCTACACGCCTGGGTTGCTACTTTTTCTTTCTGAAATGAGGTACCTGGGAAAGCATACTTAGAAATATCACTTATATTATACAAAACTTACACTTATACAAACATATTTGCATAGTGTGTTGTCATTTTGCCGTCCGCCCGGCCCGCACCGAACGCTGTTGACACTCGCAAATAGCCGGTTCGAAACAATTCAAGATCGCGCGTAAACGTCGGCATGTAGATGTGTGTGTGTGTGTGAGTGTAGTGACGTTTCCTTATAACCGTCCCTCTGTATTGGGCGCCTGCCGATGCTTGCTTAGTGGCCGGGTGCTGCTTTCGCGATCAAGTGCAAGGTCCGACTTTCACTGCGCCTGCGCACCCGCCAACCGCCAAACGCCAACCGCCACCGGACTTTCGATTTTAAACACACGCCCGGCGTTTAGGGAAATGCATCGCTGAGTTATGTAAGCTATAGGTAGGTGTTTGGTTAGAGAGTCAAGTGCGTTCATGCAAGGGCAATGAAACACAGTGAAATTGAAGAAAACTTCACGCGCATCTCACTTCGGAGTTTTGACGGTTCAGTAAGTGTTCTTCGTGAAATGCACTGGATAAGTATCTACATAATTAATAGGCTACTACTACATATTTGCCAACAGTTAAGAGATGGACATGCATCTCCTCCTTTTGGGAGTATTTGCCATATCGTTTTATCAAATCGAACATACTAACGTAACTAGGTATTACGAAATTCGCATGATCAATTGTAGTAATAACATTTTGTATAATCTTCATATGATTACCCCAATTACACTGTAACTCATTAGCTAAAAATAACTATTCGGAAGTAAATTGTAGAAAAGCAATTAATTAAAAATATTTGCGTGTGAAAAGCGAAGAAACCGATGTACCTACCTACATTGGATTATCCGTATACGGCATTAAGAAATAAGACTGACTTTGACCATGTATAGAATTGTGCATAGTTTTTGTAATCTACGTTTGTTTCTATATGGTCTTATTCCATTCTTAAAATACTTTTGTAATTAATCTTAAGGGGATAGGATTGGAAAATGGCTTACAACATGAGAAAAATTTACAGTCTTGTCCATTTGTATGAATATCAAAGAAATATAATGTCATCTCCCGCGTGCAATATTTGTTGTCATATTCATCCGACCGTAGTAACAAAAATTGTTGTGCCGACCTTTAGTTATTTGGGATGAGTGCAGGAAAATGATGATAATGATGACCGTATGAACCATAGATACTTGGGATAAATCATAGATACTTAGGAACTAAATTATCGATACTTGGAAACCAAATTATTTGAATGTAAAAATAAACCTGTCGTAAGTACTTTTGCTATCGAAACATTAAGTAGACAGTATTACTGAAAAGATAAAATCAAGTTTCACTCCGCACAAAAACATTATAACTCCGGAAACATAGGTAAACTAATAAAGATAAGCTATAAAAAAGAATACACTCAGAGAGCAAAGACCTTACACGGTACACGTATATATTAGATCGCGTGACTGAAGCCAGCTGAAGACTACTTTTACTGCATAATTGTAAACAAGCGAGCAAGAAGTATGCACCTACCTTCCGGATGGCCACACGCTATTTTGATAGAGCTAGAGCAGCTCTGTACCTAGAGGTACACATGAAATGGCAAATAAGACATCTAAAAAATACCTACCTGTCGGGTAAAAGATTATTATAAAATATTTAATGATCAAGCACAAAATCGAGAAAAAAACGTAATACCACTTTGACATAAAACTCATGTGTGTTAGAATATGACAAAGATTTTCCGCTTAAGTTGTTATATTCATACCTACAAACTAAAATCCTGCGACTGATCTATATTAGAATAATTAGGTACGCATATATACTCTACAGTAGGTAGGCATATATGGTTTAGAAACTACCTGGAGCTTCGTAGTTTCGTAATGAGACAAAAACTTGAAATCCTGTTAGAAATGTCTCTAATTCATTTCTCACACCGCACATAATCATATTCCCATATTTTTCCTCGTCATAAGCTTATCTCAGCGCTCCATAGCGTAACAAAGAGTTCTTATAACAAGCGAGGAACATCGGCTTTCCCTATTGTTTTGTGTTAAGAACAATAAGAGACATAATGAAGAGAACACCTAAAACATTGAGAAAATTCATCTTAACACTATGTCTTGGAATCGCGACGAGGCGTAGTGTGAAAACTTGTAATTGTTACAAGGTAGCGTCTTCAAACTTTTCTTTTCACTTCGGCATTATTCATCACCAAATGCTCTATACAGCAAGTTATATACATATGTATTTTGACATATTGTTCACTTTTGTTCCATATTTTCTTCGTATTAAAAGCAAACTATACACATCAGTATCGCAAATTAGGGAAACGGCGCGCGGGGCGTCAGTATCACCTGCCACAAATCCACACAACGAAGATTAATAAATCTTCAATAGATTGCAAAATAAAAAAAATGTGTTAAAAATCACAATGTCAGTCAATCCTTACCAGTGTTCCCAAACCAAAAATAATAATTTCGGTAGATTCTCAGTCGAAAAATCGGTAGAATTCGGTAGATTTTGAAAATGAGCAAAATTAAGTCTTTTTTGCAACTTGTGAACAAATACAATCAAAAAATGAACCGAAATTGCACTGTAAACGCGTGCCACGGTGATGGCAATCAAGTGAAGCCGCGGGTTTGTTCGTGCGAAATTGCACGTAGTTCACTCGCTTCATCTGAATCGCTTGAAGGAAACTGAACTTTACGCACGGATCGTCCACATTTGAATAAAATTGATCAAAACAGAAGGGTGCGGCGTTCATTTGCTAAGCAAAATCCCCAAAAACTGAAAAATCGGTAGATTTTTGTCTCAATTCGGTAGATCGGTAGATTAAGTCCCAATTCGGTAGATCTACCGAAAAATCGGTAGGTTTGGGAACACTGATCCTTACCTACCTCTGCAACACTCTCAGGATCTACCTATTGCTTTCTACACAATGTTCTCAGTATGCTACTGATTTCAAACTCCCATCGGTCTATTGTGTCTGTGATGCTAAAAAAACTAGGCTGCCTACATTAGCTATCTACTCTACCAGAATTATGTGATTAGAAACTACAATGTCTAGATTGTTTAGGAGCTCGGCTTTCCTAGCAGTACGTTTGACTCTTTCACTTACCTATGCGGAAGCTTTTATTTTATGGTTTAATTCTGCACTTAAGCAAATTTATGAGTGATTCTTTCAGTTCGTTCAAATCACTGTCCGGATCAAAATTTGGCACTAATATTGACTTTGAGCTAAATATTTTGATTGAATATGTTTACTTATAAAGTAAACTAAATGATGCATTTATCATATTTGGATTAGATACAACAATTAAAAAAAGTTCTGAACAAGAACTTCCCAAATCTTCATTACCCTCCGTGTCCAAACGGTCCAACGAAAAAGTTTTTAATTATTTCCTGGATTTTCTTATGTAGAAGGACTATTTTTTTGCAGTGAAGTACTTTGAAAATACATGTAGATTGTCAGTATTTAATATAGTATTTTTAAATAACGTGCAACCTAGAAAGAATCGACTGAAAAGTTTTGTCAAACGAAAAACGTCATTCATTTCCACGAAGTTGGAAATTAAAAATAATTGGTTTCATACCCTTATTAGTAATCTAACAAATCGATCACTACTCACGCGCACTTCAGTCGCCCCCACTGCCGAGCCGAGAGTGGACGTGTACAATTTAGAAGTGCTAAAAATTTATGTTCTTTCGTGCGGAGATGACGTTTGTCACAGGTAAGTGTTCATTATACTCCAATTATTTGACAAGTAAGTGTTTGAGATAAAATTAAGGTTTTGACTTTAATTTGTAGTATACTGGGATGTTATACTAGGGTGTATTCGTTGTCTTCTTTTTAAAATAGAAACCGAAATATCTTAGAAAAACTGCTCAAACTTCATTCCTCTCCGTTTCATTACCTTCCATTTCCTCAAAATTTTACGTGGAAATGAATGAAGCTATTTTGGAAGGTGATGATGTTTTTTGTAACAAGTGTTGACGTAGGCCGTTTTCGCCATCGAGTGGCAACCAGTAGCTTATTTTTATGTCATTGGTCCATCCATCTAGCCGGAGGGCGTCCAATGCTGCGTTTTCTAAGGTGTGGCTTCCACTCGAGAACCCATTTCTTCTTCTGGCGAGTTGACAGCAGATATTTGTGTATGTGGCGACGCGGATAGGTAATGGTAATGGTTAAACGGGCTGTTTTCCGCAACTCGACGTCTACATGCGCCTATTTTGCGTGAAGGGTGAGGGTTCATCACTCCAGCCATCCTAGTTCCCCGAGGAAGCTCAGCAACCCTACCAAATCACTGAATGCGTCAGGAATTGGCCTCGGGTTTCCGAGGTGCTTTGCGCTGTACGTTGCCACCTCTTTGCAGTGTAGCAGCACGTGGGCAGCTAGTTTTTCTTCTTCCATGCAGGCTCTGCACAGAGGAATGCCAGTAACACCTATGACTGAGATAAACTTAGGCAGAGGTGAAGGGGCCTTCGACAAAACGAACTTCACAAGCATCGGCGTAGCCCTCTACAACCACGAGGTGAACAACTTTCTGACGGAATGGATTACAATCAAATGAAAACGCAGTGTCAAATTTGCAGGTAACAATCAAACAGCTATAATGGCAAGAGGCTGCCCATAGGGAGGAGTTATCTCACCACTACTGTGAAACATGGTAAAAAACAGCCTTATCACGGAACTCGACGCAAACTATTTCTTCACTTTAGGATACGCTGACGACCTGGCCATACTTATAACCGGTAAACCGGTAAGTTTACCAGTACAGTCTACGACCTCACAAGCGGCGCTACGTATAGTGGAACGCTGCTGCACCAGGTACGCCCTTTCAGTCAATCCCACAAAAACTGAAACAGTTATATTCACGCTGTAACGGGTTTTGGGCTACTACTACCTACCATGACTGTTCGGGACGAGACTACAGCTTACAAACGAGGTGACCACAAATTAAAACAAACTGAACAAAGCTTGCATCGCTTTCTGGCAGTGTCGCAGGATGATCGGCAAGAAATGGGGGCTCTCGCTGAAAAATATTCTGTATGTGTAGTGTACATGATGGTAATGCACCCGATGGTGTGCTACGATGCACTCGTATGGTGGACAAGGTGCAAGATCGTGACAAGTATCAACAAACTACAAAAGTTCCAAAGGTTAGCCTGCATGGCGATCACGAAAGGTATGAGTACGACTCCAACTGCAGCCTTAGAAGCCATGCTGGATCTACCGCCGCTTCACCTGTGTGTCAAGCAGGAGGCAGCTGCGGCTGCAGTAAGGCTCATTTTTTAAAACTCTGGCGAAACAACAATATCCAACAATACCCCACACACCGCCATTTTAAACGAAGCAGAAACAGATCTGCCATTACTCGTAGCTGCAGGAGACAAAATCCCGAAACAGTTTAGTTACCATAACTCAGATTTTCAAGCAGAGTGTTTTTCCATCTGACTAGCACTATTGCCATTGCTGCCAGGGAAGTAAAGGGACACTTCATTCGTATAATCTTATACAGCACGTCAGTACTGCAAGCACTGAACAGTCACACATCAGGGCTAATCTACGAGCCACCAACGCCTGATGGAGGTATGTAAACACAACCACGTAACTCTACAATAGATCAAAGGACACAGCGGCTATTGAGCTAACGATGCAGCGGATAAACTAGCCAGAAGGGGATCGGATACATCGGCATCCCCTATAGCCTATGGGTCGGGAGGGACCGATATTACCCATTCCAGCAGGTAAATTTCGCTCCCTACTGAGAGAACGCACTAAAAACGAGCACAAAACATACTGGACCGGGTTAGAAGACTGCAGGCAGGCCAGTGAGGCCATGCCAACACTGTCCAGTCACCTATCCAAGAAGTTCCTCCGACTGAAGGAACTCGAACTTTGCATGACAACCAGCATCATCGTCACGATCACTTTATCAAGCACCTTTCAGTCTAAGGTATCACTGACGGTCATCTGTGCAGAGCATGCATGGAAGAAGAAGAAACAGCTACTATAAGTGGTGCTACACTGCAAACAGGTGGCAACACACCCGGAAAAGTACCTCGGAAATCCTAAGTCAATCCCCGAGGTACACGGTGATTTGGTACGGTTGCTGATCATCCACGGGGAACTATGATGGCTCGAGTATTGGGCTCCCACCCTCCACGCAAAATAGGCGCATGTAGACGTCTAGTTGCGGAAAACAGCCCTTATAACCATTCATCATCATCATTGGCCTCATACGATTCATTCAGTGTCTGAGGCTAGACTCCTCACGGCTGTACAAGCCGCTACGGGAGCGGCATTTTGCACGCTCTCCACAGACAATGCGTTGCCTGGGACGCAATTATGGAAAACGCAGGGCTGCCCAGGACCTGCGCGACCCTCTCGGCCTTCCTGGCTGACTCCACAGGAACGACGGGTCAATACGTGCGGAGCCAGGTCGGCTGCAGGAGTCTGCCGCACGATTTACTACCACTCACTTGCGCTTGACGGAGACCCCGTTCTGGGTTTGTGTGTGGAGTTTTTTTTTCTCCAGGACCCTGATTCGCTTGGGTCGAATTTATCCCTCGATCGCCTCTTACGACCCCCGCGGGAATAGAGAGGGTGGTGCTATTCTACTCTGCCGGTACCATACGGCTATAACCATTACCATTACCATAATATATTAGTTGATTGTTATTCTTATACAATTAAAAGTATTACGTCATTTTACT
The DNA here is from genome assembly GCA_024500475.1 of Phthorimaea operculella. NCBI lineage: Eukaryota > Metazoa > Arthropoda > Insecta > Lepidoptera > Gelechiidae > Phthorimaea > Phthorimaea operculella. Next base: position 749,222 of record JANFCV010000121.1, read on the forward strand.
ACTGGTTTTTTTATTGGTTGGTTACGCGTGAACACTGTCAAATGACTGAAAACTACATAAATTACAAAAATTTTCGCATTAAATCTTAACAGATACTAAAAATTCATAGCAAACCCACATCAACTCTCAGTATATTTCATTACTTTCCAAATACAATCATTACACTACCTCAATTTTTCATTACCTTCCTAATATTAATCATTACACTCTCTCCTTATTTCATTACCTTCCAAGCGCTCATTACATTCCATCACTTTCCATGAAAATTAAGGCTTTTCATTAACGCCTTTCCCGGTAACATTTTCATAGGACGTATACGATTACTCTAATTCATAAACTACGTCAAAACGAGGACAAAAAAAATATTCTTCAAAATCTGTCCGATTTGAACGAACTGAAAGAATCAGTCTTATATATTCTTACTCCTGTACTTTACAAAATTCAAAATAGTTAGTTAGTTTTCGAGGTGTTTCTTTGGGCCATTTTTGTATGAAGGAGTGTGATTAGTTAATATTCTTTTTTTTTATTATGGCTTTTGCCAATAAGCAATTCAGCCAGTGTCAGTGAAATTAGATCATCACGTCAAAGAGGAATATTAGGTGGGGTCCAAAAGGATATACGCATAACCGCATTGAAAATAGTCGAAACAAAATATAAATCTACATAATTATCTGTCACCGAACCGTATTAAGTCCCTTTTATTGTATCAACCAGCCGGTGTTACACCTGTCGATTTGACAATCAGAAGTTGGAATGGAAGGCAGACCTGTCCCATTGTCATACCAGATACCAGTACAGGATTTTCATCAAGTATACATTGCATCACTAGAACACCTTCATGTACCATAAGCAAGTTTTTGTCAGCTCAGCAATGGCTTCAACTACACACATCGATTGTCTAATCGAATCAGGCCACATCGACACACTGTGTTCATGGTATATAGATGTAACAGTAAGGAAAGCCGACCCAATTCTGTTAAATTGCAGGGATTGTCACTTTCGGTTATTATAATAACATAAAATTGAAATAACTTTAAAAAATATTTCACCATTTATAAAATTCATTATCCAAAACAAAGGCTACACATCACCATTCGAAAACACCTTATTCTCTTTCCACGAGCATTCGGGGAGCATTTCGCTCGGGCGAGACTGGGTCAGTTTCCTTGTAAGCGGCGTCGCGTGTCTATTTCGAACGTTTCTATGAAGTTTCCACACTGCTAAGCGCAAGCGAAGTTATTTTTTCGCTGTGTTGTGTTCTTGACTTCTTGTCCGTGTGTCAACATCGTATTGGAAGCCATTGCCCAATATCGACACACATACATACTGTTCGGTTGAGAACTAGATTAATAACAGCAACGCATGAGAAATTATTGAAATAGAGTAGTTTTTCATGAAACTGTAATGTTGCGTTAAGCTTGCGAATTAGTAGGAAATATCTATCTATGTAGATAGAAATTCGTTCCAAACAATTGTCATGTTTCATTTATTTTAATGAACACGTAGAAGATCTTAAGGTGCAGTAAGTTAGAGTATGACGATGACGATGAAGGAAAAACTAATTAAAAGATAGCAGTAGCTATGTCTTTTGTTGGTAACAACTCTGCAAGTCATTTCCAACTACAAGTCACTTTTGAATCCTATTAAATTGATATACTTACTTCTATTTTTAAACCTCATACTAACTTTCTCTGTGGTGGTCGTTAACTATCAATCAATAACGAGTCGAGCGTATTACGTCTTCCTGTCACGTATATCCACGTAGTTACGTAAATTACGTGTTTATATCGCGTCGCCGGAACCGCTCGCGATCGCGGTACTGCCATCATCTCGCGACATCCGCCGACACACCTAGAGCAAAAAACCTGCTTCTCTCCGTTTTCCCGAAGTAAAACATCCTTCTTGATTTTGTAGTTATTGTGTAAGAATTGAAAGGCTTTCCCTTCTCACTTACCTACTTATGTATTAATTAAGCGCAAAGGCCCTGTCCGCACAGCGACATTTTTTCCAACGAAAATTTTCTCGCTTGTACACGCTGAATCTTAATGCATGATAATTACTTTCTGTACTGGCGGAAAAATACCTATCACGTGTTGTTTCATACTAAATAAATAATTGGACAGGATCTAAGCATCTAAGAGTAGGGTGAAGACTCCATGAAAAGAGTCCTAGGTAAAACTAGTCGTTTCAGTTTTGTCATGCAGTACCATAATATTACTTATTGTCAGATAAATCTGGTGGAATGTCCTACGATGCGATGACCACACTTCGCTTATTTTTGTGCTTGCCAAAAATAATCGCATAGGTAGCTGGGCCCAAGACTAAGTAGGAATCTATATAAATGAGTCGTGCGACGCGTAAGTTGACATTTGTCAGACAAGTGATCGTCAGTCGACAGCTGCTCTTCTGTTTCATACATTTTACATGGAAACTGTTTCATTGTCGTGATTTCGCACGTCTCATGTCTCCGTCTATATTTTACGTCTCGCCTAAGGAATAAGCGCCTTAGACTACCAATGATCTCGCTCTGGGTGTATCACTGGCCCATCATCTCACACGCTCTCGTCAACTCGCACCTAGAGAAAGTGTCAATTACGTGCAATGACAGCCGCAACACTCGACTGCGTTTTTGCGCTCCACTGCACCCGGGCCGTAATTTGTCTACCGGTTAAGATATTGAGGAAGCGCATTGTTTAGCTTGCGTATAATTCAGTCGCAGGTTGTTAGAATAATATGATGTTGTCGTATTTAAATCAATTCGACGATTCCGTGAGTGAACTATCGTGTGTAGAATACAAACCAACCTTATCTACCTTCTATTACCTCAGTTTATCATTTAACATTTTTGCATTTTTGTGGTTTTTACTTATTTAGCAAATTTAATGGTAATCTTATGTTGCCTTATACAGGCTTACCTGTGTAGACATAGAGTTCTTTAGACAAACCACAACTTGAGTGGTTGTAAAGGTACTACAAGAATTAATAAAAATACGTGGTGACATATATACCTATAGAAAACACTTTAATGATTAATAGAGGTTCTCTTTGTATTAAGTCTTCTCTACTAATAATTTGTCATATTTTAAATAGCTGGAGGTATAACTGAGTGTAGGTACGTATACATACAGTAAGTCAAGTCCTTTGGTAAACTAACAAAAGACCACAAACAAAAGTTAAGTAATAACGTTAGCTATTCGTTTAAACAATTCGTTAATGGTCAGTTTCGTAACATGCGGTAAGATGAGTTAAACTTTCTTTCCGTAACTAAAATTTGTTAGAAAAGGGGTAATTAGTAGAGATGTTTCAGGCTTATGTAATGCGTTATACAAAACTAAACAAAAGTAGGTTCTATGTAGTTAAAATTTCAATAGGTATGTAAGTAGGTAGGTAGGTAGGTACGTAGTTAGAAAAACTTGAAGTGAGCTATGAGAGTTACCTATATTAGTTGTAACTTGTATGTACGAGCAGAGCAAGGAAAAGTTTTATTGCATCCAACTTTTCTCCTGAATCACCAAAAGGTCATCATTAGTTTTAGAGGCGTGGATAAAATAATTTCTAATTCCTAAGAAAGAAACAAGATAAGCGAGGTTTTAAGGAGAGAGAGCCATACAACTAGAAAAGTATTTCACTTTTCTTCCAACCCAGAGCTTGCGGTTAATATTCAATCTACTGCGATTCGCCACAGAAAGTGGTCAGTATATCGTCTATTTCTGTAAGTCAGCCTCATCATCATTAGTGAGTGACATCACGGAGAGTGCCTATGAGCTTCACGTCTCTAGTCTAGAGACTTGCTTAGGTACATCAAGTATGGATGCAGCTAGAAAGCTCCCAGACTGTTCTGAACTCTCACTTGATTACTGCCAGGGATGTGAATTGCGATAGGTACCTAGAGAAACAATTTAGGGATACGAGTATGTTCACACATAGGTAAACAAGTACCTATAAGATACACTAGGTATTTCGTAGAAACATAACCAATTAATAAAAATATGACACTACAATAAAATATATCTTTTATCATATATTTTTGATCATCATCATCTTCCTGCCCGTATCCCAATTACTTCGGGGTCGGCGCAACACGTATAGGTCCTTAATTAGCTGGGACTAGTATTTTATGGATGATAGGAACAACTTGTAGATTGTTTTGCGATAGAATATTGTTTTAAAATTTACAAAGTTTATATAGCACTAGCAAAGTTTATATACTTGTTTTAGGTTTATTTGTGTTCTTTAAAAATTTCATAGATTTTGCCATATCCCGTGAGTAAACTATACGCAGCTGAGTCCAGACTAAGTTCTTTAATTTTAACCCATGTTAGCCTAACCCTAGATATTCAATTGGTGCACTAATAGTGCTTGATTCACATGGCTTTTCGCATTTTCACCTCTCGCTCTCTACCACCGCCGCCGTTAGATTGTCTCTCTGGGTCATTATTCAGATTTCGATTCTCCGCGTAAGCTGCGTGGCAAATTTTAATTTAAGCAATTTGAAGATGATGACAATGAAATACGATTCTGTATACTTTCACGATTATAGAACAGTTTGGTGCTCCTTGCTAGCACAATTACTTTCCGAGAAATTTAATTTTTAAATTTTGTGTCCCACGCAGATTACAAATCAAGCCACGCAGATTACATAGCCAATTTTATCTTTGTATTTCCATTAGTTTTCTATAAGTTTCACTTGAAACATGATTATTCTTGACTTAAGTCTAGAATATAAGTTAAAGATGGAGTCTGTGATGGAAACAGGTCATGGAAAATAAGTCTTTATTCACTACCACAAGGTTTACACTATTATAAGGTTTTATGATTTTGGAATCAACAGATTTTGATTTTGGAATCAGCAGGTAATTAGTTCTTGTCTTTCAGTGTGCATAATGAAAGACGATTCAGAGTGCTTAGTCCGAATTGGTGGATTGGCAACTAAATATGGATAGTATCCCGCCAAATATACTTACAGGTGTTCTATGGTGGAAAGAAGCTGGCCGAATAAGGTCGTGGAGGTCTTGGTTCAGCATAATTTTGAATAAAAATATGATGAAGACTGCTAGGCAGGCCATCTTGCGACAAAAAGCAAGGCTGTATAGATTGGTATTGACCAGATATGTGTCGTATTGAGTTCCATCAAATCAAGAGCAACTTATTGACTAAGTCATCCATGGGGTGGCCGGATTTCTACACACAGGATCAGGCTTGAGTTTTATATGAATTCTTTAATGCAAACATAATAAATAACAATTGGTGATACTTAAATTTAGTTACAAGGGTGAGCTGGTAGGCTTAGTTTTATATGAAAGTAGTGATTTTTAGGCTCCGAAGTGAAATCAAAGTTCAGGATTGATGATAACTGAATGCCCAGTCAAGCTATTCGCAATGACAGAAATAAGTGTACTTCAGAAAAGAAGTTGTCTAGTTGAGAGGACTACTTTCAGATGCAATAAAGCTCATGTGTCGTGGAAGCATTACATGAGACCAGAGCTTTCTCTATAGAAAGCAATTTCCGCTCTGCCGATTTGGACTTGACAATGTCTCTGTGACGGTACCTGTCCTGCATACCTATGAATACCAAACTGAATTAGTTAAAAGCTGTTCTGAAGGAAAAAATCGCCAAGAGACTAGAACCTTGTGGACCACAGGCATCAATGGCCATGAGGTCAGAGAGATAGCTGTTATTGATTACAAAAACCAGCTGGGTTGTCATAAACAGGAAGCTTGCTGAAGTGCCAGGTCAAGGTTTCTGTCAGACCTTGTCCAGCTAAAAGCCTTCGAAACGTCAAGCAAAGTGGCAAGTTCGCCTCGTTTGCCCAAGCTTACGCAAAAAGATTCTCAGTAGTCATATTGACGGCCGCAGTTGGTAGGGGCAACTAACAAGTTAACTCACCATGGCCTAACTCCGTCAATTGCAGTAGATTTGAATAATATCAGGAAGATTTGACTCTCCACAGACATTGTGTCGCCCAGGACACGGTTAAGGAATACGCAGGGTTGCCTGCCTAAGCCCTATGCGACCCTCTCGGCCTCCCTGGCTGGATCCGCAAGAAAGACAGGTCAGCTGCAGGTGTTTGCTGCACATTAGACTTATATGACGCGTCTGATGGAGACCTTCTTCCTCACCATGACGTAACAGTAAATCGAGTTAACGCTATCGCCCTGTTTATGAACCAATGATACCTACATAAGCAAGTTAAGGGGGCTTTGGCATTGTACTTCTTTTAGAAATAGGTAGTGTAAGTGGAGATAAATTTAGCAAGATTGTCAGCACAAGAGATAAATCAGGAGCACTATGTCTCAATACAGTCGCTGGTATATTATCAGATCTACCTACAGTTTTGACTTTTGGCCTCAAAATACACATCAAGCCTATGATACAACGATCACTGGCATCGAAAAAATGCTGTGAGACATAGTTAGGTGGTTGAATAGAGCCCGTCCAGTATGTTTTGACAAAACATGCACTCAAATCCTTCAAAATTGGTAAAAAATCTTTGTTTCATGTATTTTTAATGAATATTAGGTAAAATAATAGTATTAAAAATGGTTATTTCAACCATTTTTTAACTCTTAGAACCATTGTGTAATCTGCGTGGGAAGAATTGTAAGCTGCGTGGGTATTTTGCCACGCAAATTACTCCACGCAGATTACAAAAACAGAGTATTTTTGATAATAACTCGGCCATCTTTTATTGAATCTAAATAAAATTATAGACCAATAGTCCTGACTATATTACAAATCAGCCCTGTAAAAGACGAATCTCTAAGAGTATTAATTCTAGAAGAAATTTGAATCCACGTAACTTACATGCAAGGGTAGTAAAACTTGTGTCAGCCCTTATTTTTGGAAATATTTTTAATTCTGGGCACTGAGGTGCCCATTCACTCTGCTTGATTTTGAAGCATATCATAATAATTCGAGGAACAAAAACTCAGCTGGATACGGTTATAATCTTAGAAGTTATGAGCAATTTTACCACGTTTGGGCTAACTGCCCGAAATCGTGTGACCGATACATATTCGGGTTTATTTTTAAAATTACACGCATTACATATTTTCTTCATCATTCACCTAATATATTGCTTTATGACGATTATTTACGATAATAGATACGTACAAAACATAAGGAAAGTAGTAAAATCATAATTTGTAAAAAGTTAATGCTAGGTGTGACACGCGGAGAACACCAAAAATCCTCCCGTTTTCAACTTTCAGACTGGGTTTTGAAATACTAAGTGAATATAAAATAAGACTTTTTAATCGATTCCACATAGGTATTGAAGTGATAAATCATGTCCAATCGATCGATATGTCAAAACTTGTATAGTTTAGCATTTACAACCCTGTGACCGAAATTTTCGACCCTTTGAAGAATGACCCCTCTACATAATTTACTTGCTAATAGCTTTTCGTTTCTATCCGATTCGGTTCGTAAATGCTAATATCGTTAGTAGTAATCTAGCAGTATTTCTGATGAAAGCTAAATAATAGCCTGTGGAATCTACTGAAGTAGGTATGTTTAGGAAAAAATCTTAGACTTACTTAAATTGGTATTAAAATTACTGGCGCTCCCGTACTTGTTTAGGTAGGTACTATTTTTACGAAACAAAGAAAAGTTGTGTGTGTGTGTGAGGTGCGGTGCGATTTTGAACTCTTAGAAGTGTACCACGCTAAGTAGTAATAGACAGATAGGTACAATAAATTATCACTGTAATGTGTTTTATTTTTCACATCCATGCAAATTACTGCTTGTTTACAAGCCCGTCCCACCGTCGCGACATATCGAGGCATATGGGAGAAAACTCGACTCTATAGAAAGTTGCTGGGTAGGCCCTGATGCGATATGACTGGTTTGTGGAATATGAGTTTTATGACAGGCATAGGTGATAAAAGCTGTGTGTAGCACGACCTTGGCACCGTACCTATATTAAATTCCTAATGGCTATTACAGGAAAGTTCGATATTAAGTAGGTCCTTTCTTCTTTTAACAGTCTCTCCATGCCCTGATACCTCCGTCAGCATTCCATCTCCGGTGCACGAGACGCCGGTTGGCATTCCACCCTTATATCGTAGACATCCCGCAAATTCGTACAAAGCGCTTCGCTTCTACATTTTTAATGCGAACTGCTAAAGAGTGGAACTCCCTGCCTGCGGATCTGTTTCCGGAACGTTGTAACCTGGGCCTTTTCAAGGCGAGAGTGAATAGGCATTATCTGGGCGAGCATGTTCCATCATCGTCTGTATCGTCACTTAACATCAGGTGAGATTGCGGACAAATGCTTACCCATTCTCTATATAAAAAAATATAAAAAAAAAACATCTTGTTTGTATAGGTATAAAACTAAACGTAGATAAGGATTGATAGATAAGCAAGCCAATTAAGTCCTTTGCATTCTGGAGTTCCAAAAACTTTTAAAATTGTCTGCTGGACAACTTATTAAAATGTCATTAAAACCGTAAAATTCTGTAAAACCTCAATAGGGATTTTATCGTAGATATAACGAAAATCATCAATTAGGTAAATACGTACTCAATGATTTACCTGGGTATGCAAAAGAGAAAGGATTTAAATTTTGACTAGACACTGAACATAACAAATACTCTAATCCAAACTAATGACAGAAACATACGATGACCATCTCAAACAATCGTTGTTTGGAACTTTCAAACGTTATACAACATACTAGGTAACATAAAACATTACTATATTGCTTTTATCTCCAACTTTCTCTGGATTTACAGCCTCACAATCGATACACAGATAATGCTTTCTCTACAGATTTATTGTATCTATATTCTATCTAATCCACTAATAGAAAACGACTATGTTTATAAATTACATTTCTTACCAATAAAAGCAAAAATTAGCTATTATAAGAAAACGTTGTCAATTTTGGTTTTCTTTTTCCATAAGCTTACGATTATATTACAGTACGGCCGTTTGAATAGGTCATATTTGACAGCTATCAAAATCATGTTAATCGAAATATAAAATTTATTTTTCTTTGTTGACATGTCTTTTGGTATGGGTTTTATAGCTGTCAAATATTGCCTATTCGATCGGCCGTATTATGTATAAGCTGCTATTTTGATTACAGAATACTGAATAACTAGTCAGACAATAAAGTTATGTTATGTATGACTACACGACAACTCGGTTTCTCTTCATAACACATGCATTGTCTATTTCATAACTTCGCGCATTTCCTCAATGCAATTACCAGTGTGAGTGACAACGTAGACGATTTTCCTCGCGTCATTAAAAGAACACGAACTCATTATAGCCTCTACTAGGGTTCACTGTACAGGGGTTTCATGGACATACACAGAAACATGTAGAGAAGCACTTAGACTCGACCATAGATATTAACGCATTGACTCTAATATTTTCCCTCGCTGAGAATCGAACCCAAAACCTTGCGTAGCAGGCACACACATTTCTTCTCCACCTCGATACGTTTATATTGTTCTGTATTAGTGATAACTAGGTATGGTGACAACGCAGACAATTTACCTCACGTCATAAAAAAAACATGAACTCATTTAATTTTAACTACCTCCCTACCTGTATCAAACTCCATGGACATACCTAATTATACAGAGACATGCAAGAAGAACACCCAGAGCTCAGACCCGACAACATATGTTAAATTCATCAATCATCACTCAACTATCTGGATATCAAACCAGGGACTTTTGCGCACTACAACTGCGGTTCACTGCATTGTCTATGTCGTATAATCTTAACCCCATGCATTTCCTCAATACAATGAGCTGTGTAAGTGACGATTTTCATCGCGTCATCCATAATCATCATCATAACTGTAGCTTGAGCAGCTTCCGTCTGCAAATCACTGCCTTTGCTGCGCTTGCGCACGATTTTGTAGCGGTGCTTGATTTACTTGGATCATTCGTCGTATTGTGTAGGGCACTGAGTAGATAAATGATCCGATTAACCATGGTGTGAGAGATCTTAACCCACGTACTAGGTAACTAGTATAACTTTGATTTTGAGAGAGAATCATTTCTTTAAAAAAACGACTTACATAATTGACAACGATATTCGCAATTTTTCTGTCTATTTAAAATTTAAATACATTTTGCTTAATTTTTAGTTCAGATTTGCGTAATACATAATTTTGCTTGTACGTTCATAAATATACAAAATAATGATGTTACGAACGAGGAAGGTAGATTCAAGATTTTATCTGTTTTTATTTTCTGTAACCTCGTGTTTAAACTTAAACTAAATTATGTTGGTAGAGTCAACGCAACGACTTTTTTTAATTAGTCACATCATAAAATAATCATAATTGAAATACCTATCAAATAGACACAATTGTATACAATGAAATCCAATGAAGTATAAAACATATCACGTCAAATATAAACATTTGCAGACCAATACAAGAAATATGAAAGACAAGGTCCCTAGCATCCAACTTACAACAAACATGAAAACCCACATGCATAGCACAAATAATGACCCCACACAAAGCTCAAAGCTGCAACATACAAATTGCTTAAACGTAAGTTGAGCAAAGTCTGCAACTATAGATTCTCCATGGACACGCAAGTATGAATTGCACCCAAATTTGCACCGACATACCGCGCGCGGTGCAACAAAGGCATAAGTGAAATAATCAAGCCTATTCATGAACTGTTGAAATATTAATTCAAGTCACACACACATGATGCGTAATAAAAATACAGGCATAGTAGGTAGGTATATTATTAAATATTAAAACTGAAATAAGTTGGTATTTCAGCAATGAAACAGTGTGTAGGTAGAATTCGAAAAGATGTCGTAATAAATATTACAGTTCGTTGAAGCCACCAGAATACCAAAAATAAGCTTAGTTTATCGACACACCAAATATCTAACTTACCTACTGAAAAATACCTAGTAGGAATACATTTAATAAATAGAAAACTTTTTAATTTTATCTTTAGACAAATACAGAAAACTAAAATCAAAAGCACAGAATACATAATAGTACTAGTCAAAAGCAACAACAAAATTTCCTAGTTTATTTATCGTATATGCAAATCTAACTTATAATCCGACGTAGAAATTGATATCAAAGTGAAATAATATTGATACCGGAAGGTACAAGTTCACGGTCCGTTTCCTGATGGAAAGTGAGAGTGTAAAAGCTATCATATTTCACCATATTCATCGAGTTTCCAGTTTGACCAACGAACCAAAAGGCATTCCACTGTTAACTTAACATAATAATCAATTTTAAAATGCGGTCGTTGACATTGTAAGTAAGATATTCTTTTGATACATAGTCTAAGACAACGTCACTTAGTATTGCCACTTTATTTCAATAAAATACGTTATGGGGTAAATTCAATCTCAGAACAATGGGTTAAAATATTTCTTAATAATTTTATAATTTAGATTTACGTGTGTATTAACTTGAACTTTACAACAACACTTCAATTGTATTTATTAGTTAACAGTATCATAAATGATTTACAAAAACATCATAAGAGTGGGTAATTCTGGTAACCCACAAGCATGATGACGTAGTCTTGTGTTGGTCACGTGGTTCACGAGTCTCGGAAAGAAATACCAGGCGGAGTATCTTATTATACCATGTTTTGATACAACCGGGATGAATTTGTTATAACGTTTGAATATGATCCTGCCCATTTCAGTCCGTTACCCGATGGAAAGTGAGAGTGCTAAAGCTATCATATTTCACCATATTCGACGTGTTTCCAGTTCGACCAACAACGCAAAACGCATTCCGCTCTTACATAATAACCACATTAAAATGCGTCCATTGAATTCTTAAAGTAAGATATTCTCTTTATACGAACAGGATGAATTTAACAAAGGCCAACCCTTTTGGAACTCTACTGCCCTGCCCGTTTGTTCCCCAATGGAAAGTGAGAGTGTAAAAGCTACCACATTTCACCACATGCAACGTGTTTCCAGCCCGATCAACGAACTGAAAGGTATTCCGCTCTTTGTATAATAATCACATTAAAACTATATGCGTTCATCGAAATCGTAATATTATTATAAGTAGTAAGATATTAGGTACCTACAATCTCTTAGATCTATCTAACGGGGTGAAATTGACAAAGGGTTGGAATTGCAACTGTCCTGCCTGCCTATGGGCTATGGCTCAGTCCCAATGCTTAGCGAAAGTGTACCTAACAGCTATCATATTTCACCACATTCCATCGTGTTTCCAGTACGTCCAACGAACGGAATGGCATTTCGTTCGTGGTAATAATCACATTAAGATTAAATGCGATCACCGCAATCTTAATACTATGAAATATTTTATTGATCTGGAAAAATTATATGGTACAGTCGCGAAATTTTCAAAGTATCGAATATGTATGATTTATTTTATTATTCAACATATAAAATATTATGAACGAGTATATTACTATGACATCTAAAGCAGAAAAATCGCTTTCAATATTTCTTTACTAGGTAGGTAAATCGTACCTATTTACATTGTTTGAAGAAATATAACACTAGCATGCTAGTAGATTCCTAGATAATCCGAGTTACTTAACAAAATATATGGTTACTATTTATCTGTAATGATCATGACTGTAATTGAAATTAAATGATTATGTAATCGTAAAACCTAGAAGCCTGACTTTCCCTCCCGCTAATTACCAAGGGAAAACTGTCACGTAACTCGACTGCGTTGGGAAAATCACTAATTGCTACACGTAGGTACGTAATCCATCAATTAGCACACACTACCAATTGCAGACTAGTCACAAATTAGGGCAACGGCGCGCGGGGCGCCTATACAGATGGCACACTCAGTAATAGCGAAGATTTTGACGCTTACTTCTTTTAACTGGAAATAACTGGAATCTTAAGGGAAACTCAAGGAAACTAAGAAGATGGTTGCCGCGAATATCATATTTCTTGGATTAAATTTGCTCAGAATCACATAACGTTCTGGTATCAGATTTTGCTGTTTTGAATACTGGGTGTTACAAAACAACCAATAAAGCTGAAAGGAGGTCAAGGTACTGGTAAAACTGAACAACTTTCCCTATGGAACATAGGTCGAAATAAGAAAAAAAAATTTGGATCTCCCATACAAAATGAACTCATTTGTATGGGAGTTTTTATGGGTTGTTTTGTAACACGTTGTATTCTTACCTTGAATTTATTGACAGTAGCAACCCTGGCTATGTAAGAATCACAAAAATTCTGAATAGGGTCGAGTGAAACGTCTATGTTAGAGTTGCCTATATACCATAAACTGAAAACATTTTTAGGGATTTTAGACTTACGCTAGACATGAAAGCTGCTTTTAAAGTTAGTTCGTAGGTAAGATTGAATCAAATGTTGACGAGTTTTAGCAGCTTCTAGCTCTTTAAAACACCAGCTAAAAAAGTTAAGCTCTATATTATGCTAATATAATCTACAACCTGCTTCATCGCGTGAGAGGAAAATAATTTGTTCCTGGTCTTGATTTCCACCACACAATTAGGTAAACCAATTTCCCCACGAGATACTCGCTGCACCACATGAGGTTTAAAATTAGCGGCAAGTTCCGGTTCCGACCACAAATCTGATAGGAAATCTTGTGGGCGCAAAATACTAACGAATCGTTGGCTTTTCCAATACAAAAGACATCAACGCAAACCGCTACGAAATATTGTAAACAATTTTTCATTACAGCAAAGTCGAATCCAAAACGCGTTCATATTAATTGCAACTATAGGGACCTATCTAAAGACTAGATTCTATATCGAAATAGTAGTGTTAAAGGTGTAAAAGCAAAAATATCAAAACAGATAGCTCGTAAAAACAGTCGAAGAATTGGGTAAGGTAAGAATCCCTCAAAAACTCATTTTCGTTTGCCTAAACGACCGAACTAATCAATCAGTTCCAGCCCAAACAGAAAACCAGCTTCCAAGCCTTCCGTTTGTCAACACGCTTTTGTAATCGCCGAGTAAATCTCCAGTAGTGTTGTGTACAGTGTGGCAGAGAAGTGGTAGTATTTGAGTTGCGCACGCGCCGCCGCCACCGACAGTCTAGCGACGACGCTATGGCGGCCCGACGCGCGCGCACGATACGCGCCAGAAACAAACTCTAGTCATTCCAAATTCAAACACTTTATTTTTTAATTCTCAAACTTGAAGACTGATTCCGGCCAGCGATGGATTCTCACCAACTTATGACCAAAGTGTGACTTGTGACTGTGACAGTGACTAACTTGTGACAAAATGACAGTGACGTGACTATGACTTGGATTGCTTTGACTGACTTGGACTATTTTTACTGGTTCGGGAACCGGGAGTAAAGGTTTGTACCTGACTTAATTAATTAATTACTTTAAAATAACAGTAGCGTTTGCTACGTCGTAGCACTTCGTAGCGTTTATCCTAATTTTATTGTTAGAATGAAATTTTAGTACGTTTATTAATTAGGTAATTAGTGTACATAATAAATTCCGAAATTTTAGAAATATAAAATAATTAGTACTAATCAAACTAACTTAGCATGCTTTTCCAGCTAGCTATAGAATATACAAACATATAACTAGGCGCCCCGCGCGCCATTTCCCTAATTTGTGATAGGTAAGTATTATATTATAATATAACCATAAAACTATCTAAAACATGAATACTTCGTTGATGAATACCTAATTAATATGTCATGACATTATTTCCGGACCTGTAACTTGACTAACACGTAATACTACTTGTATCCTTTTATTTACATACAATAGATGTCATGTTTATGCACTGCTGCGTAGGTCAAAGTATAGTGTCAGACTCACTCTCTGCTGAGGGCAATCGTGTGTAGGATGCTAAGCTAATTTCTGCTCGATGCCTAATAAGATTACTAGATCATCGATTTATCTTACGGGTGCTATAAAATTTTGACCTTAAGGCGTTCCGTTTTCCATACAAAAGTTCAATGGAGTTATGTATGTAAAGGAGACAAGAGTCGGTTTAAAAAACTTGATGGGGAGTCCCGTGGGTATATAAGATTGTCGCAAAACACAAAAAAAATTTTTTAAATCATCAGATTTCCCCGTAAAAAGCGAGTCGCCACTTTACGAAAATAGATGGAGCTACTGCTGCAATAAATACGTTTAATTTTATTGTGCAGAAAATACTAATTATCTTTTAACTATAAGTAGTTTTGCGACAAATTTACGTGTGCCTTCATCATTCAGAATAAAGTTTCTTTAAAAAGAAACTCTACAGCTCATGTGTAACCCGACTGAAGTGCAGTTTTTCGTTTGTATGACGTAACGAACCACCTTAAGTGCTTCTAGATGAAACAGCTCTAAGCTGATTTTGTTTACTTCTATGATTTAAACTTATCCTCAAAACGTATTCCGTATGGCATACGTAGTATGGGAATAATTTAGGTTGGCACTTCTAGTTTGGTCAGAAAAGGTTAATCTCAACTCGACCACATACACTTCCCATCAGAAAAATCGAAACACCTCGGATTTTCTTGTTTTTGGCCGAATTAAACACCAAAAAGTATTGTTAGCGTTAAAAAAATTATATGACTGTGTAGCTGGTAGTTTTGTCTTTTCAGTGTGTATAAAAAAATTCAAAATTCAAAATTGGAACCCCACCTGTTTGTTCTGTAAATGAGATGAATGACTGAGACACGTTTGCAGTTTGCCCCTTTTAACGATTCATAACATTTTCAACATTAAAATTTAGAGCTTGTCTTAGCTTATCTTAAAACTTTTGTTTTTTTTATTGTTTACTGTGACTTTGGATCGCCTAAAAAAAGTTAGATTTTATCTGAATCATGGGTATTTTGCCCGTAGAAGCCGCCCAAGTGGTGATATTGCCAAATTTTGGACTTGGTCATCGTTTTGTGGCTGAATGTTTGCATTTAAGCCTGACCTCTGTTCATAAAGCTTACAAACGCTATCAGAAGACTAGTCTGTTTACGCGACGTTCAGAATCTGTCGGAAATCGGGTCAGTTCTGACCGACATGATCGAATTAATGTTATGAGTTCTTTGCAAAATCGACGCCTTAGCGTTTTTCAACTGCGGCAAAAGCTATCAAATGTACAAAAGGTGGCTGAAAGCGGTTCTACAATCAGAAGAAGGTTAAAGCAACGTATACTGGTACCGCAATAGCCAGGAAACGGGCCCAAACCAACTGAAGACAAGTAAATAGCGCGCCTTAACTTTGCAAGTGAGCACCTAAACTGGTCGTATACCCATTGGATGAAATTCCTCTTTTCTGCTGAGTGTAGAATTACCCTGAATGGTAACCACGGAAGCACTATGGTTTACAAAAGGGATTAAAAATGCTTTACACAATGCTGCATTGATAAAAAGTTCAGTTATGGTGACAGTTCGTGAACGGTTTGGGAAGGAATCAGCGCCGACGGCGTGACAGATTTTGTCTTCGTATCTGCAGTTGATTTGGGCCTGTTCCCTGGCTATTGCGGTACCAGTCTTCGTTGCTTTAACCTTCTTCTGATTGTAGAACCGCTTTCAGCCACCTTTTGTACATTTGATAGCTTTTGCCGCAGTTGAAAAGCGCTAAGGCGTCGATTTTGCAAAGAACTCATAACATTAATTCGATCATGTCGGTCAGAACTGACCCGATTTCCGATAGATTCTGAACGTCGCGTAAACAGACTAGTCTTCTGATAGCGTTTGTAAGCTTTATGAACAGAGGTCAGGCTTAAATGCAAACATTCAGCCACAAAACGATGACCAAGTCCAAAATTTGGCAATATCACCACTTGGGCGGCTTCTACGGGCAAAATACCCATGATTCAGATAAAATCTAACTTTTTTTAGGCGATCCAAAGTCACAGTAAACAATTAAAAAAACAAAAGTTTAAAGATAAGCTAAGACAAGCTCTAAATTTTAATGTTGAAAATGTTATGAATCGTTAAAAGGGGCAAACTGCAAACGTGTCTTAGTCATTCATCTCATTTACAGAACAAACAGGTGGGGTTCCAATTTTGAATTTTGAATTTTTTTATACACACTGAAAAGACAAAACTACCAGCTACACAGTCATATAATTTTTTTAACGCAAACTATACTTTTTGGTGTTTAATTCGGCCAAAAACAAGAAAAACCGAGGTGTTTCGATTTTTCTGATGGGAAGTGTATTATGACCATACTTAGAGTCCAAAATTACCTACACAACTATCTATCTTTAATCAATAACTTTAAATTTAACCAACCAACATTTGATTGGTAATTAAATGATTATCATGTTACTCATAAAAACAGTATGACAAGATTGTAAACACATACCTAAACTATGTTGAGCGTTACAAAATATCAAGCTTGCACACATTCAACCTGTACAATTTGTACTATGTAGTACCTACTTAGTACACGCTTTCTACAGAGGTCATTCGGGTGTTGGGTGCTAATTGCAAATAGGTTCTTGCTCAAAGGTATTTGTAATTTAGCGGTGTGTTTACTGTACCTTTCTATACAAGAGTTTCACTACAAGAAAACTCTAATTATTAGGTATTCTAATTATGAAATCCTCGACCTGTGATAAAAAGCGCTCACAGATTTGCGTGTATTTGTTATCAGCCAAGAGGCTAGGGTTCATGCTAAGTTTATAAAAAACTGCCCTCAACTGCCTCTGGAAACATCAGCTTTAGTGGGGAAACTATAAATTTTCTTCTTTTTTGTGTGGGACACCGAGTCGTCTAACGACCCGATGAACCCTGGTGTAAGCGATTTTCAACCACCTTCTACGAGTAGCAGGCCGCTGACATGGTTGGGTGACCGCCGCCGTCTAAGTAATTATAGACAGAAATCGAGACCGACGGCTTAACGTGCCCTCTGAAGCACGGAATCATCTTGCTTTCGAAGCATCAGGTGGTTCAACCTACAACGTCCTAACTAAACTGGACATAAACTATAAATGGTAAACTGACACGGGAAATCTAACAAGTTATGTTACATCGCCTTTTTATAACTTTACCGTTGAGCAAAGTAAATACAGGAAAGAAGTCGAAGAAAGCTGCATTTCCTGCGTAACATACATAATATTATATCCCTTGCGGGCTAGGCTAAGCATAAAGGGCTGTAAAAAACGGCCATTTACAATTACGCCAAGTCTAATTCAGAAGACTGTTTATCACCATAGCGACAAGTGCCATACTCATAAACTCGCAAATCCCTTTGTCGCTTATTATGACACCCATGACAAAGATATGGGGTGAAGCTATTCTGCCCTTAAACGCAATAAAATACCTCGTATCCCTTAACCAGTCTGCTATAGCCAACGTTTCGATAAATTCCCGATCTTACTGCAACCGTCCAGCGAAAGTGAATTTCACTTTCTTCGGGGGTCGCCAGCGCGTGCGCATATACCACTGCGACTTGTTATTACGCATTGTCTCATATCGGCACGGTCGTTATTTGCAATGAGCATGTGGATTATGTAACCGGTTCCGGGTTCTTTAACGAGCCAACCGGTGGTAGTTATTTTATGAAATTTACACTTGTTACACACATAAAAGTATGTAAATAGAAATGCGAGATGTCACTGCGTTGCAAGTCAGACAGTAGCATGCTTTTACGTTATAAATATTGCAGTTGATTAACAAATTACAGATTTTGAAGGCTATCTAAATCGTAATCTCTAGTTAATCTTATACGTAGATTTCAAAGAATACTATTAGCTGTTATCCTCTCCTCTGTGGCGCCATTTTTATAGGTAGGCCTTGTCTGTGGCAAAGTCCTATATAGGACGAGCGACTATGTTACTTGAGCCTAAACTCTACGAGCTAAAAATCCACTTTAAGTGTTTTTAAATCAGCCTAGCTGGCAGACATTTTATTTTATTTATTTTAGAAAACCAACAGCTATCAACGACAGCGTACACAACAAAGGTAAAAACAGAAAGCCAATTACAGGTTTTCACGAAAACAAACACAACTGCTTCAAAATTAGGCTAACCGATTGGCTAAGCAATCAACCCATTAAAGTAGAGACCCTGAGGACACTACTCAAACATACACTCACAGCTTACGTAACCGACAATCAAATACTTACCGATATCGCTTTTGGCGCGAAAGTCGGTTTCACTTTCCCGCCGGGTCAATCTCTTGGGTGCGGTCATAATATTATACTGCCTATCTGTATACCGAGCTGTCGTGAAGAGTCAAAGGTGAGATCCACATGCTCGAGAATGTACTCTCTCCGGCTTTGAGATAGCATGTTATGGTATAAATTGTAGATAGTTCATTAGGTACCTGATTCAGATTCTTGTTCATACTTACTTGTCTATTCACTAACGTTTCTTGGTAGTTAGTTATAAATACGTATCTAATAAAAAGTAATACGTCGGTGTTAGTGAAGATGAAGTACCTAAGGTAATTTAAAATAAGGTAACTTATTTAAAAACCAGCAAAAATTAGGAACCTAAATTGGCATAAAATTGAAGATAGCAGAAGAGGTACACAAAACAAACAATAAAAATCAAAGAACTTGCGAACAAAAGAAACTAACGCAAGCCAAGCCTAAGCTACGCCTACTGTCAAACTGTTATTGTAAAGCTAATGGAAGACATCATGTAAACATTATTTATTACTTTCTAATTGAACGCTCACGATGCAATATTGAAACAAATTGAGTGCTAAATACAATGATTAATAGCTATTCATTTAACGTTAACGATAGAACAACCGGTTAGGAAAGTGTTAATGTTAGTATGATGTTGTCTGTCATAAGATGTTGATGATTATTTGAATTGCCGGATACCATACAATAACGAAAATATTTATCACCAGAATAATACGATATAACTTTTAAGTCTCTGGATAAATGCAAAAGAAATTGAACTCTTTTTAATAAGGACTACAAAAGTTTAAATTATCTACAAAATCAATGCCACAGTAGCGTAATGCCAAAGAATACTAAATATTATGTACCTACTCGTAATACTTATGAAAGCACTTGTTACCCGGAGCCCGGAGGTACCTATGCAAATGTGACGATTTATATTACTTTCAAAAATATGCAAAGATTACATTATAATAACCGAAACTGTGAGAGATTTTTATGTTATCTCACAATAAACCTGCACCCACGACGACCACTTTCGCTACGCCTTTCCAAATTATGTAAAACAAAAGTCTAGAAAACTGGATATCTCTTTATATCCGGTATGGGTAGTAGGTAGTTATTTTAAGAAGATTAATTACATCATGAGGTTGTTTGATCTTGTACCAAGAACAAACTATTCCTCCGAACTCGAAATATATTGCTGGGATCGAAAATAGATTGAGATTTATTAATGGTGTCAACAAAATGTTTCACATGATGCATTTTTTTACGGATTATTTCTCTTCCAGCAGCGGAAATGACGACGCACTAGAAGGTCGCACGGAAGATGCTCACGCCTTTCCCATCAGCGCTCTCCGTCAATCATCGCTGCAGCAGCAGTGCCCTTTGAAAGGGGCACCCAAATGCCCTCCCGCTTCTAAAAGGTACGTTGACTCCTGTACAGGCTGATCTTTAACTGTTAAGTTGCAAACCAATATATTTTTATGGTCCAAAACAGAACAGAATTTCAAAAAGTATCCTTATTCCAGATACCGGACCCACGACGGAACATGCAACAACCTAAACCGCCCTCGCTGGGGCTCTACCATGACCCCAGTGCAACGTTTCTTGCCCCCTTCTTACTCCGACGGCATCCAGGCTCCTCGACGCTCCGTCACGGGCTTCCAACTACCCTCAGCCAGGGAAATCAGCGCCTTGGTTCACGAAGACCAGCACGCTGAAAACACTGGGATAACGCACCTGCTGATGCAGTGGGGGCAGTTCTTAGATCATGATATTACGTCGTCTTCACAATCCAGGGGGTTCAATGGATCCGTGCCAAGGTGCTGTAAAGATGGTGGAAGAGATTTTGTTCCGAATGAGTTTTTGGTAAGTAGTAGAAATAAGTCTTTGAATTCTGTGAAGAAAGTTTCAGTTCAGAACATTCAATAGCATCTTTTCCCTCAGCATCCAGAATGCTTCCCCATCCCAGTGCCCCCAACGGATCCATTCTACGGTCCACGCGGAGTACGCTGCCTGGACTTCGTGCGTTCATCTCCAGCTCCTCGCGACGACTGCGCGTTGGGCTGGCGCGAACAGCTGAACCAGGTGTCAGCGTATATCGACGCGTCACCGCTCTATGCCAGCTCAGCGAGGCAGTCCGACAAGTTGAGGCTGTTCAGGAATGGTGAGTTCAACAACTTCAATCTTCATTTTAGTCTATTTACGTTCATTGCAAGTTGCAACTTATCACGATGCTAAACGTGGCTTACCAATTGGATATTTTCAAAATGCCAATATCATCGACGTAAGTATAAGACAATGAACCATTTATCAACAGGAATGCTCCAATACGGCAGAGTGCAACAACGGCGCCCCTTATTACCTCCGGAAAGGAAGGACGAGTTGTGCAGAGGAGGGGCAGTTTCCACCGACTGCTTCAAGTCCGGAGACGCAAGAGTCAATGAGCACCCGGGGCTGGTTGCTGCACATATCGTCTGGCTGAGGCAACATAACAGGTATCTCATCTTCTTTTTTATTCTTCTCAAATAACACTTTATAAAGCTTCTTGTTGGCCATGTGGTAGCATACTTTGAATTTATGTTCTGTAACTTTAACCTGAGATTGCTTTGAAACGCTTCACACATCAAAAAACTGGTCAAAGAAGAAGAATGTGATGCCATTGAATCCCATAGATTTAAGAAAAACCTTATGCGTATTGTATATTCCCAGGATGGCACAAGAGTTGGCACATTTGAACCCTCACTGGAGCGACGAGAAGATCTATCAGGAGACCAGGAAAATCGTCGGCGCAATGATACAGCACATCACTTACAGAGAGTTCTTGCCAATCGTGTTAGGTGAGCTTTAATTTTCAAACCTTTCAAAGCAACCAAGGATAGGACTTATACATTGAACCCAAAAACTACTACTTAAACCCTTTAATTACACCTTGATGGTTTTAATATAAGCCCTTGATCCAAAAATGATGTTTGATGCTATATTTCTAGGAGCTGATGTGATGCGCCTGTTTGAGTTGGAGCCACTTACGAAGGGACAGTATCGTGATTACGATCCTAAGACCAACCCCAGTCCTGCAAGTTCCTTTGGATCAGCAGCCTTCAGGTAACTTAACGTAACCAATTTTCCCTTTCTTCTTCGGGATAGATCTAACGTAAGTCACATGTTGAATTCATGACAAATATTTACAGGTTCGGACACAGTCTCGTGCAGCCCTCTATGATGAGATACGACCGCTTCCACAGACCGATGCACAACAGTAAGACACATTTCCAGTATTCATTTCTTTTCGCACTTGCTTGGTTCTATTCAGAAAACCAAATCGACCAACACCTCTAAATACTATTAACTAGAAGTTTGCTAGTAGGAATAGTAACTAGGCCTCGGATTTCCGGATTCTCGAATAGATCACAGTGGCACTGTATTTATAAAAAAAAATGATTCTTTATCTTTCACCAGAGAATTCTTCTAAAGAAAGAAAGAAAAGTCTAAACTGGTCGTATAATTTCCAGACGTATCTCTCCACGACGAAATAACAAATCCATCAAACATCTGGAGCATAGGCGCCGTGGACCGTCTTCTACTAGGCATGGTGAATCAGCCGATACAGAAGCGAGACGAGTTTATCACTGAAGAGCTGACGAACCATCTCTTTCAGACACCCTCCTTCGACTTTGGCATGGATCTCGCAGCCATCAACATACAGGTATTAAAAAAGGAGAGTTTTCAATACCATCTGACGTTTCACGAGTTCTTGGACGTAATCAATGTAATTAATAATCTCTGTTTTTTTTACCAGCGTGGACGTGACCATGGTGTACCGCCTTACACCTCTTGGCGGGAACCCTGCGGACTATCCGGCATCCGCGCCTTCCAAGACTTGTTCCGAGTGATGCCGGCCAGGGTTGTCAGGAAACTACAGACTCTTTACAGGTATTTGAGTTGTTTCTAGTCGTACTTGAAGGTAAGGGGTGGCAACCATATTAAATAGAAAGAAAAGAAGTGCCAAGAACCTACTTTTGATTGTAACAAATGCTTTTATATTTTTCTAGGAGTGTGGACGACATAGATCTGTTCACCGGAGGGATGGCGGAAAGGCCTGTGGTGGGAGGACTGGTGGGGCCAACCTTTGCTTGTATCATCGCACAACAGTTCTCCAACCTTCGCAAAGGAGATCGATTCTGGTAAATATCTAAACTTATTCTACAACAGGCGATATTTATGTTGACGATTTGTTGACATTTTCAATTTCTCTTGCAGGTATGAAAACGGTGGTTTTGACTCTTCGTTCACACCAGCTCAACTCCAACAAATACGTCGAATCTCTTTTGCTCAAGTCCTTTGCCACACCTTAGACAGCATTGACAGCATCCAACCCTTCGTCTTCCTCTCCCCCGACAACCCTGATAACGGCAGGATCTCCTGCAAGAACGGACTACTCAATGACTTCGACTTATCACCCTGGGTGGAAATCTTTGATAACGACATTAGCAAAGCTGACAACCAAGAGATACCCAGTACATTAAAACCAAGCACGCGACGACCAACTAGAAAACCTAGCACGCAAAAACCTAAGCGAACCAAACCTACTACAGCCAAACCGACTTCTACAACTAAGAAGCAACAGAAAGTTACAGCAGCCGCATCAAATACAGTGACTAAGAAGAAACCTGCACCACTTATCTCTACAACTACTGACAAACCTACTGAAAAACCTAATAAGACTGATACTGTAGTTAATGATAAGACTAACGATACCTTGACTTTCTCATTCCTTGCTGATAAAACGACGAAGAAACCCAACGTCACAGTTCAAAACATCGACGACAAACTAGACTTTAAAAACAAAAGCAGACGATTTGAAAACAGTGACAGTATTAATACTAGAGATACTTTTAAGGGTAGCAATAAGCAATACGGTAGCGATGATTACGATGATGATGAAGAAGACGTACAAAGCGTACAATCCGTAGTTATAAATAACTTATCGCATAGACCACAAAGACCTAGTTATAATAACTATAATAATAGACCCCATCATTATAATAATAACCATAATAACAATTATAATAATGAAAGGCCAGTAATATCTGTAACTGAGAACATAGACAAATTCACTTACTTGATAAACTACGTACCCAGACCGACCGAATCATGGCGACGTACAACTAGACGGACTTACGACAAAAACGTTGTCAAAGTAACATACCAGAACTACGACGATACTTACAGAAGACCGACAAGACCTCACTACTACAACAACGACAAGTATGACCAAAATGGCCAAAACTATAACCCTTACAGACGAGAACAACCTGACTCTGACAATGACAAAATTGACTTCGACAAAGACAACATTCAGTCTTCAGCGAGATCTAATGACGATACTATGACGACGCCCAAATCTAAACCGACTATTGACAAAACCAACAAAATTGACCATTTCAATCCGACGACAGAAAACTTATACAAACTTGTGACTTTTGGCTACGTAGGAACTTACAAAGGCGACATGACTGACAAAATACCTCCAGAGTTGACTGAGAGACATAGCGTTATCAGTAAAGACTTCTCGACTTACGACACGAAACAAAATGACAATGAAAACGATGACAAATCAAACGCAAAACTATCTACTTTCTTCCTATACGAGACTGCGACTGAACCTTACAACAAGGCACAAAGACCAACTAGACGTAACGACGAAGACAGTAACAAAGGAACAAAAACCAAATACTATTACATCAAAAACGTTTTACACAAATACTCCGAAACTGACGCGACTGGAACTATAACTGAAAAAGACATCATCAAAGAAAACTACAACAGCCCAGGACTGCCCGTTGAGAATATAGAAGAGAGATCCTCAGCTGACAAACTAGCTTTCTTAGAAGAAGCAGAGAGGGCAGTCAGCGACTCCAAGCAGAGGCACAAGATCAAGAAACCTTCAAGTCCAGCTAAAACACCTTCAGTGGCATTCCAAGTCATACCTAGTGAGAACAAGTAAGTTTACTTCGAATAAAATAAAATAAAAGATAAGAAAAAACAATTTAATAAGTGCAATTTTTGCTTCGCAGCAGTGGAAACTCACCTCACAATAATTATTTAGTTAAAAGCTTTTAGGACACTTAAGCAATGTGCATTGATATTGGAATACAAAGTCGTCCAAATACAAAAACTTTTCTCGTGGGCACTTCAGTGCTCTGAACTCTCGACGTTTTTTAAGGAGAAATTCTTACACCATACATCTTATATTTTTCCAGTCCATCCCAATGGGCAGTATACGAAGAGAAAGATCTGCCGGCAGTGTTCCCTGCTCGACAACCAGCGCTCAGTTCGGATCCTCACGCGCTCCGGGAGATACCACGACCGATTAAGTTACCCACGTTCAGGAAAAGAAGGCCTTGGAAAGTTTAGGAACTTATTCTTTGTAAGTTAAGTAGGGAATAAAATCTTGATGACGAAACTTGACTTTGACTTTGACTTATTGACGAACATTACTTCGGACAACTTGAATTGAGTGACTGATACAAGAGACTTGTTAGTGGAGAAAATACAACGAATACAAAACGGGATACAATCAATAAAATATCTGACGACCACCCACCGTCATCCTGACTTTGACTTAACAACAATGAACAAAGACAAATACATTTTAGATGACAAAATATAAGTACAGAAAAACAGACCAGACAGAGCACAAACATAAAAACAGGACACGAACACAGACATTAACTTGACAAGTACACAGACATCTACTTCATAAGTACGCTGACATCAACTTGACAAACAGACATCTACTTGACAAGTACACAGACATCAACTTGAGAAATAAACAGATATCAACATCACAAGTACGCAGATTTCAACTTGACCAACAGACAATAACTTCACAAGAACACAGACATCAATTTCACAAGAAGGTACGCACTACGCAGACTTCAACTAGACGAAAGACATCAACTTCACAAGTACGCTGACATCAACTTGAAAAACAGACATCAAGTTGACAAGTGCACAGACATAAACTTGAAAAGTACACAGATAACAACATGACAAGTATAAAGACATCGACTTGACAAGTACACAGATATCAAATTGACAAGTACAAAACATCAACTTCACAAGTACACAAACAACAACTTGACAAACAGACATGAATTTGAAAAACCGGCATCAACTTGACGAGTCACAGAAAGCAACTTCATAAGTGCACAGACAGTAACTTGACAAGTAGGTACACATATACAGGGTGGACCATAGAGTGACGTCAATAAAAAGAAATTAGATTCCTCACATCTTGGGGTATTCGAATCTAATTTCTTTTTATTGACTTCACTCTGTGGTCCACCCTGTATAGACTTGATAAGTGCACAGACATCAACTTGACAAATACACCGAAATTAACGTGATTAATACACAGACACCAACTTGACAAGTATAAAAACATCGCCTTGACAAGAACACAGGTATCGACACCTATTATTACAAATAACAATAACTAGACATAACCTAACTCACAAAACTTGACAATTAATGGACTTGACTTACAAACTGTACTCATCATTGGCCTCATACGTCTGTGACAGACGATTTATTCAGTGTCTGAGGCAAGACTTTTCATGGCTGTATAAGCCGATACGGGAGCGGCATGACTTTCCGCACGCTCTACAAACGAAGGTGGAATTAGAGACTGGCACATGCATGTTTAGATGTCGTTTTTGCCTTTTGTTTGCGAGACCAACGAACCAGGCATCATCGTGAGCTTTACGCCCATCAAACACACGCTTTCGCCATACATCCCTATTCTCAGCAAGCTTCTCCCAGCTTTGATGGTCGATGTCAAACGCAGCCATGTCCCGTTTGGCGCAATCTTTGAAACGTAGCATCGGTCTTCCAACTCCTCTTTTGGCGTTAGCTACGGCGCCAAGTAGGACACGCCGCGGTAGACGCGAAGGTTCCATGCGGTACACATGCCCTAGCCACCGCAATCGTCTTTGCTTAAGCAAAGCGGTAAAGCTAGGCAGCTGTGCAATTTCTAGAACTCGCTCGTTTGTGACTCTGTCCTGCCAAGTTATATGCAAGATGTTTCTTACGCAGCGCATATGAAATGTGTTGAGTCGACGTTCTTGTTTTGCGTACGAAGTCCAGGTTTCAGCTCCATACAAGAGTATGCTTAGAACGCAAGTTTGGTAAACAATTATCTTGGTTTTTGTGGTCAGGTGTTTATTATTCCATACTCTTGTACTGAGCCTGCCGAACATGGTCGCCGCTTTGCCGATACGAGTATTGATCTCAGCATCGAGGGTGAGATTGTTCGACACAGTCGACCCCAAGTAGCAAAACTTGTCAACTATGTTCAAGGGAACGCCACCGAGCAAAATACGTGGTGTTTCTCCACCTTGAGCTAGCACTACTGTTTTTTGCTGTTTTTTGACTTACAAACTGTACTGGACTTGACATAACCTTACTACTTACAAAAACTTAACAGTTACGGAACTCGACTTGACATAACATGACTTACAAATCTTAAGTGACTTTACTGGACTTGTCATAACCTGACTTGCGAAAACTTAAGTGACTGGACTAGATTTGACTTAACAAGACTTACAAAAACTTAAGTGACTGGACTAGACTTGACAAAACCTGACTTACAAAAATTTAACAGATACTGGAGTATACTTGACATAACCCAATATACAAAAACTTACCAGCTAGTTAACTTGACATGAACTGGTGAACAAAAGTTTAACATGTAACGGACTTAACTTATAATAAGCTGAATTACAAAAAACGTGACAGTTACTTAATTTGACTTGACATAACGCTAGACTTACAAAAATATACCAGTACTATACTGAAATCTCATAAAAACCTGACTTATAAAAACCTAAAACTTACTCGTCTGGACTTGACATAACCACAATTACAAAAATTGTATAGTTACTGGACTGTATTTAGTATAATTAACTAACAAAAACTAGAAATGACCTGAATTACAAAGACATAATAGTTTTACTGACTGGACTTGACATAATCTAAATAATAGAAACTGGACAGTTACTGGACTGGACTTAACATAACCTGACTTACAAAAACTTAACAGGTACTGGACAGTTTTGACATAACTCGACTTACATAAACTTAACAGTTACTGGACTGGGCCAGACATAACCTGACTTACAAAAACTTATCAATTACTGGACTGGACTTGCTATTACCTGACTTACAAAAACTTATCAATTACTGGACTGGACTTGCTATTACCTGACTTACAAAAACTTATCAATTACTGGACTGGACTTGCTATTATCTGACTTACAAAAACTTATCAATTACTGGACTGGACTTGCTATTACCTGACTTACAAAAACTTATCAATTACTGGACTGGACTTGCTATTATCTGACTTACAAAGACTTAAAAATTACTGGACTGGACTTGCTACTACCTGACTTACAAAAACTTATCAATTACTGGACTGGACTTGCTATTACCTGACTTACAAAAACTTAACAATTACTGGACTGGACTTGCTATTACCTGACTTACAAAAACTTAACAATTGCTGGACTGGACTTGCTATTACCTGACTTACAAAAACTTAACAATTACTGGACTGGACTTGCTATTACCTGACTTAAAAAACTTAACAATTACTGGACTGGACTTGCTATTACCTGACTTACAAAAACTTAACAATTACTGGACTGGACTTGCTATTACCTGACTTACAAAAACTTATCAATTACTGGACCAGTTACTGGACTTGCTATTACCTGACTTACAAAAACTTAACAATTACTGGACTGGACTTGCTATTACCTGACTTACAAAAACTTAACAATTACTGGACTGGACTTGCTATTACCTGACTTACAAAAACTTATCAATTACTGGACCAGTTACTGGACTTGCTATTACCTGACTTACAAAAACTTAACTGTTACTGGACTGAACTTGACATAACCTGCCTTACTAAACTTAACTGTTACTGGACTTGACATAATCTGGCTGTCACAAACTTAACAGGTAGGTACTAGACTGGAATTGACATAACCTGACTTACAAATACTGTAGTAACTGCACTGTACTAGACATGACCCGAATTACAAAATAGTTACAGTTACTTACTGTACTGGAATTGACATAACCTGACTAGCAACACATAGTTCGAGAGCCCAGGGGGTAAGTGGCTATCTCATAAGGTACCACGATAGGCTAGGTTTGGATCGTTAACCAAGACTTAAACAAGTCGTATGACCCAGGTCTGCCAGAGCCAATCCTGCCGGAACATAAAAATAATCGATATTTTTCAGAGTCATTTTTTCGTAAAAAATATGTCATAAGGTACCACAATGAAAGTGCTGGCATCAGTTAACCATTGAAAAATTATGTAAAAAAAGCTTGGTCTGCCACTGCGCACCCTGCCGGAAGTGCTTGCCAGACCTCTCCAAAGATGCCCTTCCGACACCCCTAAACTATCTCATCGGGTACCACGACGCGACCACCACAACATAATAGCCAAGATCACTCTGACAATAGATCACAAGGTCTGCCAGGCCTAAACTTGCCGCATCCTAGTGTTTCAGACATTTGAAGTTGTAGGTCCAGTGTATGAAAAATGACCTATATCTTTTTCCCCCCGTATTTGATTTTGATGGTGCCTTAATACGAAATGCTCTCCATAATGAGGAGCTTCGAGTCATATAGGACAGTTGGGTGGAGGGTTTCAGTATTGAACACAATCCTGTCAAAAAGTTTGAAATGGAGGTTTGGTCTATGGAAACTGGCCTATATCTTATTCCCCCCGGGTTTGATTTTGATGGCGCCTTAATATGAAATGCTCTCCATAACTAGGAGCTTTGAGTCATATAGGTCAGTGAGGAGGAGGGTCTCTGTATTGTACACAATCCTGTCAAAAAGTGTGAAATTGTAGGTAAAGTGTATGAAAACTGGCCTATATCTTTTCCCCCACTGGTTTGATTTTGATGGTGCCTTGGTATGAAATGGGATATTATAAATTGCATATCAAATAAATAATCGCCTATCAATACATATTCATCATTTATATTGTTTTTTACATCAAATATCTTACTTCACTACAAATAAACTAAATGTTTAACAAAACATAAACTGCAGATAATTCGAAATTTTACATCAATATGACATAACTTTTTTCCTCATAATGCAATACAGATAAATTTATTATTGTACAAAAATACTACATACATAGCAAGAATACTGACTGCATCGCAAATTTTCCATATTTCATAGCAAAATAACTATTCCAGTCGCATATTAACCAGAAAACATACGTAAGTAAACATAAGTTTATAGGTCCGTTGCGCGGAAAGCGCCAGGTTAGGTTAGGTTAGGTTAGAACTTTGACCACAACGCACGAGCCGAGCGAGCGGAGCGAGCGTGCCGCGGCAGCGGCCGGCGATGTGCCAGAAACGACACGCTATGCGCGTCATCAATTTAAAATATGATTATCGATGTGTATGATTGATTAACGATGATGGTTCATCTCTAATAAAAACTGCTGTAAATAATATAAAAATAGAAGCTATATTTAAAAGAAAAAGAGTTAACAGGTATAATGTGCATTAAGATTATTTGCTGTGCATTGATGAAAAAGCTTTTGCTTTAGGAAAAATCGCTTTACGCTGCGAAAATAAATTGTAGTGTGTTAAGTGATATTTTGTGTTGAATATTATGCTGTGCAATCAGTTATTTTGATGGGAATTTGGAATCTTATTGCATAGAAAAAGGATATTTTTTGATTTGCTTTTAAATACTACCCGTATGAAATGCTCGTAATGATTAGGAGATTCGATTTGTATAGGTCAATTGGATAGAAGGTCTCTGTTCTGTGCACAATCCTCCTAAATATGAAAATATTCGATAACTTCTGCACATTTTATCAGTTAAAATTGTCATATTATAAGGAACTCGAATAAAAGTGCTTGCATCACCTTACCTTTGACAAATTATGTTTAAAAAACTTGGTCTGCCACTGCCCCCTCTGCTGGAAGTCCTTAGATGAGATAGGTTAGGGGTGTCGGAAGGGTATATTTGGAGGGGTTTCCCAAGGACTTCTGGCAGAGTGCGCAATGGCAGACCAAGTTTTCTTAACTCAATTTATCAATGGTAAGCTGATGCTGGCACTGTCATTCGGGTACCTTATGATATGACAATATTAACGGCAAAATCTGCAGAACATATCCAATATTTTCATGTTTAGCAGGATTGAGATTTTTCCGTTAACATTGTAATTTCATAAGGTACCCGAATGACAGTGTCAGCATCAGCTACCATTGATAAATTGAGTTAAGAAAACTTGGTCTGCCATTGCGCACTCTGCCAGAAGTCCTGGGAGACCCTCCACATATACCCTTCCGACACCCCGAACCTATCACATCTAAGGACTTCCGGCTGAGTGCGCAGTGGCAGACCAAGTTTTTTTAACATAATTTGTCAATGGTAAGCTGATGCAAGCACTTTTATTCGAGTTCCTTATGATATGACAATTTTAACTGATAAAATCTGCAGAAGTTATCGAATATTTTCATATTTAGGAGGATTGTGCACAGAACAGAGACCTTCTATCCAATTGACCTATACAAATCGAATCTCCTAATCATTACGAGCATTTCATACCAAGGCACCATCAAAATCAAACCAGTGGGGGAAAAGATATAGGCCAGTTTTCATACACTTTACCTACAATTTCACACTTTTTGACAGGATTGTGTACAATACAGAGACCCTCCTCCTCACTGACCTATATGACTCAAAGCTCCTAGTTATGGAGAGCATTTCCTATTAAGGCGCCATCAAAATCAAACCCGGGGGAAATAAGATACAGGCCAGTTTTCATAGACCAAACCTCCATTTCAAACTTTTTGACAGGATTGCGTTCAATACTGAAACCCTCCACCCAACTGTCTTATATGACTCGAAGCTCCTCATTATGGAGAGCATTTCGTATTAAGGCACCATCAAAATCAAACACGGGGGGAAAAAGATATAGGTCATTTTTCATACACTGGACCTACAACTTCAAATGTCTGAAACACTAGGATGCGGCAAGTTTAGGCCTGGCAGACCTTGTGATCTATTGTCAGAGTGATCTTGGCTATTATGTTGTGGTGGTCGCGTCGTGGTACCCGATGAGATAGTTTAGGGGTGTCGGAAGGGCATCTTTGGAGAGGTCTGGCAAGCACTTCCGGCAGGGTGCGCAGTGGCAGACCAAGCTTTTTTTACATAATTTTTCAATGGTTAACTGATGCCAGTACTTTCATTGTGGTACCTTATGACATATTTTTTACGAAAAAATGACTCTGAAAAATATCGATAATTTTTATGTTTCGGCAGGATTGGCTCTGGCAGACCTGGGTCACACGACTTGTTTAAGTCTTGGTTAACGATCCAAACCTAGCCTATCGTGGTACCTTATGAGATAGCCACTTACCCCCTGGGCTCTCGAACTAACATTAAAAATTACTTGTCTGGACTTGACATAACTAAAATTACACAAACTTGACAATTACTAAACTGCACTTGATCCAACGTGACGAGACTCACAAAAACTTAACAGATACTGGACTGGACTTGACATAACCTGACTTACAAAAACTTAACAGGAACTGAACTGGATTTGAACTGACTTACAAAAACTTAACAGTTACTGTACTGGACCTGACATAACCTGACTTACAAAAACTTAACAGTTACTGTACTGGACCTGACATAACCTGACTTACAAAAACTTAACAGTTACTGTACTGGACCTGACATAACCTGACTTACAAAAACTTAACAGGTACTGGAGGACTGACCTTGACATAACCTGACTTACAAAAACTTAACAGTTACTGGACTGTACTTGACATAACCTGACTTACAAAAACTTAACAGTTACTGGACTGGACTTGACATAACCTGACTTACAAAAACTTAACAGTTACTGGACTGGACTTGACATAACCTGACTTACACAAACTTAACAGGTACTGGACTGGACTTGACATAACCTGACCGACACAAACTTGAACACATGACATGAACAGACTACATTTATGACATGACTTAACTACATTTACATGATATGACCAAACTAAGTGAAGTTGAACTGTATTTGAGTAGGACCAATCACATGACATGAACAGACTACATTTTATGACTTAAATACATTTACAAGATATAACCAAACTAAGTAAAGTTGAACTGTATATGAAGGATCAATGACAAACATGACAAGACTACATTCCATAATATTCCTGACACACACAAAACACATCATGACATGACCAACCTGTGTTTACAGGACATAACCATACTAAATTTGCAGGGCATTACATTACAGACTGTTACTAACAGGATGATAGGAAATGCTGTTAGTAACAGCATTTACATTACATGACCTTACTACATAATTATGATTTGAACAAACTACATTCCGCTTAAGACAAAACTACAGTTACATGAGATGGCAAAATATTTCCAAGACTCTACCAAACTAAGCGAAGTTAAACAGTATTTGAGAAACTGACCTTTACACGACCAAAACACTTCCACAACAGAGACTCGTAGGTACATAGATTCTCAATAAGTAGGACCAATCACAATATGACATGAACAGACTACATTTTATAACATGAGTAAACTATATTTACATGACATGACATAACTAAGTGCAGTTGAACTGTATTAGAGTAGGAACAATCACATGACATGAACAGACTACATGACCCAGTAAGTAAAGTTGAACTGTATATGAGAAGGACCAATGACAAACATGACAAGACTACATTTCATTATATTCCCAAAGTACATTAACATGACATGACCAAACTAAGTAAAGTTGGACGGTATGTATATGAGAAGGACTAATGACAGACATGACAAGACTTATTTCAAGATATTCCTAAACTACATTTACATAACATGACCAAACTTAGTTGAACTGTATATGAGAAGGACCAATGACAGACATGACAAGACTACATTTCATGATATTCCCAAACTACATTTACATGACATGATCAAAGTAAGTAAAGTTTAACTGAATGTATATGTGAAGGACCAATTACAAACATGACTAGACCATTCCATGATACTACCAAACACATTTACCTACATGAAATGAACAAACTGTGTTTACAGGACATGACCACACTATATTTGAATGACATGTTCCAACAACATTTACATTACATGACCTTACTACATAGTTATGAATAAAACAAACTAGATTCCGTAACAAGACAAAACACACTTACATGAGATAACCAAACGTCTACATGACTCGACCAAACTGAGCGTAGTTAAACATCCGAGAAGGACCATCATAGGACACGACCAGACTTACATTTCACTACATGATCAAACTACATTTACGTGACATGACCAAATTACATCTTCATGACTTTATTAAAGTAAGTGAAAATGAAACGTATGGTATAATATTTACTTGCAAATGGCCAATCAGATGTCATGATCAGATTCCATTCCATGACATAACCAAACTACATTTAACATGACATGATCATTGAATACATTTACCCGAGAAGACTAAACCACATTTACCTGACATTACTATACTAAACCGCATTTGAGAAGGACTTATACCATGACAAGACCGCACTATATTTACGTAACATAACTAAACCAAGTGAAGTGGAAACATAGTATTAACAAAGCACCAATTACACAACTCATGACCAAAGTATATTTCAATTCAATACATGATCAAACTACATTAATATGCTATGACTGAACCAAGTGAAATGGCTGGCGAAATATTCAAGAAGTTCCAATCTCAGACATCACCAGACTACATTCTGTGACATGACCAAACTACATTTACATGACATGACTGAACTAAAACAGAAAATGAATCATATTTGAGAAGGACCAATCTCAGACATCACCAGACTATTCCACGATATGCATGATCAAACTACATTTAACTTGACATGACCAGTCTATATTTACCTGACATGACTTAACCACATTTACATGACATTACCAAAGTAAGTGAAGTTAAACCTCGTTTGAGCACTACATTTACATAACATGACTAAGTAAACCAACAAAAGTTGATCCATAGTCTAAGAGAAGGACCAATCACACATTGCATGACAGAGTAGATTTCAAGACATGATCAAACTACATTTACCTGACATGACGTAACTACATTTACATGACATTAGCAAAGTAAGTGAAGTTAAACCTCGTTTGAGCACTACATTTACATAACATGACCAACTAAGTAAACCAACAAACCAACAAAGTTGATCCATAGTCTAAGAGAAGGACCAATCACACATCGCATGACAGAGTAGATTTCAAGACATGATCAAACTACATTTACCTGACATGACTAAACTACATTTACATGACATTACCAAAGGAAGTGAAGTTAAATCGCGTTTGAGCACTACATTTACATAACACGACTAGGTAAACCAACTAGGTAAACAACATAGCATTAGCGAAGGACTCATCACACATGTCATGACCAGAGTAGACTTCAAGACATGACCAAATTACATTTACATGACATAACTAAACTGAGTGAAATGGAACCATGTTCAAGAAGAACTAATCTCAGACATCACCAGACTACATTCCCTTAATATGATCAATCTACATTTACATGACATGACTGAACTAAGTAAAATGGAACCATATTCGAAAAGAACCAATCTCAGACATCACCAGACTACATTCTGTGACATGACAAAACTACATTTACATGACATGACTGAACTAAGTGAAATGGAACCATGTTCAAAAAGAACCAATCTAAAACTAACTGACTGACTACATTCTGTGACATGACCAAACTACATTTACAGGACATAACTAAACTAAGTGAAATGGAGGAACCATGTGCGAGAAGAATCAATCCCAGACATCACCAGACTAAATTCCACGACATGATCAAACTACATTTAATATGACTTGACCAGACAATATTTACATAGCCATGACACATGACTAAACCAACTGAAGTTAAACCATAGTATTAGCAAAGGACCAATCACACAACACATGACTAGAGTAGATTTCAAGACATGACCAAACTACATTTACATGACATGACTGAACTGAGTGAAATGAATGGAAATATGTTCGAGAAAGACCAATCTCAGACATCACCTGGCTACATTCTGTGACATGACCAAACTACATTTACATGACATGACTGAACTGAGTGAAAATGGAAGCATGTTCGAGAAGGACCAATCTCAGACATCACCTGACTACATTCTGTGACATGACCAAACTACATTTACATGACATGACTGAACTAAGTGAAATGGAACCATATTCGAAAAGAAAAAATCTAAGACTAACAGACTGACTACATTCTGTGATTTGACCAAACAACGTTTACAAGACATGACTGAACCGAGTGAAATGGAACCATGTTCGAAAAGAACCAATCTAAGACTAACTGACTGACTACATTCTGTGACATGACCAAACTACATTTACATGACATGACTGAACTAAGTGAAATGGAACCATATTTGAGAAGAACCAATCTAAGACCACATCACAATTCAATATTTAACATGACATGATCAAACTACATTTAACATTACATGACCAAACTACATTTACCTGACAAGACCAAACCTCATTTACATGACATGACTGAACTAAGTGAAATGAAACTAACTATATTCGAGAAGAACCAACCTAAGACTAACTGACTGACTACATTCTGTGGCATGACCAAACTACATTTACATGACATGACTGAACTAAGTGAAATGGAACCATATTTGAGAAGAACCAATCTAAGACCACATCACTATTCAATATTTAACATGACATGATCAAACTACATTTAACATTACATGACCAAACTACATTTACCTGACAAGACCAAACCTCATTTACATGACATGACTGAACTAAGTGAAATGGAACCATATTCGAGAAGAACCAATCTAAGACTAACTGACTGACTACATTCTATGGCATGACCAAACTGCATTTACATGACATGACTGAACTAAGTGAAATGGAACCATATTTGAGAAGAACCAATCTAAGACATCACATCACTATTCAATATTTAACATGACATGATCAAACTACATTTAACATTACGTTACCAAACTACATTTACCTGACAAGACCAAAGCTCATTTACATGACATTAATAAACTCATACCATGACATAATATGACATGACCCGCTACATTTACATAACCTGACCAAACCAAGTGAAGCGAAGTATTAGCGAAGGACCAATCAATCACTTTTTACAATTACATGACGACTAAACTAATTGAAAATGAACTATATTTGAGATAGACTTATCTATCACATTATTTGATTACATTCCATGACATGAACAAACTATGTTTACATGACTTAATAAAGCGAAGACTTACACTTTATGAATTTTGTAGATAAAGACAATCGCGACATATTCACGTTTAAGTGAACTAATGAACCTTGTTTACAATATATTTAACTTTTTCCATGCTCAGCACGAAAGCAGGAAAACGTGCCACCAGCGCCAACAGACGCCAATTTCAAATCTAATAAAAAGATTTTTCCTATTTTATTTATTATTAAATTACATAGCTAAAAGCAAAAGTTTATAAATCAAAGTATAAGAAACACTAAATAAATTATGAAGAAGTTTTAAAATAACTAGTTTATTAGCACTGCATTTTGTTAATCGGGATATTGTTGCCTATAATCGACCATGGGGCTGAGGGAAAAGTGGGTCATTTATAGACTGTGGCAGTGAAAAGGTTAATAATTAGGTGTAATTTATTATATAGTCAAGTATCTGACATTGACTAGGTATTTATTTATTGATAACATTGTATTACAAAATAAATCAATTATGTAACATGTAAATGAATTTACCACCAAAGCAAAGAATACCTAGAGCAGGAATCTGGAATTTTAGAAATCAATATAAATAAAGAAACATTTTCACTATTCTGTATTCCACTCAATGGTATGCTTAAAAACACTACAGAGTGTTACATTTTCGTTTCAAGCATACCTAAGACCCTGGAGTAGTGTAAGTAAGTCAATAAAACAAAATAGATACAGCATCTGTCTTGAAAATTATTAATAGTACTTTGTGGTATGAAATTAAACACAAAGATACAATAAAATATACATTTATTTGGTTTGTTAAATGCATACTGTTACATATTTTCACATACAAACAAGGTGTATAACAATGCATTCTCTAGGAATTAAGTACTGTGTAAGTAGGTTTAATAATAAGTTCTAGCTGTGAATAAATAATTTAAATACATTGTCTTATTTACTTTGATTCTTAAGGACACAATAATATTCATAAAACAGAAACTCTGTTTCAATATTTAACACAGACACACACAAATAAGATAACTCTTATCTAAAGAAGTTTTACATAAGTGACTTGCTTACATAATTTCAATTTACTTCAAAAATAAATCATATATTTCCTTACATTATAGAGAAACTTGATTCAATAACTACATTTCAACAAACACATTACAGTTAATAAATATTACAGACAATAACACTGGTTACCACATGGAACATCAATTGAAACTAAGATATTTTAATCCCTCTCAGGATAAAATTGAACTATTGTTTTAGCCAACTCTTGGGCAAGTTCAGGGGAACTAGCACACAGCACCCGACGTGACAGGATGTCAAATGGCCCTCCAGCAGGATCAATGACCACTCCACCAGCTTCTCTCACAAGTATATCTCCAGCGGCCACATCCCAAGCATGAATGCCAAATTCAAAGTTAGCATCAGCTCCACCCAGTGCCACCATCGCCATGTTCAAGGCAGCAGACCCTAGCGCCCTCACGCCATGAGCCTTAGTAATAACTCTCTTGAAGTTTTCAAAAACTGCTGCTCGTCTCCCTTCATCAGTGCTTGTACCGGCTTCAAATGCCACCAGTGCATCCTTGAGTTCTTTGGTTTTTGAAACATGAATTCTACGATCATTCAGGAATGCTCCTCGGCCTTTTCTCGCTGTAAATAACTGCTGAAGCAGAGGGTTGTAGATGATCCCTGCAACTGACTCTTTATTGATGCAGAGGCCAAGAGAAATGCAGCTGTGAGGAAACCCGTGTACAAAATTCAAGGTGCCATCCACTGGGTCAATAATCCACGTTGGGTCATCAGCCAAAACACATTTAGCGCCATCAGCACATGACTCTTCGCCGATAAACTTATGAGCTGGAAATGTGTTGGAAAGTCCCTCTATTAGAGCTCGTTCGACCTTCTTGTCAACTTCTGTGACCAAATCAATAGCACTGGACTTAGTTTCGAACACTTTACACCCCGATATATGCTCAGTTATAAGGTTTCCGGCCGATTTTACGAGGGCCAACGCAGTCTCGAAATATTCATCGACTGGATCAACCATTATGAATTATATCAGGTGAGTCTCGGTTCCTAAACACTGGTGGTAATAAATGGAAGTGTAGTACCTGATAAGAAGTACAGGCACGGAGGGAAAAACGAGGAAAATTAATTATTTTCCTAGGAAATCCACTGAATAGTAGGAAAAACACTGTGAGATTTCGTTGTTGTTGTTTTAAAAATTCATCCATCAGGATAGGCAATGGTACTAGCCATACAGCCTAGTCTTTTATTAGTTCTTTCTGTTATCTTTTCAAAAATAAGGCATTAAATGCCAATTCTTCTATAGTTCATTTCTTATTTCCAATAAAAACAAGGCAAAAATGCCATTTCTTCTATATATTCTTGTGTAATTTTCAGGTTCATAAAATTCCATGTCCGGGTTAAATCCATGTCAAAGCTCTCCAACCGTGGAGATAATAAAGTCAAATATTGGATTAAAAGTGGCAGGGTTCGATAGAAGTTCTTGAAGCGATGGCGGGATACTGTCTTTGTAAATATCTTGCAGCTTGTCAATTAATAAAATTCGGTTAATATTTAAAGCGGGACAGTTGAAAAATATATGTTCCAGCGTTTGATTTTCATTTAGAGAGCAATCTGTACATAAAGGTGAGTTAATAATTTTCATGCGGTGTAGATGGGCTTTAAATTTACAATGACCAAATCGTAACCTGCATATTTGTGTGAAGAATCTTCTTTTTATAAAGGTATTATTCTTAGCGAACCAGGGTTTCTCTCCAAGATTCTTATTGATTGCAGCATACCATGCACCTTTTTCTTGTATTATAATTTGATGTTGATTTATCCAGCTTTGTCTAATTTCCTCTTGAATCAATGGGATTAAATCTCTCCATGGAACTGACATTCTTCTGGGTTGTCCAATTGAGCTATTGTTTATTGTTCTGGCAAGGTAGTCAGCTGTTTCATTACCTGACACACCTTTATGTGCTGGAGACCATAAAAATTCAATTGAAACATTGGCGTTGTATAGTGTTTGCCACAGCTGTTTAATTTTATAAATAATATAATTTGTACTCAGAGTGTTATTCTTTAAAGCTGATAAAACTGACATACTGTCACTAATAATAAGCCATTTAGGAAAGAGTGATTTAAATTGTTTATATATTCTAAAGCGGCTAGAATTGCTGCAGCTTCTGCCGTAAATATACTGCAGATTTTGGTAGTTTATATCCATTTCCTGTCTTCAAGGCACTGTGATAGTATGCAAGAGAGACACCAGTATCAGTTTTCGAGCCATCAGTGTAAATATGCTGGTATTGTGGCCATAATGATAGTTTCTCATATAGCTCTTCTCTAGTTCTAATGGAGTTATCTATAACTATATTCATATTGCAAAATTTGCTTTCAAAAGCTCCTTCGTAACATGCCAACTTGTCAGATTTGTGAATGTTATGCCTTTCATTATAAACTTTTATTTCAGAATAATCAAGCAGAATAAAGGGGAATTTAATTGAAGTAGATGCAGAGGCCAAAGTTTGATTTTCAGCGATTTTCTCTAATAAGGAATGGTGAGTAAAGGAAAATAATTTCAGTAGAAATCTAAATTTGAGATATTTAAATCTTAACATCAATGGAGGTATATTGCATTCAACTTGCATAGAGACAATAGGTGTTGTTTTCATTGCACCTGTTATTAAACGTAAATTTTTATTCTGTAAAGTTTCTAATTTTTTAACCAAAATAGGATTGGAAGCATAACAAAGAAAACTATATTCAAAGTGGGAACGTACCACAGACTTATAAAACATAAGTAAAACTTTAGGATCAGCCCCCATGATGTTCTAGCGAGGATTTAAGAATATTAAAAGCTCTAGAAGCTCTATCTGACACATAACTTACATGCTTATTCCATGATAAATTTCTAGTAAAAATTACTCCAAGAAATTTTGCTTCATCTTCTACTGGCAATAAGCTACCATCATAATATATATGAGATATTAAAAGTCTAGATCTACTAAAGATCACAACTTTAGTTTTCTCTAGACTAACACTTAAATGTAAATAATCAAAGTATGTTTTTAATCTTTCTAATGCTAAATTTAATTTGATTTCTGTTGCTTGCATGTTAGACCCAATACAATATATAGCTAAATCATCAGCAAATTGTAAATTTCTTACTTCGGTACCCAGTATACTATTTAATTTATTAATATACAAGATGAACAGCAAAGGACTTAAAATTCCACCTTGACAAACACCTAAATATGATGATTGTGGTCCATATAAATTATTTTTAAACTTGACATATACTTGCCTACCATTTAAAAAGTTGAATATCCAACTAATTAATTTTCCAGGTAAACCTAACAACTGTAACTCCGCAGCAAGCACGTGGTGATTAACATTATTGAAGGCTCCAACAATATCAAAGAAGACACAAACAACAAATTTATTAAATGAGAAGGAATGATGAATGTCAAGAAAGAGATTATTCAAACTTTCGATTGCAGAGTGACCACGTCTAAAACCAAACTGATTTGGAGGTAATAACTTATTAGATTCAATAAAAAATTCCAGTCTTTGTTTTTTTACTTGACAATGAAAGATTTTTAATAACTTATATGGAATATGATCTAAACCAAAAACAGTATCTCTTCTAGAGTTAAGTGCACTAATAAATTCATTTAAAGTAAAAGGTGTAATTAAATAATCATTACCACCAGTGACTGGAGAGTTAACAGTAGTAGTGACAATATTTGGAGAAACGGTTGTGTACTTATTTAAAAATGCTGGTATCCAATCTGTGTTAGAAGACCGTATCACATTACATTCAGAAAAGATTTATTAAACATGCGCATTGTTTTCCATATTACAGACAGAGGTGTTTGCCGGTTAAATGTTTCACACAAAGCCATCCATGAAGCTTCTCTTTCCCTTTTAATGGTAAGTTTTTAATAGCTTGTTGTTTTTAAAATAGATATAATTTTCTAATGTTGGGTCATTTTAAATTGAATGTAAGCAGCTTTAGAATTATTTACTGCTAAAGTGCAGGCATTATTCCACCAAGGCAAACATGGTCTTTTCCTACGTGTTAAATTTGGCTGCACTGAATTATTTCTGGTTGTGGGATTAGCCTCAAATGCACAATTTAGTAGTAAAGAGCAGAGATTAGAATAGGATTCCTGGGGTCGTTCAAAGTCAAAGTTAAAAGTAGTTAATTTGTCACTAACTATTTCTTGATATTTTTCCAATCGACATTTGAAAAATTTGGACGGATGTAATTTCCTTGATTTAAATTGGAATTGTTAATTCTATTTACAGAACCAAGGATACTAGTAACAGTGGGAAGATGATAACTCCCATTGGATTATCATGAACTGACCAGCTACAACGTAATGATAATGAGGAAGAAACGAGAGTAAGATCCAATGCATTTGGTTTCCACACATGTGAACCCACAGTAGTTGCTTGGCCGTCATTAAGGAGGCATAAATTATTATCATCAATCACATCTTGCAAAATTATACCACGCGCATCAGTTGACGTGCAACCCCACGAAGTACTGTGTGCATTGAAATCCCCAGCCATAATAAGAGGCCAGTACAGATTTAATCAAACTATCAAGACGGGAATAAGTAAAGTTGGAAGGAGAAGCCAACGTGGGACTATAGAAACTAATTATTGTAATAATTTCATTGTTGAAATGTAACTGAACTGCCAAATTTTGTAATGAGTTATCAGAATGTGTGTTTAACAAATTGTAACGCAAATTATTTTGTATTAATATAGCAACACCATTGTGTTTAGTACCTATATCTAATCTTTCGATGTTAAAACCTTTAATTTTAATTTTTTCCTGGTTTTAACCAGGTTTCAGAAATAAGTGCTACATGAATATTATTATTATATAAAAATAAGTAAAAGCATGTAAATTACTAGACAAACTTTGAGCATTCCATTGAACAATATTTAACTGATCCATAAATTAGAATTTACTTAGTTTTATGGTCTGTGGTTTTATTGATACTGAATGAATCAAGTAAAGCGCTTTTTATACTTTGAGTAGAGATTGGGATGGGATTTTCAGCATCTTTACTAGCAGAAATAATTTTTATAATTGAAGAAATCAGAAGATTCATGAATTGTTCCGATTTAAACAATTGTTGAACTGGGTCTACTTTACTTTTAGTGGGGAAGTTTTGTTATTAAAAACTTCAGAATACGAGGCCCTGCGCATCTGAACTTTTATCTCCTCTGCTTTTGAATTTTCACTGGGCATGATTTGGCAATTGCAACATGTTTTCCTTTGCAGTGAACACAGACTGCTTCTT
Source organism: Phthorimaea operculella (assembly GCA_024500475.1). Classification (NCBI taxonomy): domain Eukaryota; kingdom Metazoa; phylum Arthropoda; class Insecta; order Lepidoptera; family Gelechiidae; genus Phthorimaea; species Phthorimaea operculella. The sequence continues at coordinate 792,972 of JANFCV010000121.1, forward strand.
CTGGCCGTTTTACGCAATCTTTATAATTGTGGGAATCACCGCAGATTGAGCACCTCTGGGCGTTTTACAGAATTTACCAATGTGCCCAAAGCGCAGACATCGCAGGCATTGGCTCACAGGAGGCGTGTATGGCCTTACTTCGAAATACCAGCTGTTAATATCCACATAATCAGGAAGTACTGCACTAGCGAAAGTTATCGATACCGCTTGTGTTGGTACCAAGCAGGAGTTACCTTCGTCGTCTTTGGAACGTCGCATGAATCGGCGTACAGATACAACATTTCTGCAACTAGAAATTCCATCATATATTTTTTTGTTGCTCATGTATGTTGGAACGTTTGTTATTACCCCTGTCACTTCCGTTAATCTTGCTGGAATAGTCGCCCTCAACTTTAGCTCTTTTTGAGACTTGAGATTATTAAGAGCTGCATTTGCTAACCCTGGTCGCTCAAATATAACCGCTATTTTGTAACGATTGATTCTTTTCAATTGCTTGATACCTTTGTTACTAAGCTTCAATGCGCTTCCCAAGCCCATCAAGTCTCTCTCACCTATCGGCGTCTTGTCGTCCGCGCTCTCGTAAATGACTATATATTCAAACTCACCGCCATCCTCCGGATACTGACGAATGTAGTTTTCGGTTTTGTATGGCTTGTATTTGTCTACATCGTCGTCGCCCGCATCATCGCTCATAGCGGGTCCTCTCCTTCGCTTACCTCTCCGCCATCGTTTCCTTTTTACGTTTGCCTTTGCGACCCATGGCTGGGCAGCAAAGCTGTGTTGCTTTTATTGCACTATTAGAATATAAGTTACTAGTAATTAAATTTACTAAGAAATTATCAATTTATTCTGCAAAAAGCAATTTTAAAATTTTCTTTGAAAAATTTTCACCCTCTTGATTCAAATTTCCGCCAAAGACTGTGAGATTTCGATGACAGACAGATGTCAGATTAGTTGTTGTTTTAAAAATTCATCCATCAGGATAGGCAATGGTACTAGCCATACAGCCTAGTCTTTTATTAGTTCTTTCTGTTATCTTTTCAAAAATAAGGCATTAAATGCCAATTCTTCTATAGTTCATTTCTTATTTCCAATAAAAACAAGGCAAAAATGCCATTTCTTCTATATATTCTTGTGTAATTTTCAGGTTCATAAAATTCCATGTCCGGGTTAAATCGGTTAAATCCATGTCAAAGCTCTCCAACCGTGGAGATAATAAAGTCAAATATTGGATTAAAAGTGGCAGGGTTCGATAGAAGTTCTTGAAGCGAAGGCAGGATACTGTCTTTGTAAATATCTTGCAGCTTGTCAATTAATAAAATTCGGTTAATATTTAAAGCGGGACAGTTGAAAAATATATGTTCCAGCGTTTGATTTTCATTTAGAGAGCAATCTGTACATAAAGGTGAGTTAATAATTTTCATGCGGTGTAGATGAGCTTTAAATTTACAATGACCAAATCGTAACCTGCATATTTGTGTGAAGAATCTTCTTTTTATAAAGGTATTAATCTTAGCGAACCAGGGTTTCTCTCCAAGATTCTTATTGATTGCAGCATACCATGCACCTTTTTCTTGTATTATAATTTGACGTTGATTTATCCAGCTTTGTCTAATTTCCTCTTGAATCAATGGGATTAAATCTCTCAGGAACTGACATTCTTCTGGGTTGTCCAATTAAGCTATTGTTTATTGTTCTGGCAAGGTAGTCAGCTGTTTCATTACCTGACACACCTTTATGTGCTGGAGACCATAAAAATTCAATCGAAACATTGGCGTTGTATAGTGTTTGCCACAGCTGTTTAATTTTATAAATAATATAATTTGTACTCAGAGTGTTATTCTTTAAAGCTGATAAAACTGACATACTGTCACTAATAATAAGCCATTTAGGAAAGAGTGATTTAAATTGTTTATATATTCTAAAGCGGCTTGAATTGCTGCAGCTTCTGCCGTAAATATATTGCAGGTTTTTGGTAGTTTATATCCATTTCCTGTCTTCAAGGCACTGTGATAGTATGCAAGAGAGACACCTGTATCAGTTTTGAGCCATCAGTGTAAATATGCTGGTATTGTGGCCATAATGATAGTTTCTCATATAGCTCTTCTCTAGTTCTAATGGAGTTATCTATAACTATATTCATATTGCAAAATTTGCTTTCAAAACCTCCTTCGTAACATGCCAACTTGTCAGATTTGTGAATGTTATGCCTTTCATTATAAACTTTTATTTCAGAATAATCAAGCAGAATAAAGGGAATTTAATTGAAGTAGATGCAGAGGCCAAAGTTTGATTTTCAGCGATTTTCTCTAATAAGGAATGGTGAGTAAAGAAAATAATTTCAGTAGAAATCTAAATTTGAGATATTTAAATCTTAACATCAATGGAGGTATATTGCATTCAACTTGCATAGAAACAATAGGTGTTGTTTTCATTGCACCTGTTATTAAACGTAAATTTTTATTCTGTAAAGTTTCTAACTTTTAACAAAATAGGATTGGAAGCATAACAAAGAAAACTATATTCAAAGTGGGAACGTACCACAGACTTATATAACATAAGTAAAACCTTAGGATCAGCCCCCCGTGATGTTCTAGCGAGGGATTTAAGAATATTAAAAGCTCTAGAAGCTCTATCTGACACATAACTTACATGCTTATTCCATGATAAATTTCTAGTAAAAATTACTCCAAGAAATTTTGCTTCATCTTCTACTGGCAATAAGCTACCATCATAATATATATGAGATATTAAAAGTCTAGATCTACTAAAGATCACAACTTTAGTTTTCTCTAGACTAACACTTAAATGTAAATAATCAAAGTATGTTTTTAATTTTTCTAATGCTAAATTTAATTTGATTTCTGTTGCTTGCATGTTAGACCCAATACAATATATAGCTAAATCATCAGCAAATTGTAAATTTCTTACTTCGGTACCCAGTATACTATTTAATTTATTAATATACAAGATGAACAGCAAAGGACTTAAAATTCCACCTTGACAAACACCTAAATATGACGATTGTGGTCCATATAAATTATTTTTAAACTTGACATATACTTGCCTACCATTTAAAAAGTTGAATATCCAACTAATTAATTTTCCAGGTAAACCTAACAACTGTAACTCCGCAGCAAGCACATGGTGATTAACATTATTGAAGGCTCAACAATATCAAAGAAGACACAAACAACAAATTTATTAAATGAGAAGGAATGATGAATGTCAAGAAAGAGATTATTCAAACTTTCGATTGCAGAGTGACCACGTCTAAAACCAAACTGATTTGGAGGTAATAACTTATTAGATTCTATAAAAAATTCCAGTCTTTGTTTTAGTATTTGTTCAAAAACTTTACCTATACAGGATGTTAATGCTATAGGTCGATAAAATTACAATTATCCGCATCTTTACCAGGTTTCAAAACTGGAATTAAACAATCAACCTTCCATTCAGTGGGAATTATGTCATTAGACCAAAGAAAGTTAAATATGTCCAAAATCATTTTTACTTGACAATGAAAGATTTTTAATAACTTATATGGAATATGATCTAAACAAAAACAGTATCTCTTCTAGAGCTAAGTGCACTAATAAATTCATTTAAAGTAAAAGGTGTAATTAAATAATCATTACTACTAGTGACTGGAGAGTTAACAGTAGTAGTAACAATATTTGGAGAAACGGTTGTGTACTTATTTAAAAATGCTGGTATCCAATCTGTGTTAGAAGACCGTATCACATTACATTCAGAAAAAAATGTTTCACACAAAGCCATCCATGAAGCTTCTCTTTCCCTTTTAATGGTAAATTTTTAATAGCTTGTTGTTTTTAAAATAGATATAATTTTCTAATGTTGGATCATTTTAAATTGAATGTAAGCAGCTTTAGAATTATTTACTGCTAAAGTGCAGGCATTATTCCACCAAGGCAAACATGGTCTTTTCCTATGTGTTAAATTTGGCTGCACTGAATTATTTCTGGTTGTGGGATTAGCCTCAAATGCACAATTTAGTAGTAAAGAGCAGAGATTAGAATAGGATTCTTGGGGTCGTTCAAAGTCAAAGTTAAAAGTAGTTAATTTGTCACTAACTATTTCTTGATATTTTTCCAATCGACATTTGAAAAATTTGGACGGATGTAATTTCCTTGATTTAAATTGGAATTGTTAATTCTGTTTACAGAACCAAGGATACTAGTAACAGTGGGAAGATGATAACTCCCATTGGATCATCATGAACTGACCAGCTACAACGTAATGATAATGAGGAAGAAACGAGAGTAAGATCCAATGCATTTGGTTTCCACACATGTGAACCCACAGTAGTTGCTTGGCCGTCATTAAGGAGGCATAAATTATTATCATCAATCACATCTTGCAAAATTATACCACGCGCATCAGTTGACGTGCAACCCCACGAAGTACTGTGTGCATTGAAATCCCCAGCCATAATAAGAGGCCCCGGTACAGATTTAATCAAACTATCAAGACGGGAATAAGTAAAGTTGGAAGGAGAAGCCAACGTGGGACTATAGAAACTAATTATTGTAATAATTTCATTGTTGAAATGTAACTGAACTGCCAAATTTTGTAATGAGTTATCAGAATATGTGTTTAACAAATTGTAACGCAAATTATTTTGTATTAATATAGCAACACCATTGTGTTTAGTACCTATATCTAATCTTTCGATGTTAAAACCTTTAATTTTAATTTTTTTCCCTGGTTTTAACCAGGTTTCAGAAATAAGTGCTACATGAATATTATTATTATATAAAAATAAGTAAAAGCATGTAAATTACTAGACAAACTTTGAGCATTCCATTGAACAATATTAAACTGATCCATAAATTAGAATTTACTTAGTTTTATGGTCTGTAGTTTTATTGATACTGAATGAATCAAGTAAAGCGCTTTTATACTTTGAGTAGAGATTGGGATGGGATTTTCAGCATCTTTACTAGCGGAAATAATTTTTATAATTGAAGAAATCAGAAGATTCATGAATTGTTCCGATTTAAACAATTGTTGAACTGGGTCTACTTTACTTTTTAGTGGGGGGAAGATTTTGTTATTAAAAACTTCAGAATACGAGGCCCTGCGCATCTGAACTTTTATCTCCTCTGCTTTTTGAATTTTCACTGGGCATGATTTGGCAATTGCAATATGTTTTCCTTTGCAGTGAACACAGACTGCTTCTTCTGGCCGTTTTACGCAATCTTTATAATTGTGGGAATCACCGCAGATTGAGCACCTCTGGGCGTTTTACAGAATTTACCAATGTGCCCAAAGCGCAGGCATCGCAGGCATTGGCTCACAGGAGGCGTGTATGGCCTTACTTCGAAATACCAGCTGTTAATATCCACATAATCAGGAAGTACTGCACTAGCGAAAGTTATCGATACCGCTTGTGTTGGTACCAAGCAGGAGTTACCTTCGTCGTCTTTGGAACGTCGCATGAATCGGCGTACAGATACAACATTTCTGCAACTAGAAATTCCATCATATATTTTTTGTTGCTCATGTATGTTGGAACATTTGTTATTACCCTGTCACTTCCGTTAATCTTGCTGGAATAGTCGCCCTCAACTTTAGCTCTTTTGAGACTTGACATTATTAAGAGCTGCATTTGCTAACCCTGGTCGCTCAAATATAACCGCTATTTTGTAACGATTGATTCTTTTCAATTGCTTGATACCTTTGTTACTAAGCTTCAATGCGCTTCCCAAGCCCATCAAGTCTCTCTCACCTATCGGCGTCTTGTCGTCCGCGCTCTCGTAAATTACTATATATTCGACTCACCGCCATCCTCCGGATACTGACGAATGTAGTTTTCAGTTTTATAAGGTTTGTATTTGTCTACATCGTCGTCGCCCGCATCATCGCTCATAGCGGGGTCCTCTCCTTCGCTTACCTCTCCGCCATCGTTTCCCTTTTTACGTTTGCTTTTGCGACCCATGGCTGGGCAGCAAAGCTGTGTTGCTTTTTTATTGCACTATTAGAATATAAGTTACTAGTAATTAAATTTACTAAGAAATTATCAATTTATTCTGCAAAAAGCAATTTTAAAATTTTCTTTGAAAAATTTCACCCTCTTGATTCAAATTCCCGCCAAAGAATCGACACTGAGATTTCGATGACAGACAGATGTCAGATTACTCCAAGTGTTGCCCTTTTTTATCAAAGAAATCTACCACATGGTGCGCATGTCTATAAAAACGAGTAGCTGTTCCAAAAAAAATAAAAAAGTCCATAGACAAGACAATGACGTCATGAGTGACGTCATCAGCGATGACTGAAATGACAGGAAAGTAACAGCTGTGTTTATTTATTTTTGTGCTAAAATAATGTAGAAAAAGTCTAGTGATTTTGGGTTTTAAACGGGATAGAGAATGGCTGCAGCATTTCAGCAACAAATCTTCGCATTAGACGCAAGATTTAATGCCTATCGGGCTCCAAACAACCCTAACTTCAGTGAGTATTATATTATATTGATTTCCTGGTATTTCTTTATCTTTTGGGATTATTCCAACACCCTGGCTAGAGTGTTGGGGTCGGAGAGTCAAGTTCTAATAAGTTCTAAGAGTCGACTTATATAACATATTCTAATAAGCCTGTCCCACTTTGTTGTGTTCTGAATTCTCACTGAAAGCTATATTGAACTTTCTTGTCTCTAGAAACTCTCTACATACGGCGACGCAGTCAATTGCTAAGAGAAAATGCGAAATTCAAGGTAAGTACGCAGCAAAGTGCATTAGAAATTAAAAAAAGTACTTTGGTTTCTTCTTTGATAATTTGAAGCTGATGCTGATGATGATAATGCCTCTGATTTTTCTACTAGGACATAGACACAATAAAGAAGTACCTGAATGTGCGCAGTCAGCTGCTGCAGAGGAGGTACGGAGTGCAGGACAACATTTCTCTAAGCTCTTCCTCATCAAGGGCACGCTCTGCTAGCAAAGTGAGGCATTTGTCAATTTCTAAACTTGCCGCATTTGAATAATTAATTACCTTAGGATCTAATCTAAATTGTTTTTCTTTTTTGTAATTGTATTCTACCTACAATACAATACAATATACAATACAATCAACATTAAAAAAAAAATGTGTTAACAAGGAGCCAGACTACACTTTACTGTCCCCGAGATAAGTCCAATTCCTAGACCCCAAACAGATTGTGGCACTCCTTAAAATGGCCCGACTGGATGAGTTAATTAAACTAAAAGAGTCAGCCACAATAGATTTGCAAAGGTCTCAGTGGCTGTTGGTCTGACCAAGGACTCTTTCACTCAATAATATAAATACAAACATATTTTTTAACTCTTAAAGAAAAGACACTCCCATCTGATATTTTCTGTACATACTTAACCATGTCATATTTTATTAAATCAGAAATATTTTTGTCTTTCAGGCTAGTTTGGCACTTGAGGACTTACCACCATCAGCATCTCACTCTAAGAAGAAGAATGATTGCTCTATATCAGAAAACTATGCATTCACTGGAGTTCATCATATTTTTGATCAGGTAACACTAGAACTTAAAATGAATTTAAAATGAACTCTTACTCTCCCCATGCTCTCCCCTGAGTAGAAAAGAATTGATGATTTTCAAATCCTGCTTGATACTCCCTCTCTCTCTCTCTCTCTCATTCTTTCTGTCTCTCTTTCTTTCTCTCTCTCTCTTTTTATCTTTGTATGGGACACCGAGTAGTCCATAACTAGAACTTGGGCATTAGGATAAATCAGCAGCTTTGTTCTTTGAAACTGTGAGTGACTCACATTTGCCAATCCATTTGCTACATGTGGACTTAGCAAATGGATAGTAATAGTGTGGACTTTTGTGGCTGTATATTGTCTATTTTCTTATTTTATTATTTAGCTGGCTATTCCACACATTCACTTTATAAAATTTAAATATAATTGTTGTGTTTCTACAGCATACAGAGCAAGTGAGCATAGTGAAGTTCGCGAACAACGATCGCTCCAAGCTGTGCTGCGCGTCACACGACGGCACTGTCTCCGTGTGTGACGTCACAGCAACGCCCCCTACTGTGAGCGTCGTGTTCGATGGCCATACAGCCGCTGTTACGGGTAAGATAGTGTAGCACCTCTCTTTTCAACATAACAATTTAAAATTTGGAAGTGTCTAGTATGCCTCTAGTGGTATTTTAGAAAAACTCACTAATTGACCGCTGTTGGCAAATTACGATTAAATTATCTATTATACCTTTAGAGGTATTTTAGTGAAACGTCCTAGCGTACCGACGGCGGCAAATTAAAGCTAATAATCTAAACTGCCGCTAGAGGTATTAATTAGAGTATATGTACTTTTCGAAAGTGGGCTGATGATGATGATGATAGGTACTTTTCGGGGCATGAAGGGGGAGTTGGAGTAGAGCCTTCGGGGCCCTACGAATGAAACATCAAGAAAAAAGGAAAAATACTTGGATATTAAAGATTTGGAATAAATGTTATTTTTGGAACTTCAAAATTATAGGATGAAAATTTATTTTTGTCGAATTTCGTGTCTATTTCATTTTTATCGTGTAGATAAGCCTAAAACAATCACTTTTTGTGCTATGCAATTTTGGGCTAGGACTCGTCTAAGCCGTGATTTAGGTCCTTGAAGTTCTTGCTCAATTGAATTTTTTTAAGTCTTTTCCTGTAGCTTTTTACTGTGGGTTCGAAATCACGGGAATTTGTGCGGGGTTCATAGAGATGCATGAGGGTTCATGTGGGATTCGTAGAAAACCTTCTTCACAACTCCTCGTTCAACAAAACAAACTCAAATAAAAGACTACTCGGTGTCGGTATTATAGCTATATTCACTACGAAGACGCTGGCGGTAGACTAGCAAAACAAGTACTGGCAGGACGTTATATAGTTCGAATCATTGACACGAAGAAGAAGAAGAAGAAGTGTTCATTTACCGATAGAGGTGTTTTAGTCCCCTTTACTAACGTACCTCTAGCGGCATACTAGACACTTCCTTAAAATTTTGCTACGTTGTCATTTTGCAACTGTGACAATTGGCATTCTGCCATTTTGAATTTCTGCCCCTGATGTTTTGTTACATTGACATCTCTTCTATTTTAACACTTGAAAAATTTAATGTTATTTTACGTATAACCCTGTCCTCTGACTTGTTCCCCTGGGTGGAAAATCCTAAGGTCAAGCCGGGTTCAAAAAGTATTAATTACAGCTATTCACTAAGATTTAAATAATTTCTATCAACACAATACCTACAAAATTTTCCAGGTTGCGACTGGTCTGCCTCCAACGAACTCCTAGTGACGTGCGGCGCGGACGGCCTGCTGTGCGTGTGGGACGTATCCAGGCGCACTCGACTCAGAGCTGTGAAGGACCAACTAAATGCGGCCCTGTGCTGCTGTGTCTTCCAACCGGCGAATAATAACATGGTCATAGCAGGGAATGCGAGGGGAATGGTCGAGGTGCTTAATGTGTCTACCGGGATATATCCTAGAGGTAAAAACTATTCATATGCAGCGAGAAATCGCCAAAAACAATTTAAACATTGAGCGATTTAAAGATCCCACTTCTGAAACAAAGTGCCTGCTTAGAATAGCATCACTCCATATCTTCCCCGTGGGTGTCGTAAGAAGCGACCAAGGGATTTGTGAGATGATGTGTGCAATTTTATGCAACCGGCTGACAACATGTCACTATTGTAATACACAGTCTTCTGTATGACTCTCAAACTTTTGTGAGACGTGGTGTAACTGGCCGGTTTTTTTACAGCCGTTTACGCTCTGCCTACCCCGCCAGGGATATACGCGTGATGTATGCATTTAAAAATCCCACTTCTGAAACAAAGAGAGCCAGATCATGCTAAGGAAGTATTATTTCCAAGTTAACACAGACTGTGTTATTGTACTTAGGTGGCAGCAGTATTCTGGGAGGAAAAGTGCTGTCGATCGCGTGCGATTCAAGTGGAAGGATGTTTTGGGCAGCCAATGACAAGGTAAGTTTACCGTCAGAGGTGGAAGATACTATTTATCAATAGGATCAATAAATGCCGTGTGGTGCCGGCTTAGAATAGCATCACACCATATCTTTCCCGTGGGTGTCGTAAGAAGCGACTAAAGGATTTGAAAGTTGATGTGTATTGCAATTTTAGGCGACAGGCTGACAAACTGTTACTATGGTGATTATGTATCTTCTGAAAGACTTTAATTTTTCAGAAGTGGTGTAAATGGCCATTTTGTGCAGTCGTTAACGCTCTGCCCGCAAGGGATATAAACGTGATATCTGTCTGTATCCATAAATAGGTGGTAAGCATGCAGTCAAATCATGAAGTGGTCGAAATAAGAACTGATCAAATTTGCACAAAGAGCCCATCAGGAAAGTTGTTTTTCTAACCTGGCACCACATATAACATTGAAAGCGAGGAACTGATCGATAACTTTTGTTTTTTCTAGGGTATCATAGTAAGCTATCGCCTCGAAGGTTTAGGAGGTACATTGAGCAAATTGCGTCGCTTCAGTGTAGATGGCGCTATCACGTGTTTAAGTTGGAGTCCGTGGCTAGCGCGGCACCCGGCTTTACTCGCGTCTGCACAGAATGAGCTACATCTGTTTCGGTAACTATGACTAGCTTCATGTACCTATTAATATTCTTTTCTCAAACATGCTAGGAAATATGACAATTTCTTTCAAGAAAACAATCCAGAAAGTTTGACATTGTCTGTGATTTTGTAATTTCTGAACGATTTCTTTTTTACACACCTGGGCCCCAAGTCTGCTAATTTTTAGCCATTGTAATGCCAGCGAGACTCAACTGTCATTCTACTGCCACTGTGATTTTCCATACTAAAAACTGTTAGCAGACTACGAAATGGCCGAAACCATCCAACTGAGATGCCATCGAGACTCGACTGAAACGATTTTCATTTAGCGGACTCGGGGCCCAGCAAAGGATTCCAATACAACTTTTCTGGCGCGATATTGAAATCGTTCAGAAATTACAAAATAAAAAAAGAATAACTCCTAATCCACATCTTGACTTAGTAATCAGTAAAACAACTTTTTATATCAAATTACTATAAAATAAATTAAAATCTTTATAATTTCCTAGCATTTTTTTGAGAAAAGCACTATGTAAGCCTCGGGGAAAATGACTTTGCCAGACTCGTATTTTTAAAGTCTACTCGTCAGTCAAAGTCTTATTTCCCGTCCTCGTCAACAACCTACTATTGTAATATTGATAGATTATAGACTGTTTATTTTCATTTATTGACTGTTTATTTCCATTTATTGTTTGTTTATAGCCAGTTCTCGACTTTTTATTACCATTTATTTGTTGTTTATTCGCATTTATTGGCTGTTTATTGGCATTAATCGACTGTTTATTACATAATTTTTGGTAGTATAAGTTTTGATACCTTGTTTATTGCCAATTGTTTACTGACATTTATTTATTAACGTCACAAATCTTTTTCCACAGAATAATCGACCGCGACGGCAGCTTACTCCTCAAAAAGAAGTTCCAAGTATCAAGTTGCTCTTTACCAGTACAATCCACATTCTGTCCGCTGATGTCGTTCCGTAGAGGAGTGTGTGTGGTGTCGGGCAGTGAAGACGCGTGTGTGTACTTCTTTGATATTGAAGGAAGAGCGGAGAATCCTGTGGTTAATAAGTTGCAAGGTAAGTGGCTGCCAAGGTTTTCTAAAGATCGTCAGTCTTAGTTTAATACCAGTTCAGTCCGCTGATGTCATTCCGTAGAGGAGTTTGTGTGATGTAATAAGTTGCAAGGTAAGTAGCTCAAGGCTTTCTAAAGATCTTCAGTCTTAGTTTATTACCAGTTCAGTCCGCTGATGTCGTTCCGTAGAGGAGTTTGTGTGATGTAATAAGTTGCAAGGTAAGTAGCTCAAGGCTTTCTAAAGATCTTCAGTCTTAGTTTATTACCAGTTCAGTCCGCTGATGTCGTTCCGTAGAGGAGTTTGTGTGATGTAATAAGTTGCAAGGTAAGTAGCTCAAGGCTTTCTAAAGATCTTCAGTCTTAGTTTATTACCAGTTCAGTCCACTGATGTCGTTCCGTAGAGGAGTGTGTGTGGTGTCGGGCAGTAAAGACGCGTGCGTGTACTTCTTTGACATTGAAGGCAGGGCGGAGAATCCTATCGTTAATAAATTGCAAGGTAGGCGATAACATGTTAATATGCAGTACCTATAAGTTGCGCAGATAAATGATGGACCCCGAATTGGCTACATTATATGACATAAGAATATCAGCAGGTATCCTGGAACATTTTTGCCATGGCTAAGCACACAATTTCATGCCTCAAACAATTTAGCAAGCAACCAGATTTTAATTTGGATCCTTTATACAGTAGGTACTTGTGGCGAAAGGTCCGATCCGACATGCGGATCCCGATTACCCTTTTCGCCAGTGGTACCTACTTACTTATTCAATATCAGTATACCTATCTATACGACAAATATATTGTTTTCAGGTCACGCAGCGCCGGTGCTAGGCGTGAGTTTCAGCTACGACGAGAGTTTGCTGGCCACGAGCGACGTTACGGGACTCGTCATAATCTGGCGCCGCGGCTGACGGGCGACGGCTACTCCACTGATTACATTCGGTATACTGGATAGAATCGAACGCCGGTAATGGAGAAGGGAAAACAATAATTTTAAAGTTATTTTCTTCAAACTAACAACTATCTATCTACCTACATTTTTTGTAGCGTCACAAATTAACAATATCTCAATTATTATTTTTTTACAAAATGTTCATATTTTATTTTTATTTTCAGTCAGCATTATTAGTATAGGAAGTTCAATTTCATATTCAAATATTAAAAAACAATGTTTCAGATTTGATAATATACAACGTGTTACAAAACAACCAATAAAGCTGAAAGGGTGTGGAAAGGTCCGTTGCAAAGAGTCAATTAACAAAAAATTAGAGCCGTAGTATCGTTTTTGAAAACTATGAAAAAAACATTTTTTTATTAAATTACACTTATTTTTAATCGTGGCATCGCAGCACTAATTTTGACAGCTCAAAGTTCAAATGAAGTTACCGACGCGGCGAAGCGCAGTTCGGTCTACATTGCTGGCTATTACATGAATGTCAACAATACAAGAAACTAAGTCAACCAGCAATGTATGCCGAAGCGGACTTTGTTCGCCAGGTAGTGTAGCACTGACCTAGACTAGTGATGTGATTATTTTATCGACTGATGATAATAAAAAATATTCTTTTTTTTTGGTTAGTTGTGTAACAGGTTGTATAAGGTCCTATTAAATTCACTGCAAATATTTTAGGGGTAGATGAAATAAAATATAAGCATGTACTAGGCAAATTTTTAAAGAAAATTGCATTTAACTAAAGATAAACAAAACGAAAAAAGTGCACCCTGTTTGTCCTAGAAACACACACCTCGATGAATTTAAATTACGCGCCAAAAAAAAGGTGCTATGATTGGTTGGTTGTTAGTGTGCGTGCCGTGTAAGTGAAGCCTGTCTACGTGGCGGAACGTCAGTCGGGTCAGTCAAAGGATGTTAGTTAGAAAGTGTTTGAAAATGAAAAAATCTATCGTGTAGATTTTTTTTAAATGCCTTAGATGGTTTTCTTATACATATTTACGCATGCCCTTAAAATATTTGCAGTGAATTTAATAGGACCTTATATAGGGTTTAATTTTATTAGTGGCGGATCCGTTAAGGGTATCTTCTGTCAATGAAACTGAACAACTTTCCCCTAGGAACATAGGTCGAAATAAGAAAAAAAAATTGGCCCTCCCATACAAATTGACCCGGCCGGCCAACACACTTAGTATGGGACGACCAAAATTTTTTTTCGTATTTTGACCTATGTTCCTTGGGGAAAGTTGTTCAGTTTTATTGACAGAACACACCCTTAACGGATCCGCCACTAATAAAATTGCACCCTATATGTTATATATTTTACTAACATTTATTTTAAATATAAAGTACCTGTTAACATGAAAATGGTAATATCTCAAAATCATTTTAATACATTTAACATGTTTTCAAAGTAAAAGAGATGGCAATTAAAATTCATAAGCCGCAAAGCAAGTGTGTTTAGAACTAAGTGAAATGGAAAATTATGTATTACATTCCGAATCTCATGTACTTAATTTAGGAATAAATTTTTATTTATGTTATTGTTTTATAGTTTATACCTAGGCTGAAATATTAAAAGAAATAAAAGTCTTATATTGAGTCACAAGTTTTATTTATTTTTGTTTCATAGAAATACTTTTAAAAGACTCGACAAAGTCACAATATGAAAGACTTCCGACGCGCTCACATACACAATACTGCCAACTCAAACAAATAACAACTTACAAACAATAAATACCATTATATTGGACAATTCATTCAAAATTATTCCTTGATTCTATATAAAGGTGAATATTTTAGACCATTTAAATAAAGTTCTACGATTTTTTTCTTAATTAGACTACGAAATAGCTGTAAGGGAAGTAACCAAACAATCTAGTAAAACTCCTTAATAACAAAATGGACACCTACCGCGTATTTACAACTGTACATTAACGAAAACTTTCTAAAACTGTAAAGTAAAAAGTTCAGAACAATAAACATATCGTGTAGTACATAATCAATAAATTTTCATATTCAAAGTGATTTTTTGTATAACATTAAATAATATTTACAATGTAAACTAAATAAGTAAAACGCGATGATATGGAAATGAGAGAGATTGCACATCAGGTTCACACTTGGACGTATCGCTCGAGATAAATTATATGACGCTCGTATATAATTATATGAAGACGCTCGTATCGCACGAGATAATTATATGATGACGCTATGTATCGTGGCACACACCGACCGCGCCAGGCCACAGATATGCTCTTGCTACCAAACTTGCTAACAAAAAATACATATACCTAATTCATAAGATAAAGAATTTCTCAAAAAGTTTTAAGACGTAAGAATCGAAGTTGTAACGTAAAATTATTATAATGAAAGCAGTCAAAATCTAAAAACGATTTGTAAAACAATTGGTTTCTAAGAAATTATAAAATTTGAAGCTACCGTCATTTAGAAAAACATATCTGTAGCCTCGTGCACAATAAATACGCAATATCGTTTATCTATGTTGTTTCGTATAGCTAAACCTACTCTTACCTACTTACATATAAACTCTTAACTTACCTACAATTGGCTGAAACCTCTTAGACCGAACGGATGAGGTCGTGGAAGATGTGAAACTCCCTTGTGCGTCGAATAACTTCCTTTTATATAGTTTTAGACCATTATTTTAGACGAATATTTAGTTTACAATAGTCTAAGGGTCGAATTATATAAAACCGCAGGCCGCGGCGTTCGAATCGCACGTTGCAAGTTTACTAGAAATATGCAACGAATTATTTGCGTTCCGACCGCGGCGGTCGGCGGACAAATATAATTCAAACCTAAATTAGACAATAATACACTCTAGTCAACTACAATCAGAAATAAGAGAGAAACATTTACGTATGAGTCTAGTGGTATAAAACGGATAGGCCTTATCAAATCTCGGACACGTAAATTTCCTGTAATTTTACTTGTTCTTAACAATCTTATTTGCACTTACATTGTTCTGTTTTTCTGTTTATCATATATTTTAAGATGAAAACTGATCTATGTAATGTTCCTACGGTTTAAGACAGCTAAAGACGAAAAACGGAACCATGCAAGTGCTTTTAACGCTTTCTGTCAAAGCATGGGTTTGTAAAAGTATCAAAGCACTTATTTTATTGAACGATGAAACACTACATTTTTTGTAATCATAACAATAATAATTCACGGTTATTTTGTACCTTAGTTCGACATGAAACAATCACTGGCTTATAGTAAAGTTTAGTTTATGTTCTTAAATGTTAAGGACTTTATATAATTGCTAGCACTAATCTTGGCAAACTGTTGGACCTACTCATAAAACTGAATAACTGAACATTAGTTTACCTTTCATACGAAATGGTGCACTGACCATGAATGCTTCAGACTTTTCGTTGAAAGTTGTTCAGTTTTATAAGTTGATCATAAGAATGAAATAGTGCTAGCAGTTTTTATACCTGCTACGTATTTAGCTACATGGTACGTAGGTAATAGGGATTATTTTTCAATGGTCTTACGAATTATGTGAGTATTTTTAACATTAATGTGGGTTTTCAAGATGGCTGCGATATGTTCCAAAGTTTATGAGGATTAAACAGATTAAGAAGAAGGGAAAATATTATGCCTAAAATACTTGATAGACGAAAAGATTGGGTAACATTATAATAATGCGACGTTTTTAAATAAATGAGTTATCAAATGATGTGATTTTCTTAATTTTTATGAACATACACTTTTCACAATCCTTCTGCCATCTACGCTACAATCAACTCTCTTACAAACGAGTAAGATTCTATTCGCAATCATCTCAAATTCTAAATCTTTTTCAAACTTTTCCAACTATACTTTTAACCTTAGTTATTAAATTATTTTTCAGAGCCACAACAATTTGCAAACAATTCATTCAAGATATAGGGACGAATACACACACATTATAACGATATCATTACATTAATCTTGCTTCATTTCTTTGACAATAATACTGTATCGATCAAAATTCTCATAATTCAGATGAGTCGCTTGATCATACAGATTTATTCGTTTTGCACAATCCCGTGGTTTAAAACAATGACGTCACAAAACGTAGTTTACTGTGACGTAACATTTTGCAGTCTGTTTCTTTCATCGACTTCTAATCTTAAACAGCGCCCTCTATGGGTGCACATACGGAACTATTCACAAAGCCTACGCTATTCGTTCTACGAGACATTGGTTTTCCTCTCTAGAGTAGCTTTGGAGCTGCTCTCAATGCCAGAATCTTCGTCCCCGCTGTCTAAGACCGTTCCTTCGCCTTTGACTGTTTCTGTTTTGACGACATTTTCTTCCTTACTGTCTGTAGTAGGAGATTGTTCGTCCGTTAGGATTATTTTCTGCTCGGAAGTGTCGCTATCGGGACTGGACTTGCACTTTCCAAAGGTGGAGAAAGTGGGTTCTGGTAGAGTGATGTCTTCGTCTTTCTGTATGGGAAGGTTTGAGGTTATAACCGGGGTTTCATCCGTCATGACTAGCGGAGTGGTTCCTTCTTCCGTAGCGTGACGTCTTTTCGGTTTGTCCAGTACGAAGTTGAAGACGCGGTTATGCCTGGGGGAAGGTATATGCGGGCTGGGTGGTAGGTCTAGCTTTAGTTTATCTCGTGTGTGTCTTAGGCCTCCTAGCGCTTCCCCGCCGGGGGAACTCGGACTTACCGATTCGCTGGAGCTCGCGCTATCTATGGGTTTCCATACGGGACCTTCCTCGATCTTTTTCGCTTTGAAATCTTCTTCAGTCGAGGTGGATCCTGGGGTTATATCCTCGACGCCGGAGTCTGGGGTAGTAAAGTCTAGAGATGGCGCTCTAGTGTTCGTAAGGGAGGTTACCAGCGGGGAGGGTGGTGGGGGGAAGTCCTCTATGCCTTCTCTGTCTTCGTCGTCTCTGTCCAGTAGGGCGGAGGGCTGCTTGAGATGCATGCCGGGGAAGAACTGGCTGGCCGACGACATGATGCCGAGAGACTCGAATGGACGCGCCGATGATGATATGAAGAAGTCGTCGTCGTAATCTGTGGAAGTAGTAAAGTCAGTAAAAAAATAGTATAATGTTATCAAATATGATAGTTTATAATTTTTTTGCAACACCTTGACAATGAGTGGTCAACAGCTAGTTCTTTTCGAGTGGGACATAAAGTCATCCATCAAACCGGTGAACACTGGTGTCAGAGTTTTCAACCGCCTACTACAAGTAGCAAGCCTCGGGACTGCAACCGGGACCGACGGCTTAACGTTCCCTCCGAATCACGTAACCATCTTGCTTTCGGACAATCAGGTGGTTCAGCCTGCTTTGTCCTAACCAAACTGGGAACAGTTTCACAAAATGATAAATACTTATCAAATGTGAAATGAATGACCCACCGAACCGGGAATCTTAAAAATTATGATGCCAAAAATTATCTGGTCATTTGTGAAATCTGTGTTCTATTACGACAGAAGATAACCAAACCACACCCAATCGACTTAAAATTCTAAATAACGCAAATGAGTTACCTGGTCCGAAAGAGATGCCGGATCTGAGTTGGAACATGTCCATGGGCGTCCCGTACAGCTGCCCGTAACCCAACTCGGCTTCCTCGGCACTAGACGGGTCCCACTCTGTTAAGAAAGTAACATGAATAGTTAAGATTACTTTAGGAAATTATTATGCAGACACGAGAAAATAAAAGAAAAGAATTCTACTAACGAGGCATGAACTCAAACTCAAAAGTAAAATAGACACAGTGAAATTCGGAAACCGCCACTAAACACAAATTCACAACCTCATTAATTATAGCTGTCTGTTTTCTTTTGGTAAAAATATTATTCATAATTTTTCTCTTCATTAGGTCATAGTTGAACAAAAACGATGCCTACGCTTATGCGTAGTCCTAAGAAATAGTTTTACAAAATTCTACGTCATTCAAAATGCCTTTCGATTGCAAACCCTTGTAGGGATGAGAATTCGATAAATCTTACCGCAGTAAGTGGACAGGTCTGGCAAGTATGCTGGCGAGTGCGTGTCCACCTCGGCGAGCTCGCGCGGGTACTCGTACACGCAGTGATACTTCTGTCGTTTGAACACCACTTTCTTCTTGTCCTGGGAGATAGATTTATGTTTTTTGCCATTATTTTATACAGGAGGATATGCAGATATAGCGCTAAACCTCTCGTGGTTTCAATCACGAACAACATTTGCAAAATTATTTCTAAAAGCGAAAAATATATATTCCTTAAAATTTGGTACACAAAAAGGGTTTTTTCTGGAAATAGTATAAATAACCTATTAAAGAACAGGGAGTTTGCGCAGTAGTGGATTTAGATCCACACGAACGACAAAAACATAGGATCTATTAAACGGCAACGTATAGAAACAACAGTATTTTACTCAGGACGATGACAAAGTAATGAAACCTATAAAATGTAGCTAAAATAAACACTATAATAAAACGCAGAATCATTATAAAAATCATAGAAAAACATAATTAGAAATGCAGGGTATTATATCGTTATCGTGATGAAAATAAAAACTCTATAAGATAAAAAATATCGACTCAAAATCTACGTTCTACTCAAACTTACCACCAGGAAAGACTGAGGTGGATCGCAAGCCCATAATGATTAGGAAACAAATTGGATTTATTAGTCTAGCGCATAGGGGCTTATTCTAAAGTCTAAACTAAACTTGCTATAGTTATAACATAACAGTCAACTCTTTTGTTCTAGGAAGTCTAAATATTTTACTGACTAAACTTCTAAAGAACTAGTTTTAAACATCAAACTACGAATAATGTAACAGTTCTTTAGTTTGAATTTATATTCTTAAGTAGAAACTTCAGAAACGGCCGCGACCCGAATAAGAAAATGATAACAGGGACCCATCTAAATATAAGGAGTAGTTAAGCTATTTGTATGAATAGCCACGCCATCTTACTGAGTAGGCATGCCATCTTATAAATTGTGCTGTATACCAACGTTCTTCCATTTTTCCGCCGAGATACACTATCTTGTCACTTTATGCAATGCGCCTGGCAGTACGCCTTAGAAGTACTTGCAACGGACGATTGTTACAAGTATGAGTACTTACAGCGGGCGGTTGTTACAAGTATGAGTACTTACAGCGGGCGGTTGTTGCTCCAAGCTCCTTAGCGAGCTCTTGCCGGGCGCGGCGCGGCAGTCCCACGAGGACGGCACGAACTCCACTTCATCCCCCTCCGACCCGGAGCCGCTGTCACCGGAAGCCGAGGATCCACCGCCCGTGGCTTCTTGGGCAGACGAGCCGCCATCTTGTGGACGAGATGCGGCACCGTCTTGCTGCTGTAGGGAAAGAAGGTTTTATTTTCGGATACTGGGGCCTGTTTATGAAAAAGAGATTTTGTTTCAAGTCAACATGATGACAAAGCTTACTGATGATGAGGTGATGATGATTATGAACATGAAATTACAGAATAGAAAATGATGACGTCATATTAAATACTGATTAAAAATACGTGACTTAAACATGGAATAAAGTCAATGATTCAAACCCGCTAATATTCAAATCATAGAAGACAAAGATAACGGAAATATATGACAAAATATTCTATTTTCTGATGATTTGATGATGAATAGATGATAATTATAAATTTATGTTGATGGAAAAAGGTTAATGGATAGATGCGCAACTAGAATAATGAAAACAACAAATACGTGCTTCTTCGTTACAAGATGGATTCGTGCTTTCTTTTATGGCCGTAGTAATCATGCATTACTACGGCCATAAAAGAAATAGAATCATTGATGTGGTTTGGAGCAAAGATTGTTCCATCACACAATGAACTGCCCTGGGCCACGTAATTGAAAATAAAATATACCTAGATGGCGATTTTGAGATGCTCATGTGAGTGAAACTGGTTGGGTTAAACCAGCAATATAAGTGAAACGAGTACAAGAGTTTTATTTACAACTATGTCTAACATTGTAGTAATAACGTAATGTAAAAATAGTACTAAGAAATAAATTATCTAAAACTAATACCTTAGCATTTCGAGAGCGCCATCTATATTTTCAGTTCAGTTATGTGGCCCTGAACAGTTTCTCATCCTTACTCTTCAAAGGCTCATTTACCATGCAGTATAAGTTCTTTGGCCCTAGTTATTGTCATGCTATATGGTACTCACATGGTCGAAGCGCGTGTCGGTCACCAGCGGCGTCTCGTGTCCGTCGCCGTCCTACCCACACACCCGCACAAACAACGTTACAATACAATACACATGCACACACACCAACACCGGGGTAAAAGGATAAACTTGTACAGGACAAGAAATATGAAGTCTAGCCACGCAAAATCTACATTTTATCGGCGTTTAGTTATAGTAGACGGATAAATTTAATCGACATTTTGACAAATGTGAGCTCTTAATAACCGTCCATATTTGGAAAACTTGCACAGTTCTCCATCGCAGGCAGGATTTGTCCTGCGACTGTCGGCTACTGTAATGCCGACGCCTCTACCCACTGAACCACCGCGGCTTAGTCGTAGCCTGCGAATTAAGTAAGTGTCTTGGTCACTACCACGTGACAGGGCTTAATCTACAGAGAAAGATTTGCAACTAATTCCGAAAGTCGCAGGTTCAAATCTTGTCTGCAGAGGAAAATTGTTCGGTCATTTTTGGCTGATATCACATCAGTGAGGCGCAGAGATGGTTTGTTCACTGATTGATTTTATCGGGGGCAGTTGCATAGTTCTGAAGCAAATCAATCTTGTTTTACGACTAAAATTATATAATTTCTGTACAAGTTTATCAGTTTACATGGATATTATTACTATTGGGCGATGGGGACTAGTATTTCTATGCCAGGTTTTTATTATTAGATACTTAGTTTACTTATTTAAATATTAAGCTTCACTATTCAGGAAATTACTAGTAAAACCACACCATGGCATTATTAACTTCAGCATATCAAAGATTTGTCTGTAAATTTAAAACAGCATCATATAAGGCGCTAACATCACAGGCGAGACGTAAGACATGAGACGGAGTCGTGCAACATCGCGACGCTCGAAATCGTTTCCATATAGAGGTAAAATGTATGGAACATATGAGACGCCGCGCCACCCTGACAGACGTCTGTCTACATGCGCGAGACGCTTGTCGCATCGATCACGGCTGACGATCACTTGTCTGACAGATGTCATCTTACGTCTCCTCTGTAAAGGGGCATCGAAA
Organism: Phthorimaea operculella; assembly: GCA_024500475.1. Lineage (NCBI taxonomy): Eukaryota > Metazoa > Arthropoda > Insecta > Lepidoptera > Gelechiidae > Phthorimaea > Phthorimaea operculella. Next base: position 814,800 of record JANFCV010000121.1, read on the forward strand.
TGTTTTCTATTGCAACGGTATTTTGTTAACAAACCGATGCATCTAACACTGCTTACGGCGTTGTAATTGGCAAAGTCTTTATAAGGTCGTAAAAAAATAACTGAACATATTTCAAGAAGTGAAACGGTTGATTGAGCTGGCTCCAAAGTACATAAGTCGAGATGTCCAGTTGATGTAAAATAAAAACATCTTCACAAGTTTTTTACTTCCATGAGCTTACCTGAAATATTTTCAGATATTTCTTTCAACTTCTATAAGTTTCAACTACCACAAAATCCACCACCCATCAACGACACCTACCTTCCAAATGAACTCCCCACTGGACGAGTTGGTGTCGTGCGAGTCGCTATCGCTGTCCCACTCTTTCACGAGGTCGGCGACCGCGTCGGTGTTGTTGTCTCGCTCGCACGGGGATTGTGGGGAAGTGGGCGAGTCTTGCGTGAACGATGTGCTCATTATTTCTGATGCTGGACCTGGGAGATCAGATTTAAGTTGAGCCAATTTCAGAAGTCCGTTTTAACAACGGTCAGCTGCATGAAATGCTTTAAAACAGCTGCCAAATTAGGCTTGTTAAGATAGAGTAACCGTAATTTAGAGGTAGACGAACGTTTACGGTGACGCCAAAAACCAAAAACTTGCAAAATGACATCAAAGCCGTTGCTGAGTGGAGTTTGGCTAACCATCTCCCTCTTAATGTGTCAAAATGCAAAATGATGACTTTCACTAACAGCCGTACACCTATTGTCACAGATTATGAACTCCTAGCACACACACTGCTTCAGGTAGATGAGCATAGGGACTTGGGAGTTATTCTGGATGCTAGGCTGAACTTTCACTCCCACGTAATTGAAGTATGTAAGAGTGCAAATAGAATGCTAGGATTTACCCTGCGTACTAGTTACCATCTAAGAGATCCCCGAATCGCTCTTGTGCTCTACAAATCATTTGTGATGAGTCGATTAGAGTATGATGCAATAGTATGGGATCCCCAGGAAACTAAGTACGCAGAAATGGTCGAAAAAGTCAAAAGAAAGTTTGCCCGATCTTTATATATACCCATCTTTGTTTGTATCCGGAATGGTGGGGCTAGACACTTTAAAACTCAGACGCAAATTGTCTCTTCTGGCCCACTACTACTTTACGCTTAATAATAAAATTAATAACCCAAATGTGACGGAGCGCGTAGGGCTGAGTGTGCCTCCAACGTACAAGCGCGGTGGCGGGGCGGCCAAGCCGCGCTATCGCCGCCCGCTGCTGGCGGGTCCTTCTACGCACACGGTGCGCGGCAGGTACGCTCCAACGGTGCGGGCTGTCGCCCTTCTTAATTCACTACTTTTGAAACAACACAATGCCAACCTTTTTGGTTCTAGTCATGTGGAATTCAAAAATATTGCTATTGACTATCTTAGTAAGATTTAATTAATTTATATAATTTGTCTTATTTATTTTATAAGTATTTAATGTTATAGTGCTTTGGCTTATGCTGTTAACTATGATTTAATTAAATAATTGAAATTGAAATTGACGATAAAGAAATTATTAAAAAGCAACGATACTAATCGAAAACAGATAGCAAATTATGCTTATTAGAATAGAATTCAACCGTAATTCAGACGACAATTTACGGCGATGATAAAGAAATTAAGAAAGAAAAAGTCACGAAAACTTCTTGTAAAAAAGAAAAAGCCACGACAACATCCTAAAAATTAGTTTTGAGGTAATTTCATTTCATCAAAGATAATTGCCAAAATTATCAAAATGAAAACCGCTTTGGCAAGGCTTTTAAGGTAGAAAAAAGAATACAAAAATACACTTACCAGTAAATCTGATGTCACTCAGCATCGGTAGATAAGAGTCGACTGTGCAAAACTTCTTCTCATTCTGTAAAAAATCCTCCGTGACAGCTACGATCTTCTCATCCACTCCATTCACCATTTCCTCTTTCTTTGCACTTTTGTTGTCTTCTGAGTTTTCTTCTATATGATTTGTTTCTGGCGTTTCTATTTCCATAGCGAATTCACTAGCATCTTCTCCATTTGGTGATGTTGCTGCTTTAGTTTTACTATCAGTCAATTCTTCAAATGTTTCGTTGATGAAATTCACTGTAGCGTAGTTTGCGTTACCATTGCATACCACTTCTTTTATTTCAGTTACTTCTGAGAGTGAACCGTTTGGGATGACTTTGTTTTCTGTTGACTCTGAATTTGTTTTGGTTTTAGGCGATTCAGATGCTTCTGGTTTTGGTGATTGTTCATCCAAATCATTTAAATGATCTTCTCCGTTAGTACCATTTAGTTTAGGCTCACTGTTGTCATCACTTGAAGAACTGTTTTGTGCCGGAGATTTGCTGCTATGCGAATTGAACGTATTATGATTTGTTTCTGTGTGTGAATCGTAAGTTTTGTTTGGGCTAACTTTCATTTCATTTGAGACATCTTCAGTTACTTCATTCTTTAGATTCAACATCTTCATTTTTAGGGACATTTCTTATCGGTTGTGAAACTTCAGTGAATATAATAGAATGGGGTTGATCAGTTTCTTCCTCATCTAAATCAGTTACGTACATACTAAAGTTTATATTAGGGATATCGTGTTGAGATTCAACTAAATTCGCATTATTAGGCGGACTTACTTCTACGGTTCGAATCGATTCCGTTCTAGCTTGACTAGTCTGATCGTTCGAGGTTTCTACATTCGAGTTCGCAGCTATGTCACTCGATTTTCTCTCATTGTTCAAGAATAACGAATTAGCGTCGATCAACGACGATATATCTTGAGGGCAATTGCGTAAAGAATCCGCAAATTGTCTAAAATCTCCTGAACTCATCCCGCTTTCGACGTTTTGACTAGACTTGTCTACTGACACTTCTTGCGGTTTGAGAACGGCCGAGTTTTCGAAGTCGGAGTAATTCGGTGTTCTGTCAGCTACGAGCATGCTATCTCTGTTGCTATTTCTGCTGAGAGTCTTGCTGTCTCCCTCTAGCAGTAATGCGGTATCTTGGTTGTTAGTGGTATCTTGCGGTCTGATCTCTGCTGATTGGACAAACGCTTGGAAGTTGGGAATGCTGTCCAATTCTTGGCTCTCAGAGTTGCCAGAATCGTTGGGCAGTTTCATCGGTATCGCTTCAACGTTATCATCGTCTATTGTGACCGTCACGGGCGTGCTAGTGATAGACGGAGCCATATCGTTTTTGTAATTATTCGGGCTGTCTATTGCGATTTGACCCTCTGAACATTCAGAATTGTTATTAGCTGGACTGTTAATGTCATCTTGTATACAACTCAGTTCTACGCTGTCCATCTTTTTGAAAGACGCATCGATAATTTGAGGACTGTCTTCAAGAACAGTTTCTTTTTCTTCGATAACTCTTGGCGGAGTAAAAGTCACTTCATCAATGATAGGTGATCTTCGCACCATTTCTGGTTGAGCAAACTTCCACGGATCTTCAATACCCGAGATTAATTCTGTAGTACAGTTGGAATAAGACGGTAACGTTCCATACGCGAGATCTTTCGTTTGATCTTTCGAGTCTTTCTCATCAGACTTCGTAACTACTGAAGGAGTCGTTCTAGTTGCTTCTGTTTTCACTTTCGTATACGTATAGTTGTCATTATCATTGGCCGTAATAGAATCTGGTGAGAACGTTTCGCAAGCTTCCGATTTGCTATCATGAACGATATATGTAGAACAATGACTGACTTCTTTCTCATCGTCTTGATGAGTCAGAGTTTCAGTGCTTGCGCTTTTGACAAGTTCTTTAAATTCTGGTACTTCGGCCTCTAAGACGAGATCATCAAAATTTTCTTCTACGTTATAGAGAGTATCGTTCGAACACCAGGAGTCTATGCTGGTGGCTTTGGATAGTTCGGAGGGTTTAGAGTGTTTGGCGTCTGTCGGTAAAGTAGTTTTGGACAGTGTTGATACCCCGGTGGCGTTATCTACTGAATCAGGGGCGGAGGTGTCAGTAGTGGGGCTGGTTAGAAAGGGGGATACTTGTGAGATTCGTTCGCAATTGGATATCTTTTCGTCGTCGGTTTTGTTGTACGTTCTGTCATCGATTGGGGAAAGAGGGTCGATTTGCGCGGGCTTCTTGTATGGACTGCCGTTTAGGCTGTCTACGCTCATTGTTAGCCTGTAAGAAAGGTTATAAAATGAGAATAAATTGAGCCTCATCTTTGGCGTGTGGGCATTTTCAAATCTTGGATCACATAGTGAAAGAAATTAACAGTAAGGGTTTCGAACTTAAACATAAAAATGATATCAGTTACGATACGATCAATGCCGGCAAGCAAACCTGTGCTTGATTTTCATATATAAGGTATTATTAAATTCACTGCAATTATTTAAGGGGCAGATCAAATAAAATATAATCATGTTCTTTGCAAATGTTCAAAAAAATCTACACGCTAGTTTTCGAGAAAATTGCATTTAACTAAATAAATCAAAACGAAAAAAGTGCACCCTGTCTGTCCTAGAAACAGAGCGCACCAATCACCACTTCGATGAATACGCGCCAAAATTAAAATAAGTGCTGTGATTGGTTGGTCATTGGTGTGCGTGTCGTGTTAGTGAATCCTGTCTACGTGGCGAAAGGTCAATCAAAGGATGTAATTAATTAAAAAATTTGTATGAAAATGAAAAAAAATCTAGCGTGTCGATTTTTTTTTAAATGTCTTAGATGTTTTTCTTTTACATATTTACGCGTGCCCTTAAAATATTTGCAGTTAATTTAATAGGACCTTATTTTTTAGCAAATAATTTTCCTATTTATTGATCTTTTTTTCTATAGCTAGTTACTTACTCTCTGCTAGTAGGTATATCCTTCTGCAACGTGTACGTATCATTCACGGACGCATCTTTCGAGCGTATGGTGTATGTTTGCTCGTCTGGCTGGTTGGTGGGCAAATCCGTCACTTCGGCTGTAGAATCATTGCAAGGTTCCGGGTAGCTTTCGGAGGATTCCGTACGGGTGGATGGGTTCCCTAGTAAAAGAGATAATTCTCATCAAAAAGTAAAAATATAGTAATTTTAGCTATTTAGCTGTGTGCTCTTTCTCTTTCGTATCAGATAGAGAAGGCCCTTCAAAATCACTGGGCGTTATTCAGATAGCTAATCTACAATTTCACATTGTACGCCACCATAGACTATCAAAATTTTACAAATAATCCGGCAATCTATGGCGACGTAGAACGTCATCTTTCGGATTAAGGTGCCTACACAGAAGTAGCTATAAAAAAGTGCCCATCTTTAGGTCCTACAAAAAACGCCCTTTAAAACACACTCAAACTAAAAAGTAATCTTTCAATAGGCTTTGGTACTCACATGCATCAGTTTCATACTGATGTAGTTGGTGTTTGGTCTCCTCAAGGATGGGGCTGAGCGCGCCGGCTCCGTAGTGCACCACCACCATACGGCTGGCCATGGTCGGCAGATATTGTAGCCAAGGTCAAAACCTCTACGTCGCCTTTTATCAAACACCCTGAGTAGTATAGGGGTGGCAGAATTCGAGACTCAAATGGGAAATTGTTTTTCAGTGGACATTGTTACTTACATGCTTCAGTTTCATACTGATGTAGCTGGTGTTTGGTCTCCTCAAGAATGGGGCTGAGCGTGCTGGCTCCGTAGTGCACCACCAGTTCTGGCGGTGGCGGTAGTTCCCCCCATTCCGCTTCCGCTGCAGGGTATTACCGCCACCGTACGGTTGACCATGTTCGGCAGATATTGTAGCCAAGATCAAACACTCTACGTCGCCTTTTACAGAATACCCTGAGTAGAATAGGGGTGACAGAATTCTTAGCTGCTACCACTCGACACTCAAATGGGAAAGAAGGGGGCCAGTTGCAGAAGTCCCTAAGTCCAAAACGGTCCAGTTCAAGAAGTCCAATATCATGACAGTTGATTCTGAACTTTAACCTTTCTTTTCATACGATTGCTTTTACAACTAATCTAATAGAGCACTTAGTGCAATTTTGAACTGGACTTTTCTGGACTTAAGAACTTTTGCAATAGGGCCCTTCTTTTTCAGTGGACATTGCTACTCACATGCGTCAGTTTCATACTGATGTAACTGGTGCTTGGTCTCCTCAAGGATGGGGCTGAGCGCGCCGGCTCCGTAGTGCACCACCAGTTCTGGTGGTGGGGGTAGTTCCCCCCATTCGGCTTCTACTGCTGGCTATACCGCCACTATACGGTTGACCATGTTCGGCAGATATTGTAGCCGAGGTCAAAAACTCTACGTCGCCTTTTACGGAACACCCTAAGTAGAATAGGAATGGCAGAATTCTTAGCCGCTACCACTCGGCACTCAAATGGTAAATTGTTTTTCAGTGAACATTTGTACTCACAAATAAATTGGGATAAGGGCAGACAGATAATGATGATTTATACTCACATGCGTCAGTTTCATACTGATGTAGTTGGTGTTTGGTCTCCTCAAGAATGGGGCTGAGCGCGCCGGCTCCGTAGTGCACCACCAGTTCTGGTGGTGGTGGTAGTTCCCCCCATTCGGCCTCCGCTGCAGGCTCTATGACAGCCACCTGACATACAGTTTCAGTGGTCATTTGTACTTACATGCGTCAGTTTCATACTGATGTAGCTGGTGCTTCGTCTCCTCAAGGATGGGGCTGAGCGCGCCGGCTCCGTAGTGCACCACTACCATACGGTTGACCACGTTCGGCAGATATTGTAGCTAATGTCATAAACTCTACGTCGCCTTTTACAGAACACCCTGAGTAGAATAGTGGTAGCACAATTCTTAGCCGCTACCACACGACATTCATAGTCTTGAGTATACGGCTTTAATTTCAACTCGATAACTTTATGCGTTCCTGAGACGGACAACAAAGTGATCCTATAAGGGTTCCATTTTTACCTTTTGAGGTACGGAACCCTAAAAACGTTCATTAAAACACACTCGATCTGAAAACTAATTTTTCAGTAGACATTAGACTACTTCGAGACATTTGTACTCACATGCGTCGGTTTCATACTGGTGTAGCTGGTGCTTCGTCTCCTCAAGGATGAGGCTGAGCGCGCCGGCTCCGTAGTGCACCACCAGTTCTGGGGGAGGGGGTAGTTCCCCCCATTCGGCTTCTACTGCAGGGTATTACCGCCACCATACGGTTGACCATGTTCGGCAGATATTGTAGCCGAGGTCAAAAACTCTACATCGCCTTTTACGGAACACCCTGAGTAGAATAGGGGTGGCAGAATTCTTTGCCGCTATCACTCGGCATTCATAAATTTGAGTATACGGTTTTAATTTCAACTCGATATTTTTACGCGTTCCTGAGATAAAAGGGTCTTGACAGAATGACAGACAGGCGGACGGACAACAAAGTGATCCTATAAGGGTTCCGTTTTTACCTTTTGAGGTACGGAACCCTAAAAACTTCCATTATAACACACTAGAACTGAAAAGTAATTTTTCAGTAGACATTAGACTACTTCGAGACATTTGTACTCACATGCGTCAGTTTCATACTGATGTAGTTGGTGTTTGGTCTCCTCAAGAATGGGGCTGAGCGCGCCGGCTCCGTAGTGCACCACCAGTTCAGGCGGTGGGGGTAGTTCCCCCCATTCGGCTTCTACTGCAGGCTCTATACCGGCCACATAACATACAGTTTCAGTAGACATTTGTACTCACATGCGTCAGTTTCATACTGATGTAGTTGGTGTTTGGTCTCCTCAAGGATGGGGCTGAGCGCGCCGGCTCCGTAGTGCACCACCAGTTCAGGCGGTGGGGGTAGTTCCCCCCATTCGGCTTCTACTGCAGGCTCTATACCGGCCACATAACATACAGTTTCAGTAGACATTTGTACTCACATGCGTCAGTTTCATACTGATGTAGTTGGTGTTTGGTCTCCTCAAGGATGGGGCTGAGCGCGCCGGCTCCGTAGTGCACCACCAGTTCAGGCGGTGGGGGTAGTTCCCCCCATTCGGCTTCTACTGCAGGCTCTATACCGGCCACATAACATACAGTTTCAGTAGACATTTGTACTCACATGCGTCAGTTTCATACTGATGTAGCTGGTGTTTGGTCTCCTCAAGGATGGGGCTGAGCGCGCCGGCTCCGTAGTGCACCACCAGTTCTGGAGGTGGGGGTAGTTCCCCCCATTCGGCTTCTACTGCAGGCTCGATGCCGGCCACCTAAAAAGTACACAGGAACGGCTGTACTTTCAGTTGTCACTGTATAGTGTAATGGTCATAAAAAGATTGTACGTCGGTTTAGTTTTATTACCCATCAATAGATGGCGCTGGTGACGCCTTTCTAGCTTATCATACTTTGTTATGTTCACAAAATGTAAAAGAGGGTAATAAAGAAAATTGAGGTTGGCGGTCTTTTGCCGAGTGCGAAACGGTGAAGACGTTTTCGTGCAATTTAAGGAAATATTAAGCAAATTATGGGTTATAATAACCGATCCTTTTAGTTATTTGGGTTTGTGCAATTGTGGACACGGGGTAAGTTTTAGGTTTTAAGTTTTCGCTGGCTTTAGTGACTTTTATTCGCGCAAACATAAGTGTCGATATTTATAGTTGTCATTCTTGTCCACAGCTTTTGGATACGCCCTTTACTGTGGAATTTGCTTGTTTTAATGATTCATGGACACATTACTCAAGTTAAATACGGGAACAAAGATTAAGATTAAGATTAAGATATTAAGATTAAGATTAAGATTAAGATTAAGATTAAGATTAAGATTAAGATATTCTTTATTCAATATAGAATATAAAATATTACTTATTGATAGTCAATATTACACAGAAATGGATTAGTCATTGTAAAAAGGAGAAATTTGCAAGGCACAATTTTCTCCTTTTTATAACAATTTTTTATTCCTATTATAAACGCGGCTCGGGCGGGATAAAAATAAAAATAAAGGCACTGCCTCGGGGCCAGGCTAACCACACGGCATGTAACTTTATGCCTCAACGACCAGTAAGTGAAAACAAAATTCGGTCAAGATTTTAAAAAGGCGTTACATGCGTATTGTTAGTGCGTATTGTTAATCGGGAAAGGAAATTCCTACCAAGTAGAAATCACTAACTACGGAACGGTAGCGTTATTTCGTCGACTCGCTTATCGGTGACTTTGGCGCAGCGGTTTAGAGCTCTGCCTCTGAAACAGCAGGACCATTCAAGCGCGGGGTTCGATCCTCGGCGTTCTCGAACTTTTTGTATTTTTTTATGTGCTAAATTTTTGTGTTTACTTTTCTAATTTTCTCAATTAGCAATAGTGTGTCAAATGAATTAAGCTTACGTGCATTTAGTCTTAATATAAGAATTTTCATATTTTTTGGAAAGTGTACGAATCTTATTTAATTCACCCAGAACCCAACCCTATCAAATACATATTAACATTCTAGTAATTTTGGAGCATCACAATGGCGCCCACTAGGTACGATAATTAGATAAGATTCGTCACTTGGTAACCTGTGCCCTTCATGTGTATGTAGGGTGACCATCATTTTGGTTTGGATATATTCATTTAGTAAGTTTTATTTTAATTTTGCTCTTTGTCAATAGTTGTAAATTGCGGTATATAATATCTAATAAGTACAACTATTTTGTCTGTTATTATGGCTACTTACACGATTAGCGTGTGGGATCTGTTAAAGGATGAACTCGAGTTTGAATTGTCTTGCAGGGGTGTTTACAATATTGGAAATGTCTCAACTATGCGGTCGATATTTAAAGAAATTCTTAATAAGGAAAGGGAGGCAGAATCTACAATTAATCTTACGGCTCCACCTTCATGTAGTACTGAACCCTTGAATCATATTGTTGTATGTGAAACAAAATTAAAAACACTCAAAGAAGCCTTGAATGAGATTGCTGAAGCACCACCTTTGCTTATGCTGAAAAGAATATTATCTCGTACGTTACATTTGCACAATCACATCAAATTGATTAGGCCGGATGAAAATCTCTTAAGTCGACACACGCAACTTTGTGAAGATTATGAGGTATTTTTCGGTATACTTGAAACAGCTCTTGACGCTAATAGGAAAAGCAGCAAAGGGCGTCTAACGGAAAAAGACAAGGAAATTTTACAGCAATCCTTGGGAACTGATGCTGAAAATATAATAGCGAAAATAGAGGAGGCTGGAAGGTCTTTTCATTCCCTTGATTTAGAAAACGATGAGGGAAACAGCACAGCTGGTCGTAGCGGAACACATGCTGAGGTCAAGTTTAATGCGGCAACTGATGACCACGAGGTCGCCGCTACTGGCATACCGATCCAACCGACCACTTTGTTGCATCGTCCTCATCTTATCAGAACATCTACCGTTGATAAGGACTTTATAAAGAGAAAACTTGTGCCGATCAAGGATTGGGGAATTAAGTTTACCGGTCATGGAACCTTAAGCATAAACGCGTTTTTAGAGCGCATTGAGGAGTTGAAAGACGCCAGAAACGCAGATGATGATGATTTGTGGCGATACGCTGTGGACCTTTTTGAGGGCGATGCGCTCATCTGGTTTAGAGCGAATCGGGCCTATGTGGAAAATTGGGGGGAATTAAAAGAGTTACTTATCTCAACATTCCAACATCCTTACTACCAGGATGAACTTTTGGAGGAGATAAAGAGAAGGACTCAAGGTAAAGGTGAAAATCCAACTGTGTACGTTTCGGTCATGCAAAACATGTTTAACAGACTGCCAGAAAAACTTTCAGAATCACAAAAACTTGCAATTCTGCTTAAAAATGTACAACCATATTATCAGCAGGCAATTTGTAGGGATAACTTTTGTACAGTTGCACAATTACTAGGTGTCTTACGGATAATTGAGCGCACGAAAGCCAACTGTGATAATTTCCGGGAACCTAAGAGAGCCGGTAATTCTTTGGAGCCGGATTTAGCTTACAAGGAATCCCAATATGAGGAAGTGAATGCCTTTTACCAAAGCAAGTCAAACCCCGGAAATACAGTCTTTGCGAAGAATAACACCGGAAATATGAAATGTTGGAACTGTCGTGTCATGGGTCATACATTCCGAAACTGCAACATACCTCGGCAGAGGTTGTTCTGTTATAGATGTGGTAAATTTGGACAAACTACGGCCAATTGCTCTTGTAAGAATCCGGGAAACGAGAAAGTGGAAGACATCAACTCTGCCGAATGTCTTCCAAATTAGGTAACTCATCATTGAATAATGTGGAATGGCAGAACTGGCTCAAACTAGTTTCGCGTTACTTCTCTACTGGAGAAATATGTAGTATGGGAAAATTACCAAGTGACAATCGTTATTTTGGGAAAATCAAGATTTTAGGAAAAGAATTTGTGGGATTATTGGACTCGGGCGCTACAACTTCTGTTATTTCTGAAAGCTTAAGTTTGAAACTGATTGCAATGGGATTCTCAAAGCAAAATATGTCTCATAGCTTAACTGTATCCACAGCAGATGGTACACCACATAGTGTTTCAACCTTCCTGGATTTACCAATAGAGTTTCTAAATAAGTACAAAGTTGTAGAATTTAAAATTATGAAAAATTCAATTCACGATATGTTACTCGGAATGAATTTTTTTGATGCGTTCAATTTGGGGATAGCAGAAATTAAGGAATGTCTTGATAAATCACAACTAGCCAAAGTAGGAAGTACGGAAATAATGGAAATTGGTAATCCAGTATCAGTAATTTCAAGACAAGAATTAAGTAAAAGTCAAAGGGAAGCCTTAGATACGTTAGTAGCGGACATGACAAATACAATTGGTGAAGGCTTAGGTAGAACAAATCTAATTGAACATCGCATAGATACTGAGGGGCACCAACCCGTCAATCAAAGGCAATATCCCTTTTCGCCACAGATTATGAAAGAGCTAGATCTGGAGATTGATGAAATGCTGAAAATGGATGTGATTGAGCCTTCTTACAGTTCATGGAGGTCACCTGTTCTTCTTGTCAAAAAGCCTTCAGGAAAAAATAGGCTGTGTTTAGACAGCCGGCAAATAAACAAATTGACTAAAAGAGACACCTATCCGCTGCCACGTGTTACCACTATTCTTGATAGTCTAAAAAATGCTCGCTACTTATCGACCTTGGATCTTAAATCAGCCTTCTGGCAAATTCCACTAGAAGCATCAAGTAGAGAGAAGACGGCATTCGGTTTACCCGGAAGAGGCTTATTTCAATTTAAAGTTATGCCTTTTGGCTTGGTTAATGCCAGTCAGACTCAGCAGAGATTAATGGACAAATTGTTTCCACCGGAATATGAGGGTAAAGTGTTTACGTATCTTGATGATATAGTGGTGTGCACTCAGACATTTGAAGAACATTTAGAAACCTTAACCGGAGTGAAAAATCAGCTATTGAATGCAGGTCTGACAGTCAATATAGAGAAATGTCACTTTGCCAGAGAGTCTCTAAAATACTTGGGATATATTGTGGACAAAAAAGGGTTGCGTACAGACCCTGATAAGGTTAACGCTATTATAAATTATCCCAAACCTAAGACATTTACTGAATTAAAACGATTCCTTGGACTGGCAAGTTGGTACAGACGCTTCGTGGAGAATTTTGCTATGGTTGCAGCTCCTCTTCACGATCTTACAAAAGGCGGTAAAAAAAGGACGCGAAATAATTTGGAATGAAGAGGCTGAGAAGTCATTCATTGAATTGAAGACAGCTTTGACTACTACACCAGTTTTAACTTGTCCCGACTTCTCAAATGAATTTATAATTCAGTGTGATGCTTCGAACAGAGGCACAGGAGCTGTCCTGATTCAGATGAGTGGCGATATTGAGAAGCCGGTGGCTTTTACCAGCAGGAAACTTACAGAAAGGGAGTCAAGGTACTCCACTTCTGAGCGAGAACTTTTAAGTGTCATTCACGCTATAGAACAATTCCGACCTTATGTCGAGGGCACTCACTTTAAAGTGATCACGGATCATAGTGCGTTACAGTGGCTAAATAAAACGAAGGATCCACATGGCAGACTAGCTCGCTGGGCAATGAAATTGCAACAGTTTGATTACGAAGTCATATATAAGAAAGGTAAAGATAATATCGTTCCAGACGCTCTGTCTCGCGCATTGGTGGAAGATGAAATAGCTGCTATTGAAATCAGAACGGAAGACAAGGATGAGTGGTACAAACAAAAAGAACAAATGGTTCAAAGTGGGAAAGAAAATCCAGAATGGACAGTAAGCCAGGGTATTTTATGGAAATACTTAAAATTAAAACAGTTCCCTGACGAGAATGATTCATGGAAAATTGTTGTACCAGAATCATTAAGGACACAAGTTCTTAATGAATGTCATGATGATCCGTTGGCAGGACATTTCGGGGTCAAAAAATCCATAAATAAAGTAAGACAAAGATATTTTTGGCCAACATTAATAAAAGATGTAAAGGATTACGTACGGAAATGTGAAACCTGTGCTAAACATAAATCTCCGCAATTACCACCCCAGGGTCTCATGGGTAAACATAAAGAAGTTTCAGAACCGTTTCAAATTATTTCAATGGATCTAATGGGACCCTTTCCGCGATCTAGAGCAGGCAATACTATGTTATTGGTAGTTTGTTGCTGGTTTAGCAAATTTGCATTACTTTACCCCTTGAGAAATGGTAAAGTTTCGAACATTGCTAAAATTGTGGAAGAACAGATATTTCTTTTGTACGGTTCGCCTAAGGTCATAATTTGTGACAATGGGAAACAGTTTGTATCTGCGCAATTTAAAGAGCTAGCGGACAGCTACAATTCGGAAATTTGGTATACTCCTTACTATCATCCGCAAGCAAATCCAACGGAGAGAGTAAATCGGGTTATAGGTACCGCCATTGCCTCATACATAGAGGATAACCATAAAGATTGGGATAAACATATACCTCACATTGGACATGCCATCAGAACAGCTGTGCATGAAGTCACAGGTAAGACACCATCCTATTTGTTCTTCGGCCGAGAGACATCCAATCATGGTAAATTATCAAAAAGTGTTGATAAAACAACATCTATTGATTTTAATAGGACGGCGGTGGAAGAAGAGGTAAATAAAAGGGAAGAAATATACAAGGAGGTAAAGGAGCGTCTGAGGAAAGCGTACGAAGTAAATAGTAAAAATTATAATGCTCGGAGGCGCACTTGCATTTATAATGTGGGGGATGTTGTTTGGAAAAGGACTAAACCACAATCTAATGCGGACAAATGTTTTATGGCCAAACTTTCACCTAAATACGAAAAAGCGGTAATCTCAGAAAAATTGTCAACAGACGTGTACCTATTGAAAAGCCTGAAGGGCAAAAACCTAGGTAAATGGCATTCAAACGACCTAAAGCGACTATTGTTATAAAAGAATCCCTTGAATTCTTTTTTTTAGGAGGGGGGATATTGTAATGGTCATAAAAAGATTGTACGTCGGTTTAGTTTTATTACCCATCAATAGATGGCGCTGGTGACGCCTTTCTAGCTTATCATACTTTGTTATGTTCACAAAATGTAAAAGAGGGTAATAAAGAAAATTGAGGTTGGCGGTCTTTTGCCGAGTGCGAAACGGTGAAGACGTTTTCGTGCAATTTAAGGAAATATTAAGCAAATTATGGGTTATAATAACCGATCCTTTTAGTTATTTGGGTTTGTGCAATTGTGGACACGGGGTAAGTTTTAGGTTTTAAGTTTTCGCTGGCTTTAGTGACTTTTATTCGCGCAAACATAAGTGTCGATATTTATAGTTGTCATTCTTGTCCACAGCTTTTGGATACGCCCTTTACTGTGGAATTTGCTTGTTTTAATGATTCATGGACACATTACTCAAGTTAAATACGGGAACAAAGGAAATTCCTACCAAGTAGAAATCACTAACTACGGAACGGTAGCGTTATTTCGTCGACTCGCTTATCGGTGACTTTGGCGCAGCGGTTTAGAGCTCTGCCTCTGAAACAGCAGGACCATTCAAGCGCGGGGTTCGATCCTCGGCGTTCTCGAACTTTTTGTATTTTTTTATGTGCTAAATTTTTGTGTTTACTTTTCTAATTTTCTCAATTAGCAATAGTGTGTCAAATGAATTAAGCTTACGTGCATTTAGTCTTAATATAAGAATTTTCATATTTTTTGGAAAGTGTACGAATCTTATTTAATTCACCCAGAACCCAACCCTATCAAATACATATTAACATTCTAGTAATTTTGGAGCATCACAATAGGTAGGAACTTAAGTCGCTGATTCTTTTGGTTTAATAAATATTGCGCTTTAGAAAAACTAAATTTTCAAGAACAATATCTCAAGCTAATCTCTGGCTTTATTAGATTAGCTAAGATTTTCATCCAGACCCAAATTAGGCAATAAATTGCCGTCTAAGAATTTCGTTTGACTTATTATATTAGTGTATCATGCATGTATGAACGGTTCTCACGGGTATGGACACAACCTCTCTGTCCATCAGTAGCAAAACGACTGTGACAACACTCTTGAACGTCTATAGTTCTCCTATAATTATTTAAATCTCGTTAACAATTTCAAGATTAAAATATGAAAAAGGGACAACTCACCTGGGCAAGAGGCAGCTTCAACTCCAGTTCGTTTCTCAGCGCCGCGACACAAGCTTCATCTAGTGACAATCCTTCACTTCTCTCCTCAATAGACCCCCCGTTCCCAGCCAAGAAAGCTTCCGGAATCGCATCACTTTCCCTTAGAATCGCGTCATCTTCTGAGACTAAACCTTCAACAGTTAAAGGCCCAGAATATTCCAAATTCATATTGTTTTCATTCTCCGCCATAGCTAGTTTCGTGGTGATTTGCAACTCGATTTGGTTCAAATCTATCTCTTTCTGTAGCGAGCTCAACCCAGAGTCTGTCTCTATCGGAGGGTAAGACATCGTTTCGGGCGGATCTAAGTCGATATCGACTACGTATTTCTGTTGTGATGTAGACGCTAAGTATATGCCGGGAGAATTTGGAGGTGTTGATGGTGAGATGTGTTTCGTAGTTGCAGATTGATCGGTTTCGTCCGTATTATCTGTTTTCTTGTCCTCGCTTATGGTGCCGTCGTCGAATTGCAAATCTTCGCTCGCAATATCGGGCACTTCGTTCAAGAAGTTGCCGTCTCGTAATGGCGAAGGCGTTTCCAAGTTGATCTCGCTAAAGTTCGAAGAGAACGCTAGTAGTTCTTCTTTCGGTAAATCGATTTCGGATTTCACGCTTTTGACATCAGCGCAGTTTTCGAAAGGGCCGAGAACCACTGAGCTGTTTTCGTCGTACGTATCAGTCGGGTGGCTTTTTGACGGTGAATCGAAAGGGCTTAGTAGATCGGCTATGAGCTTCTGTTCAGTTTTGGCTATAGCTGTTTCATCGGCCACTTTAGTATCGGACATGTTCGTATTTTCGGTTTCCTTCAAAGAGCCTTCTAGAGTGTTTTCTGCAGAGCACTCGCTGCCTTTAGGAGTGCTTGTGCAAATGTTGTCTTGTAGGCTTCTTTCCGAATGAAGGAATTCGTTCGTTTCTTTCACTGCATTCGGCAAATCTAAGTACACTGTCGAGTCATTCTTGATAATGGTGCAATCAGTTTCAACACTAGATTTGTCTAGACAAGACTGTATGAATTCTTTGACGTTATCATCGGGGAGTTCACTATTATTAGTTTCACTATTCGTACCATTAATGAGATCCATGTACACAGTGCTATCGTTTGATTGATCAGTCGCTTTTTTGTCAGATCTTGGACTGGTTATATCTTTAATTTTATCTACTTGTTGAAAATTTTCTTCGTTACTTTCCTTTTTGGCAGTTGTATCTTCCTGAATTGGACTTTGAACCAATTCTTGTTCAACTACTACTTTGCTAATCAAGCCATCATCTACTATTTGTTTTGGAATATCTTTATCTTCATTAGCAATATCTGTTACTAGATCTGGTATAGGAAATTCATAAGGTGTAGCTTTGTTTACTAAAAGTGGTGTATCAGCCTTTTCAATTACTTCATGGTTAAAATTTTGTACTTGTTCAGGTGGTATTGCTTGAAATTGTGTTTCGTCTTTTGCTTTTATCTCACAATTGATGTCTGTAAAGTTGGACGAAAACCCTAATAATTCTTCTTCATGTGAATTGTCTACTGGTGTAGGTATATCAGCCTTTTCAGTTTCAGTATTAAAAGTTGTAGTATTGCAGTTGTTTATTTGTACTGGTGCAGGTAACCTTTCATGAGAACACACTTCGTCTACGATTTGCGCCGCAAGAGATTCAATTTCAGTTCTTGTTTCGGAAAATACAGGTTCTTTAGTAGGTGCCTGTATTTGTATTTCTGATGGTGCATCACCAGAATTTACAATAGGTTCAAAAACCTTTCTTTCTTCCTCAATAAAAGCATTTGTTGCTTCTTTTGCATCATCTTGACTTGACTTTATCGCTTCGGTTTCTCTTACATCTAATCTTGGTGGTATTTCATCGATCTGTGTTGCTGCTTGCGATTTCAGTTCTTCATTCTCTTTAATTTTGGAAACTATATCAATGGCCGGATGTATTACTTCATTTTCAATCATGTTGGTGGCAATCTCTTTTACTTCAGGCAAGATTGTATCATCGTTTACATTCCTTTCTTGTGCACTATTTTCAAGCTTGTTTTCGAATTCTGTATCATTTTCATTTTGATGATTTTCCTTAGAAATTTCTAATGGTAATTCATCTTCAAGTTTCTGTTGATCATTCACTGTATTATCTATTGACTTAGGTTCCACTTGAGTCCTTACGGTTTCAGCTAAATTATCACATGATGTTACACAGTCTTTTACGTTCAATTGTTCATTTTCGCTTACACTAGACAATGAGACTACACATAGATCTTTTTTGGGTATTTCACTATCACTATTTACTATATTTTCTTTTGGCAATTCTGTGTCTTCTTGCACATCAACTTTGACTTCATTTAGTTCGACACCAGCTTCGATTTTGCTTTCAATAGAGTTTATAACATCCAAATCTTTGATGGGTGTTTCGGGAGTAAGGTTTTCGAGAGTATGTTGGCTAGTTGTATCGCTGTGTCTTTCGAAGGAGTGACTGAGAGTTCCGATGGTGTCTCTGTCTATCTCATCATCGTCGTTGCAGGTCGCGTCTTGATCATCGAAGCCCATTTCGAGGATGTTCTTGAAGTTTGTAATCCCTGGTGATTTGACCATACTGGATTGTACCGGATAGTCTTTCTTGCAGTCTAGGCTGAGGTTATCTCGCGACGGGCTCGCTTGATGGCTCGACTCCGAACTAGACGTCTTTTCCGAATTTAGAATGTTGTCTAAATTCTTGATGACGTCACTGACGTCCCTGTAGTAGCTGACGTCGTCCTGACTGCCGGCGATGAGATCTTTGACCCACGGGTCTACCGAACTATCCGACCTATCCTGTTCCCTTTCTTCCAGCCCGATATTTCCTTGATGACACTCCAAGGTGGCCGTTTCGTTATGCGTTAAGTAGATATTCCTAACATCATCTAGGGATCCGTGTAGGTTGTTCAGACTTTCGGATCGTATTTGGACCGAAAGCGGGTCTTTGTCGGACATAATACTGCTCGATCTAGACACTCCCGTATCCATTTCGACACTCAGCACATCCCTGGTCGTTTGTCCTTCGAATTCCTCACTTTCTGTGAAGTTAGAAGCGGTGGAGGTGGACGGCGCGTGCACTAAGGCGACATGCTCGTCGAGTTTGGGTATGTGGTTGGGTTTGAGTGTCTGCCAGCGCTGCTCGAAGTCGGCCTGCGCGTCTGTGTGTGTGTGCGTGTGGTGTAGGTGTTGTAGCAGGGCGAGCACTTGCGCGCAGCTCGGACGCTGGGACGGGTCGAGGTTCCAGCATAGCTGCATTATTTGGTACCTGGGAAAGAACATATCACAACATCAGTATGTATCTTTAGCGCTATAAAGATATTCTTCTTATATTTAAGAGCTCATCGCTCTTGTCGGTGGAGTTATCGCCAGTTATCTCTTGTTTTCCGCCGTTTCCTTGACTTTATATATTATATCGACATATAGGGAAGTCAAGTAAAAGGCGGAAAACAGAAATAACTTCTCCTTCGCTAGATCTAAATAACTCCTTCTTAGCCTTTAGCTGCACGAAAATCGAAGGATGAACCAGCCCATGAGTCTAAACAATTTCCCCAAGTAACATGGATTGATATTTAAAAAATATTTCCGCTATACCAACAGACAGTCACAGTTTTAACTTTACCAAAAAAGTTATAAATATTTCAATCTATCCTTGGGGAAAGTTTTTTATGTTTGTGATCTAGTGTAACCTCGAAATGTTTTCAGCCATATCTTTTACATATCTCATGCTCTGATAATAGTGACCTATTATATACTGACAGAAATTCTCTGTAAGTGCAACTTACATCCCATCACTGCGTTCGGGCGTCAATCCCTATCCCTTATGTACATAATCTACTATTACAACTCGTATAATACTTACAAGTGGTTCCTATAGACACAGGGCAGGTCAGGCGGCGGCGGGTTCCTGTCGGGCTTCAACGCTCCCCACGTGCACACATTCCAGATTAGAGTACCCACATTCCACATGTCAGTGTTCCCACGTTCCACATTTCAGTGTGCACCTGCCAATACAATACTTACCTGCTGCTTGCAGTAGGCGGTTGAAAAACTCTGATACCAGGGTTCATCGGGTTGTTGAACGACTCGGTGTCCTACACGAAGAAAGAGAGAGAATATAATACTTATAAGTGGTTCCTATAGACGCCAATACAATACTTACAAGTGGTTCCTATAGACGCAGGGCAGATCAGGCGGACAATACTCACAAGTGGTTCCTAGATCAGAGTTCCCGCGTTCCACATTTCAGTGTGCACCTGCCTATATACAATACTTACAAGTGGTTCCTATAGCCTGCCTATATACAATACTTACAAGTGGTTCCTATAGCCTGCCTATATACAATACTTACAAGTGGTTCCTATAGCCTGCCTATATACAATACTTACAAGTGGTTCCTATAGCCTGCCTATATACAATACTTACAAGTGGTTCCTATAGCCTGCCTATATACAATACTTACAAGTGGTTCCTATAGCCTGCCTATATACAATACTTACAAGTGGTTCCTATAGCCTGCTTATATACAATACTTACAAGTGGTTCCTATAGCCTGCTTATATACAATACTTACAAGTGGTTCCTATAGCCTGCTTATATACAATACTTACAAGTGGTTCCTATAGCCTGCTTATATACAATACTTACAAGTGGTTCCTATAGCCTGCTTATATACAATACTTACAAGTGGTTCCTATAGCCTGCTTATATACAATACTTACAAGTGGTTCCTATAGCCTGCTTATATACAATACTTACAAGTGGTTCCTATAGACGCAGGGCAGATCAGGTCAGAGTTCCCACATTCCACATTTCAGTGACAACCTGCCAATACAATACTTCAAGTGGTTCCTATAGACGCAGGGTAGATCAGGCGGCGGCGGGTTCCTGTCGGGCTTCAACGCTCCCCACGTGCACACGTCCCAGATCAGAGTTCCCACATTCCACATTTCAATATCAACTTGCTATATACAATACTTACAAGTGGTTCCTATAGACGCAGGGTAGGTCGGGCGGCGGCGGGTTCCTGTCGGGCTTCAGCGCTCCCCACGTGCACACGTCCCAGATCAGAGTTCCCACATTCCACATTTCAATATCAACTTGCCTATATACAATACTTACAAGTGGTTCCTATAGACGCAGGGTAGGTCGGGCGGCGGCGGGTTCCTGTCGGGCTTCAGCGCTCCCCACGTGCACACGTCCCAGATCAGAGTTCCCACATTCCACATCTCAGTGACAACCTGCCAATACAATACTTACAAGTGGTTCCTATAGACGCAGGGTAGATCAGGCGGCGGCGGGTTCCTGTCGGGCTTCAACGCTCCCCACGTGCACACGTCCCAGATCAGAGTTCCCACATTCCACATTTCAATATCAACTTGCCTATATACAATACTTACAAGTGGTTCCTATAGACGCAGGGTAGGTCGGGCGGCGGCGGGTTCCTGTCGGGCTTCAGCGCTCCCCACGTGCACACGTCCCAGATCAGAGTTCCCACATTCCACATCTCAGTGACAACCTGCCAATACAATACTTACAAGTGGTTCCTATAGACGCAGGGTAGATCAGGCGGCGGCGGGTTCCTGTCGGGCTTCAACGCTCCCCACGTGCACACGTCCCAGATCAGAGTTCCCACATTCCACATCTCAGTGACAACCTGCCAATACAATACTTACAAGTGGTTCCTATAGACGCAGGGTAGATCAGGCGGCGGCGGGTTTCTGTCGGGCTTCAGCGCTCCCCACGTGCACACGTCCCAGATCAGAGTTCCCACATTCCACATTTCAGTGTGCACCTGCCTATATACAATACTTACAAGTGGTTCCTATAGCCTGCCTATATACAATACTTACAAGTGGTTCCTATAGCCTGCCTATATACAATACTTACAAGTGGTTCCTATAGCCTGCCTATATACAATACTTACAAGTGGTTCCTATAGCCTGCCTATATACAATACTTACAAGTGGTTCCTATAGCCTGCCTATATACAATACTTACAAGTGGTTCCTATAGCCTGCCTATATACAATACTTACAAGTGGTTCCTATAGCCTGCCTATATACAATACTTACAAGTGGTTCCTATAGCCTGCCTATATACAATACTTACAAGTGGTTCCTATAGCCTGCTTATATACAATACTTACAAGTGGTTCCTATAGCCTGCTTATATACAATACTTACAAGTGGTTCCTATAGCCTGCTTATATACAATACTTACAAGTGGTTCCTATAGCCTGCTTATATACAATACTTACAAGTGGTTCCTATAGACGCAGGGCAGATCAGGTCAGAGTTCCCACATTCCACATTTCAGTGACAACCTGCCAATACAATACTTCAAGTGGTTCCTATAGACGCAGGGCAGGTCAGGCGGCGGCGGGTTCCTGTCGGGCTTCAACGCTCCCCACGTGCACACGTCCCAGATCAGAGTTCCCACATTCCACATCTCAGTATGCACTTGCCTATATACAATACTTACAAGTGGTTCCTACACCTGCCAATACAATACTTACAAGTGGTTCCTATAGACGCAGGGTAGATCAGGCGGCGGCGGGTTCCTGTCGGGCTTCAACGCTCCCCACGTGCACACGTCCCAGATCAGAGTTCCCACATTCCACATCTCAGTATGCACTTGCCTATATACAATACTTACAAGTGGTTCCTACACCTGCCAATACAATACTTACAAGTGGTTCCTATAGACGCAGGGTAGATCAGGCGGCGGCGGGTTCCTGTCGGGCTTCAACGCTCCCCACGTGCACACGTCCCAGATCAGAGTTCCCACATTCCACATCTCAGTATGCACTTGCCTATATACAATACTTACAAGTGGTTCCTATAGACGCAGGGTAGATCAGGCGGCGGCGGGTTCCTGTCGGGCTTCAACGCTCCCCACGTGCACACGTCCCAGATCAGAGTTCCCACATTCCACATTTCAATATCAACTTGCCTATATACAATACTTACAAGTGGTTCCTATAGACGCAGGGTAGATCAGGCGGCGGCGGGTTCCTGTCGGGCTTCAACGCTCCCCACGTGCACACGTCCCAGATCAGTGTTCCCACATTCCACATCTCAGTGACAACCTGCCAATATAATACTTACCTGCTGCTTGCAGTAGGCGGTTGAAAAACTCTGACACCAGGGTCCATCGGGTCGTTGAACGACTCGGTGTCCTACACGAAGAAAGAGAGAGAATACAATACTTACAAGTGGTTCCTATAGACGCAGGGCAGGTCAGGCGGCGGCGGGTTCCTGTCGGGCTTCAACGCTCCCCACGTGCACACGTCCCAGATCAGAGTTCCCACATTCCACATTTCAATATCAACTTGCCTATATACAATACTTACAAGTGGTTCCTATAGACGCAGGGCAGGTCAGGCGGCGGCGGGTTCCTGTCGGGCTTCAACGCTCCCCACGTGCACACGTCCCAGATCAGAGTTCCCACATTCCACATTTCAGTGTGTACCTGCCAATGAAAAACAATATCACCAGTTACAAAAAAGGAAATGTTATGCGTTACAATGGGAGTGATGGAACTATAGATAAAGTTCGCAATAAAGGGTAGAACACGCCGCCTCCGTATGCAGAACATATTCGTATCGCGTTGTGCCGTGTGTCATACAACGTCATAGCTACGTGCGCGATGACATGCACGTAGCGCGCTCGTAGCCACGTAGCTGCCGACTATGCCGCGCGGGGAGATGCCCGTAGCATTGCTACAACCACTCACATTGTACTCCGGTGTCTCGGGCGCGCGTAGCTCGTGTAGCGCGCTCGTAGCCGCGTAGCTGCCGACTACGCCGCGCGGGGAGATGCCCGTAGCATTGCTACAACCACTCACATTATACTCCGGTGTCTCGGGCGCGCGTAGCTCGTGTAGCGCGCTCGTAGCCGCGTAGCTGCCGACTACGCCGCGCGGGGAGATGCCCGTAGCATTGCTACAACCACTCACATTGTACTCCGGTGTCTCGGGCGCGCGTAGCTCGTGTAGCGCGCTCGTAGCCGCGTAGCTGCCGACTACGCCGCGCAGGGAGATGCCCGTAGCATTGCTACAACCACTCACATTGTACTCCGGTGTCTCGGGCGCGCGTAGCTCGTGTAGCGCGCTCGTAGCCGCGTAGCTGCCGACTACGCCGCGCAGGGAGATGCCCGTAGCATTGCTACAACCACTCACATTGTACTCCGGTGTCTCGGGCGCGCGTAGCTCGTGTAGCGCGCTCGTAGCCGCGTAGCTCGTGTAGCGCGCTCGTAGCCGCGTAGCTGCCGACTACGCCGCGCAGGGAGATGCCCGTAGCATTGCTACAACCACTCACATTGTACTCCGGTGTCTCGGGCGCGCGTAGCTCGTGTAGCGCGCTCGTAGCCGCGTAGCTGCCGACTACGCCGCGCGGGGAGATGCCCGTAGCATTGCTACAACCACTCACATTGTACTCCGGTGTCTCGGCGCGCGTAGCTCGTGTAGCGCGCTCGTAGCCGCGTAGCTGCCGACTACGCCGCGCAGGGAGATGCCCGTAGCATTGCTACAACCACTCACATTGTACTCCGGTGTCTCGGGCGCGCGTAGCTCGTGTAGCGCGCTCGTAGCCGCGTAGCTGCCGACTACGCCGCGCGGGGAGATGCCCGTAGCATTGCGGACTAGAATGTTGCTCGTGCTCACGTGCCTGAAAAGAAATATAATAGAAAATGTGTGTTAATCGAATTTCGGAGGTTTAGTTTGTGGAAAAATGCTGCTCCATCTAAAACACTCCTTAACGACCAAAACATCTTGAAAAAACAGTATTTTTTTTCACAATTTCATAGATATAGGATCCATAGGAAAGTGGGTGAATTCATATACATAGTTTTCATCAGGCTAGAACTTGAATGTTAAAACTGACCGATACAAGTATCCCCTGGAATGCAGGTAGTTCAGCCCGGCCGCGACGTCGCACATCAACCATCTTCGGGCGGTTGCTGATCAGGTATTGCTGATCAGGTATTGCTGAGATCCTGAATAGTGAGGCATCTACACTGACCGATACAAGTATCCCCTGGAATGCAGGTAGTTCAGCCCGATCGCGACGTCGCACATCAACCATCTTCGGGCGGTTGCTGATCAGGTATTGCTGATCAGGTATTGCTGAGATCCTGAATAGTGAGGCATCTACACTGACCGATACAAGTATCCCCTGGAATGCAGGTAGTTCAGCCCGGCCGCGACGTCGCACATCAACCATCTTCGGGCGGTTGCTGATCAGGTATTGCTGATCAGGTATTGCTGGAGATCCTGAATAGTGAGGCATCTACACTGACCGGTACAAGTATCCTCTGGAATGCAGGTAGTTCAGCCCGGCCGCGACGTCGCACATCAGCTGTAGAGGGATGCCAGTTTCTTAGAACGGTTGCTGATCAGTAGACATCGTTATCTTTGGAGTCATGTCATAGAGATGAGTTGCGGACTTTTTTCGAAACACAAGTTATCGATGTTTTCATGTTCTATCTTAAAAATATGGCCTTGACATGGTGTAAAAAAATCCTTGAAAAATAATCTAAAATTTTAATTGTCTTTTCCTAGGGAACCTAAGTCGGAATAGGGAAAAACATTGTAACTAATAAAATGACTTTGGCACTTATTAAGTTACATGTTATGTTTCTTGGTTATAATTATAAATCTTGCAATTTTAAACCGACGTATTTTTTTATAAACACTTTGCTGTCACTGCAACTAGGTTCTTGAATATAATCTGTCGATATCTAAGGTGTCGATAAAATACGCCACCTCTACGATTTTTTTGTTAGTGCTCCAAAGATAACGATCTTTACTGATCACGTATTGATGGAGATCCTGAATAGTGAGGCATCTACACTGACCGATACAAGTATCCCCTGGAATGCAGGTAGTTCAGCCCGGCCGCGACGTCGCACATCAACCATCTTCGGGCGGTTGCTGATCAGATATTGATGGAGTTTTGAATAGTGAGGCATCTACACTGACCGGTACAAGTATCCCCTGGAATGCAGGTAGTTCAGCCCGGCCGCGACGTCGCACATCAACCATCTTCGGGCGGTTGCTGATCAGGTATTGCTGGAGATCCTGAATAGTGAGGCATCTACACTGACCGATACAAGTATCCCCTGGAATGCAGGTAGTTCATCTTCGGACGGTTGCTGATCAGGTATTGCTGATCAGGTATTGGTGGAGATCCTGGATAGTGAGGCATCTACACTGACCGGTACAAGTATCCCCTGGAATGCAGGTAGTTCAGCCCGGCCGCGACGTCGCACATCAGCTGCAGAGGGATGCCAGTTTCCTTCAGACGGTTGCTGATCAGATATTGATGGAGTTTTGAATAGTGAGGCATCTACACTGACCGATACAAGTATCCCCTGGAATGCAGGTAGTTCAGCCCGGCCGCGACGTCGCACATCAGCTGTAGAGGGATGCCGGTCTCGTTCAGGATGGCCATCTTCGGACGGTTGCTGATCAGGTATTGATGGAGATCCTGGAAGTAAGGTTTGAAAAGTGAGGCATCATGCATAGTGTTTTTAAAACTAAAATTTTAAATGATCATATAGGGACTTTTGCGAGGCCTATGTTGAACTTTTGTAAATAGAGAAAAGAAGCAATAAACCTACATCGCTCGCTAAAGAGACTTTTTTTTTCTTGTTTTACGCTTTATTAGGAGTATAGTCTATTTTATAACTATGCCTTATTTAAGGAATCAAAGATGACGAGACAATTATAAATAAGGAAGACCTCATTTTTCTTGCTTCTTTACGAATAAAAAGGTGCTTGACGAGTTCACTGCTCGTGCCAATGTGCCAAATTCACTAAATAATCGTTATTTTAATTACCATAGAGCACAGTTCGTAGATGAGCACCCACGGGTCCTCCGTCAGACACTTGGCTATATATCGCAGCACGTTCTCATGCGAGTTGTCACGATATATCTTCGCTTCGTCCAGGAAACGAGCCTTATCTTCTAAACTATACATTATATAACTTACCATAGAGCATAGTTCGTACATATAACTTACCATAGAGCACAGTTCGTATATAAGCACCCACGGGTCCTCCGTCAGACACTTGGCTATATATCGCAGCACGTTCTCATGCGAGTTGTCACGATATATCTTCGCTTCGTCCAGGAAACGAGCCTTATCTTCTAAACTATACATTATATAACTTACCATAGAGCATAGTTCGTACATATAACTTACCATAGAGCACAGTTCGTATATAAGCACCCACGGGTCCTCCGTCAGACACTTGGCTATATATCGCAGCACGTTCTCATGCGAGTTGTCACGATATATCTTCGCTTCGTCCAGGAAACGAGCCTTATCTTCTAAACTATACATTATATAACTTACCATAGAGCATAGTTCGTACATATAACTTACCATAGAGCACAGTTCGTATATAAGCACCCACGGGTCCTCCGTCAGACACTTGGCTATATATCGCAGCACGTTCTCATGCGAGTTGTCACGATATATCTTCGCTTCGTCCAGGAAACGAGCCTTATCTTCTAAACTATACATTATATAACTTACCATAGAGCATAGTTCGTACATATAACTTACCATAGAGCACAGTTCGTATATAAGCACCCACGGGTCCTCCGTCAGACACTTGGCTATATATCGCAGCACGTTCTCATGCGAGTTGTCACGATATATCTTCGCTTCGTCCAGGAAACGAGCCTTATCTTCTAAACTATACATTATATAACTTACCATAGAGCATAGTTCGTACATATAACTTACCATAGAGCACAGTTCGTATATAAGCACCCACGGGTCCTCCGTCAGACACTTGGCTATATATCGCAGCACGTTCTCATGCGAGTTGTCACGATATATCTTCGCTTCGTCCAGGAAACGAGCCTTATCTTCTAAACTATACATTATATAACTTACCATAGAGCATAGTTCGTACATATAACTTACCATAGAGCACAGTTCGTATATAAGCACCCACGGGTCCTCCGTCAGACACTTGGCTATATATCGCAGCACGTTCTCATGCGAGTTGTCACGATATATCTTCGCTTCGTCCAGGAAACGAGCCTTATCTTCTAAACTATACATTATATAACTTACCATAGAGCATAGTTCGTACATATAACTTACCATAGAGCACAGTTCGTATATAAGCACCCACGGGTCCTCCGTCAGACACTTGGCTATATATCGCAGCACGTTCTCATGCGAGTTGTCACGATATATCTTCGCTTCGTCCAGGAAACGAGCCTTATCTTCTAAACTATACATTATATAACTTACCATAGAGCATAGTTCGTACATATAACTTACCATAGAGCACAGTTCGTATATAAGCACCCACGGGTCCTCCGTCAGACACTTGGCTATATATCGCAGCACGTTCTCATGCGAGTTGTCACGATATATCTTCGCTTCGTCCAGGAAACGAGCCTTATCTTCTAAACTATACATTATATAACTTACCATAGAGCATAGTTCGTACATATAACTTACCATAGAGCACAGTTCGTATATAAGCACCCACGGGTCCTCCGTCAGACACTTGGCTATATATCGCAGCACGTTCTCATGCGAGTTGTCACGATATATCTTCGCTTCGTCCAGGAAACGAGCCTTATCTTCTAAACTATACATTATATAACTTACCATAGAGCATAGTTCGTACATATAACTTACCATAGAGCACAGTTCGTATATAAGCACCCACGGGTCCTCCGTCAGACACTTGGCTATATATCGCAGCACGTTCTCATGCGAGTTGTCACGATATATCTTCGCTTCGTCCAGGAAACGAGCCTTATCTTCTAAACTATACATTATATAACTTACCATAGAGCATAGTTCGTACATATAACTTACCATAGAGCACAGTTCGTATATAAGCACCCACGGGTCCTCCGTCAGACACTTGGCTATATATCGCAGCACGTTCTCATGCGAGTTGTCACGATATATCTTCGCTTCGTCCAGGAAACGAGCCTTATCTTCTAAACTATACATTATATAACTTACCATAGAGCATAGTTCGTACATATAACTTACCATAGAGCACAGTTCGTATATAAGCACCCACGGGTCCTCCGTCAGACACTTGGCTATATATCGCAGCACGTTCTCATGCGAGTTGTCACGATATATCTTCGCTTCGTCCAGGAAACGAGCCTTATCTTCTAAACTATACATTATATAACTTACCATAGAGCATAGTTCGTACATATAACTTACCATAGAGCACAGTTCGTATATAAGCACCCACGGGTCCTCCGTCAGACACTTGGCTATATATCGCAGCACGTTCTCATGCGAGTTGTCACGATATATCTTCGCTTCGTCCAGGAAACGAGCCTTATCTTCTAAACTATACATTATATAACTTACCATAGAGCATAGTTCGTACATATAACTTACCATAGAGCACAGTTCGTATATAAGCACCCACGGGTCCTCCGTCAGACACTTGGCTATATATCGCAGCACGTTCTCATGCGAGTTGTCACGATATATCTTCGCTTCGTCCAGGAAACGAGCCTTATCTTCTAAACTATACATTATATAACTTACCATAGAGCATAGTTCGTACATATAACTTACCATAGAGCACAGTTCGTATATAAGCACCCACGGGTCCTCCGTCAGACACTTGGCTATATATCGCAGCACGTTCTCATGCGAGTTGTCACGATATATCTTCGCTTCGTCCAGGAAACGAGCCTTATCTTCTAAACTATACATTATATAACTTACCATAGAGCATAGTTCGTACATATAACTTACCATAGAGCACAGTTCGTATATAAGCACCCACGGGTCCTCCGTCAGACACTTGGCTATATATCGCAGCACGTTCTCATGCGAGTTGTCACGATATATCTTCGCTTCGTCCAGGAAACGAGCCTTATCTTCTAAACTATACATTATATAACTTACCATAGAGCATAGTTCGTACATATAACTTACCATAGAGCACAGTTCGTATATAAGCACCCACGGGTCCTCCGTCAGACACTTGGCTATATATCGCAGCACGTTCTCATGCGAGTTGTCACGATATATCTTCGCTTCGTCCAGGAAACGAGCCTTATCTTCTAAACTATACATTATATAACTTACCATAGAGCATAGTTCGTACATATAACTTACCATAGAGCACAGTTCGTATATAAGCACCCACGGGTCCTCCGTCAGACACTTGGCTATATATCGCAGCACGTTCTCATGCGAGTTGTCACGATATATCTTCGCTTCGTCCAGGAAACGAGCCTTATCTTCTAAACTATACATTATATAACTTACCATAGAGCATAGTTCGTACATATAACTTACCATAGAGCACAGTTCGTATATAAGCACCCACGGGTCCTCCGTCAGACACTTGGCTATATATCGCAGCACGTTCTCATGCGAGTTGTCACGATATATCTTCGCTTCGTCCAGGAAACGAGCCTTATCTTCTAAACTATACATTATATAACTTACCATAGAGCATAGTTCGTACATATAACTTACCATAGAGCACAATTCGTATATAAGCACCCACGGGTCCTCCGTCAGACACTTGGCTATATATCGCAGCACGTTCTCATGCGAGTTGTCACGATATATCTTCGCTTCGTCCAGAAACGAGCCTTATCTTCTAAACTATACATTATATAACTTACCATAGAGCATAGTTCGTACATATAACTTACCATAGAGCACAGTTCGTATATAAGCACCCACGGGTCCTCCGTCAGACACTTGGCTATATATCGCAGCACGTTCTCATGCGAGTTGTCACGATATATCTTCGCTTCGTCCAGGAAACGAGCCTTATCTTCTAAACTATACATTATATAACTTACCATAGAGCACAGTTCGTATATAAGCACCCACGGGTCCTCCGTCAGACACTTGGCTATATATCGCAGCACGTTCTCATGCGAGTTGTCACGATATATCTTCGCTTCGTCCAGGAAACGAGCCTTATCTTCTAAACTATACATTATATAACTTACCATAGAGCATAGTTCGTACATATAACTTACCATAGAGCACAGTTCGTATATAAGCACCCACGGGTCCTCCGTCAGACACTTGGCTATATATCGCAGCACGTTCTCGTGTGAGTTGTCGCGATATATCTTAGCCTCGTCCAGGAAACGAGCCTTATCTTCTAAACTATACAATAAATAACTTACCATAGAGCATAGTTCGTACATATAACTTACCATAGAGCACAGTTCGTATATAAGCACCCACGGGTCCTCCGTCAGACACTTGGCTATATATCGCAAGACATTCTCATGCGAGTTGTCGCGATATATCTTCGCTTCGTCCAGGAAACGAGCCTTATCTTCCAAACTGCAGTTCTGACTGAGAATGTTGCATGCTACCGTCGTCACGCCATTTTGTTCTATCTCGCCTTCAACCACCTGAAAAAGGATAAAGTATTTTTAAACAAGAGTAAAAATTATTCTTTTGTAAGGTAAATAAAAGTTTCACGAACACGCATAATAAAACTAACAAATCTTCACAACTAAGTAACACTACCATGCGGCGCGGTTTCGGGCCCCGGTCGATGTATGACATTTTTACAATTTCTTATTTTCATTTAAGAGAATAATATAGCACTGTGAGTGCAATAAAATCCCAATAGATTGATTAAGCAATAGCTTTATCATATGGTTTGCATTCCAACTGTAATTTGGACTAACCAGGTAATTAAGTTGTAAATACTTTTTACATATGTATTTGGAGACTGCTCGTCTTCTTTCAAGAGATTGAAAATTTGCCAGACACCGATCGGTGCATCGATAGCTCAATTGTAGTGATGGATGTTCTGCGGCTTTCGTGCGGTTGGTCAAAGCCGGTGGCAAATCCAGCATGTATAGGGCTTTTTAGGAATATACGATATAAACCCCATATCTTCATAACAAATCCAGTAAACTATAACCACGTTAAACAGAAATACAAAACTTACTCTTCCGAACCAGCCGCGTCCAATCTCCCTGAGATATTGCAGCCGGTTTCTAGGGAAATCCTCCGTACCTGCAACGTGAAATCAAACGTAAACAACGAGTACTGCAGTATACACAAACAATGAATCGTCAAACATATTGTTGCTACAATAGACAATCATTGTTAAGTATGATTTGGCGGATTGTTTGGCGGTGTATTTACTGTATTGTATGTTTATTTATAGCAACTATAACTTCTGCTATATTTTCATATTTTAGTGTCACTTTAGTTTTACGCAGCTTTATTACCCGACTGTCTAGGAGGGTTATGGTTTTCGAGAGTATGTATGTATTTATGTACATATGTTTGTATGTATCCAGAAAATCGGCCAAACGGCTGAGCGGATCTCGACGTTTGAGTTGTCGTTAGATTCGTCTGAGTAGCGCGAGTGACACTGGCTATATTAAAATTCATAAAATCAAGATGGTGGATTTTTTGGATGGTGATTTGATTATAACTTTGAAATTACCGCAGTCGGGGTTTTGTTTTTAAATACATCTGCTAGTGTTGTAAAATTGGCTACAAGACGATAAATCAGACTCCAACTATATTACGAGACACTACAAGTAGGTATAATTAATTTATTACTCGTATAATTTCAAAACACAGTAAATATGAGAAAAATAATTAGTCAAGCGCAAAATTACCGTTGATATATTTTAATGCCAAAATCAAGAAATTATCCAACAAACAATAAATCATAAACAAACGTAAGACCACGACGAATGGCTAGTTCCAAAGATTTACTGCAGTTTTGGGCAGTGGCTTAGTTCCCTACCGTTCAAGAGTTACGAGCGCTCGCAGGTTGCCACCCCTGTTGGTTTGATGCCAAGTTCAGAGTACTGCCAGGGAATGTGGTGGATGCTATTGGTTGCGTTTTATAATGCAGTTAAAGGTATTTCATTCAACTTTGAAAATTCACATCTGATTGTTTTTAGTGACTTGAATCTAGTTGTTACTAAGATTACCTTGGAAACATTTTTTAGCTTCAGAAAGAATTACGAGCTCTGGTCACCACCCCTGTTAGTCTGCTGCCAAGTTATAGGTAGCCTATGGGATTATCGAGTGGGGCGATTTATTGACTTGCGATCTGAAGCCATATTTTCGAGTAGCAAGCACCAAGTGTTTTCCTTTTGTTTACGACTCTTATTGTCCAATTTTAACACGTGGGTGGCAGTGAATATTTTGACAGGCAAGTATGTGATTTATTGATAGCTGTTGAGTAGAAGTTATCTAGTGAGTGACGCTCAAACGTGTAAGTCACTTGCACTTCCTAATAAGACTGACCATTAAGCGGATCCTCATTAGAGGCCCATCATTAAGACACTTCAATGCCTGGCTTGTGAACTTTTCTGAACAGCGTTTGGTTGCACTAAAATGATTGGGTACGGTTTGGAAGCCATTCGCTGGTGGACAGATATTTAGCCGATATGACGACGACGAGTCAAGACATTTTCTAGAGCCAAAAGCCAAAACATTTGCTTATAAGACCTTTTCTTAACTACATAAAACTTACAACAAACTATGCCGTGTGATGCCGGCTTAGAATAGCATCACTTTATTTCGTTCCTGTGTGTGTCGTAGGAAGCGACTAAGGGACTCGAGGGTTGACATGGACATGTGTATTGCAATTTTAGGCGACAGGCTGACACCCTGTCACTATAGTGATACACGACAAAAACGGTCCTCAAATGTTTGTCAGACGTGGTAAGGGATAAAGGCGTAATTTATGTATGTATAATACTCACCGAACCAATCAGCGCATCGCTCCAATGGATCGAGGGGTCCCATAATACGAGGCAGCGGCTCGAACTCCACAACTGATTCGCTGCTCTGAGACAATGACCAGCTAAGCTTGGCCTATGTCTCTGTCTACTCTAGAACTCACCGAACCAATCAGCGCACCGCTCCAATGGATCGAGGGGTCCCATAATGCGAGGCAGCGGCTCAAACTCCACGACGGACTCCCGACTAACTCTGTTACGTTCTTCATTTTCACTGAAAGAAGAAAAACATAGTACTATTACTAAATATCATGACATAGGTAATCTGATTGATCTTGCTGCTTCGAAAGACTGTTGACTTTTAGCTGTTGACAAAAAGTAGCCTGAAAATCTTATTAAAGGTTGCGTTCAGCAGTTGGATACAATTTCACGGTAAATCCGTCCAGGTTCGTCTCGCCATCTGCGTCTGGGCCGCCCGCGACGACGTCTGTCGGCTCTTGGCTTCCAGTTGGCTGGTGGTAGTATAAGCCCATAATTCATTTAGCATCCATCAGACATGACTGGCCCAATCCCATTTGAGCTTTTTGGCTGCAAGTTACATTCATTTACTACCTATCTATACATACCTGGTGATGTAGGCCGCTGCGTTGTTGTTGGCTATGTTCTGCATCTCTCGTAATGAGATCAACCCGTTGTTGATTCCGGTTCCTCGCCACGACTGATCATCGCTGGAGTTTCTCAGGGCAGTTGTCTGTCGCCGCTGCTTTACGCTCTTTTCACTAATGACCACGGAAGGCCGAATCCGGGATGGGGAGGAAGACGTGGAGTTAAAAAACTTCGCGAGCCTTTATAAAGCTGCGCTTTTTGCTAGTTATCTATCTATACGTACCTGGTGATGTATGCCGCTGCGTTGTTGTTCGCTATGTTCTGCATCTCTCGTAATGAGATCAACCCGTTGTTGTTGGCCTCAGACACGTTGTTGTTGGCTACACAGATGCAGTTGGTGGGTACCTGGTGATGTAGGCCGCTGCGTTGTTGTTGGCTACACAGATGTAGTTGGTGGGTACCTGGTGATGTAGCTGCGTTGTTGTTGGCTACACAGATGTAGTTGGTGGGTACCTGGTGATGTAGCTGCGTTGTTGTTGGCTACACAGATGCAGTTGGTGGGTACCTGGTGATGTAGGCCGCTGCGTTGTTGTTGGCTACACAGATGTAGTTGGTGGGTACCTGGTGATGTAGCTGCGTTGTTGTTGGCTACACAGATGTAGTTGGTGGGTACCTGGTGATGTAGGCCGCTGCGTTGTTGTTGGCTACACAGATGTAGTTGGTGGGTACCTGGTGATGTAGGCCGCTGCGTTGTTGTTGGCTACACAGATGTAGTTGGTGGGTACCTGGTGATGTATGCCGCTGCGTTGTTGTTGGCTACACAGATGTAGTTGGTGGGTACCTGGTGATGTAGGCCGCTGCGTTGTTGTTGGCTACACAGATGTAGTTGGTGGGTACCTGGTGATGTAGGCCGCTGCGTTGTTGTTGGCTACACAGATGTAGTTGGTGGGTACCTGGTGATGTATGCCGCTGCGTTGTTGTTGGCTACACAGATGTAGTTGGTGGGTACCTGGTGATGTAGGCCGCTGCGTTGTTGTTGGCTACACAGATGTAGTTGGTGGGTACCTGGTGATGTAGGCCGCTGCGTTGTTGTTAGCTACACAGATGTAGTTGGTGGGTACCTGGTGATGTAGGCCGCTGCGTTGTTGTTGGCTACACAGATGTAGTTGGTGGGTACCTGGTGATGTAGCTGCGTTGTTGTTGGCTACACAGATGTAGTTGGTGGGTACCTGGTGATGTAGGCCGCTGCGTTGTTGTTGGCTACACAGATGTAGTTGGTGGGTACCTGGTGATGTATGCCGCTGCGTTGTTGTTGGCTACACAGATGTAGTTGGTGGGTACCTGGTGATGTATGCCGCTGCGTTGTTGTTGGCTACACAGATGTAGTTGGTGGGTACCTGGTGATGTATGCCGCTGCGTTGTTGTTGGCTACACAGATGTAGTTGGTGGGTACCTGGTGATGTAGGCCGCTGCGTTGTTGTTGGCTACACAGATGTAGTTGGTGGGTACCTGGTGATGTATGCCGCTGCGTTGTTGTTGGCTACACAGATGTAGTTGGTGGGTACCTGGTGATGTATGCCGCTGCGTTGTTGTTGGCTACACAGATGTAGTTGGTGGGTACCTGGTGATGTAGGCCGCTGCGTTGTTATTGGCTACACAGATGTAGTTGGTGGGTACCTGGTGATGTAGTTGGTGGGTACCTGGTGATGTAGTTGGTGGGTACCTGGTGATGTAGTTGGTGGGTACCTGGTGATGTAGTTGGTGGGTACCTGGTGATGTATGCCGCTGCGTTGTTGTTGGCTATGTTCTGCATCTCTCGTAACGATATCGGTCCGTTGTTGTTCGCTTCGGACACGTTGTTGTTGGCTACACAGATGTAGTTGGTGGGTACCTGGTGATGTAGTTGGTGGGTACCTGGTGATGTAGTTGGTGGGTACCTGGTGATGTAGGCCGCTGCGTTGTTGTTGGCTACACAGATGTAGTTGGTGGGTACACAGATGTAGTTGGTGGGTACCTGGTGATGTATGCCGCTGCGTTGTTGTTGGCTACACAGATGTAGTTGGTGGGTACCTGGTGATGTATGCCGCTGCGTTGTTGTTGGCTACACAGATGTAGTTGGTGGGTACCTGGTGATGTAGGCCGCTGCGTTGTTGTTGGCTACACAGATGTAGTTGGTGGGTACACAGATGTAGTTGGTGGGTACCTGGTGATGTATGCCGCTGCGTTGTTGTTGGCTACACAGATGTAGTTGGTGGGTACCTGGTGATGTATGCCGCTGCGTTGTTGTTGGCTACACAGATGTAGTTGGTGGGTACCTGGTGATGTATGCCGCTGCGTTGTTGTTGGCTACACAGATGTAGTTGGTGGGTACCTGGTGATGTAGTTGGTGGGTACCTGGTGATGTATGCCGCTGCGTTGTTGTTGGCTACACAGATGTAGTTGGTGGGTACCTGGTGATGTAGTTGGTGGGTACCTGGTGATGTAGTTGGTGGGTACACAGATGTAGTTGGTGGGTACCTGGTGATGTAGGCCGCTGCGTTGTTGTTGGCTACACAGATGTAGTTGGTGGGTACCTGGTGATGTAGGCCGCTGCGTTGTTGTTGGCTACACAGATGTAGTTGGTGGGTACCTGGTGATGTAGTTGGTGGGTACCTGGTGATGTAGTTGGTGGGTACCTGGTGATGTATGCCGCTGCGTTGTTGTTGGCTACACAGATGTAGTTGGTGGGTACCTGGTGATGTAGGCCGCTGCGTTGTTGTTGGCTACACAGATGTAGTTGGTGGGTACCTGGTGATGTAGGCCGCTGCGTTGTTGTTGGCTACACAGATGTAGTTGGTGGGTACCTGGTGATGTATGCCGCTGCGTTGTTGTTGGCTACACAGATGTAGTTGGTGGGTACCTGGTGATGTATGCCGCTGCGTTGTTGTTGGCTACACAGATGTAGTTGGTGGGTACCTGGTGATGTAGGCCGCTGCGTTGTTGTTGGCTACACAGATGTAGTTGGTGGGTACCTGGTGATGTATGCCGCTGCGTTGTTGTTGGCTACACAGATGTAGTTGGTGGGTACCTGGTGATGTAGGCCGCTGCGTTGTTGTTGGCTACACAGATGTAGTTGGTGGGTACCTGGTGATGTAGGCCGCTGCGTTGTTGTTGGCTACACAGATGTAGTTGGTGGGTACCT
This sequence comes from Phthorimaea operculella, assembly GCA_024500475.1. Taxonomy (NCBI): domain Eukaryota; kingdom Metazoa; phylum Arthropoda; class Insecta; order Lepidoptera; family Gelechiidae; genus Phthorimaea; species Phthorimaea operculella. Next base: position 851,839 of record JANFCV010000121.1, read on the forward strand.
GGTGATGTATGCCGCTGCGTTGTTGTTGGCTACACAGATGTAGTTGGTGGGTACCTGGTGATGTAGGCCGCTGCGTTGTTGTTGGCTACACAGATGTAGTTGGTGGGTACCTGGTGATGTAGTTGGTGGGTACCTGGTGATGTAGTTGGTGGGTACCTGGTGATGTATGCCGCTGCGTTGTTGTTGGCTACACAGATGTAGTTGGTGGGTACCTGGTGATGTAGTTGGTGGGTACCTGGTGATGTAGTTGGTGGGTACCGGGTGATGTATGCCGCTGCGTTGTTGTTGGCTACACAGATGTAGTTGGTGGGTACCTGGTGATGTATGCCGCTGCGTTGTTGTTGGCTACACAGATGTAGTTGGTGGGTACCTGGTGATGTAGGCCGCTGCGTTGTTGTTGGCTACACAGATGTAGTTGGTGGGTACACAGATGTAGTTGGTGGGTACCTGGTGATGTATGCCGCTGCGTTGTTGTTGGCTACACAGATGTAGTTGGTGGGTACCTGGTGATGTATGCCGCTGCGTTGTTGTTGGCTACACAGATGTAGTTGGTGGGTACCTGGTGATGTAGGCCGCTGCGTTGTTGTTGGCTACACAGATGTAGTTGGTGGGTACCTGGTGATGTAGTTGGTGGGTACCTGGTGATGTAGTTGGTGGGTACCTGGTGATGTATGCCGCTGCGTTGTTATTGGCTACACAGATGTAGTTGGTGGGTACCTGGTGATGTAGGCCGCTGCGTTGTTGTTGGCTACACAGATGTAGTTGGTGGGTACCTGGTGATGTAGTTGGTGGGTACCTGGTGATGTAGTTGGTGGGTACCGGGTGATGTATGCCGCTGCGTTGTTGTTGGCTACACAGATGTAGTTGGTGGGTACCTGGTGATGTATGCCGCTGCGTTGTTGTTGGCTACACAGATGTAGTTGGTGGGTACCTGGTGATGTAGGCCGCTGCGTTGTTGTTGGCTACACAGATGTAGTTGGTGGGTACCTGGTGATGTAGGCCGCTGCGTTGTTGTTGGCTACACAGATGTAGTTGGTGGGTACCTGGTGATGTATGCCGCTGCGTTGTTGTTGGCTACACAGATGTAGTTGGTGGGTACCTGGTGATGTAGGCCGCTGCGTTGTTGTTGGCTACACAGATGTAGTTGGTGGGTACACAGATGTAGTTGGTGGGTACCTGGTGATGTATGCCGCTGCGTTGTTGTTGGCTACACAGATGTAGTTGGTGGGTACCTGGTGATGTATGCCGCTGCGTTGTTGTTGGCTACACAGATGTAGTTGGTGGGTACCTGGTGATGTACGCCGCTGCGTTGTTGTTGGCTATGTTCTGCATCTCCCGCAGTGAGATCGGTCCGTTGTTGTTGGCCTCAGATACGTTGTTGTTGGCTACACAGATGTAGTTGGTGGGTACCTGGTGATGTATGCCGCTGCGTTGTTGTTGGCTACACAGATGTAGTTGGTGGGTACCTGGTGATGTATGCCGCTGCGTTGTTGTTGGCTACACAGATGTAGTTGGTGGGTACCTGGTGATGTATGCCGCTGCGTTGTTGTTGGCTACACAGATGTAGTTGGTGGGTACCTGGTGATGTATGCCTCTGCGTTGTTGTTGGCTACACAGATGTAGTTGGTGGGTACCTGGTGATGTATGCCGCTGCGTTGTTGTTGGCTACACAGATGTAGTTGGTGGGTACCTGGTGATGTAGGCCGCTGCGTTGTTATTGGCTACACAGATGTAGTTGGTGGGTACCTGGTGATGTAGTTGGTGGGTACCTGGTGATGTAGTTGGTGGGTACCTGGTGATGTAGTTGGTGGGTACCTGGTGATGTATGCCGCTGCGTTGTTGTTGGCTATGTTCTGCATCTCTCGCAACGAGATAGGCCCGTTGTTGTTCGCTTCAGACACATTGTTGTTGGCTACACAGATGTAGTTGGTGGGTACACAGATGTAGTTGGTGGGTACCTGGTGATGTAGCTGCGTTGTTGTTGGCTACACAGATGTAGTTGGTGGGTACCTGGTGATGTAGGCCGCTGCGTTGTTGTTGGCTATGTTCTGCATCTCTCGCAACGAGATAGGCCCGTTGTTGTTCGCTTCAGACACATTGTTGTTGGCTACACAGATGTAGTTGGTGGGTACCTGGTGATGTATGCCGCTGCGTTGTTGTTGGCTATGTTCTGCATCTCTCGCAACGAGATAGGCCCGTTGTTGTTCGCTTCAGACACATTGTTGTTGGCTACACAGATGTAGTTGGTGGGTACCTGGTGATGTATGCCGCTGCGTTGTTGTTGGCTATGTTCTGCATCTCTCGCAACGAGATAGGCCCGTTGTTGTTCGCTTCAGACACATTGTTGTTGGCTACACAGATGTAGTTGGTGGGTACCTGGTGATGTATGCCGCTGCGTTGTTGTTGGCTATGTTCTGCATCTCCCGCAGTGAGATCGGCCCGTTGTTGTTCGCTTCAGATACGTTGTTAGCTTGTTTATGTCCTAAGGAGAGCCACACACCTGGTGATGTATGCCGCTGCGTTGTTGTTGGCTATGTTCTGCATCTCCCGCAGTGAGATCGGCCCGTTGTTGTTCGCTTCAGATACGTTGTTAGCTTGTTTATGTCCTAAGGAGAGCCACACACCTGGTGATGTATGCCGCTGCGTTGTTGTTGGCTATGTTCTGCATCTCCCGCAGTGAGATCGGCCCGTTGTTGTTCGCTTCAGACACGTTGTTGTTAACTGGCTCGGAGAAGCCCGAGTCGGGCGGCTGCGGGCGGCGCCCATCGTGCAGGGCGGTCGCGCTCGCTGAGAACAACTGGAAAGAAAGGATACATTAATATTTGCAAGAAGAGGAAGGACTTTAAAAAGTTTGGATGGATTGTATAAAAGACGATATGAAAAATAAAGACGTAAGTGAGGATTTGACTGCTGATAAAGATGAATGGAAGAGAATGGCATGTTGCGTCAATCCCAAATAAATTGGGATAAAGACTGGCAGATGATGATGATTAATAATTTACTGATTTTTACTATGCCGCAGTTTTTAAAGTAAATGCAAATTAGAACACAAAACAAATCAATAATACAGACATAACGAGAGAACAAAACTGTATAATTCCAAAACCAGACGAACAAAATCATGCATTGAATATCAACTTTAAAACACTTCCCGTATTAGGTGAACAATTAGGTAACATTTACTCTGGCAAGGATATAAATACAAACACAAACCAATAAACAGATAATTAAAATCAAAGATACAAAAATGAAAATCCAAAACAACAAAACAAATCCCACGACAAACAAACAAAACGATTTCATACGTTTGTGATTGGGGCGCAAGTTTCACGTGAAAAACTATTTGATTGGGAAGCAATTTTCACGTACTTTTCTTTACTTTAATTTTTATATTTTGTAAGCAGCACTAATAATGCTTCTTTACGTAAATAGCCGACATACAGGCTGTTTGGAAGCTGGGTGCAAAGCCTTCAAGGGGTCAAGGTACTCATGAAACTGAACAACTTTCCCCATGGAACATGGGTCAAAATATGAAAAAAAATTAGACCTACCATAGTAAATCAATCAGCTGATCAGAGATTTTGTATAGGAGGTCCAAATTTCTTATATATTTTTTTCTTAAAAATTTAATGTATGAATCTTATAAATGTAAACAATCAACCAAAATGAAATTGGCAATTTTAGAGCAGCCTTGAAGACAAGTTTCAGGGACAATTTAGTAAGCCAGCTGGTAAAATCGATGGACTACATTTATTGAAAGATTAATTACATTGATTTCTTTGCGTCAGAATTATTTATACTAGCTTTGTCTGTCTAGACCAGACGTACTAAATAACACCCTAGCAAATGATGTATTCTGTCTGTGGTACTAAACTAATATTTAGATTACTTTGGACACAATATTATTATCAAGGTCTGGCTTTAATCCAGTTGACCAAAGTAAAATTGAGGTCACATCACAGCGTAGTAACATTTTCATAATAAGGAAAGTGAATTAACTTCGTGAAAGTTATTCCGTCGTCCGAACCCATTATATGGAAATATCCTACAGTAAATGAACGAAATCTACTTATTCATAGATCTAAAGAGTTTTCCTTCATGGACTTCCGTATATGTCACAGAACGTATGTTTCATTCAACATTATTTTCTAATACTAGATTTGGAGATTTGATTCGTTTGCCCACACCAGGGCAGCAGGGGTGAGGATTACAGCTTGAACCTCGATATACCAAAGAATAGCTATATCTTCGGAATTATAAAGGTAGTAATTGTGTTAGCATAGGGTACTATTTAGGACTATTTCAGGACTATTTATTGGCATGACCAAAATTGCTACTCGTTAAGATTTCATAGGTGAGGATTACAGATTTAGGGACACGGATTTCCTGCGACATATACCTACATATACAACTTAGAGATAAAATCAGGATCAGGTCATACGGTTTAATATTTTATCTAGGTACGTCGTCCTAGTTTTAAACTAGACTAAACTGTGTGGGGAACCACGTAACGTACGAGCTCTGCGTAACATCTGTTGGTTTATTTTATTTGCAACTTTGCTTTGCGGTGGTCTAACTCTAGAGTAGGTAAACAAACTATGAAATTGCAATGTAAAATAATCACGTGATATACTAAGAACTCTCTAGCGACGATTCTGTCGAAAGAGAAAAACAGAAACAAGCATATGTATTATAAAACACAAACTCGACTGCGGTAGTTTCAAAGTTTTATTTTGCGATAAAAATCCGCCACCTAGAATTTATGAATTTTCAATATAGGTAGCCAGTGAGTGTCACTCGCGCAGCTGAGACGAATCTAACGACACCTCACACGTAAGGTTCCACCCAGCTGTTTGGGCTGTAGCCTGTGAAAGCGAATGTCTTGTCTACAAACATACTACATAAATACATACATACTCTCGAAAAACATAACACTCTTAGGCAGTCGGGTGATTGAAATATTATTATTATTGAATAACAACACTGTAACAGATAATAATATCACACACTAAACGTGTTTAATGTTGTAGTACATCGTAATTCGTAAACCAGACTCGATTCGTTGGGGCTAATTTAAGATCTAATGTAAATACAGACGAACGTGTCAACAAGTATGTACATGCCAACATGTAAACATTGCTGCGGAAATCTAAATCAGTTATTTTCCTGTGAATCATGGTTTAAAAATAAACGCAATTAGATGCTCCCACCTGTATATGTAATGGTGACTAATGTATACACTTACAATGTACATGATGTGCATACATGAATACCTTATAGATACTAAACTTATTTGCCGTGCCCTATGATGCCGCTTTAGAAATAGCCAAATGCACGGTCAGTGGTCACGACCCTCAGAAAGAAGAAATGCACGTAAGGCATTTCTCGTGAATCGAGATAAAATGTAGAGCGTTACGATCGATTCAGTTTTTAAGCCGGTTGCTGTGGTTACGTTACCGAGACCTCAAAAAATTTACGATGTACTTAAAAAAATCGTCTATAGTTAAATAAAGCGAAATAAAAAATCCTATTTCGACCCATGTTCCATGGGGAAAGTTGTTCAGTTTCATGAGTACCTTGACCTCCTTTCGGCTTGTTATAACCTTTCTGTTACTCCCTGTATAGGGTGAAATTTAATTAGTGACCGATAGCGAAAACTCAGAACCGGCTAGTAATAAGGAACAACTTTGCCCAAGGAACATAGGTCGAAATACGAAAAAAGATTTTGGACCTCCCATAGTAAAAATTTTTTTTCGTATTTCGATCTATGTTTCTTGGGGAAAGTTGTTCGTTGTCACTAGCCGGTTCTGAGTTTTCGCTATCGATCACTAGTAAAATTTCACACTATATCATTTTTATTTCGCGCCTTAAAAACATCTTGTCTTTTGAGCACTCAACGTACTTAACGTATTTACAATCGATACAAAACACAAACAAAACATAAACCAAAACCGGACATCACAAAAACTCAACAAAACAGACATTCACAATAACAAAACAGCTGGTGAACTACCTGATTCTCCGCTCCTTCGTTTGGCTGCGACAACAGAAAACATACAGTTAGAAATATTCATTAGTAGATTAGAAATTAGAAAGAAGGTAAGGGAGACCACAGATTATGTCATCCACATAGTCATTAACCACAACAGTCCACCGTTGCTAAGCATGGAAAGCCACAGATACTATGGAAAGCAAACACGCCCGAATAGAGAAAGGTTTATGCCCAGCAGTGGACTGTTGTGGCTATTGATGATATTCAGATAGGTGGTAAAATTTCAATACCAATTAAAAGTATGCAATTATGTATAGATTTTGAAAACGGCATATCTAAAACGTGAAATAGACCGCAAGATTGAGTTGGTAGTATTTTCGGAGCACGTTTAGAACATGCCTTTTTTCCGGGTCCCAGTCTTACCCATCTATTCCGTCTTATACCACTTACCCTTACAGCAATTCTTCCGATGACCTAAGACTAGAATTATATTTCCAAAATTGGTATTCAAACAAGGCTTAATCGGAAGTAATAAAACCAGTAAGTACTTGAGTAGTCATATTGTCCTCCGATTCAAAACAACGTGTATGTCATTTCCGGTGCGTTATGCATACATTTCTAAGTTCATTCATACGATTGATTCAACCAGAGTGCATCGCATTCGCATTGTTCGAAGATTATCGATTGAGTATTGATCTTGTGCAGATTGTCAATTTAAAACAACATATCTACTGTAACCCATTACTAGCCCCGGACGTTGTAAAACCGCTTGTCAAATGCGGTGTGGTAAATATGAGTCAAGAAGTATGGGTACGTAATTGGGTATACCCTCCAAAAACGAGAAACCCACGTCCAGCAATTGACTAAGGCCCAAGCTCCACAGAGTAGAAGTGAGACGTACGATGGCATCTATGATTGATAGATGCCATCGCAAGTGATCGTCGGAGACGTAAGACGTGCGACATCGCGACGCTTGAAACAAATTCCATATAAAAAGTATATGAAACAGAAAAAATAATGCGTGAGACGCGCGTCCCATCGATAATGGCTGACGATCGCTTGTCTGACAGATGTCATGTTGCGCGTCGCGTCACGTGTCTATTCTGTGGAGCTTGCCCGTAAGGATGACTGCGATACGCATAAACAAACCACTATAAAATACAAAGGTACACAATCATTAGACAGTCAGCTTTACATTACCTACACAAAAACCGACATGTTCAAATCGCGGCATTCGCACGCCCGCCCATCTCATTAACCAATCAGCGTCCATTGTCGTGCCGCGTTACGTCACAGCACACAATGCGCATGCGGCGCACAAGTACAAAAACGTGGACATTGACAAGCTCTTCTGGCACGGTTCTCATGGGAGTTGCGAAGTAGATACACTTAGAGATACTTTGTCACTGTTTAGTTGACCTATGTTACGAATTGACCTATGATTCTTTTCCAGGAGGTCACATCTTCTAAAATGTTTATCATCTGTCTGCCCTTACCCCATAGTCGACAGATATTCAGCCGAGGTCAAAAACTCTACGTCGCCTTTTACAAAACACCGTGAGTGGACTAGGGGTGGCAGTATTCTTAGCCGTTACCACATGGCTAATATTCTAAAATATTCTGGGCGTCTATTTTCGATAGTGTCGAAAAATTTGAACTACACTTACAGAAAAAAACATAGTGCAATTTTGATTTCTAGTAACAATTTCGAAGTCAATTAATTACTAAGCTAGATAATCAGAACAGAGGCATATATTCAGCAGATGATAAGATAATACTGATTTAGTTTGGATATGCCGTGTGGTGCCGGCTTAGAAAAGCATCACCCCATATCATTCCCGTGGGTGTCGTAAGGAGCGACTAGGGGATTTGAGACTTGGTGTGTATTGCAATTTTAGGCGAAAAGCTGACAACATGTCTGTCACTATAGTAATAAATAGACTTCTGAATAACTCTCAGACTTTTGTCACAAATCACATGGTGTAAATAGCCGTTTCATACAGCCGTTTACGCTCTGCTTACACCGCAGGGGATATAGAAATGATACATGTATGTAGATAAGAAGAAAACTCGTACACGACATAGACATTTTCTCTACCCCGACCACAAGCCACAACACACGAGACAATCATAACACGAACGCTCACTCATCATAACAGAGTCATAAATTACCTATTGACAATTTCACCGAATGATCGTTTGAATGTAGCACTCAAACAATGGCGGTGTAAAACGTTTTACAGTTTACGAGTTGAGAGAAGCGTCTATCCGTACATAGACACAATATTAGCACTTGAAATTTCTGTAGTCAAAATGGATATAAAATAGCTGTATATTTCATGTTAGACCTACCTCTTGGTTAAAAATTTAATGGTGGTGCGATGCGTGGGGTTTAAGTTATCTCAATGTCTTTAATACTATCATCATCAAATCCTGAGCTGATGATTGGGGCTAAGCTGATTAAATATTTGGGAAATTTTAGTTTGCATTAAAAAAAATCAATAATGTTTAGGTTTTTATAAAAACGATGCAAATTCAGAAGAATTCAGAACCTCTTTGTTTATGACGCCGGTAAAAATTTCACTAGATTTGATATAGCAGTCCCAACCCAAAGAATATTTTTTTAATCAAATAAATTACTTAGGTATGTTTTTTGCGGAAACCACATAAGAATTTCCAACCCGTCGACAAATGTCACAGTAGCGAAATGTCCCGGTGTCGCTTAAAGTCCCTGTAGCTAAATGTCCCTCTCGCTTTAAGTCCCTGTAGCTGAATGTCCCTGTCGCTAAATGTCCCTGTAGCTGCATGTCACCCTCTCGCTTTATCTATCCAGTAGGAATATGGGTAGATTATTATTTGATAAATGATAAAACTGACTCATTTAAAAACAACTCTATTTTCTTTAAAGAAACATATTATCCTTTTTAAAAGAAAAGAAAGAAAAAAGCAAATAATAACCAAATCTTTCAATATATTTTTGGTAAACTTGCAAAAAACATATCGACACGAATTAAAAACTTTTCTAATGGTGAAAGAGAGCGTGAGATTACGCGATACGGGAGTGTGACATTACACGAATGTGACATTACGCGAATGTGACGTTACGCGAGTGTGACATTTAGCTACTAGCAAAATGTCCCGATTTCAAGCGGGACATTTCGCTACTGTGACATTTGTCGACGGGAGGAGAATTTCATTCTCTATCTCGAGTGAATGGGCACTTTAACAAATAAAACCTTTAGTACTTGATGCATTTTACTCTGTCGTTCGAAGGAAAGTACCCGCAGTTCGCGAAAATAGGAAAAGCCGGAAACACGGTAGTAAAAGGTATTGATTTTGTAGGTGAATAAATTATTGTCTAACTGTGTGACGCGGTTTTCCATGGAAGGATTGTATTTGCATCGCTTGATACCTATCAGTTCATTACTCGGTGTCCCACACGAAAGAAGAAGGAAGTCAAGTCACTAGCAGTGAAGATGGAATATTGGAGAACACTCCACCGTAAAAAGGCTAATTTCGAACATATTGAATTTAAATGTCTGTTAGAAAATGAACTTACTGTGGATCACGATTCAATTTTTCCGATTGTAAATTGGATCCTATTCCTTTGGAAAAATTTGCACCTATTCCTCTGGAAGTTATCCTGTTTCAGAGGTAGATTTATCCTGTAAGGTTCCATGAAAAACAATTTGGGTAAGATCTTCACAAAATACTTGCGGTTACTCTCGTCATTTACCGATAGAGAGATCTATCAAAAACTTCAGCGCAACTGATTCTCTACTAAAATAAAGTCATTTTTACAGTGAACAAGCAAACGTCACCAAAGTCACCAAGATAATAAAATTCTTCTATGGAATCAAAGTCAACAGCGAAACCATGACGTTATTTATTCATTCTTTACATACACTTAGGTACTTATAACAATACAACCTACAACAATCAAAGATAAGCAAGTTCATTATACAGTGAATCAAAGAGTTAAAGTGAATCCGCTTTCCGGTAGCTGACAAAACGAACATAATAGGATTTTCATTCACCACTCGACTTTGGAAAGGATTGAATATGCATTTCAGATTACAACGTTAACTCTACACGCCAGTGACATACAGGGTGTTAATTTAAGTACATGCCATAGCTTCAGGGTAGTTTAAATATCGAAAAAGATGCCGTTTATAATATTGAAAAAAATCCGGGGCAAAAAAAATATCTTCCGGCTCGGTTGTTTTTTGATACTTTTGTCGTTTAGAGAATGCCAATACAAGTACTTTCGTCTAATCAGCTTTGAGTTTCAATCAATATTGGCTGAGATATAAGCGTTTGATTAAAATTTAGGCTAAGTGTAAAAAAAATGTCCGGATTTTTTTAAATATTTCTCTTTTGTCATCCTTTATCGATACTAAACTTACCCTGAAGCTATGGTAATGGTACGCATTTAAATTAACACCCTGTATTTAAAGAATTTCATCGCAGCATGCGATAAAGTGAATGGACTTTGCGTGTGTATCATGTTTCAGTTGGAGTGATTTTGAAACATAGTCCGATTGATTTGTAATAGAAACGGACGGCTACTAAGAAATTGAGACCAATCATCTGACATCAGCCTATTGCAGTCCACTGACAGTAGTCTCCTGTTTTCGCCATCCAGTCACTAGCAACCGCCTCCTTTATCTGTCCATATAGCCGGAGGTTGTCCATGGAAGTAGTTATCAATACCAATACCTAGGTATGTCAAATTCCAAGTCCAAAGTAGGTTGTATTTAGGAAATTGAACTTAATTAAATGGAAAATAACACAAAACATCTTCGATTGCCGGGAAGTTAACAAGCCGTTGCTAAAACACAAGTCATAGCTTCTTGGAAATAAGTTCGTCATCTGATCATGTTTCCTGTGAACTCTTACAAGACCACATTGTCTGAACTAATTTTATAAAGGGGAAAGATTTGTTTGTCTGTTTGTATGTTATCGATAAACTCCGAAACAACTAGACCGATTTCAACAATTCTTTCTCCTTTAGAAAGCTACAACGTCCCTGAGTGACTTGGTTACTTTTTACCACGGGATCATATCTAATTCCCACGTGAAAATGGTTAACTATGGACAAACCGCCCTGCTTGCCGCTTACATTTACTAAGTACTCCCTTTATCCCCTACGGCGGCATAACCGCTCGACCGACATTTTACTACATTTTAGATTAGATTCCCACGTGAAAACTAAGTAACTAAGTAGCGGCCTTTCCACCGGGTGAAACCGCTGCTGGGAAGGCCGCTAGTAGGTACTTATTAAGGATACCGAATCAAAATAAAAACGGCTGAGATGTACAAATGATGATTCACCATTAGGTTAGGATTAATGACAAAAACACGGGCAATGAAAATGCAATAATCACAATTTTCACTCAGCACCGGGGTGCCTTAATTGTGTTTTTGTTTTCACAAAAGAATGAATCACGATTTAATTAAGAATTTGTATTTTCATCGCAACAATTCGTTTTAAAAACAAAAGGACAGATGGTATATTTTTAAGCAGTCCGCTGAAACGAAAATTATGGCTGAATTCGCGAAAATATGAAGCAAAATGAATGCTACTCATTTTGGGAATGATTTGCTCCAATTATTTGTTGAAGAAGCGAGATTGGACATCGTTTATTGAAATTTTCTTTGTATTCTACTTTTATTTCTTCTTCGGCCATAATATCGACCTTTTAATCTATAACTGTCTTTCTTTAAAATCTGTACAAAGCCAAGACAGAATATTTTTTAACTAGCCCGCTGAAAAACTGGCATAGGAATGCGTGTTAACAAAAACGCTTGCATTTGACAATGCGAAACAGTTTTGAAATAGCGTCATACATAATGAATGATAGCGCGTCCGTGCCAAAATGATTGGAATAGCTGTGTGGACATTGACATTCCTGCATCCAAGGCAAATTGAAAAGAAATTGATCGATGGACGGATATTAAGCATCGCGAGAGGAAACGAAGCGAAGGCTACTCGCTTATTGATGAGTTGACAAGTCTGAATCGTCTGAATAAATATGGCCTTGGCATTTATAAAGAAAGATCTTCTGTATTGGTTTCAAAGTTTTTTGGCTGTGTATGTAATGTGATTTAGCAAGATTATGAATCTTACCGTATTTCAATTTTATCAAGATTATCTATTTCATAGAGCGTTATTAAGGCTGGTCCATAACAAATCGTGGCGATTGGTAGTTTAATGTTTTCGATAATCTAATCGTATGCCGATAATTTAGAATCATGCTGCTTACACGATCAATGATAGCTGTACGAGTGTATGCAGTAGCTAGCGCATCTTAGTGACTCACACGCTGCTCAATATCAATGGTCAGCTGTGTCTGATACAACCGCCTCTTGTCTGACCGTGTACTTGGATGATATGCGTGATATAGGGTTTAAGCTAAATTACCAACGTATGTTATAACAGCACTCTCAGGACTGTTAGCCTGTTCTTCTTCTTTTCGAATGGGGCACCGCGTCGTCCAACGACCCGATGAACCCTGGTGCCAATATTAAGTTTTCCTGCCATAAGAAATAGATTAAATGCATTTCTTATGTTATGGCAGTCTGACTAGGTAGGATGTTGAAGAAAACCTATGGTATAGCAGTTATCTGAGGAAATCCTCTCTGTTTAGTTCTCTTACATTTTGTACAAACAGGTAAATCAAATTATTGCCAGTGATCAAGATGAGATGACATAGCTTCTTTGGGTATATTTCATAATTTGCGTGCCCAGAATTTGACCATTCAAACCGCTTCTGATAACGAGCATCGCGTGTGTAGATTCATAAGACTAACTAGATTTCTTTGTATTTATTTATTTACTTATTTAATGTCATGCAAATACCTACGTTCCATCCCTAGCGCCAGCAAATCTGGCGTTTACATTGATGATATGATGCGAGGTGGCGAGTCGTGACTGGTTTAATATGCGTGTGCGTCATTCATTTGCATCCCGGTCCGCATCGTGCATGATCGCACGATAATCAAACATCGATATCTCAAACGCTTTATCGAGTGATAAGTGTGACTCGTTATGCCGAAGACTAATGCAAATACGTTCCAACCCTAGCGCCAGCAAATCTGGCGTTTACATTGATGATATGATGCGAGGTGGCGAGTCGTGACTGGTTTAATATGCGTGCGCGTCATTCGCATCCCGGTCCGCATCGTGCATGATCGCACGGTAATCAAACATCGATATCTCAAACGCTTTATCGAGTGTTAAGTGTGACTCGTTATGCCGAAGACTAATGCAAATATGTCCCAACCCTACCGGCAGCAAATCTGGCGTTTACATTGATGATATGATGCGAGGTGGCGAGTCGTGACTGCTTTAATATGCGTGTGCGTCATTTGCATCCCGGTCCGCATCGTGCATGATCGCACGATAATCAAACATCGATGTCTCTAACGCTTTATCGAGTGATAAGTGTTGCTCGTTATTGGTCAGCTCGTGTTCAACACCGATTTCGTTTTCTTAGTCTATTGGTTGTTTGGAATTCTAGCAAAGAAGTGTATTTAAAAATATGTAACCTTCCAAAAGCGGAATACGCAGTTTTTAAAGCTTCGCAACTTGGCTACTTATTGTTGGCTACTTGAAGTGCGGAAAGTGGGGTTCAAAATCGATGGCTTTATTGGGAGCCACTGGGGTGCGAGGGGTTAAGTGGGGAAAACAATGCTGCTTATGATTTACAAACTACAACCTACAAACTATTCAACTCTGCCAACATAGGCTTAGAGTAGAGCTTGTCATAGTTGTCATAGATAGTGAGTAAGAGGCTTAAAGGCTGGTTCGATGGTGAATAGGCAATAATATTCAGTGCCTGCTTCTGCTACTTATTCAGTGCCTAAACATTACAAACTCAAAAATTAGTAATTCATTTGCAGCCTACCACACTACGAGCATAGATAAAAAGTCAGCACGGCATGAAACATTTAGGCCGGCGATTACTCATACGTGCTAACTACGCAATGAAGGTGAGTTCGCGGCCTTCACCTACGGAAAAATATTGAATCATCGCTTATTTGCACCGGCTACGTCAATGTTTATTTACGACTTTGGGATACTTCCAAAAATCCGATACAGTTTCACCTATAAATTCTTTTTGGTAAACGCCCCTCTTCCGCCAAAGATATTTGCCGAATCTGATAGAATTTTTCTTCAGGAAAGGATTGGAATTTAATTCTAGAAGCTGCAATATAACAACAGCCGTACGTAAGATAAATACCATAATATTTTATAATTAAAATAAAAGAAAGTCTCAACATAAATAAGAGTGAACAACGAGACCTGTGCAACAACAATACCTATGATGCTGGCACATATCGAGCGTTCCTTGAATACCTGCGTGACTCTGCAACTAATCTGCGACATTCCCAGCTCGTGCCATTACATTACTCGCTAAGTGGCTGCCTATTGTCTCAACGCGTGAATCAGAGTAGCAACGGACAAGGAGCAATGCAAAGAGGGCGTGGGAGGCGTGTGCGAGCCCCGGGCTTTATGCCAACTACAAGCGCCACTGCATCGTCAGTAAACCAACATATCCATGCAGATGAACTGACTCATCCTCAGACGCAAGCCAAACAAAAAAAGTCTACGTGGGAGTTTTACGAGCGCAAATGTAACTTTGCTGTTATGTCGTATGAATGTCTCGCGCGTAGTCTAGGCTTTTTGTGAAGCATCTCAAAGTCCACGGTGCAAAGAATTCGCGTGGAGCTGTGTCGTGATCCCGTGGGAGATAATATTTTCGACGGCCATTATTTTTCTGCGTTCTTGAGCTTGACAATGAGGTCGTTAGAGATGAGTTCTATGATGAAAGCTATCACGAGATCAAGGCGATGTTTTATGTGCATCTAGGAAATGCTATAAAGATAACTTTACGATGTTGGATAGTTGGTTTCTCTGCGAGTGGTCCATTTGCGGATGACGCCCAAACTATAAAGTTGATTCTATTGCTCTCGTATAAAGATTCTGCAGGACAGCAAGCCTGGAGTGGTACTTTGAATGTAAAGTTTAGCACGTTCCGGCGAACACACACTAAAGATCTAGCGAAGCTGCATTTTATGCAAAGGAGGTCCTCTTGGCAGACAATGGAAGTGAAATATTAAGTTTGAACTAGTTTTGAACAGCAGTAAAATGGCTTTCGAAACTTTCAAGACATGCATGTCATTTGGGAAATTAATTAATTTTATGAGTTGTACTAGTCATCTATTAGTAGTGTGACGTTTGGTATAATTGGAAGTTTGTTCAGTAATGCTAATATAAGACAACTAATTTACAAAGGGATATGTATATCAGCACCGATTCAGCTCTCAAATTAAATCATTATTGATAGTGTGATTGATAAGTTTTAGGCACGAGTAACAACCAAAATCACCAACAAATAAATAGATTTAAAAGTTTCATGCCTAAACTTTAAGTTTCATTAGGTACGATTCATTTTTAAATATTGCATGACATCTTCAGAACCGCAAGAAAAACGACTTCTTTCGAGAAAAACTCGGAAACGATCACGGAAATCGATGTTTACGAGAAGACGAAACGGAAACGACAGATTGAATCGATGTATAGTTGCGTACATCGATCTACAGTTACGTGTGTCGATCAACTGTCAACTGGTGGATTGTTTCATTGAGCGCATCCTGAGTTGTTACAGCGAGTAACTAACCGTGATTGGAGCCATTTACATACATATATCACGTCTATATGCCTTGCGGGGTAGGCAGAGCATAAACGATTGTAAAATACGCCCATTTACACCACGTCTGACAATGTTTCAATCATGCAAAGAAATTCCGTGTATCTCTAAGTCGTTTCTTACGACACCCCACGGGAAAGATATGGGGTGATGCTATTCTAAGCCTGCACCACACGGCAAATTCCCACATCTACCTACCACCACTATTCATTTTATTTACTTTTATAAGCCTTTTATGAAACTAAAGCAAGTAGAAATGAGCAGCCGTAAACTTGATACACAAAAGGGGTTTGTTTGTTAATAGCAAACATTGCGTAGCTTAATCGTACAAGACTCAGCGTGGATGCGAACTAGCCTATAAAAGATAAGGTACACAATAAACAACCGAAGTAACCATTACACGATACTCATCATCAGTATCTTCAAATACGCAATATTGTACGGTCCGGACCACCTGTATCTAACCACCTTACACCTCAAGTTTCTTATTAGAATCTGGTCTTGAAGGTGAAGTTACGTTGCAGTGGAGTGTACGAAGTGGGTGTCTCTGAGTCACTCAGCCCACGATGCCACAGACTAAAGATAACACTATCAGCCGCCTGCCCGTTCTGCCAGTACAACCACGCACCGATACGGGTGTGACTAAGTCTGTGTACCTGTGTTGCTTATTACGATACTTATGTAAGAGCTGTTATAGTTCTGGTACCTTATTTGGAGCATCGTTTGTCGATTTGATATAAGAGCTGTGTGTCTGGAATAAGGATGGATGCTGAATGGCAGGTTTTTGATTAGAAATGCAGCTGTCTTCGGTTTAGAGATTCGAATGATGAATTTCTACAGGAGCTTGTATCACTGTTACTATTTTGAGTTCTAGGTACCTACGTGTTGTAACGAACAAGATGTTTATTTTTTCGCTATCCCCTGAAATGTATGAGGGGTAAAGCTTTTCTCAAGATTCTGATTAAGTCATAATCGTCATATCATACGTTTACTACTAGACAACCCTTCAGAAGCTTCTATAGACCATGAATTTGGCCCGAGTTATTCAACGTCTGTCCACTCCCTTTACAAGGTCACCAGTTGGACACCAGTCCACCTGGTTTACCATCCCACGCTTCTTTGTATCATACATACATCATTCCTTATTCCCTTGCGGGGTAGGCAGAGCATTTACGACCGTAAAATGTGGTCGTTATCGCCACGTTTGACAAATATTTGAGGGCCGTTTCAGAAAAACGCAACGCAAAAATCATTAAAGTGACAGGTTCTTTGTATAATTTTTTGAAAACTTGCGAAATTTTCCACCGCTGGCAGGATTTGAACCTGCGACCTTCGGCAACCGTACTACCGACGCCACTACTAACTGGGCTACAGAACTTCTTTGTATCGTTCATATTTTTTAATTTCATCGATTACATGACCTACATAATATCATAACCGCTAGCCAATCTATTAATGACCTAAATAATATCATACATAACCACTGGGCAATCTATTAAACCATACAATTTCGCGCACGCTCCCACCCCAATCCACCATAACAGCCATGGGACATGGGAGAGGCGGTTTTAATGGAAATTAATTAATGGCAATCCAATGGATGACGGCTGTTTCCGTTTGGCGTCAACATCACTGGCTGACATTTATGGAATAAGTTTTTGTTAATAAATGGCATGGGTAGTTCATGGTTTGGTACATAAGTCTTTAAAAGGTAGTAAGATTTTCTCAAGTTCAAATTAAGTCCTGAGGTTAGGTTAGGTTCAGATCATAACTTCAGAGCCTCGCCTCATGTAAAGCATATTCTAGTAGCCTGAGCCGGCCGTATGATGCCTACAATAGCATCACTCCATATTTTTTTCGCGGGTGTCGTAAGAGGCGACTGAGGGACACTAGGATTTCATGTGCATATCTAGGCGATGGGCTGACAGAATGTCACTAAAATAGCGTTTCAAAAATCCATCAACTATTTTGTCACAAGTAGCGGTAACGACCGCTTCTTGCAGTCATTAAAATTTATGCTCTGCCTACCCAGGAAGGGATAAAGTTATTATATGTGTACCGTACTTAGAATATTCATTCGTGCCGTGTGATGCCGGCAGAGTGTGCCGTGTGGTGCCGGCAGAGTAGAATAGCACCACCCCCTCTCTTCCCGTGGGGGTCGTAAGAGGCGACCGAGGGATAAACCCGACCCAAATAGCCAGGGCCAACCGTATGGTGGCGGTTAATCCACCACAAAAGCATTCCCAAGGAGGGTTGACGTCTGGTAGGCGGCCGGTCGTAAAATTCAGCCAAATCCTTTTGCAACACGATTTTGTGTTCAATGAAATGTGTTGCGCCGACCCCAAATAATTGGGATAAGGGCAGGAAGATGATGACTTAAAATATTCATTCGTCAAAAAAAAAATCTATAGTAGCCATAACCTAACCTAACACCGGACCATATAAATCCGCTCTGCCTGCCCCGCAAGGGATAAGGTCATGATATGTGTACCGTATGTAGAATCTTCAGTCACCAAGAAACTTTTCTAAAATATTCATAACCTAACCCAACACCGGACCATATAAATCTTTATCAACTTCACCTCCGTTGATAAGATTACAGTCTTTGATTTATGAAGTGTGAAAGTCAAGGTTGGCTGGTCTGTAAACAGTTAAACACCGTACGCGTGATTCATTGTTTATTCGGCTGACTTTTACGACAGCTGGTAGCGACTGGATGACGGAAACGGGAGATCGTTTCTTTTGACGTTTCCTTGGGGGAGGAGGCTTACATTCAGCAGTGGACTGCTATAGGCTGATGTTAATACGAAAAAATCTGCTTGTACACAACGGTCCTTGGACATAAGCGTGTTTATAGCAGCTACTGTCAAGTTGACGGGCGACATAGTAGCCTAGCCCGTGTAAATAGACAGTGTGTGGCTCGAGACTGGAGGAGTTGGCGAGAAAGGAAGCGGGTATCTGCAGGGCTGATGTGGCCCGTGTTTATCCACTGCAGATAGCTGTTACGAAAGTTAGACAACCAATACCAATCAGAATTGGTATTAACCAAACCAAGTTTCAGGTATGGTGGTCAGGCAAGCACTATTGAAAATCTTAAGGGCCCTTTTCCTGTCATGCGTATTTTCGCACGCGCGCGGATCTAGTCCGCATGCGGGTCGCACGCATCTTATCTTTTGATACAATATGTTTTTCCTATTAGTCTAAGCTCCCGTCAACCAAGTCTTACCTCATAGGTCTACCGCACGGACGTATACTGTAGCGATAGATACCACTTAGGAGGTCAGGAAAATACTGGGTTGCCATCTCCTAACCTGGAGGAAACTTTTTATTCGAGTTGGAAAATGCAAAAAAAGACCAAAAATTACCTCACATTTCTACCGCTCCAAACGTTTACCTACCTAAAGAGACTCCTTTTGAGATGAGAATGCGCTAGGGTTGCCAGCTCCAATCCTGGCAGGTTCCAAGGTCAGCCACATTTTATGAGGCCCAAAAATGGAGATTTTTACCTCATCTTTCTACCGAACAAAATTAGTATCAATCGATAGCTCTAGGCATGCCACTCATGAAAATACAGGGTTGCCTGCTATCAGCTTTTAAGTTTTCCTGGTATACCCCCTCACACGAACGCTGGTAAAATCTTCAAACCAAGAAAACTTATGTAAAACTGCTAAGATGTCTTGCTACTGAACAAAATTAGTGCCAATCGATAGCCCTAGGTATGCCGTTTATGAATTTATAGGGTTGCCTGCTATCAGTCTGGTAGTTTCCCTGGTAGACCCCGTCAAATGAACGCAGGTAAAATGTTCAAACCCAGAAAAACTTGTGTAAAACTGCTAAGATGTCTTGCTACCAAACAAAATTAGTGCCAATCGATAGTCCTAGACATGTCATTGATGAATATATAGGGTTGCCTGCTATCAGCTTGGCAGTATCCCTGGTATACCCCCTGGTATCCCCTCAAACGAACGTTGGTTAAATCTTGCGTTCGTTTGAGGGGGTATACCAAGGATACTGCCAAGCTGATAGCAGGCAACCCTATGTATTCATCAATGACATGTCTAGGACTATCGATTGGCACTAATTTTGTTTTAAAGCAAGACATCTTAGCAGTCTTACACAAGTTTTTCGGGGTTTGAACATTTTACCTGCGTTCATTTGACGGGGTCTACCAGGGAAACTGCCAGACTGATAGCAGGCAACCCTATAAATTCGTAAACGGCATACCTAGGGCTATCGATTGATACTAATTTTGTTCAGTAGCAAGATATCTTAGCAGTTTTACATAAGTTTTCTTGGTTTGAAGATTTTAACAGCGTTCGTTTGAGGAGGTATACCAGGAAAACTTCCAAGCTGATAGCAGGCAACCCTATATTTTCATCAGTGGCATGCCTAGAGCTATCGATTGATACTAATTTTGTTCGGTAGCAAAATATCTTGGCAGTTTTACGTCAGTTTTTCTTGGTTTGAAGATTAAACCAACGTTTGTTTGAGGAGGAATACCAGGGATACTGCCAGGCTGATAGCAGGCAACCCTATATATTCATCAATGTCATGTCTAGGATTATCGATTGGCACTAATTTAGTTTGGTAGCAAGACATCTTAGCAGTGTAACACAAGTTTTTATGGGTTTGAACATTTTACCTGCGTTCATTTGACGGGGTCTACCAGGGATGCTACCAGGCTGATAGCAGGCAACCCTATATATTTATAAAAGGCATATTTAGGGCTATCGATTGGCATAAATTTTGTTAGGTTACAAGAAAGGTAAGGCCTGTCAGTGGCCTGCTTTGTACTTCCTAATTATAGATGCTTTGAAAACACCAGGTTCCGTCAGGTCGTTCGTCGACGCAGTGTCCCACAAGACAGAATGTAACTCTATGGCGCAGTTTACATTAAGTTTTGCTGGAATCTTAGTGGTTTTCATGACTTTTTCTTTGTTTGAAGATTTTACCGTCGTTTCTTTGAGGGGGTTTACCAGAGTTCCTGCCAGGCTAATAGCAGGCAACCATATATATTTGTTAATGGCATGCTTAGAGCTATCGATTCACACTAATTTCGTCCGGTAGAAAGATGAGGTAAAAAACTCCATTTTTGGGCCTCATAAAATGTGGCTGACCTTGGAACCTGCCAGGATTGGAGCTGGCAACCCTAGCGCATTCTCATCTCAAAAGGAGTCTCTTTAGGTAGGTAAACGTTTGGAGCGGTAGAAATGTGAGGTAATTTTTGGACTTTTTTTGCATTTTTCAACTCGAATAAAAAAGTTTCCTCCAGGTTAGGAGATGGCAACCCAGTATTTTCCTGACCTCCTAAGTGGTATCTATCGCTACAGTATACGTCCGTGCGGTAGACCTATGAGGTAAGACTTGGTCGACGGGAGCTTAGACTATATCATGCGGCTAGCACGCGCGCGGAACGCGGATTGACGCAAACCAAATTCCCTGTCCTGCGTGTGACCAGGAGCGTGCTATCATCCGCATGCGGACCAGATCCGCGCGCGTGCGAAAATACGCATGACAGGAAAAGGGCCCTAACTGAATAGAAATATCCGAACCAGAAACATCATTGACTAAAACAACAATAACAGGCTACAAAATATTCGGGCTGCCAAAAAGAAATATGCAACACAAATATCAAAGCACTTTGTATTTTCCCAAACGCAACTGGCCGCGATATTTTGAACAAAAAAGTGTTTTTTTTAATTGGTTTGCCGAAACACATACAGTTAAAGAGGAAAAGACCATTCAACAAGCTAAACTGATGAAAACCAGCCGTTTGTCCAAAGTGGTTTCAACCGCAATCTGTTCATCAATGAGGTATTTTTCTATGATAAAAGGTGATTTTTATTTATTTTCAAAATATACGTAGGACTTCACATAATAGCATCAAAAGTAACCATGACAGTGCCTAGTAAACAGAACGCAGTCTATAATTTGTCTGATTGGTTGGTCTATTTATTACAATGGAAATTATAGAGCATCCCTACAATGGAAATGGAATGGAAACTATGTCATGGCGAAACATCATGAGTAGTCGCGATAGGCTTTAATGATGGGTGATAATAAATATCACAGATTGATTCGAGTAGCCGAGTGGTAGCGGCTAAGAATTCTGCCACCCCTTTTCTTCTCAGGTGTTTCGTAAAAGGCGACGTAGAGTTTTTGACCATGGCTACAATACCTGCCGACTATGATCAACCGTATGGTGGCGGTAATAGCACCTACGATAACATTCCCAAAGAGGCTTGACGTCAGGCAGGCGGCCGGTCATAAAATTATGCCGAATACTTTTGCAGTCGTGTTGCGCCGACCCCAAGTAATTGGGATAAAGGCATTAAGATGATGATGACGATGAACTGAGTCGCCGAACGACCTGATGCCAGAGACTTCTATCTAACTACTAAGTCTTACTTACGTACTCGTGAATGACATGCACGAATACCACCTTAGTAACAATACGAGTACCTATACAACGCCCAGGATGGATTCTTTCGCATGCCTTCCGAAACACGGAATCGTCTATACCCGGCACCTCATTAGTGCTGATCTTTGGGTAGGAAGTGTAGCAAGGGTTGTTGACTGGACTATGCGACTCCTGCCAAAAGATGATGCGCTGAGTAATAGTCTCGGCCGTAGGGCTGCCAAACTACATGTTTGTCATCTTTTGGTTTGTAATTTTATACAATGTTAGGTAGGGAAATAGCGCAAAAACTCTCATGATGATTTACTTTGAGAACAGACAACTACCTTTACTAGCAACAGTCGTTTCTCGACTCAGCGTTGCACTCCAAACGAGACTGCATCAATCCGTGATCTTCATTATTGCCAATACCCATGAAGTTTTGAGTTTCTTACTAGACGTTTAGAAAATCTTCATAAAGTGCAACATCGTCAGGACTAATTTTAGTATGTAAGAAGTGACAACCTTACGCGGGCAGCCCCATCTGTGTCGTGACTCACAGCACTCATTGGTCAGCTGCTACACTCATTAACTCATTACTTATTAAAAGCTTTGTTTAGTTCTCGAAGGTCTTCAAATTATCACATACTTACATAGCCGACTCAAGATGTCCCTCACTTTGTACAAGCTAAGATTGACGAAATGTGATGAGAAGGTGAAGATAGTCCGATGTTAATTTGACAACATATAATTGCTGGGTGGGGGTAGAAACTGTAGCTTTTGAGACTAATATTATACTATTTCAAATGGCAATATTTTTTAAAGGAATGAAAACCATGCATCAACCATCGCATTCAAATTTTAAAAAATTTAAGCTTGTAACACAACTAGAAGCCACTATTATTTCCTTCTTCTTCTTAGCGTATCGTTGGCAATCATTGCTTATTTCCTGTACAAACGTGATTCTTCGTTTCGTATAGGTACGTCTTATATTACACTAGCGGCCCGCCCAGCGGTTTCACCCGCTGCTACTTACCTGTTTTCCCGTAGTAATTGGATTTTTGTCCGTAGTAAAACGTCCATTACTCCGTTCCAGCAGAGGTAAATGTGCCAGCAGAAGCGGCCCGTCATGCTGAATAACTTTTACTTTGAAGCCATTACCGTATCTCTTATAGTTTATATGGGGTGCTGGTAGTTTACATCAGGTACTTCAGACCCTCGTGACCATGTGCTAGCAGAAGCGGCCCGTCATGCTCAATAAATTTTACTTTGAATGCATTACCATATCTCTGACAGTTTATTTGGAATGCTGGTTGTCTACATCAGGTACTTTAGATCCTCGATGACCATGTACCAGCAGAAGCGGCCCACCATGCTGAGTAACTTTTACTTCGAAGCTATTACCGTATCTCTTATAGTTTAGACGGGATGCTGGTGGTCTTCATCAGGTACTCCAGATCCTCGAGGGCTGACAAAAAGTAGTCCATGTCCGTCTTTAGTATGCTAGTAACATCAGTGCCAAAATTCGCGGAGATCGGTAAAGCGGTTTTGCTAATTTGGGTAATATCCGCTATATTTCCCGCTTTTCCAACTGTTAACCGTTTTCCCGTGGAAATGAGGAATTTTCCCGTGGTAAAAAGTAGCCTATGTTACTCTGGAATGTTGTAGCTTTCTAATGGCGAAAGAATTTTGGAAATCGGTCCAGTAGTTTCGGAGTTTATCGATTACATACATACAAAAAAACAAGCAAAGGTTTCCTCTTTATTATATTAGTGTAGATGTAGATAACATAGCCCAGGGATGGGGAAATGGCGGCCCGCGGGCCAAATCCGGCCCGTGGAGTGATTTCATCCGGCCCGCGGTCACCGACTGATTTTTATTTAGTTTGGCCCTCAAGTTCAATTAATCACGTCAATAAGTAGGTACCAATTTGGTGAATGTAGTTAGGTGTTTACTGGCGCGAGTGACCTACCAGCTACCGGTCCTCGTCCGTCGTCACCTATCACCCGATCAGAAAATCCGCGAGCGCAGCGCTCCCGCTCTCACCCGTATTCCCGCCTAATACTACATTTCTATGTTTGGATCTTCATAATATCTGTGAGCAAGTGTTTTCCACAATGAAGCTGCGTAAGAACAAACTGAGGATGAGGAACAAATCGACTGATGAACACCTTGAGTGTATTTTAAAAGTTACGTCTAGTAATTTGAAGCCAAATTTTGACGTGCTTGTAGACGAACAGTCAAAACATTTATCTCATCGACCAAGCACAATATCAAAACAAACTTAATTTCTTGTAGGTACATTTTTTTAGTAATTAATAAACTTATTTGGCCCGCTTACAAGTTGTGATTCTTTGATATGGCCCTTTCCAAAATCTATTTCCCCATCCCTGACATAGCCAGTTATCTATCAGACAGAAGATATTTTAGTCTCCCCATTCAGATTTCACGGACACGAAGTTTGCAGACGCGTAAAAGGCAATTGTCAACGTAAAGGTGTCGACTTGAGGCATGGTAATGGTGGCAGACTAGTGAAATGTTTCAAATGGAATTCAAAACATATCTCGAGCGAAGCACTCAAACTTTTCTAACGCAGAACACAACTCATCATCATCATCATCTTCCTGCCCTTATACCAACACAGAACACAACTAAATGCACAAAAAGGCAATATACTAATCAGGTCCATAACAGCCTCAAAAGTCTAAACATGGGCCTCTCCCTCTTGGGGCGGATTCCCAAGCGCAGCACAAGATGTTGCATTTACAGAAAATGCGGCTGCCCAAGACATAGCAGAGCACTTTTAGTCAGGTATAGTAAGTAGTAGTAGTGCACTTTATGATTTCTGTATCCGATTTAACGCGCGTCAAATCTCTGACTGCGTAGAGATTTTCATACCTTCATTCTGCTTGCTGTTAAGGTTCTTTCTAAAACATCCCTTGAGCTGAGGGTAATGTCCAAAGGCAGACGAGTGGAATGGCAACAACTATCACCATAGTGGTGATAGTGACCGCATAATGAGGTTGGATTTGTCCCGACAATATCAAATAATAACAAAACAGTTAGATGTAGAAGTGCATTTCATTATTTCAGTAGGCGATTTAGATCGCGTCAGTTCTGGCTGCGACCAGATAGACATCCATACCTTCATTCTGCTTGTTGGTATGCTTCTTTCTGAAACATCCCTAGATCTAAGGGTAATGGCGAAAGGCAGACGAGTGGAATGACAACAGCTATCACCATTGTGGTGATAGTGACCGCGTAATGAGGTTGGATTTGCCCCAACAAGGGCATGGACAGGTATTTTTAGACTACGGTACAATAACATGAAGTTTTAGGGACCATTTACGCATTTGATCAATAAATTATTATTTATAGTGTATCATGCAGTTTTTACTGTCAAAGAACATGCATTGATAGAAAATAAAAATCTTCTACCTCTAAATTGTGGACATCAAGAATATTTTCTCTTTCGCCATATTTCAGAAACTTTACAAAGCAATACACTATCTGGCTCTGACTTATCTGTAAAACTGTAAACATCTCTCTCTCTCTTTGTGTGGGACACCGAATCGTTCAACGACTAGTTGAACCCTGGTGTAAACATCGAAGAATATATACTTGATCGAATCCAAAACAATCAAATAAAAAGTACGAAAAATCCCGCACAGTTCACTATTGAAATATGTTTTAAAAACCACCTTGTATATGCAACAAATGCGACAATACAGGACCATCCCAGAGGGTGTGGTTCTAATATAAAGATCGGCCACGCCTCGCTCCATACGAATGCAACTTTTATTAGCCGGCGAGACTCCGCACGTCCATTTCAAACGTACTGTACACGTCGGGAGTTGCAGGATTTCCCTGAATACGTAACTAAGTTAGTTCTTTGGCCCTAGCTCCACACATTAGACGTGAGACATCGCGACGCTTGAAACCGTTTCCATATAAAATGTATGAAACAGAAGAGCCAAAGCTACACACGTGAGACGCGCCTCGCATCGACCACGGCTTCAAGCGTCTTAAGCGTCTTCATATCGCATGTCTCACTTCTCCGACAATCACTTGTCTGGCAGATGCCACCTTACGTCTCACGTCTGAAGTGTATCCCAAAATACAAACGAGACTTTTGCTGAGGTTATAATGTTTATTTATAATGAATTGATACTGCAAGCAGTGATATGATATCCCGAAGGATGCATTTTTGATAGCGCTCGACCAAAACGAGTTATCAGCCATCAAACTCGGTCAGCGTATTTCACATATTTTATTGCTTAGATGAAAGGGTTTTTGATTTTAGAATTAGTCACGAAAGTAAAACTAGTTGGACCAGCCACTTTGAGATGTCCTTGTTATCACAAAGTTTAAGTAAACAAAAATTTTGCCGGTTCAGATTTGTTCAAATATGATTGAAACACAAATGTAAGACACGGCCAATATTTTTTCTTGTACTAAGTAGGTATAATTTGGATTATGTGGACCGGCGATTTACAGAAATTTCTTCGCGTGCCCGCCCGGCTAGAATGTAATACGATTAGTAAATTGAATGAAGGAAGTTATGGAGACGTTTTACTGGAAACATTTTGATTAATTACTATACCGCGCATATCTGAGATTGCTCGAAAATAATAATGAACATAAATACATACAATATCACGCCTATGTCTCTTGCGGAGTTGGCAGAGCGTAAACGGCTGTAAAAAACGACAATTTACAAAAATTTGAGAGACGTTAAGACCGTGTATCACCATAGATACAGGTTCTCAGCCTGTCGCCTAAAATTGCAATACACATCAACTCTCAAAACCCTTAGTCGCTTCTTACGATACCCACGAGAAACATATGGGGTGATGCTATTCTAAGCCGGCACCACACGTCAATAATAATGAATGAACTGAACATTTTCAATTTTGTTAAAAGGCTAAATTCTTTGAAGCTTAAGTTTTTTACATCGTTCGGACCAAAATTTCGCGTTTAACCTACCTAGCGTGTATAACAGTTTTCAATAAAGATGATGGCTTCGTCCGACTAACACTTGTTTCTCACGAAAACGCGGGTTGGTGGTGTTTATGAACTATTTCTTGAATTTTTTTTCTTTTCTTGTGCCTTGATGCCATACGGTCTGCCAGATGGTAAGCGAACGCTGTAACGTAAGAAATCTACTATCTGGATGCAGCCATAGGATCTTATCTTATCACACAAGTGGTTCGGGAGCGGATGCGGAGCGAATTCGTTGCGGACGAGCGGTAGATTTGCAACGTTTTGGTACCAATATCGTCGGTATATGCTGCAAGTCGTCAGAGATGAATTCCCGTTCCGCTCTCAAACCGCTTGTGTGATAAGAGCCCTAGGGCTAAAAAAGCACAGAATTTTGAACATTGTGTATTTGTGGCACAAAGAGTATAGTCTCATTAGTTGCAGGATTTGCCCGGTAGAAATTGCTACACTAGCAATGAGGTCACCTAAATCACCTTTTCTCTAAGTGGTGATATCACAACACAAGTTTCTACTAGTGGAAATTGTTGCACAAGCTATCAGTGGCAAAAGGTGACATTTTAACGAAGGTAGGCTGGAACTAAAAAATACAAATACAATAGATTTCTTCGAGAGTATGGATTTGTAACCGGCATGTATAGACCCTTCGCCACTGCTAGCTATAATGTCACCCAAGATCTATATATACTCTTTATTGCATAAAATGTACAGAAAAATATTTACAATATTTGTCGCAAGGGCGAACTTATCTCTTAAAAGAGATCTCTTCCAGCCAACCCATGTCTTGTGTGAGAGCTTAAAACTTTTGGGGCAAATTAGCAATAATATATTAAAAAAGAAAAATTTGACAAAATGAACACATAACTAAGTTGAATAATATATCGTACATACATAAATATACATACCTACTTACATAAATAAATAAACAATACTTACATAAAAAGCATTATAATACATAAACATACATAAATATATCAAAGTTGTTGAGAAATGAAGTGCTCTTTTACTCTCTTCTTAAAAACAGAAATAGAGGGGCTTTCCTGTATAGTCCTGGGGAGATTATTCCACAGCTGTGCAGCTTTTACAGAAAAAGAGTTAAAAAGAAATTTGGTGTTCGCTCTAGGACACTGCAGCACCTTAGTGATGCAGGCGCGCCTAGGACGGGGATCTGGAGGAAGAAAATGGAAGCGGGAGCGGAGATAGTCGGGAGTGGCGGGATTGTGAAGGATGTTGTAGAGAGTGGACAGGATGTGCACATCGCGGCGAAGGCGAATTGGAAGCCACTTAAGCTGAGCACGAAATTCTGAGACATGATCGAACTTACGTAGTCCGAAAATAAATCTGATAGCTAGGTTTTGTAGTCGCTCAAGCTTATTGAGTAATTCTTCCGTCGCATCCAGGTAACAGACATCAGCGTAGTCCAGAATAGGAAGAAGAAGTGCTTGTGCAAGCATGATTTTAGTTTTGAGCGGAAGAAAATTCTGGAGTCGCTTAAGAGAGTGAAAGGAAAAGTGCATGCGCTTGCTCACCCCGTTAATGTGAGATAACCAAGATAAGTGACAGTCAAATATGACGCCCAGATTCTTGGCCTTGTCAGTATATGGGATACTTATGCCATTGTAATAGACAAGTGGAATACTTGCAGGATCAAGCCCACTCATTAACCTACTACTACCTATTATTAAAGCTTGTGATTTGCTAGGATTCACAAGAAGCCCAAAGGTTTTAGCCCAAGTGTGAACTGATGCCAGATCATTATTTATAGCCTCAATAGCTTGAGATACTTCAAGTAGAGAAAAGTGTCTATAAATTTGCAAGTCATCCGCATACAGGTGGTAGGGAGAAGAGATGACTCGTGAGATATTATTAATAAAAATGGAAAAAGTAATGGGAGAGTACACCGCCTTGTGGTACGCCAGCAGTTAAGTTAGACCAATCCGACGAATCGTCATTGGCTTTCACACACTGCTGGCGACCATGAAGATAAGAATGAAACCAATCGATCGCAGGAGAAGAAATGTTAATAGAGCGGAGGGAAGCTAGAAGGATGTCAAAGTCCACCGAGTTAAATGCACTGCTGAAGTCCAAAAGTGTGACAATAGTGAGTCTTGTATTGTCCATAGCAAAGCGAATATCCTCTGTGACATTCAGCAGGGCACTAACTGTACTGTGAGAGGGACGGAATCCGGATTGGAAAGGACAAAGAAGATTATTGGTGACAAGGAAGGAATAGAGTTGCTTATGAGCAATACTCTCCAGGACTTTAGAGAGGACAGGAAGGATAGAAATCGGACGAAACTGGGAAAGAGAGGTGGGGTTTGAGGTTTTCGGTAGAGGAATAACAAAAGCCTTTTCCATGCTGTAGGAAAGACATTGACCATCAAAGAAAAGTTTATAATGTGTGTGATGACTGGTACAATGTCATTCAACACAGGTGTGAGCATATTAAGACTAATGTTATCCTCACCTACGGCCTTTGTGGATATGGAAAGGATGCTCTTTTTAACAACCTCCTCCGCGACCGAATGAAAACTGAAAGGGGGGCAGTCTGGTGGGGCAAGATTTGATAAATAAGACAGAGCAGCAGACTTAGTTGCGTCATCAACTACAACTGGTGGAGTTGAAAAATGTATATTTAGGGAACCTAAGTCCATGGTACCTATGGCAGTATTTGTGATCTTGCCCACACCTAGGGACGTCAAAAATTTCCAGGTTTGAGCTTGTGACAAAGAATCTAATGAGGAATGAATATAGCGGCGTTTAGCATCCCTACACATCCTGTTGCAAATGTTTCGCAATTTTTATAAGCGGCTAAATTTAAATCTGTAGGATCCTTCTTGAGCCTAGACTTAGCCCTATCCCGCTTAGACATAACTCGCCTAATTGCATCGGTCAGCCAAGGGGCTGGTGCATGCCTAACCCGCACGGGGCGAACAGGCGCATGAATGTCAAACAACTTATTGAGAATAATATTAAATTCGGAAACCTTGGCGTCAGCACTATCAGCTGATAGCACTGGTGACCAGTCAATATTTTTAACATCCTCCCTTAAGCGATCCAGATTAATATTGCGAAAGTTACGCTGAAGAGTGACTTTGTTTTTAACTTTGGGAGGACGCACTTTATAGGCCAAAAATAAGAGATCATGATAAGAGAATGGGGCGGTCATTTGCCCATGAGACAGAACAGAATTAGGTTTAGAAGTAATAATGATATCTATAAGAGAAGGTCTAGAGTTAGGAAAATGATGAGTTGAAGATAGCGGAAGAATGTGCAAGTTAAGAGACGAGACAAGAGAAGTAAGTTTAGATGCTCTGGACTTGGAGATAGGATCATTCTTTTCGAGGCAGGTATTTAAATCGCCCATAACAATGAGGTGATCATATAGTGTGCTGTATGTTTCAAGTTGAGATTCAAGTGTGCTAAAATAATCAACTTTATCATTATGGCTATAAACAACACCTAAAAATACCTTCTTGTGATTAAGAATGATCTCCAGGAAAAGGTACTCAATAGACCCAGAGTATGGCGAGGGGGAAGTACTGAGAACAGTGGCAGGAATGGTGCTCCGGAGATAAATGCCGACTCCACCACCACGCAAACCTTCACCACGCTTTCCAACTCGATCATTTCGGAAGAGATTATACCCTGGTAAAGAACATAAAGTAGAAGGAAGAGACGGCTGGAGCCAAGTTTCAGATACCAGGACAGCGTCGACTACCCTGCTGCTGATGGATGCGAGAAGATCTGAGTAGTGAGCTAAAATACTCTGAGCGTTGATGTGCACTAGGGACAGGTGAGGCGAACCACATTGAAAAACAGACCTAAGTTTGTCTTCAAGTGGCTCAGAATCGGAAAGAGAAGAGCTGCTAAGACTAT
The DNA here is from genome assembly GCA_024500475.1 of Phthorimaea operculella. Classification (NCBI taxonomy): domain Eukaryota; kingdom Metazoa; phylum Arthropoda; class Insecta; order Lepidoptera; family Gelechiidae; genus Phthorimaea; species Phthorimaea operculella. The sequence goes on from JANFCV010000121.1 coordinate 882,821, forward strand.
GAGCACTTTCATACTCATCCGAAGAAGAACAAGAAAAGTAATCGTCGTTAATCATAAATAATAAATAAAATATTCAAATATAATAAATAAATAATAGATACTAAAAATAATAATATTAAAAATAACTTATGCTCTTTCCAGCACCAGCATGAGTTGACTAGAAAAGAAAGAACAGACACAAAAACATAAAAATTAAAATTCACAACAATAAAATAAAATTAAAACAATGAACAAAACAAGGAACATATAAAAATGAAAAAAAAACACACTGCGTATCTGAGCGTAAAACGGAACGTACAGTTAAATTTCCGAACGAAATTGACTTGACAGATACGATCTATATTGACTATATTAGTATCTGTGGATACGATACCCGACTGACATTTGTGACACTCACAAGAAATAAAAATAACCTCAATTAGTTTTATCACAAAAGTAAAAAATACGTTAACTTAAAATAAAATAAGTGTTCTACCCTAATTAGAAAAGACATGTAATAACAAATTGAATCACACGATGAAATGGTGAAAACGCAATCACAGGTTACCAGCCGGAGCAAACGAAAACACACGGAAATGTCACGCAAATAAAGCCGCAGAGGGTTACTGTTTTGGGTACTTCTTCATCAGTAGCTGGAGCTCTGACATAGTCAGCACCTTCTTGCGGCTCTTATCAGGCAGCAGGATGACTACGGTACCATCTGATGACCAGCACTGCTTCATACCAAAGTGTTTTCTGGCTGTCACGAACACTTCTTGACGCGGCTTAGTCAGGAACTCCGAGACGGATACCTTCGTGCCTCTGAGCGTTGTCTTCGCATTCCACACTGCCGATCTGCTGAGCATGTTCGAAAAACGCACCAACACTGGTCTATGCTTATCAGCCTTCACTCCCCCCAGCCGATGACAAGCTTCAAGAGATCCTGCATCCAATGACGACAACTTCATTCGCTCTTGCACCAGGCTGAGAATTTTGGTGGCAGGTCCTCATCTTTAACCTCCGGAATCCCATGAATAAGCAGAACTTTCCTGCGTGAGTGTGTCTCCAAGCGGTCTTGACTGTCGACAATCAACTGCAGCTGTGTCTTTAGCATCCCGAGTGTCTTCCACACTAAAGATTTGAAGGCAGTGTACTCCGCAGACAAAGTCTTGATGGTATCTTTACCGGGAGGTGGTGGTTGCTGCTGGCTCTTCTCGAACTCACTGAGCCTGGAGTCTACAAAATCCGCCAAGTCCTTCATCCCCTGTATGAGTGCAGCTGTGTTCTCCATATTGCTGTGATATATTGTGTGAAAAATATTTAAATTGAAAGTTGATGGCCAACTAATGCACTTGGTAAGCTAATAGCACATTTATTTTTGTATTAACTATTTATTTACATTTATTAAACATAGGAGCAAATTCTTTGTTGTTACTTGCTTGCCTACCCACAAAAAAAGCCCTCTTGTTTCTACCGCTTGTTTGTATGTTTAAGTCAAAATGTGATGTGCCGTAGTGATTCTTTTCTTGGGGTGGGTCCTGGTCAGACCAACAGCCATTTCGGACTTGCAGATCTACGTGCCACAGTGTTACATGTAGGTATAGCTCAAGATTGTGCAGCATCCTACCTTGCAGTCCTTATGCCGGTAGCACCAGGTGCAGCCGATGAGCAGCCCCCCGCCCAGCAGCAGCAGCAGCGCCGGAGCCCCATGGGACGAGCTGGTGCGTGTTACATGTATAACTATAGTACAGCATCCTACCTTGCAATCCTTATGCCGGTAGCACCAGGTGCAGCCGATGAGCAGCCCCCCGCCCAGCAGCAGCAGCAGCGCCGGAGCCCCATGGGACGAGCTGGTGCGTGTTACATGTATAACTATAGTACAGCATCCTACCTTGCAGTCCTTATGCCGGTAGCACCAGGTGCAGCCGATGAGCAGCCCCCCGCCCAGCAGCAGCAGCAGCGCCGCCGGAGCCCCATGGGACGAGCTGGTGCGTGTTACATGTATAACTATAGTACAGCATCCTACCTTGCAGTCCTTATGCCGGTAGCACCAGGTGCAGCCGATGAGCAGCCCCCCGCCCAGCAGCAGCAGCAGCGCCGCCGGAGCCCCATGGGACGAGCTGGTGCGTGTTACATGTATAACTATAGTACAGCATCCTACCTTGCAGTCCTTATGCCGGTAGCACCAGGTGCAGCCGATGAGCAGCCCCCCGCCCAGCAGCAGCAGCAGCGCCGCCGGAGCCCCATGGGACGAGCTGGTGCGTGTTACATGTATAACTATAGTACAGCATCCTACCTTGCAGTCCTTATGCCGGTAGCACCAGGTGCAGCCGATGAGCAGCCCCCCGCCCAGCAGCAGCAGCGCCGCCGGAGCCCCATGGGACGAGCTGGTGCGTGTTACATGTATAACTATAGTACAGCATCCTACCTTGCAGTCCTTATGCCGGTAGCACCAGGTGCAGCCGATGAGCAGCCCCCCGCCCAGCAGCAGCAGCAGCGCCGGAGCCCCATGGGACGAGCTGGTGCGTGTTACATGTATAACTATAGTACAGCATCCTACCTTGCAATCCTTATGCCGGTAGCACCAGGTGCAGCCGATGAGCAGCCCCCCGCCCAGCAGCAGCAGCAGCGCCGCCGGAGCCCCATGGGACGAGCTGGTGACTTACATGTATAACTATAGTACAGCATCCTACCTTGCAGTCCTTATGCCGGTAGCACCAGGTGCAGCCGATGAGCAGCCCCCCGCCCAGCAGCAGCAGCAGCGCCGGAGCCCCATGGGACGAGCTGGTGACTTACATGTATAACTATAGTACAGCATCCTACCTTGCAATCCTTATGCCGGTAGCACCAGGTGCAGCCGATGAGCAGCCCCCCGCCCAGCAGCAGCAGCAGCGCCGGAGCCCCATGGGACGAGCTGGTGCGTGTTACATGTATAACTATAGTACAGCATCCTACCTTGCAGTCCTTATGCCGGTAGCACCAGGTGCAGCCGATGAGCAGCCCCCCGCCCAGCAGCAGCAGCAGCGCCGCCGGAGCCCCATGGGACGAGCTGGTGCGTGTTACATGTATAACTATAGTACAGCATCCTACCTTGCAGTCCTTATGCCGGTAGCACCAGGTGCAGCCGATGAGCAGCCCCCCGCCCAGCAGCAGCAGCAGCGCCGACAGCACCACGTACGCGCCGCCGGAGCCCCATGCCGCCAGGAGGGACGAGCTGGTGCTCTCTGGAACAAGATGGAAGGTCATAATCATCTGCCTGCGCAACTCAAAGCAGTTGGGGTCGGCAGAGCATGATTTGTGAGAGCACGAAATCATGTTGCAAAACAATTTGGCAATGTTTAAAGGGCAGAACACACCGCCTCCGTATGCGTGACGTGCATGTCATCACGCGCGTAACTATGACCTTGTAATTCACGGGATCGTATTAGACATGGCACACCGCGGTACACGCGTGCTGACATGGTGTGCCGTCTCTCATAGAATCTCATGCAACCGATACGCGCGTGATGACGCGCACGCTTACGTCCTGCATAAGGAGGTAGCGGTGTGTTCTGCCCTTCCAGTCTGGGCGCCTGCCTGACGTCAACCCTCTTTGGGAATGCTAGTGTAGGTAGTATCACTGCCACCAAGCAGTTGATCATGGTCAACAAATATTCAGCCGAGGCCAAAATCTCTACGTCGCCTTTTACGGAACACTCAGACTGGACTAGTAGGGGTGGCAGTACTCTTAGCCGCTACCACACAGCAGATGGAAGTCTGAGCACTACTGTCAAAACCTTTCTTCTTCCTTGCACCTTCCCACTGTAGGTGGGATCGGCTTTCTCATTTTTCGGCGCCATGGCGTTTTGTCTAGGGTTGGCGGGTCAGCTAGGTCTTCTCTTTCCATGAGACTGGCCAACACGTTTGGAAACGTAAAGAGGACAAAATGGGCTTGTCTGTGTGTAAGTAATAAATAATCTCTGGCATTTCTCTAGTTTGTGAGGAGAGGAGGAGAGAGTTGGTGTGCTAACTCAAAAGTGTAACATAGGGCAAATTTTTATGATAAGACAAATTTTCATGATATTTATAGAAAGGTTGAACCAGACAGTGAAAGTTTTAACTCTGAATCTACGAAAAACCGCGCAACATACATGGGGGTGATTTGGATACCTCTCAGTATAAGGAATATAATATAAATTTTGTATTTTCATGTCTGTATGCCCACCCTGTGTAAAAAAAGTGTTTCATTGAGGTCCAAACAGCACATTTACTGTAAGAAATCCTCTCATTCTAAGTGAAACCAATGCAGCTTGCAAAATGAAATATACAAGAAAAAATAACATTTTAATGAATACTAAAAAGAACATGAAAAATAATAAAACGTGAATGATTAATTGACTTTATAAATAACATCAAATTTATGATTTTATAATGATTTTATGGTATTAAAATTTATTTGCATGTTGGAAATAAATCAACTTTATGTCTGGTCTGTTTTTCAATCTGCAAACCAATGGTCTCTTTTTTCAGACTTCTTATTGATTCGAAATAATTAAAATGCTTATCAAATAGGTAAGTACAGTTCCAACTTGGACAAAGATTAACCAAAACTAAGACAAAATTAGCATACTTAGATTTGAATAAATATGTAGAACAAGGTTGAACAACTTGTGGAAAGAAAAGCAGCCCAAATAAACAAGCAGTATTCCAATAGATTAAAGGCAGCTATTCATTTAACAAAATTGTTTAGCAGCAATTTATATCAACAAATTCACGCGTGTGTATCGCGGCAACCGCGGCTTTTTCGCCATTTCAACATTTAGACCAGCGTGGATGGATATTGTTTAGATACATTGTTTAGCAACATGATCTTGATCGCGCGGCTATAAAAGCTGGGCAGCGTTTGCATAATTTACAATATCATCTGTGCTTCAATTACCAGTTATAGAAAATAGACTATCAAAACATTAGCCTACTATTACTGATAACACTGATAGTAGTAGCTATGAAATCAGGTTAGCAAAACATGAGATTGTTTTCATTCATACATGGAAATCGTAAACATAACCAGGTCAATGAACTCTAAATAACCATGAAAAGGAAATAAAAAGCAATTCTATCAACAAGTTTTGTTTATTTTTGAAGGCAGAATAATTCAATGTGTTATTTAATGTGTAATGTGTGATTTATTTGGGAAAATTTGTTTATTATGGAAAATTTAGCAGGATGTCTGGATAAAATAAAAACCGACCAATATAGGTACTAATGATTCTATAGCTAGCATTATATCATAAAGTAGATGTGTTAAAAAATAAAAAACCCGACTGCAGCAATTTTGAAGTAGTATTTTGCTGTAAAAATTTGCCATCTTGAAACTATAATTTTTTAATATAGCCAGTGTCACTCGCACTGCTGAGACGAATCTAATGACACCTCATATGTTAAAATCCGACTATCCGTTTGGGCTGTAGCCCGTGAAAAAGAACTTTCTTGTCCACATACAAATACATACATACTCTCTAAAAACCTTCTGAGGCAGTCGGGTAATAAAATGAACTAGGAGAAACATTCAAGTAATATTTTGTAGATTCTATGACATGATGGTTAACATTTCATTGGAACATAACATTAATTAGTTGCAGTTTCTATTCAAGCAATTAATGAATGCACTCATTCACACTCACTCCCATTTGCCTTGTTAAACATGGGGGCAGTAATTATTATTCTTACTAGAACAATTTATGATGTAATTTTCCATCTCATAGAATACATTTACATTGCTGTTTATATGTCTGATAAATGGCGTAGCAATCCTATTGATTGTTATTGTTTACAGCCAACTTGAAGCTATGGAACATAGCATGATATTTCAAAACAATATCAATAGGTAAGTCTCAACTGGATATTCCATCATAGACTCTGTCTGTCTTGTAAAACGTACAACTAGAATAGGGAAATCCCCTTTTCTGACCAAAAAATATGTATTTTAAATAGCTGTAAGGGCTTTGAGATTTTTTATTATTTGACAAGGAAATATGTCTTATTTGATAAGGTCTTAGAGGCAATAGGAGAAGCATTTACTCTGCAGTGTGGCATTGCACAGGATACATAAAAAATTAAATAATAATAATAATTAGGTATGTTTCATTGAATGAAAGTGCAGGTTCACTATGTTTATGAGTTTCTACCACACTTTTCAATGAATACCTATCAGTGTGTGTGACTGAATGACTGGATAGTGTTACAAACTCCAACATGAACTCAGTAAAACCTATTCATGCATTGTTTTGTCTGGCCTGGGCCCTATTGACAAGGCTGGTCATTGACCTTTGGTCTGTTGATTCAAAGATCAACTTGAGGAAGTTATGTAGCATAAATACTGGTATCATTACAGATAGAGGAAGAGAAACCATGATTGTTTAATTAAATAAAAATAAAGATATCATAGTTTTCAGGATGACCTTTGTCTACATGATACTCTTGTAAAACTTAGAAGGGACCTTCTGCAGCAGTTTCTAGGACTACCTTCTAAATATTTGGGATGTTTCGTTCTTTACACTGAAATGTAATGTCCAATAGGATTAATTGGGAAATCTTAGCCGTACTGACTTTGTCGTACGAGGAGTGGAGTAATAACCAGACTTTACATACTACGCCTCGATCAGGCGAGTCGTCAGACAGTGTGAAATTTCGTGTTTTTCGTAACAAATTGGTTTACCGTGAGGGTAGGCTTCCGGCGTCGATCGCAGCGGCAAGCCCTGGCCGAGGGGCGCGCCGGTCAACGCCACCAATAACACCACCCACAACATTCCCATCATTGTCACATTATTTGCACAACCCCAACATTTTCCCTTTCATTATTTATCGTTTTCATACATCACCACAACACAAAAAATACACGGTCCATGACAGGTTTGCACTTTGCCGAAATTACGAACATGCGACACGGTAATTACACTAGAAACTTGTGCATATGAACATCCTCACGGTACGGAATATTTTTAACACTTAAAGCTTAGGATTATCTCTAAATTTAATGCACATTTACATAAAAATTGCGCAACTCGCAGCTGTACAGAACGCCATTTTTCTAAATAAATCGGTGTTAACAACCCCAAAATCATAATTTCTACCACAATTTTTTGCAATGGCAATGTTAATTTTCTACCAATCGTACAAAAATACTAGTAACCAAAGCAGAAAATGTCTATTGTTTTTTTTTATACAATTCAGGTACCTGGTTTACGTAGTTAATTGTTTCAAATACATTCCCGCTTTTATTGTAAATTTGTATAGAATATTCTTTACTCGGCGTTCAATGTATATCTATATTTTATCAGACTTTGAAATGTCAAATGCAAAATCACAAACACACAAAATTGGAAAATTTGCGAAACAAATTGGAAAAACTATATACAATCAAATAATTAATCGAAATTCAAGAATGTGCGAATAACTATCACAAACCTTATTTAAAAAAAATAGCAATATAGTAAAACAAAAACACCAACATTAGTTCTAACCTCAAAACACATGTACGGTAGAAGTGTATTATTATGCCGAGTAGTTAGGTCAAATGTGAGAAATTACAAGAGCAATAGCACTAAGAAGTTGTTGGAATTCCTTGCCGACATGCCGAAAGCGAACTCGCAACGTATTGCGGAGTCGCAGCGTCAGAGACAGCAAATTGCCAAGAAGTCTGAGAAGTATGGGCCCAGCTGTGTTTACCTACAGGTTCTGGGCTCTGGAGCACGCGGGGTACCTAATACGCTGTATATGTTTACCGATCAAAAACGGTAAGCCTTCAAACTATTTATTTTTATTTCATGTTCACAAAATAGGGTCTGACTTGCAATTCTGGGTTATTTCTGATATGTTAAGCTGATATAAAAATAAAGTATCTTCTTTTATACTGTAACTACTTCTTCACCAAAACCATCTTTTATCCAACCACATTTTCCTGTGAAAAAGAAAATGAAGTTATGAATTTCACAAGTACTTTTGTTTCACAAACAAACTTACTTTTTGTTCTAAGATTGATCATGTCGTTCGACACAGCAACCCTTTTTCTATTACAAAAGTAATACTTGTGTAAATGTTGTGCAATAATTGCGCGACTTTATTTTTTACTATGTATTGATTCAGATATCTCTTCAGTTTTTACTATCTATTGATTCAGATATCTCTTCAACTGTGGTGAGCAAACCCAACGCCTGGCTCACGAACACAAGGTGAAGCTGTCGCGATTAGACCACATCTTCATCACCAGCAAGACTTGGAAGAACATTGGGGGGCTGCCAGGACTCTCGCTCACCTTGCAGGATGTGGGAGTGCCCAGCATAACCCTGCATGGCCCTGAGGGACTGGTGAGATGTCAGCTTTTTTCAATTTCAGACAATTAGTCCTGCTGATATGGGATGTAAGAATTTTAGGCAAAATGTTGAGTTGCGCGATTCGATCTCGATCCGCGAGCGTCGTTCACTTTATAGGTAAAACCGTAGTATGACTAAGTTGCGTTGCACTGGCCACTACATTTATCAATTTTTGCATTGTACCAGACTTTGTGAAGAAAAACCAGACTTGTTGTAACAACCTAAACCAAACAACCAACAACAGTTATAACTTCAATAATAAAAATTATAATTTCAGGATGACCTCTACACTGCCACCAGTAGATTTGTTATAATGAAGGACATGAAAGTCACAATGGCCCAGTGCAGTCCCAAGGAAGACTTCCAAGACAATGTTATGAGTGTGAAGTATGTTGTTCTGTAAGTATCTAAAATTTTTTTCATCTGAAACACCTTTTCAAACATAAAAAACGGGTATGAATTTGGTTTCATGCTTGTTGATACAAAACCCATCAAAATATATGTATCAACATTCTCTACTAACTTGCGAAGGCTTTTTGAGTCCTACCTATGTCCTGTCACAAATTATCACTCCCCTGCTTAGGTTACACCGTATTAGGCGACAAATTTTTCGTGTACATCAAAAATAATGTCTCAGAATAAACCACTGTTGCTTATTGAATGAGTCCACTTTATTTTATGATGTAGATTATTTTAATATTTTTTTGATGTCTATAATAAATTTTATCCCAGAGGCCCCGACGACGAATCAATCTTACCCGATTTGAAACACGCAGCCAAAAGGCCACGGATATCAGAGGACCCAGATCAGAGTTTCGAGGAGTTTATGCATGACGACACGGATTACTACCGCCGCGGAGACTCGGCGGGCGATGCTAAAAAACAATCCAAGGACCCACTTGTGAAATCGTCTACAACTAATGCTAATGGTATGAGTTTTGAAACATTGAGCAGAGATTTTATTTTTTCGCTTCTTGTCTAAATTAACAAAATGTCTTGTCTTGATTATATTATATGAGAGATTTTGGCGATAATTATTGATTTTTTTTACAGATGCAAAAAAGAAACGAACAGATAACTATCTAAATAAGTTACAAAAGATGACTCAGTGTACTGTTTCATACATTTGCACCTTGAATGTAAGTTTTTGATAATTCAAACAAAAGTTTTTTCTTCTATTTTGTAATCTGCAATCACTCCACAAACTATGAGCAGATGATATGGACTAAAAACAAAAGATATAATTAATATTCTAACATTCAAATCATACATTGTTTTAATTGTCTTTCAGAAACGCCTAGGCACACTAGACCTTGCGAAGTGCGTAGAGCGCGGGGTAAAACCAGGACCGCTACTCGGACAGCTCAAAAGCGGACAGGACGTAGTGTTGCCAGACGGGACGCTTGTGCTTTCTAAAGATGTAAAGACACCTGACGACCCCGGCCCCGTGTTCATTGGTAAGTCATTGAGGCTCCACTTAGTGTATTTTTTATTGCTCTTGGTCTAGCAGCTAAACTCTAAAATCTTTACAACCATTTATTTGCTTTTTGGCAGCATGATGCCATATAGGAATCTTAACTGGCGTGAAAGACCAAAATAAAATTTGTATTCACCAGACGCTGTTAACAACCAAGTAAACATTAGTAGGGTATTAAAATATAGTGTGAAAATGAAATGAAACAGTCCGACCAATTTTTATGCAGATACACAGGGAAAAGGAGTACCCCAAATACCCTCATGGCAAGTCAAAATTTGTACGCCCCGTGTGACATAACTCCATGAATTACTTCATTTTATAACACTTATGTATGATTATGACTTTTGCATTCATATGTTCGATCTACTTTTAAAAAGTAGTAATAAATAAAGTCTGCTTTCTGTGATTTCAGTTCTAGATGTCCCAGATATTTCTTACCTAAAAGAAGAAGAATTCAGTAAACACTTTGCGAATGGAGAAAACCCGCCAGAAAATATACCTAGTCTTATAGTGCACTACTCCCCTCCGGGAGTCTTTCATCATCCAATGTAAGTATATTTTAATTTCTATTTTTACCCGACTGCCTCTGGAGTGTTAATTTTTTCGAGAGTATGTATGTGTGTATGTATCCATAAATTCGTTTTCACGGGCTACAGCCCAAACCGCTGGACGGATCTTGACATGTGAGGTGTCGTTATATTCGTCTCAACAGCGTGAGTAGCACTGGTTGTATTAAAAATTCATAAACTCAAGATGGCGGATTTTATCGCAAAATACAACTTAAAAATAACCTGTCCGGTTTTTGATCTTATTACATCTGCTTGTTACCTTCTTCTTGTAGTCGTAAAAGACACTACTTGCTGAGTGAACGAACGGCCCAATGAAACCTGGAGACAGAGTTTTTCTTTAGAAACAAGAGTCTTTTTTTAATAAGTTTAAATTAGGCCCCACATTTGTCTGCTATCTCACCTGTTGGCAAGTGATGCAGACGATGTTAGACATAGTTATCGGTTATAGTTCAAGGGACAATGATGTCGCATAGTGCTAATTAATATCATCCTATCATCCACATCCATATTGTGATTTTACAGCTACCAAAAGTTCCTCTCACAATTCGGACCAACTCCGCGCCACCTCATACTAAACGGCCAGAACACCTGCCTCGGCTCAGAGGCCGTGCACAGGACGCAACACAAGTTGCACCTCCTCGATGCGGATATATTCCCGTTGCTGAAGGATGTGAGTGTGCCCGCTGTGTGGGGCACTGTACCCACAGCGGAGAACAGTCCTGTGAGATTGAAGGGGATGGAGGAGGTCAAGAATAAGGTAAACAGTGGGATTGGAAGGGACTTGTGCTTGACATTTTCTACGTTAGATTTAATTTCTATGCTTTTCATGCAAGTTTTGTTTAATGCTGACCTAGTTATCTGGAGTAATGTTAAAGCTACTACCTGCTTCGTAAAATTCTGGGGCTCGAATCTCGTGGCTAAACCATTATTTTGAATGATAAATATTAAAATCAGTTCTGTGTGCGTTGTATTATTTGTGCGTGTATAGTCTGGCTAAAAAGTCTTGACATTAAATAATACGCAACTTATTTTTTTTCATACAAAATTGTTGCCGTTTATAGTCAATGTTGCCATTTAATTTTGCAATTTCATACAAAGTGGCGCCCTTTTTTTTCTCCCTACTCTATCATGCTGGTCTGTATCTATGCTCGTCTAAAGCACTCCGACTCAAGAAATCTAGAAACAGAGACTGTAATTTTTTCGTAGCTTATGTATGTAGCTTAGCTTGCATGCGTGTCAGCTTCCAAACAGCGCCCAACTAATTCCAGATTGCGTTGGCCCAGTTCCAGAACATTATCGACATGGCGGGCTCCCACCGCCACCCGGTGAACGAGCATGGGGACCATGGGGAACTTATCGAGGGGCATCTTAGCGTGTTCTTGTGATCTTCTCGTAGCTTATAAATGTAGCTTACCTTGCGTGACAGCTTCCAAACAGCGCCCAACTAATTCCAGATTGCGTTGGCCCAGTTCCAGAACATTATCGCCATGGCGGGCTCCCACCGCCACCCGGTGAACGACCATGGAGACCATGTGGGACTTATTGAGGGGCATCTTAGCGTGTTCTTGTGATATTTCGTAGCTTATGTGTGTAGCTTAGCTTGCATGCGTGACAGCTTCCAAACAGCGCCCAACTAATTCCAGATTACGTTGGCCCAGTTCCAGAACATTATCGCCATGGCGGGCTGTCACCGCCACCCGGTGAACGACCATGGGGACCATGTGGAACTCATTGAGGGGCATCTTAGCGTGTTCTTGTGATTTTTTCGTAGCTTATGTATGTAGCTTAGCTTGCATGCGTGTCAGCTTCCAAACAGCGCCCAACTAATTCCAGATTGCGTTGGCCCAGTTCCAGAACATTATCGCCATGGCGGGCTCCCACCGCCACCCGGTAAACGACCATGGAGACCATGTGGAACTTATCGAGGGGCGGTCGCTCAGTATATTCCATCTGAGGCCGAAGAAGCAGTTGGATCGGTAAGTGTTAGTGGAGTTTTTAGGAATTCGGCGTCATAGCGCATGTTATAGTTATCACCCCATGTTTAACTAAACTAAAATTAAAAGAATAGCTGAACAAGCTCTTCGTTTTATATAGGGTGAAATTTTAATAGAGACCGATAGCCAAAATGCAGGACAGGCTGCCAATAAGGAACGACTTACCCAAAAAACATACGGAGAAAAATGTTGGTCCTCCCTTGCAAAAATTGATGACGTTTAGCTGATAAGTTACTATGGGAGGTTCAGACTTTATTTCATATTTTGACCTATGTTCCTTGGTAAGTTGTGAGTCCTTATAACCAGCCTGACCTGTATTTTCGCTATCTGTCACTACTATATTAAAATCATTGTAAAGGGTACTTACTTATCTACTTTACCATTGTCGGTTGAGTAACCGCCAGTACGCTCTGTCTTCTGCTTTTTTCTTGACTTTTCTGAACGTCGTGGTCTTTATACTCTTATTCTCTTTACCAGCTCAGCTGAACCAAAGCTCAACATTGAAGAATACATCCAAGAGACCATGAGCATGGAAGGTTTCGTTGACTCCTTAGAGAAGTTCCGTCGTCTCGTAGACGCGAAGAGGCTTTCGAATCCGGACTCTACTAAGGAATATCCCAAAGTGGTGTTCCTCGGTACGGGCTCGTGTATTCCGAGTAAAACTAGGAATACTAGCTCCATCGTTGTTCATGTTGAGTAAGTATACTTCGTTTTCAGTAACAATTTTTTGTTAAAGTTATGTGGTAGTATAATGGTAGCACAATGATTTATGAACAAAGTGTTTACCCTTTTTACCCGACTGCCTTAGAAGGAGGGTATTTTTTCGAGATTATGTATGTATTTATGTAGACAAGTTTATTTTTACGGGTTACAGCCCAAATGGCTGGGCGGATCATGGCATGTGAGGTTAAGTTAGATTCGTCTCAGTAGCGTGAGTGGTACTGGCCATATTAAAAATTCATTAACTTAAGCGGATTTTTATCGGAAAATACAAATCTGAAATTCCAGGTTTTTCTTTTTTAATACATCTTTTTGTTTTATTAATTTTGCAGTGAGAACAGCTCAATCCTCTTGGACTGCAGTGAGGGCACGTTCGGCCAACTAGTGCGTTTCTATGGACCCAAGCGAGTCAACGCCTTTCTTAGGACACTCAAAGCTATTTATGTGTCGCATTTACACGCCGATCATCATATAGGTAAGATAACCTTAAATAACATACGTTTGCTGAAATCCCCGTTGCTAAAACAAATGGTAACAGATTACAAGAAATGAAAAAAATTGAGACAGTAAGGTGGAAGAAAAAATATACTCGCTACGTTTTATGTGTCAGTATCATAAAAGTTTGAATATAACAGTACGAACTTTTGACTACATACGCTTAGTTTAATATGAAGAAATATTTGCGTTTCTCTGTCTGTCATCGAATTCGCTAACTGCTCTTAAACCACACAACGAGTTTCGATGTGGTTTTTGTAATAGATAATGCGATTTAAGAGGAACGTTTATTTGCCCACGCACGCTGACGGGCTGCTAGTCTACTTATAAAAAAAAATACAATACAAAAAAATACAAAAAGCTTTATTTCCAAAATATGTTTACAAACATGGTTGAGTCCCCCCGGTAAGTATTGAAACTTGTGTTGGGAATGACTCCTCTCCCCTTATGTCTAAAAGCTATAAATAAACTGTAGTAGTTAATTAACGCATTGTGATATTAAATAAAACGTTAGTAGGCACGCAAGTAACAAAAATAATAAATCTTGTTAATCTAAGTTAGATAGTTTAGATAACAGCTATGCAAGTGCACTTGTGTGTGTGTGTGTGTGTGTGTGTGTGTGTGTGTGTGTGTGTGTGTGTGTGTGTGTGTGTGTGTGTGTGTTTGTGGTTTAAAGAAATGGGGGTCTGCATGCCCTACGGATTATTTCTCCTTGGGATCGGCACATGGTCCACATACAGGCAGCCATTTCTTTAGATGAGTGGATGTACACACAGGTATCGTAGGTCCAGATGTGGTCAGATGACCCTTGTAAGCAGGTTTTCCACTTCGTCGTAGCTGAGAGTTTTCAGCCATTCTATGAGCAGTTTTTTGCAATCATGTGGTTGCTTGGGGTAGATATTTAACAATGTGTTAACTTTATTGTAAAGATACGCAGATTGACAATCATATTGCCTACCAGCAAAAGCAGTTCGTGTTCGGTGAGTGGGCGCAACACGTGCCCTCCTCCTTTGGTTCTTTGGTTCAACGTAAGGTAGAGATTTGTGGGTATTTAAGATTATGTTAAGAACATAAAGTTTTCTAACTGTGAGAAGGTCACTAGCTTTATACAGCATTTCCGTAGGAAACCTGTAGGGTTTGGAGTACATAACTTTGATGAGGCATCGCTGAGCACGCTCGAGGTCAAGAAAATGAGTTTTTGTAGCACCTCCCCAGACCGAGATACAGTATGTTATGATGGATTGAGCCAGGGCTATGTATATTTTGTTCTTGATTTTATCAGATACAATATGCCGTAAAGATTTAAAAACCCATATCAGTTTCCTGGTACGCCCTATAAGCAGATCAATGTGAGAGTGCCAGCTGAGCCGTTGGTCAAGCATGATACCGAGGTATTTTGTTTGCTCAACTTTATCAATAGGCGGACAGTTGCATGACTGAGTTCCAGGAGACAGACAAGAGTGAATTTTTATATGAAAGTCATCATCTGGCTGGGAATTTATATAAGGAGCAAAACAGATATAGTTTGTTTTTTTGATATTAAGTGTAAGAAGGTTATCTCTTAGCCAAATGGATACCCTAGCTAATCCCTTTTCAGCTGACTCATGGACTTCGGACCAGGTTTTGCCACTAAATACAATTGCAGTGTCATCCGCGTAGGAGAATATCCTCCCCCCGACGTCTCCCAGGTTACACAACTCATTAATGTAAACCAGAAAGAGCGTCGGGCCGAGGACACTCCCCTGCGGGACACCGAAGGTGACTGTTTCCTTTTCGCTAGTAAAGCAGTCAATCTTTACCGCCTGGGTCCTGTCTTGGAGGTAGCTTTTAAAAAGTGAAAGAGCCACATCTCTGACACCAATTTGCTCCAACCTATGCACAAGAATGGGGACAGAAACAGTATCAAAGGCCTTTTTGAGGTCTAAGAATACCGTCAAACATTTTTTACGGTTATCCACTTCCTTAGTTATTGTAGAAGTAAGATCTAAAATGGCGTCTTGAGTTGATAAACCCTTCCTAAAACCATACTGTGAACTGGATAATAAATTGTATTTGTTGAGGTAGTTAACTAATCTGTGGTTTATTAGCTTTTCTATTATCTTGGAAATTGAAGTAAGCACAGAGATAGGCCTATAATTGCTCACGTCTGATCTGTCGCCATTCTTGTACACTGGTGTGACTATGGATCTCTTAAGCGCGCCGGGAAAGACACCTGTACTGAAACAAAGGTTAGCGAGCTTACAAATAAAGGGTACAACAAAATGGCGTGCATGTTTTAGAAAACTGGTAGTAATCCCATCCCAACCCGGCGCACTACCCGACTCCAGGCTCATAACAGTGCTTTCCACTTCCTTTACGTCTGCGTCTAACAGGACGAAGGACGATGAATGAGTGTGGTTTGACGTAGGGTAAGTTTGACAAGTGCCAGGAACAGATTGTTGTAGTATATTATCAGCGAGGTTTGATCCAATGGAAGCAAAATAATGGTTAACGTGGTTGACTGAGTCAATTGGTTGAGGTTTTATATTCAACAATTCAGAGTTAACAGTTTTTGAAGGTTTGTACCCAGTAATGTCATTTACGTTCACCCAAAACTTGCGCGGGTTGTTTATAGATTTAGCGATAAGATCACTATTATACTGTCGCCTCAATCTTTTGATAAGATTCGAGCAGAAGTTACGAAAACGTTTAAATGTTATTTTATCTACACTCAGTTCGTAATATTCGTTTTACAGAATCGAAAGTACGAACGTAATGAACTGCATTACGAATATACAGCCTTTAAAAAAAAACTTTCATACTACTGGCAGCTACATAAAGTAACTCGATTTCTAGTATTTGAAAAAAAATTAAACGAATTGACCCGCGTACCAAATTGTAATCTGTTCCAATTTGACACTGGCCATCAGTAAGTCGAATGAAAAAAAAAACAAGTGTCACCTGCGGCAGGACGACACTTGAAATTATGAGGACTTATTTATTATTAAATCTTTGCTTCAAATAATTTTTCGAATTAAAATTCATCGATAAATGCTATTTAATTTTAAAAGTTATTCAGTTTTTATGAGCCTCCATTTTAACGTTTAGTTAAAAAGTTACTTATGTATAAAAGTCGTTCAGTTGGTGGTTCAGTAGATAGGCTTGCAATCGCCATAGTGCAGTGCGGAGGTTTGAATTATATTTCATAGTTTTTCTTGTAGAGTGTAGATAAAATAGTGTATGCAACTGCAAATAATTAGGCTTTAGAATGCTCGTGTCAAACTATTATCACACTCGGCTGCGCCTCGTGTGATAAACAGACACTCTCATCCTAAAGCCTCTCATTATTAGGCAGTTGCATAAACTACTATTTAAGATGATGTTACAAGAATCCGTACGAAGCCTTA
The DNA here is from genome assembly GCA_024500475.1 of Phthorimaea operculella. Taxonomy (NCBI): domain Eukaryota; kingdom Metazoa; phylum Arthropoda; class Insecta; order Lepidoptera; family Gelechiidae; genus Phthorimaea; species Phthorimaea operculella. Next base: position 899,792 of record JANFCV010000121.1, read on the forward strand.
GTTGCATACTGTTCCTAAGTCTGATGCACCGTAAAACACCTGGAGTAATCCAGGGCTTCAATATTCTTTTACTATTTGTTACTTTAACTAGTTTAGAGTTTTGTTGTATAACTGATTTAATCATAGCAATGAACGAATTAGCAAAAACTTCTGGATCACAGTAAATGTTAAGGTAGTAAACGTCACAAGATATTAGAGCTTTGTAGGACTTTTCAAAGTCTATTATTGTTTTAAATTTAGAGGTTGGTTCTTTATTTTGCTTATTTGACATTGCTAGAAAAATCATATTGTGATCAGTAATAGAAGTGTTAAGAACCGCAACAAAAGCAGGGTTTGATTTAGCATCTGATTTGAGTATAACGTGGTCAAGACAAGCATCGTATCTCGTAGGTAAGGTGTGACCAGGCAAAAGTCCATGCATGGACAGCACATTTAGGTAACACAGTCTGTTTTGACGTTCATGAGATTTTTCATTTAATGTAGGAAGTAAGTCAATATTTATGTCCCCGATCACTACAATATTTCGAAATTGACTGATGGTTTCAAGGTGTGAGTTTAAGGAGTTTATAAATATGTCAGCATTTGAGAATGATGGGGAGCGATAAATACCTAGAAAGGCAAAGTTATCCACAATAATTTGTAAGCCCGTGGCCTGAGAAAGTTTGAGTTCAGTAACTTTCGCCTGATGTATATTTTTTATGTAAACCACCACCCCATCGTTCTGGTTAAGAACATTAATTGATTGATATGACGAGTAATTACATAATACAGGTAACTGTTTATACGTGCTCAATCTGCATTCGGTGAGTATAAGAATGTCCACCTCACAATATAATTGCGATAGAGTTATTTGTAAGTCATAGAAATTACCGTAGATACTCCTTACGTTTTGTGTAACGACTATCAGTTTATTACTTGAGGAGCCAGAACAATGGTTCGATAATTCGTGAACGTTACACTTTAATGAGTGAGTTATCTCAAATCGGTCTAATACTTGAAGTGTATGGGAACTATCCATATAGATGGGCGGGTATGGCAAAAGTCGTTATCTTTAGGTAGTTTGAATGGAGTAGTAATACTGAGTAGGTATTCGTGTAGGCACATATTAAAAATGCAGTTTTTAGCAGACCACTGCACTGATAATAGGTTGAGTAGGCATTAATTTCGTGTAAAATACACAGTTTTATTGTTTGGTAAGCGTGCAGGTTTACTGGCGATGTGTAGGTACATAAAATGTTAGGTTGTAAGATATGCAGGCTGATTGTAGGAGGTTGGGTAGTTGTAGTGTGTGTATGTGCGAATCTCCTGTTTAAATGTAGGTATGTAGCTGGGTATGGCAACGTAATTTTAGAGTGAATGTTTAGTTTGTTTAAGTTTGTGTATAAGTAAGTGAGTTGATTATGTCTGACTGCAATGGCTGAGTAGGTGTGTAGTGTGTAAGTGCGAACAGCTGTTAAAATTAGTATGAGTGTAATACAGGACTGTTTTTTTGTAGGTACTATCGTAATTAAATGAAGTAAGTAGTAATATAAAACTGAATTAAGTAAACACATAGCACAGAATATTACAGATAGTCAAGTTTCTTGAAGCAGTTGGTGGACCTGGGTTTCATTTTGGATGCAGATTATTTTTGATTGTTCGTTTTTTCTTATGAAGACTCTTCCGAACGCGGTCCAGCAGTATTTATAGTTGTTGGTTTTGGCGAGTCCTCTGGCCAGGAAATACAGCCGGGCACCCTTAGAAGTCAGCTGTTCTGATAGGTATACTGGGGTGTCTTCATTTATAGTGAAACCGAGATGTTTGGCTTGAAGTTTGCAGTTATTTCTGATATTGAATTCCTTCGTTTTTTTCAACAAATCTGTTCGCATTATTGTGGAACCAAGTTCCACAATAATAGGAGGATTTTTGTCATTCTCGCTTCTAACACGCAGTCTAAAAATATCTTTGATATCACGGGCCTCCAATCCAAGGTTCACAGTTTTCGAGAGGCTGACAACCATATTGACCAGATCCTCTCTTTTTTCAGAAGGTTTTCGAGGTACGTTTTTCAATTCGACGCTTGTTTTGCGTGACGTTCTTTGCAGGTCTTCAATTTTATCCTCAAGGAAATAGATGTACTCACGATCTTGTTTTACTTGGGCTTCCAAACTTTCTATCTTCTTACGAAATGCTTCGTTTTCTGATCTTAGGAAGTTCACGCTATCTTCGATACTTCCTGAGGTTTCTTGAAGAGACTTTAGGGTAATTTTTATATCTTCAAATTCCTTCTTTTGGTCGTCCTTGAATGACTGCATAAGGTTTTTCATTTCTAGTTGGATTTCGTGAAGCGCTGAAGATGGAATTTCTACGTCTCTTGGTCTTTTATTGCGAAATAAATTGTGGTTAAAAGGTGTGCGATTATCCCGGTTCAGTTCGGGATTCGAGCCAAAACTTGGATCAGATTGTCTCTCCAGGTTATTTTCAGCAGATGAGCCTTCAGTAAGCTTTTTGGGTGACATGGCGTGGTAAGCAAGTAGCCGTAGGCCTAAATGAAATGCAGCCGACGGCAAAGTATTGTGCAGTGGGCGGAGTAAGCAGCTGATGACGCGTGCGTGACGTCAGATAGGTAAACAAAACAGCCAATAGCGAGGGGGGTTACCAGGATCTTGCGCAGGAACAGGTCTTGAGCAAAATATAGCTATCGACGCTAATCAAACGGTTGTCTCACTCACACCGTAGTAGGCACCACTAAGTCACTATGCGCTCCTAGTACACACGGCACAGAACTATTGAATATTATTTACGAATTATTTTAACACAAGGCGCGAAGCGTACTGCGTAGACACGACCGCTCGGCGCGGCGTCCAAGAGGGGAGAGGACTTATAAAGTGTACTGACTTAATATCTTCTCTCACGGCTGTACAAGATTTTTTCAACTATCTTCTCTGTTCAGGTCTAATCGGTGTCCTGCAAGCTCGTCGCTTGGCTTTCGAAGAGACCAACCCGGACTACATGGACCCGGTACACCTGCTAGCTCCCGGACAGATCATGTCGTGGCTGAGTTTGTACGACCAACACTTCGAGAAGATCAGCCAGGATTACACACTTCTACCTAATCAATCCTTGGTGAGTTGTCTTGGTGAGTTAGCTTTCGAAGAGACCAGTCCGGACTACATCGACCCGGTACACCTGCTCGCTCCCGGGCAGATCATGTCGTGGCTGAGTTTGTACGACCAACACTTCGAGAAGATCAGCCAGGATTACACACTGTTACCTAATCAATCTTTGGTGAGTTGTCTTGCTTAGCTTTCGAAGAGATCAACCCGGAGTACATCGACCCGGTACACCTGCTCGCTCCCGGGCAGATCATGTCCTGGCTGAGTTTATACGATCAACACTTCGAGAAGATCAGCCAGGATTACACGCTTCTACCTAATCAATCTTTGGTAAGATTTTTATTTCTGTTTGATGCAAATTTTAATTTCACATGCGTCTTTTGATTTATGTAGCTGTTTCGCTTCAAAGGGTTACCTAATATTATAATAATACAGTACGTAAAAAAATCAACTGCAGATACTTTAAGGGGTGAACTTTCTCCAAGGAACATAGATAGGACGAACCATGAAAAAACATTATGGCAACAAACTGACTCGGCTGGCAGACATTTTGTATTATATGGGAAGTCCAACATTTTTATTTATTTTTATTTTATTTTATTTATTAAGTTACAAATTACAATATAAGCTTACAGATTTTGACGTATGTGCCTTTTTGAAAGTTGTTCAGTTTCATCGGCTAGCGCTCCCTTTAAAATATTTGCAGTCTATTTTTTTTACGCCTCACATATCTTTCCAGCTAATGGACAAAGACCCCGCCAGTGGTTCACCAGATATAACTTCAGCGGTTCTCGCTAAACTGGGCGTGTCTAACATTACTACGTGCTTCGTACCACACTGTCCTAACGCTTTTGGAGTCGCCATCGAGATTGGGGAACATAAAATCACTTATTCAGGAGACACGCTGCCTTGTGAAAAGCTTATCAAACTTGGTAAGAAATCAGTCAAGAAAAATTACATACATACGTAATATATCACCGACCACGCCTATATCCCTTGTGGGGTAAGCTGAGCGAAAAAGGCTGTAAAAAAAACGGTCATAAAGGGTGCGTAACTTTTGTTATAAAAACATATGATATATTTTTGTTTGTGATAACACTAAAAAGACATAATACTCACTTAATATAATACTAACTTCGTATAAATTTATTTCGTATACTGCTTATTTCTTATAACGTTACATTTGATATAATATTATTTCATATACTGCTCAGATAATATATTATCTGATGATATACCAACATTTGAACTAATTTATTAATGATATAATGCATTTTTGATATAATCCACTGCTAAATTTTGGTTCGTAATAACAGGGCGTAAGCAAGAAGGGCGGGTGCGAGCGCAGCGAGCACGGGAGTTCGGGGCACCCCGACTTCGGATAGGCTAGGTTCAGAAGGCTATGGCGGAAGCGAGCAGGCGAGCGTAGCGAGCGCTCGCTTCTGCCATAGCCTTCGGGTTAGGTTGACATGTATGCATGCCTGCTTGTGCTTGCATGCATGCATGCTTGCTTGATGCTTGCTTGCTTGCATGCATGATTGATGCTTGCTTGCTTGCATGCATGCCTGCTGCTTGCTTGCCTGCATGCATGCAAGCAGGGGGACGGGGGGCGCAGCCCCCCACGAAGGGGGGCTCGGGGGGCGAAGCCCCCCGCAAGAAAAAAATAGTTGGTCGCCACTTTTTCGGTAATAATCTGCAACAAGTGATTGTATTACAAGGCCTATAAACTACAAAGAATTGCTATAAGGTTTTTACCACGCATTATACCAACTTATTGTTATAACATGTAATATTATAGCAAGTAATCATTATATAATTTATAAATTATTTGAAATAATAATTATATCAAATGATTGTTATGTGAAATAACGTTATACGAAGTAAAATTATAACAATTGTGCATTATATCAAATGAGACGTTATATTAAACGAAATTAGATAATTTGTTGTTATATCAAACAAAATTATATTAAAAATATTTATATCAAACATTACATACCCGGTCATAAACACCACGTCTGTCAAGAGTTTGAGCGTCATTCAGAAGACTTTATATCACTATAGTGACTGGTTGCAAGCCTGTCGTCTAAAATGGCAATACATATCAACTCTAAAACCCCTTAGTCGCTTCTTACGACACCCACGAAAAAAATATGGGCTATTCTAAGCCAGCATTACATTTGGCATTACTCTAATTATATTTAGTAAAATCTCACAGAAACCTTCTCACTTCTTTATAAAAAAATATATCTCCAGGTCAGAACTCCACCCTTTTGATTCACGAAGCGACAATGGAGGACGAACTGGCCGACGAGGCGCGCATGAAGATGCACTCCACCACCTCACAGGCGATAGACATCGGACGCAAGATGGACGCCAAGTATACCGTCCTCACGCACTTCAGTCAACGATACGCGAGATTGCCGAGGTTGAACGCTAATATACTCAGTGCTGGGATCGCTTTTGATAATATGCAGGTCAGTTTCATTTTTAGGGTTTCGTAGTCTACTAGAAGCCACAATGGAAGATGAATTGGCAGATGAGGCACGAATGAAGATGCACTCCACCACCTCCCAGGCGATAGACATCGGACGCAAGATGGACGCCAAATATACCGTCCTCACGCACTTCAGTCAGAGATACGCAAGGTTACCACGGTTGAACGCTAATATACTCAGTGCTGGGATCGCGTTTGATAATATGCAGGTCAGTTCCATTTTATCTTCAGGTTTCATTCCGTCATTAGGTTGTTCGTTTACTCGGTATTGTATACAGCACCTCCCAGGCGGTAGACATCGGCCGCAAGATGGACGCCAAGTACACCGTCCTCACGCACTTCAGTCAGAGATACGCGAGGTTACCACGGTTGAACGCTAATATACTCAGTGCTGGGATCGCGTTTGATAATATGCAGGTCAGTCATTCATCAGTTTTTATTGGTTTACATAATAGACATCGGCTGCAAAATGGACGCCAAATATACCGTCCTCACGCACTTCAGTCAGAGATACGCGAGGTTACCACGGTTGAACGCTAATATACTCAGTGCTGGCATCGCGTTTGATAATATGCAGGTCAGTCATTCATCAGTGTTCATTCGATATACCGTCCTCACGCACTTCAGTCAGAGATACGCAAGGTTACCACGGTTGAACGCTAATATACTCAGTGCTGGCATCGCGGTTGATAATATGCAGGTCAGTCATTCATCAGTGTTCATTCGATACACCGTCCTCACGCACTTCAGTCAGAGATATGCGAGGTTACCACGGTTGAACGCTAATATACTCAGTGCTGGCATCGCGTTTGATAATATGCAGGTCAGTTTCATATCATCATCAGGGTTCATTCGATACACCGTCCTCACGCACTTCAGTCAGAGATATGCGAAATTGCCGAAATTGAATGCTAATATACTCAGTGCTGGCATCGCTTTTGATAATATGCAGGTCAGTCATTCATCAGTGTTCATTGGTTTACCTAATAGACATCGGCCGCAAGATGGACGCCAAGTACACCGTCCTCACGCACTTCAGTCAGAGATACGCGCGGCTGCCGAGGTTGAACGCTAATATACTCAGTGCTGGCATCGCGTTTGATAATATGCAGGTCAGTTTCATTTTATCAGTATTCATTCTATACACCGTCCTCACGCACTTCAGTCAGAGATATGCGAGATTGCCGAGGTTGAACGCTAATATACTCAGTGCTGGCATCGCGGTTGATAATATGCAGGTCAGTCATTCATCAGTGTTCATTCGATACACCGTCCTCACGCACTTCAGTCAGAGATACGCGCGGCTGCCGAGGTTGAACGCTAATATACTCAGTGCTGGCATCGCGTTTGATAATATGCAGGTCAGTTTCATTTTATCAGTATTCATTCTATACACCGTCCTCACGCACTTCAGTCAGAGATATGCGAGGTTACCACGGTTGAACGCTAATATACTCAGTGCTGGCATCGCGTTTGGTAATATGCAGGTCAGTCATTTATCAGTATTCATTCGATACACGGTCCTCACGCACTTCAGTCAGAGATACGCGAGATTGCCGAGGTTGAACGCTAATATACTCAGTGCTGGCATCGCGGTTGATAATATGCAGGTCAGTCATTCATCAGTGTTCATTCGATACACCGTCCTCACGCACTTCAGTCAGAGATATGCGAGATTGCCGAGGTTGAACGCTAATATACTCAGTGCTGGCATCGCGGTTGATAATATGCAGGTCAGTCATTCATCAGTGTTCATTCGATACACCGTCCTCACGCACTTCAGTCAGAGATACGCGCGGCTGCCGAGGTTGAACGCTAATATACTCAGTGCTGGCATCGCGTTTGATAATATGCAGGTCAGTTTCATTTTATCAGTATTCATTCTATACACCGTCCTCACGCACTTCAGTCAGAGATATGCGAGGTTACCACGGTTGAACGCTAATATACTCAGTGCTGGCATCGCGTTTGGTAATATGCAGGTCAGTCATTTATCAGTATTCATTCGATACACGGTCCTCACGCACTTCAGTCAGAGATACGCGAGATTGCCGAGGTTGAACGCTAATATACTCAGTGCTGGCATCGCGGTTGATAATATGCAGGTCAGTCATTCATCAGTGTTCATTCGATACACCGTCCTCACGCACTTCAGTCAGAGATATGCGAGATTGCCGAGGTTGAACGCTAATATACTCAGTGCTGGCATCGCGGTTGATAATATGCAGGTCAGTCATTCATCAGTGTTCATTCGATACACCGTCCTCACGCACTTCAGTCAGAGATACGCGAGATTGCCGAGGTTGAACGCTAATATACTCAGTGCTGGCATCGCGGTTGATAATATGCAGGTCAGTCATTCATCAGTGTTCATTCGATACACCGTCCTCACGCACTTCAGTCAGAGATATGCGAGATTGCCGAGGTTGAACGCTAATATACTCAGTGCTGGCATCGCGGTTGATAATATGCAGGTCAGTCATTCATCAGTGTTCATTCGATACACCGTCCTCACGCACTTCAGTCAGAGATACTGCCGAGATTGAACGCTAATATACTCAGTGCTGGCATCGCGGTTGATAATATGCAGGTCAGTTCATGACACAATCAGTGTTTATTCGGTTATCCGTTTACTCGGAATCCTATTATATGATAGATAAGAAGAAACTAATCTGTGGTCACTCCAGTAGGCCATATTTGACAGATCTCAAAATCGTGATAATGCTTTGACATAGGATCTATTTTCCTTTGCTGACATCACCTTTAGCATAGCTTTAGTTTGAAACTGATAGCTGTCAAATATGTCCTGTAAGGTAGCCCGAGTCTAGTCTTATAATGTTTTAAGCTCTATGTGCATAAAAAACGGGGCGAACAAAAATGGGTTCTCCTACGACGGTTCGTGCATGCCAAATGTTAGGCCCCGATCACACATGCGACTTTTTGTCGCGCGGCAGTCGGAAATCCCTTTCACGCTCGTCGGATAGAGAGAGTAGTCCGATTGTCGCCCGGCCGGGAACAATAGCGCGCGACAAAACTGTCGTGTAAACGGGCACATATACACTCGACTTCAAAAAAATCGCACGTCCGTAAAAATAGGCTTCAAGCACTGGTAATCCTTAAGACAAGCAGTTATTCGTAGCAATATTGGTATCATTTGAGAGCCCTATAAAAACTCTTTAATAAAAGATCCATTTCATTTGAATAAAGAAAAAGCTTGACACTTCACGTCACTGTGAATGACAATGGAACTGATTCTCCTCTTCAAATTTTGTTTGTATTGTTTTGTTTTTTGGGTATAAAAGGGTCGATACAGCTTATTGGGGGATAAATTTGCTACCAACAGTCGAAGAAGACACAGAAGAATATCTTTCATCAGAAAAACGTCCTTGAAGATGGACACTACAGCTGCTGAAGCCGCCCAAGTTATCGCACTACTGCAATCAGGACTACGTCAGTGTGATGTTGCTCGGCAATTGCACTTGAGTCGCTTTTCTGTTCGAAGAGTGTACCAGCGGTTCCTGCAGACCGGTGGCTTTGTCCGAAGGCGTGGGTCTGGTAGAAATCGCTGCACTTCAGCGAGAGATGACCGATCCGTCGTATCGAAATCTTTGAGAAATCGGTTCTCTAATGCTGTTGAGTTGCAACAGCAGCTTCAAGCAGTTCGTAGAAGGGCCGTGAGTGTCTCTACAGTTAGAAGAAGACTAAAGGAGAGAAATATTGTGGCTAGAAGCCCTGCCACGGGTCCAAAATTAACCGCAGCGCATCGGCGAGCACGCTTGCAATTTGCTCGCGCCCACGTTAATTGGACCCTGGACCAATGGAGAACTGTTCTCTTCTCAGACGAAACGAGAGTGTGCCTTTTCTGCAACGATAATCGCAAAAGAGTATACAGAAGACAATGGGAACGTTTTGCCCAAGCCTGCATCCAAGAAACGGTAGAATACGGGGGCGGTTCCTGCATGTTCTGGGGCGGCATATCTGCCGATGGCAAAACTGAACTTTCTTGCGTCTCTCGGACCGGCGGTGCTCGCGGGCAAGGGTCGATGACTGCTCACCGGTACATCACAGAGATCCTGGAAGAACATGTGGTCCCCTATGCTGGATTTATTGGCGACGGGTTCACATTAATGCACGATAACGCTCGCGCGCACACTGCTGGTATTGTGCAAGGCTACCTTCAAGAGGTTGAGATCCCTGTCATGCAGTGGCCAGCGAAAAGTCCAGATCTGAACCCGATAGAGCACCTCTGGGACCAGCTGAAACGCAAGGTTAGATCCCGTGATCCCGCTCCCGCGACTCTTCAGGAGATCCAAGACGCCGTTATTGAGGAATGGGACAGTATCCCTCAAGAAGAGGTCCTAAAGTTGGTGCGATCCATGAGGGAGCGCATGGAAGACGTCATTAGGGCTAGGGGGGGTAACACTAGGTTTTAGGTTAGTTTTAAGCAACTTTGTTCTGAAAAATTAATCAGATTTCATTAGGGTTTTTAAGGATTTTTATTGTTTTGTAAATTTTTCTCAGTTCCAATAAAAAACATTGAATAAATTATGGGCCATTCGCATTCAAGGGATTGAAAAATTGAAAAATAAAAAAATTAAATATTACCAATATTTTAACGTGATTCGATGTAAAATAATAAATCTTTCCTTAGGAATATAATTTATGAGATCGTTTACCATAAATTCAGATATTATAACAAATATTCATTTTTTTGTGACCACCGAAAAGTCGCAATGACCACCAAAAAGACTTTTTATGGATAAATGTACTCTTAATAGCCTCTTTTATGAAATAATTTAAATAAAAGAAAAATAATAAAATAAAATTAACAGTTATAAAACCTAAAAATGTTTATAAAATGTAAGAAAAGTTGAGAAATATTAAGGACCACCGAAAAGACAACTTTTCGGTAGTCCAAAATTACGTACATCGGACACAAGAGAGTGGCCTGTCTGTATGATGATGATGCGAGCGAAAACGGAAAACGTCTCTCAGCCTGGAGACATTAGGATTGTATAGGTGCTTTCAAAAACACAGGTGCAGATAATGTGTTCCAGCAAGGCATACATTGAAAGCCAGTAGGAAACACTGAATCCAACCGAATTGGCAGAATTGCAACCAGGTGCAGGTGTCTTGAAATGTGTGCATAAAAATAGGCCGATGGTGAATGAGGCTGGTGGTGAAAATGAGCTGGCGAAACAAGGAAGTGTGTGTAAAATTATGAAGTATAGTAGGTTATAACCAAATGCTCAATCGCCGCCAATAAACCTCTACGTTCAACCAAGTCAAGTATGCCATCTGACGTGTCTGCTATAGTAAATGCAGGATCCTTGATCAAAGAAGAGGTTTAAGCTGTTCAGGTGTAAGGTATCCCTCACTCAGTTCAGGATTCCCTGTTCGTAGCCACCGTTTGAGTTTGGTTTGATTAGAGCTCTATGCCTTGGGGATCAACCTATTCAGGGGCAGGCACAGATGCATCTCGAAAAGTAGATGCCAATTCAAGAAGATTAATTTTACCGTTGAAGCAACGATACGCTGGTCTTTTGTTGGCATTGTACCTATAAGACCAGATTGTCGTCACCTCATTAGGAGTTTGTTGGTTTAAGATCAAACTTATTCTCTCTTCACTGGCTTTCGTTATCAGACTAAGGCATTTCATCTCCAACTGCTTTTGCTTACGGCAAGTATCACTGTAAGACGGTACTATTAAACGCGCACGCAAAAAAGCACATTCATGAGCAGCAGAAAGTCTAAGTGATTTGATAACAGACTCCTACAGAAACCTGGCCATTACGTTGGAAAATCAGCCGAAGAAAATCCCAACAACAAAAATGAACTGGGATGTCATAAGGAAGAAGTTTGCTGAGCAAACTTGCCTTGTCAAAGGCCTTCAAGATTTTGAGAAGAGCCTTTGTAAGCCACCCCTTGTGAAAACCGTGAGAAGATGTTGTATCGATGAAGACTTTGCAGTTGCAAGCATGGTCCCAGGCTTGGTTGTGCAGATTGGTCACACGCCTCAGTTTTGGCGTATTCTCAGGCCAAGCTTTGTAATCATAAGTCGGAGTTGGAGAATGGGATTGAAAATATTCTGCTTCTTACTACCCTGTATCAGCAAAGGCCGAAGAATCACGCGAGGAAAAACAGGCTTACCACCACAACTTTACTAAAATGCATAAAATCGCCGCATCTCTTCCCAGTCTACTATTTACCAACCTTATCTCGTTTATAATATGAGAACAGGTGGGACTTTAACAAAAGAATACGTTTAACTGTTCACTAACAGTCATGATATTATAAAAAGATTGTTATTTTTATATAATTTAAACAGAATATGCACTAATAGATCTTTTCGGTGACCTTACGTCTTTTCGGTTACCAATAGTGACTTCCGAAAAGATGACCACCGAACGGAATTTTCGTTCGCAGGTGGGCGGACATTTCACATTTTTAAGATTTTATAGAAATAACCAACATTTTTGTAAAGATATCAATAAAATCTACAAACAAATTGGTATACATGATTTATTAAATAATTTATTTACACTTTATGTCGGTCACCGAATAGATCCTATGAGGTTTGCCAGAAATCAATTTTCGTGCGAATCAACTAAAATTTTGCACTCAAATTAGAAACAGCAGTTACAAATGAAAGTCAACTGTCTTCAAAATTTTGAATAGATTGAACCGAGTTCTATTGGATTTGAGCACAAGAAAAAAAATCACTTTAAGTGTGTCTTTTTTTGTACCACCGATGAGACGCGCAATCTTTGTAACATATGCGAACGGGAAATAAAATGAAAATGGCTAAACATAATTTAAAGGCCAACTAAAAAGACAATCTTGAAGATATTTTGAATCGTGTTAAAGTTTAAAAAGGGAAATAGTATGTGTTTAACATTTATTTTTCACATTCTAAACTTACCAAAGTGGGTTTTGAACAGACCACCGAAACGTACTTTTTGGTGTTAAAATTTTTAAAGTAAATATTAATCGATCTATCACAAAATTCACCGTCCGCAGGTTGAAAGTTTTAATGAAATACTATAATCTCATTACGTAAAAACAGATATTTATCCACTTTTCTGCTTTTTATATCTCATGAACAAAAAAATTGCGTGTTTTGCGAATCACCCTTATTGTTTTTGCATTCTCTGTTTCCTTACCTTTCAAATGATACCGAACATTACCAATATTTCATAATACAAATACGATTGAAAGATGTTTGAAATAGATTTCTTAAAAGGTGCGATTTTTTTGAAGCCGAGTGTACTTGACGTTTGTAGACGCGACTGCCTGTATCTTCCAAAGTTTTGTTAGTCAAATCGTACGTGTAATACGATGCGGACAAACATAACTCTTAATTAAACAGTACTTTAAACATAACTCTTAATTGAGTCGTTTAGTCGCCTATTATCCGAAAATCTTTTAGTTTTTTTTCCTTTCCAATTATTTTGAATTTCTGTTTTCCATCTTATGTTTGACACATTTCACTTCGATTCACAGATAACCATGAGCGACCTCGAGCTCCTCCCGCACATGTACGCGCCGCTGCAGCTCATGTTCGCGGAGCACTGCCAGGAGATGGAGCTCAAGGCCCAGAACAGAGCCCTCCGGAAGAAACGTAAACAAAACAACAAAAACAACGAACTCGGCACCAACTCACCCTCAGACGACGACAACACCATAGACGAACCTTCCACAGAGCAGAGAGGTGAAACCACAGACAATACAAACAGTAAAATAGACGTTACGCTCGATTTGAAAGTTGTCGACGATAGTTTCAAATTCGATGTAGTTATAGAAAGGCCGGATCACGGTTTGAATAAAGCGCTCAGTGAGACTGATGTAAATGATAGTGATAAAAATGCCATGGAAATTAGTGGTAGATAGTACCATGTAAACAGTAGTGCCTTTTAATATTTCTATTTGCTGTTTATCGAAGCGATTAAAAAACTGTAATGTAGTAGAAGAATATTTATTTTTGTTTTTAAAACATGGTTATGTGACGAAATAGCAGGTTTATGTGAGTTAATCTTTGTACAATATAGTTCATGTTTTCGCTTTGATGAACATTTACTGATTTCGCTTTATTATTGTAAGCATATTGTTACATTTAGCTTAGTTAAGTTTGTTCTATGAATAAAATCGTATTTTCATGTATATTGTTGTTTTCATCTACTTGCATTGTTTAGTAAACACCTTACCTGTGGATTTGTTGTGTAGAACTTGTACTAAAGGTGTACACACTTTTTAAACGACTTCAAATAGTTTCTTAACTAAAGAGAACAAGTTTACAAAATAATAATTACATTTCAGATACTATATTGGAACAAAAGTGCAATACTAGAGTATCGGTAAATAAGAATGACCTACGCTTATACAGAGAGAATTACAGCAAAAGACCCGGTTCGTGTTTTGTGTAAGCTAGCCTTGAGCTAGATATTGAAAAAGTAACATTATAATTTGCTGTATAACTTTACAAAACTGTGATAACATTTCAGAAATAAAACGTAACTGCTTTTCTACATTATGCGTGGATAACAATGCACTTCTGACAAACAGAATGAATAACAGCTTAATAAGCAGCAAAAGACCAGGTTGGTATTTCGAGTCAGCTATTAAATAAAAACCTGTCTTATCGCTACCATCTAACTTGTAATTATTATAAAACTACGATTACTTTCCTTCCAGAAATAAAACAACATAAGTGTAATTCTACATTATCAGTGGATAACAAGTTTAATAAACTACGCCTGAACCAAATAATTAATAACTTCCTAAACAAAGATAGTTACAGCAAAAGACCCGGTATTTGAGTCAGTTATCAAAGTAGTTTTAATTTGGTCTTTCTTAAAAGTTACCTTTGTTACCTATTTTCTTATTAAAGTAGGTAGGTAGGTACTGCTACACTTAGCTGAGACTGATCAGTTAGATAATAATAAGCCCTTAATCAACAGATCACCTGAAAGAAATAAATGTACCTTTGCCGAAAATAACATCAACGCTCACAAGGCAGCAAAGAGCCGAAATTGATCATATCAAAAGGATGAACAAGCGAATCAAAAGTGTTAAAAATGTTACAAGTAGTGCCGGTAAGGTACCCTATATTTTTATTTATTTAATTTGACCGTTACTTTTCCGTTGCGTGCGACTTTTCCGCGCGCGGCTGCTTGCAATTTGCAGTGTATGCAACTGCAACCTTTTTTTTATTTACCATACTAAATTAAGTAATGTTTTTTTTTTTCATTTTGCAGGGACGTTTTTAATTCAAGAATCTCATAACACGATAACTATCGCATCCCCAACTGGAAGACATCCGATCCTATCCAAAACAAAATCACGGTCGCAGATTTTTAACTGGATGGCCCTGCTGCCAGTGTAGCTGCGTCTTAGTCCTACTTAAAACCACTAATGTACCTACTGGGTGTTAATTTAAATGCATGCCATAGCTTTAGGGTAGGTTCGGTATCAATAAACTGATCTAAAAATATTTTGTAAAAATATCTTAAAAAATCCTCGATGTTATTTTTTTCTACGACCGACTAGGTACGCGAAACACCCTTGCTTGCGCGCGGTTTGAGGCGCACCGCACGGTCCGGTCGTCTCATGTGGATGTTCCCCACCCGAGGAAGCGCATCTTGCTCGGTTCGGGTGATCGCGCGCGCGACCGTGCCAACCGGTGTCGACTGTCGACACACGGCTTTTTAAAATATTTGTAGGTGTACCTTTGTCTAGGAATACTGAACCTACTTATAAAGGCATGCATTTAATTAAACATCCTGTACCTACATTGGTATCCTAGTCCCATAAAGACTCTTCAAGACAGCTAAAAAAATAAGTATGTTAAAAAATTGTGTGAGATTTGCACGATGCGTTTTTGTCGTATGCTCGGAAAACAGTGCGAACAACAAAACCTCTATCTACACTATCTACACTAATATAATAAAGAGGAAAACTTTGTTTGTTTTTTTGTTTGTTTGTTTGTTTTTTTGTATGTATGTAATCGATAAACTCCGAAACTACTGGACCGATTTCGAAAATTCTTTCACCATTAGAAAGCTACAACATTCCTGAGTAACATAGGCTACTTTTTACCACGGGAAAATTCCTCATTTCCACGGGAAAACGGTTAGCAGCAGGAAAATCGGGAAATACAGCGGATATTACCCAAATAAGCCAAACCGCTTTACCGATCTTCGTAAAATTTGGCACTGATATTACTAGCATAGTAAAGATGGACATGGACTACTTTTTGTCAGCCCTCGAGGATCTGGAGTACGAGTACCTGATGAAGACCACAAGCATCCCATCTAAACTATAAAAGATACGGTCATGGCTTCATAGATAAAGTTGTTCACCATGACGGGCCGCTTCTGCTGGCACATGGTCATCGAGGATCTGGAGTACCTGATGAAGACCACCAGCATCCCATCTAAACTATAAGAGATACGGCCATGGCTTCATAGAAAAAGTTGTGCATCATGACGGGCCGCTTCTGCTGGCACATGGTCATCGAGGATCTGGAGTGCATGATGAACATCACCAGCATCCCATCTAAACTATAAGAGATACGGTGATGGTTTTAAGTAAAGTTACTCAGCATGGCAGGCCGTTTCTGCTGCCACATGGTCATCGAGGATCTGGAGTACCCGATGTAGACCACCAGCATCCCATATAAACTATAAGAGATACGATAATGGCTTCAAAGTAAGAGTTATTCAGCATGACGGGCCGCTTCTGCTGGTAAATGGTCACGTGAGTCTGGAGTACCTGATGTAGACCACCAGCATCCCATATAAACTATAAGAGATACGGTAAAAGCCTCAAAGTAAAAGTTATTCAGCATGACGGGCCACTTCTGCTGGCACATGGTCACGAGGGTCTAGAGTACCTGATGTAGATCACCAGCATCCCATATAAACAATAAGAGATACGGTAATGGCTTCAAAGTAAAAGTTATTCAGCATGACGGGCCACTTCTGCTGGCACATGGTCACGAGGGTCTAGAGTACCTGATGTAGATCACCAGCATCCCATATAAACAATAAGAGATACGGTAATGGCTTCAAAGTAAAGTTATTCAGCATGACGGGCCACTTCTGCTGGCACATGGTCACGAGGGTCTAGAGTACCTGATGTAGATCACCAGCATCCCATATAAACAATAAGAGATACGGTAATGGCTTCAAAGTAAAAGTTATTCAGCATGACGGGCTGCTGGATCGGAGTAATGGACTTTTTACTACGGGCAAAGATCCAATTTCTACGGGAAAACAGGTAAGTAGCAGCGGGTGAAACCGCTGGGCGGGCTGCTAGTCTTTTATACAAGTGCAATCAAATGACTTGGGATTTGTAAAAATTATATAATTTCAATAAATTAATTTAGGAATAAATGTTTTACATCACTGTTGTAGTGAAGTGTTTAATATTGTTTTATTTTATTTATCATTTATTCAGTTTATACACATAGGTATCACGCCTTTATCCCTATCGGGGTAAGCAGAGCATTAATCGCCGTAAAAAATACAAAATTGTGTATCATTGAAAGTGACATGGACATAGGAAACCTTGCAAGTCCCAGAGGGCCGTCCACAAATTACGTAATGCAGTTTAGGGAGGGAAGGGGGCTGGCTGTCTGAGTGACCAAGCATTATCTTTCATACTAAAAATTTTACAATGGATGTGGCGATAACGACCCTACTTTTACGACTGTTGACGCTCTGTCTTCTCCGCGAGGGATAAAGGCGTGATTTATTGTAATGGACGACCCCTAATCGCCGGTTACGACAGTCGCGGGTAAGAAATGGGGTGGTGCTGTTCTAAGATGGCATTTTCAAAATCAATGGCAGCTGTACCTATTACAATATTTATAATGGACTGGAAGGAAAGATCAGTATTAAATAAAAATCTTTATTTATAAATGGTATAGTTACACTTTAGTGGTGCCTAGTGTTACATGGTTTTAGAGCAACATCATGAACTAATGGAAAGGAAAAGCAGGATATATTTAATCTTTCGATGATGAGCCCTTTCCTTTACCATCTTTGCCATCCTTAGATTCTTTATCATCCTTCTCATCTTTATCCTTCTTGATAGTGGACATGGCATTGCGGATAGCTTCACTCTGAGGGTCTACTCCAGGCAAGTTCTCAAGTACACTCTGCAAGAATGCCGGATCATTCATAACTTCTGCATATTCCTCAGAAACATCCATGTTTTCTTCAGCTGGGGCGGCGTCCTGTTGCATGCTCATCTGCATGGCTAGAGCAATCTGTTCCTCTTCAGACAGGTCCATAGCTTCTCTTCCGAGAGACATGGCCAGAGCCCTTTCCATGCCCGTGTCTTGAGTCTCCATAGGCTTAGCTTCCCCTTCAGTAGGACCCTGCTGGCGGCGAGTCTCTTCCTCTTGCCTCTGTCTTTGCTCCTCCATGGACACACGCAGAGCCAAAGCGAGTTCAGGATCTTCGTTAGGATCGACTCCGAACTCGAACGGCGACAGACCAGACCCAGATGGACCAGCACCGTCTCCACCAATCAATGGGCTAGTGATCAAAGCCTCGGATAGCACCACACATCCTCCAGCTGGCACGGAAACCAGGTGACTTCCACCAGTAGTAGCATCTTTCCCGTTCATGGTGTTGATGAAAGTTGTCAACAAAGGATTGTTCTCTGCATCTTCTCCAAAAGATACAATATCAACATTGACCTTTTCTTTTTTCAGTCTCTTTGCCAGTTTTATGAGTTCCTTCTCGTCGGTGTTGATTGGGGAGCCGACGAACACGACGATGCGCATTTTGTGGTTCTTTCCCTGGCGATGCTTGAGGGCTAAGTGAGCGATCCTTATTCCAGTAAGGAGGTTGATGTCCCCATTCGGTTGTATGCGGTGGAGTTTGGTCAATATGCGGCCCACGTCGCTGGTGAGCGTGGCCAGCACTTCTACGGTGTTAGCTAGAGTCAGCAATCCAACGTTATTCTCAGGATTTGACCGTGTTTTGGAATGACACACCAGATTCACAGCATCTTGTTGGGCCTGCAGTCGTGTTGGGAGGAAATCTCCATTCCTCATATAGTCACTGTTATCGACGCAAATCATAGTACTTTCTAACACCATTGTGATAGCTTTTTCTTGCAATTATTGATAATAGAATAGCTAAAACACTGCGATACACAATGAAATCGAGGAACAGGGTTGCCAACCTAAAAGTTTCTTTTCTCGTACATAAGCTCCTAAAAATCTCGTATTTTACGTTTCGAATCTCGTACAGCTTGCGACGTGTGGTAAAACCAATAAAATTCGAGTTGGCGAGCGATCAGCATCATCGTTGCTATCACTCATACTGATTTCAGTGAATTCAGACTCTAGTTCATACACCATTTTTAATTATAACGCAAAGTTTTTCTTCTATAAAGTTTGTTTGAAAACAATTCCTCAACGCTCACTTCTACAAAGACAAACAAAAGAACAAAACTCCTATCTACATGTAAAGAAAGAAAAGAAGATAGATATTTCAGCATGTGCGACAGAGACAAATACTGCGAGAAACGAACGAATGAACCAGCGAGCGAACGAACGGGAACTTTTCCGTCTCGCTCGGGAATTTCTTTCATTGACAACGACTTTTCATAGACTATCATTACTTGAGAAGCAAAAAAAGGGTTTCCAGCAATTAAAATTATGTAACATGTGAAAATCTCGTACAGAATTGTACGAGATTGACAGCGTCCTCGTACCTCGTACGGGAGACCATAAATCTCGTATTTGTACGAGAAATCTCGTACGGTTGGCAACCCTGTCGAGGAACAATTTTTGCTGTATAATCATAGATAATGTAGTTTTTTTCGTGACTGGAAAGATTTTAGGATCTGGATACGAGATGTTTGAGCCAATTTTGGTAGAATTTTGATAGCAGGAACAAAATATAAAATATGTACAAGTGTGAAAGAGAAAGATGTAGTAGGGTTGCCAGATATAAACCGACTTCCGGTTTCACATGAGTGAAGTTAGCAACGAGTCCAAAAAGAAAAAAATAGTTGTCTGTGGTTCGATTTTGACACATTTGGCCGACCATTTGCCGTTTCGTAAATATAAAATTGGATAAAATTACGAAATAGCCATGGGATTTGGTGACTATCCCAAGGAATACAACCCTGCGGTTCACGGGCCATACGACCCTGCCCGTTACTATGGGAAACGTAAGTGGTTTTTCTAATAAATTACACCCTGACCCTGGCAGTCAAGTTTCGATTATGTAATTTTATTTTTCTCGTTTTCAGCTGATACTCCCTTTGGCCAGCTCAAGCTGAACGAAATCGGCGCCTGGTTCGGCCGCAGGAACAAGACTCCCAATGCATTCATGGGAGCTTGCAGCCGAGGTATGATTTATTTGTTGGTTTAATTATTCCAAAGTTTTGAGGTTATCTTTACGTTTTTACTGTTTTGTAAGTAATGAAACAAAATTTAACGAAAAGCCTACTACAACTACATAGGGAAAAGTAAAGTATGTCCTTCCTATATCTTCTCTTCATGCGATTGAACATAAAACCTATCACTAAGGTATTTCAATTCCTGTGTTTATTCCAGCTTGGTGGAGGTGGCAACACAAGTACGTGCAGCCCAAGCGGGTGGGCATGGCTCCCTTCTTCCAGCTGCTGGTCGGCTCAATGACCTTCTTCTATGTTATCAACTACGGAAAGATGAGTAAGTGGCATTTTCTTATTAACTCGTGACTGCGGTTTTAAGAGCTGAATAACTTGGAATACCATGATTCGGATATTTTTCACTACCAGGCATTCAAAGTTTGTCTTTGTATGTCACTCTGTGGGCTGCCCTGTAAGAAATTTTGGAAAAGAAAAGAATACCAAAGCAAAGCAAAAGATGGAAAAGCCAAGTTTTCTTATGATTGCAGCTAAAATATCCAAGATGGTTGCTGGAAAATGTTTAGTATTGCAAAAGATTTAATTTCTGTATTAGTATATCAGGTCCATTCTGTTCTATTATTACTTGATTCTTATTTTACAGAATGGTGTTGAATAGCTTGTTACAAAAATGTAAAAATCAGTGTTAAATTAACCCTGGTAATTTTAAATTGATGTATTATTTATTTCAGAGCACCACAGGAACTACAAATACCACTAAGGAGAGACCACCCGGATCAAATCATTCTAATTCTAGATCATTTATGTATTTATTAATTCTGGATCTGGATACTACCAAGATTGTTTTGTTATTATAGTATGCATATTGAATCAGCTACAATAAACTAAATAGTGTGAAAAAATATTTTATCTTTTATTTGTGATGAAAGCTCTAAAACCTCAAAAATCTAATATCTAGTTTTTAGGTGCATTAATAAAACGATTTAATTAATTATTAACTTTTTAATACATAATATTGTAACTTCATTCATAATCATAAAATAATAATAAACCTAAAACTTTCATTGCACTAGACTCACACATTGCACAAAAGGCACACACAAGGTCATAATCATATTTAAAAAATAATTACAGTACAGCCACTGGAGTAAGCCATATTTGGCCTATTCGAACGGCCGTACCATAACTTGTAGTAAATTCCAAATATATACTCCAAGTAATCCATTCGCTTGCTATCATTTACGAACTAACTGTAATAGCTTTGATGATCTTCTCCAAATGACTAGAGAGACGTTCGTAGGCCGCCTTGTTCCTGTACAGGTGAATGTTCTGCTGGACCTTCTTCATCAGCAGGCATGGGTCTACGTCACTCACGGCCAGCAGCGCGTCTGGAAAATAACCGATGTGTCACTAAATATTCAACTCTGACAATGCAGAAACCTAATAGGCGCATAATGTCGAATTCGCAAAATGTCTAAGTTCTATTTTTAATTCTCAGTGAAATTCTCCAAGAATAAAATAATGTATACCTATTTACCTAACACGAGATGAGATGCACCAACATAGCGCTGTATTTAGCGACCATATATACAGGGTGGACCATAGAGTGACGTCAATAAAAAGAAATTAGATTCCTCACATCTTGGGGTATTCGAAAATAAAAACTCGAATGGCAGAATTTTTTTCTTTTTTTGTACGCTAAAAAGTATAAATCATAAAGATTATGCTATGAAATCAACCGCGCAAAACGCCTTTATACGGAAGTAAAAACAGGAAAGGAAAAAATTAACATTTTTTCATTTTCCCATACAACTTTAAAAGTTGAATAACTCGGAAACTAAAAATAATCGCGGAACATACATATATTTACATATTTTCGAATACCCCAAGATGTGATGAATCTAATTTCTTTTTATTGACGGCACTCTATGGTCCACCCTGTATGCGGTTGTAAATAGTGGTCGTGTAGTGTTTAGTATTGAATATTCCTTACCAAGCATTTCTCGTCTAAACCCTTCTTCCGTGTCGTCGAGATGCACCAACATAGCGCTGTATGTAGCGTCTATATGCGCGTTGTAGACGGCGGTGTCGTAGGGCTTCGGCCGATGCTGGAACAAAGTCACGATGGTCTTCACGGCGAGAGAGCGGACCTTGTCGCTACTGTCGTCAAGGCGCTTGAGAACCACTGGAAGAAAATAAAGAAAATGGTTGATCGAATATTCGACAACTGTCGTGCCTATACTAGAAGACAGTTCAACAAAGAAAAACAGATCTTTTTAACATGAGTGTGCAGCTGTCAAATATGGCCTATTCGAACGCCCGTACCTACTGTAAGTACCCATCTAAATTCAAGAGGCTATGTAACAAAAAGTTGATTATACAATACTAGCGGCCCGCCCAGCGGTTTCACCCGCTGCTACTTACCTGTTTTCCCGTAGAATTTGGCCATTACTGAATCTGTTATAGTTGACATGAGATGCTGGTGGTCTACATCAGGTACTCCAGACCCTCGTGACGTGACCATGAGCCAGCAGAAGCGGCCCGTCATGGTGTTTTTTTTGTAGGAAGCTTCGACCGTATCTCTTATAGTTTAGATGGGTTGCTGGTGGTCTTCATCAGGTACTCCAGATCCTCGATGACCATGTGGCAGCAGAAGCGGCCCGTCATGGTGATCAACTTTTTGTATGAAGCCATGACCGTATTTCTTATAGTTTAGATGGGATGCTGGTGGTCTTCATCGGGTACTCCAGATCCTCGATGACCATGTGCCAGCCGAAGCGGCCCGTCATGGTGAATAACTTATTCTATGAAGCCATGACCATATCTCCTATAGTTTATATGGGATTATCATCATCTTCATCAGGTACTCCAGATCCTCGAGGGCTGACAAAAAGTAGTCCATGTCCGTCTTTAATATGCTAGAAATATCAGTGCTAAGTTTCGCAAAGATCGGTAAAGCGGTTTGGCCAATTTGGGTAATATCCGCTATATTTCCCGCTTTTCCTGCTGCTAACCTTTTTCCCGTGGGAATGAGGAATTTTCCCGTGTAAAAAAGTAGCCTATGTTACTCAGGAATGTTGTAGCTCTCTAATGGTGAACGAATTTTGGAAATCGGTCCAGTAGTTTCGGAGTTTATCGATTACATACATACAAAAAAACAAACAAAGGTTTCCTCTTTATTATATTATTATTATATTACTAGCGGCCCGCCCAGCGGTTTCACTCGCTGCTACTTACCTGTTTTCCCGTAGAAATGGGATCTTTGCCCGTAGTAAAAAGTCCATTAATCCATTCTAGCAGAAGTTACTCATCATGACCATGTGCCAGCAGAGGCGGCCTGTCATGGCGAATAACTTTAACTTTGAAGCCATTACCGTATCTCTTATAGTTTTGATGGGATGCTGGTGGTCTACATCAGGCACTCCAGACCCTCGTGACCATGTGCTAGTAGAACTTTAACTTTGAAGCCATTACCGAGTCTAATAAAGTTTAGATGGGGTGCTGGTGGTCTACATCAGGTACTCCAGACCCTCGTGACCATGTGCAAGCAGAAGCGGCCCGTCATGCTGAATAACTTTAACTTTGAAGCCATTACCGAATCTTTTATAGTTTAGATGAGATGCTGGTTGTCTACATCAGGTACTCCAGACCCTCGTGACCATGTGCCAGCAGAAGCAGCCTGTCGTGCTGAATAACTTTTACTTTGAAACCATTACCCTATCTCTTATAGTTTAGATGGGATGCTTGTGGTCTACATCAGGTACTCCAGATCCTCGATGACCATGTACCAGCAGAAGCGGCCCGTCATGGTGAACAACTTTTTCTATGAAGCCATGACCGTATCTCTTATAGTTTATATGGGATGCTGGTGGTCTTCATCAGGTACTCCAGATCCTCGAGGGCTGACCAGGTCCGTCTTTTATATGATAGTAATATCAGTGCCAAAATTCGCGACGATCGGTAAAGCGGTTTGGCTAATTTGGGTAATATCTGCTTTATTTCCCCGTTTTCCTGCTGCTAACCGTTTTCCCTTAGGAATGAGGAATTTTCCCGTGGTAAAAAGTAGCCTATGTTACTCAGGGATGTTGTAGCTTTCTAATAGTGAAAGAATTTTGGAAATCGGTCCAGTAGTTTCGGAGTTTATCGATTACATACAAACAAACAAACAAAGTTTTCCTCTTTATTATATTAGTGTAGATTAAGTGTAGATGAAGACCATTGCTTTTAGTTTAAAAAAAATACAAATCTTCCTGCCCACTGC
Source organism: Phthorimaea operculella (assembly GCA_024500475.1). Lineage (NCBI taxonomy): Eukaryota > Metazoa > Arthropoda > Insecta > Lepidoptera > Gelechiidae > Phthorimaea > Phthorimaea operculella. The sequence continues at coordinate 924,021 of JANFCV010000121.1, forward strand.
TAAAATAAAACATGAGCGGAGCGAGAGCACAAATTTAATGTTTTGTTGGAGCCTGAAAATTACATTGTAAAGTTTACCAAAATACAGCTTCTGTTCTGCAGGATTTCGGAATTAAAACAGTGACGACAAGTTATCGTGTTGTATTACCGCGTCAGACAATAGTTTTCGTGTTGTATTACCGTGTCAGACAAGAGTTGTTGTGTAGTTAGTATTACCGCGTCAGACAAGAGTTGTGTCGTGTAGTATTACCTCGTCATACAAGAGGTGTCGTAACACTTTACTTTTAGTCGGGGAATTCTGGAAATTCAATGTATGGCGCCAGTTGAAGCACGCCTTTACAGCAACTTTTTTTTGCGATTAGATACCTTTAAGCATGTTGTTTGAAACCTTAAAAGCGGAGACCCTCCGCCCGTCCGCATCACCCCAATTTTCTTTGAAATGTGTCAAAAATTATAAACTTTCCGGGTTTATGAGCTAACTATAATAGTTACAAAAAAAGTATCAAAGGACAAAATATTCCGTATTAAATTTTAATACATTTTTTTATTGTAACTCTTACGGTTTTCAAGATAAAACGATTTATACTAAAAAAAACCTTTTCCTGGAAAATCTATGAATGGCGCCAGTTGAAGCACGCCTTTACAGCATTTTTTTTTTGCGATTAGGTACCTATAAGCCTGTTGTTTGAAACCTTAAAAGCGGAGACCCTCCGACTGTCCGCATCACCCCCATTTTCTATGAAATGTGTCAAAAATTATAAACTTTACGGATTTATGAGTTAACTATAATAGTATCGACGACTGTCCCGATGGCGTAGTGGATAGTACACCTGCCTTCTACGCCGAGGGTCGTGGGTTCAATTCCCACTGGACACAAATATTTGTTAAGTAAATTTTCAAATATTTGTGTTAAGTCTGGGTGTTTTCTATGTATAATATGTATTTATTTAAAAAAAAAAGTATATAAGTATTATATCAGTTGTCTAGTTCCCATAGTACAAGCTTTGCTTAGTTTGTGGCTAGATGGCGCTGTGTGTCTCGTCCAGGGATATTTATTTATTTATTTAAGTAGCAAATTTAATACGGAATATTTTGTCCTTTGACACTTTTTTTGTAACTAAGGTACATCGGGGGTGTAAGGCCCCCAGTCTTCGAAGGCCCAAACGCAGAAAACCGTTTAAAATACGTTCGGTTGGCGCCAAATTCATAGCAAGCATAAAATGAACCAATAGGAACGCAGGGACGCGGGAGCGGGCCGCGTGCGGCCGCTATTTTGCCAGTGACGGCTGGTTGTTCGGTGACCTCGGGCACGGCCAGTGTTTTTGCTATTTTGCGCTCCCACTAAACAGTAGTTTTCAATAGTTAATACTGCAATTTATTAGTAGATTATTGTTGAATGTGTTTATTTATTTATCATTCCATTGATATTCGTGTAGGTATGTCTGGTTTTAACGCTATTTTATTCATAAATTGTGAAAACGGGTTGCGAGGCCCTGATCGGTTAGGAAGGCCCCACAGGGTAGATGCTTGGGCCTTACAAGCCCTGTTGGGGCCTCTCTACACTGTTGCTGTCTTAAAAGGCCCATACATTTTTGGAATTTAAATTAACTTTACATCTACTTATGTTATTAATAAAAATAAATTTTAACACCACTTTTATTTTGGGCCTTGCAACCCGCAATCGGGGCTATCCAAACCATATACCGGTAATAAGGCCCAATGTATGAAAAATTATAATCAAGTAATTTTACAAATTTATACCTTTTTCTAAGCTAAACAAAAATACTTTTGGGATTAATAGCAATTTTTTTGCACTTAGCTCCTGAAATTTCGATTGCCAGGCTGTTTTCTTCCTCACTGAGAAAGTGAAGTCTTTTTGGAAAATATTGATGATTTCACAACTTTTTGCTTTTATTTAGGTTCAATAATATGTAAACATTCATATAAGTGTACATTTTTTTGTAATTAACGCTTACTTTAACTCCAAACGTAATAAAATTGGCAGGGGCCTTATAACACATGCCCATTTTAGGAAGGCCAAAAATCGATGTTTTGAAAAATGATCAAAATTGTAACTTTTTATTGTCAAAATCATAAAAAAATCATATAGGTCAATTAATAGTAAATTTTGCTATACGTTGCAAACGTTGTTTTACCTGAGGGTGATAAAATAAAGGTTTTATTTCGGTTTGTTGTTAGGTGGGCCTTATTACCCGGGTCTACCTTATTATAGTTAACTCATAAATCCGGAAAGTTTATAATTTTTGACACATTTCAAAGAAAATGGGGGTGATGCGGACGGGCGGAGGGTCTCCGCTTTTAAGGTTTCAAACAACATGCTTAAAGGTATCTAATCGCAAAAAAAAATTGCTGTAAAGGCGTGCTTCAACTGGCGCCATACATTGGATTTCCAGAATTCCCCGACTATTTAAGGTCCCGTGGTTATTATCACTAAAACTATAAGACATTTGCGACCTTGTTAATGTAGAGTTGTCGTGTTATATTACCGCGTCAGACAATAGTTTTCGTGTTGTATTACCGTGTCAGACAAGAGTTGTCGTGTAGTTAGTATTACCGCGTCAGACAAGAGTTGTGTCGTGTAGTATTACCTCGTCATACAAGAGGTGTCGTAACACTTTACTTTAAGGTCCCGTGGTTATTATCACTAAAACTATAAGACATTTGCGACCTTGTTAATGTAGAGTTGTCGTGTTGTATTACCGCGTCAAACAAGAGGTGTCGTGTTATATTACCATGTTTGATTCCGAAGCTGATCTTAGCGCAGTGGAAGCAAATTAAAGTTATCTTAAAATCTAAAACTAAATGGTCGATCAGCCTCGGAACAACATTTGACTACGATTCGTAGTGCTCTTTACTATAGCTAAATAAAATAAATTTAATGAGAGAATTTTTGTTCCGGAAAGTTTCCGGCCGAGAAATTCTTGTTTCCAAAGTCTACTTATACAGGACCTAGCAGCGAATTGCTTACCGTGCGAATTATGACGCCGCCGTTTCCTTGTAAGTCTAGTTTTTGACAGGAAAAAAGGTATCAGGTTTTGAGGAAGACATTTGGATTGGGATTTAGATACTAGACTTACTGCACCCGGACACCAGCTCGTGTGGCACTCCGTCCCTTCAACAATTTTGGTTTCACCTTAGTTTATCACTCTATTATTCACTAGTTCACAGTTCAACATCGAATAATGTTTTAACACACTAATAACAAAGATTTCTCCCGCACACTACTGGTTGCGACAGCAATGAGTTTGCTGTACAAAACGCAAAACTAAAAGATTTCTGAGAAATCAGCCCCGTTGGCCCCCAATCAAAAATATATAGCTATCGGCAGCCGCGACGCGAGCGAACCCAAAGTGAGGTTATGTTGCCGGCGGCCGCGTGGTTCTCAATCAAAGCGCCGGAACCAAATCCACTTGGTTCACTTCCCCACCGAACAGGGAAAAACCACACGAGAAAACCGAAAGCACACTAAATTACACCATTTATAATTAAAATTCGCATCAACGATGCGAGCGACGGCAGAGGACGTGACAAAGACAAAACAGTGTTGCCAGCGCCGTCTGCTCAAAAAGAAATGGCTCGAGACGCAAATCGCACCGCGCGCCCATTTGATACGAAACTAAACATTCACCCGCCCCGGACCGACCCATCGGTCCGCTCAATGCATGGCAGGCGTGATAATGTAGCTACTGCTCGCTTAAGGACTGAATCCCCCACCTGAACTTCTGCAACTCGAGGAGTGCCATCACTACCCGGAAACAGGTTGAGAATGCGCCCCCGGCGCCAACGCAGTGGCGGTAGGTTGGCATCCTTAACCAAAACGAGATCCCCAATGCAGGGGGGTTCAGTCCTGTCCGTCCACTTAAGGCGTTGCTGCAGAATGTGCAAGTACTCAAGCGACCAACGCTTCCAAAAGTTTTGAGTCATTTGCTGCAACAACTGATAACGCGACAAACGATTGCTATTCACCTCCGTATAGGGATATTCCGGCAAGGCGTTAAGTGGGCGGCCAATTAAGAAATGCCCTGGCGTCAAGGCCTCTAAATCATTTGGGTCTGAGCTGAGCGGACACAAAGGACGCGAATTGAGTACAGCCTCAATTTTACAAAACACGGTCGCCAGCTCCTCGAAAGTCAAAATTGTTAACCCTACAACGCGCAACAAATGCGTCTTAGCGGACTTTACAACCGCTTCAAAATACCACCCCAGTGAGGGCACGCTGGTGGATCGAACACCCAGGTAATGCCCTGACGGGAGAGGCCCGTGCTGATGGCTTCTTCGTTCTCCCTTAAGAACGTTACAATTTCCTTCATACACCGATCAGCACCCTTAAAGTTGGTACCACAATCCGACCTGATCAGCGCTGGTCGCCCTCGTCGCGACGTAAATCTCTCCAGCGCTGCCAAAATGGCCTCGGTAGAAAGGTCGGCCACGAGCTCCAAGTGGACGGCCTTGGTGGCTAGGCACACGAACACGCACAAGTACGCCTTGATAGACTTTGCGTTCCGCAGGCGTGATGCCTTCACCATGAAAGGGCCTGCGAAATCCGTTCCCACACCTGCAAACGTCCAGGCCTCCGTCACCCGGTCCGGTGGAAGATCTCCCATCTGTGGCTGCATTGTGGCTGCCTTCAAGCGGTAACAAGGCAAGCACCTAAACACAACGCTACGTACCGTTCGTCGTCCCGATAAGATCCAAAACTCGCGCTGTAGAATGGCCAATAGCGCATTACAGCCCGCGTGCGAGTTTTTTTCATGACGATCCCTGACTAAGAGCTCAACTAAGGGTCCCCTTTTTGGAAGTAACAGTGGATGCCGAGCCGAAAAGGGCAGGCTAGCGTTCCGAAGTCTGCCTCCAACCCTGAGCATACCTTGTTCATCCAGGAATGGGTTGAGGCGCACAATTCCTCCCTTCAGCTTTCCACGTCCATCCCTGAGCAGCCTGACCTCCTCTTCAAAATGTTCCGCCTGGACGACTCTAACTAATGAGCATAGAGCCGCATTCCGTTCCGCAGGCGAGAGGACAGGTGTAAAGTTCCGTTCTGCTTGAGGCTTCCTGCAGTTGTTCACGAACCGTTTGATCCAACCTGTCACCCCAAGAAGTTTGTCGAGGAGCTATACCGTTCCAGCAAGAAAGCTGGGTTAGGCTTCGGTACGAGTTGCCCCACGTTCACTCGCAAACCTCGATCAGGTGGCCCAAGCGGCGCCCTGCACTCGTTGAATGGCCATTCCTGCGGCGACTCAGTCAGCCATTGAGGTCCCCACCACAGTGGGTGACTCACCAAATCAGGTGCCCTGCACCCGCGCGAAGCGCAGTCCGCTGGGTTCCATTCTCCCGGTACGTGCCTCCACACTAACGGAGTTTCCGACCCCGTAATCTGTGACACCCGATTTGCCACGAAAACCTCAAGTGTATGTACCGACGTCTGCAACCAGCACAGAACTATCCGACTGTCAGTCCACGCGTACACCGTTTCATCCAAGTTGATGGTACCACGCAGATTGCAGGTTACATGATTTAGCAAGCGCGCTAGAAGAGCTGCCCCTGCCAATTCCAATTTGGGGATGGTCCATCTAGTTCTGACTGGTGCCACCTTACTTTTGGCCATAACCAGACGCACGTGCACAGTTCCCGTTGAACTTGCTGTCCGAAGGTATACAGCTGCCGCGTACCCTCGCTCCGAGGCGTCACAAAACCCATGTAGGGTAGCCTTACATCCCACCGATGGGACTAACTTGCGGGGTATCGCGATGTGCACAATCCCTGGTAAGGTGGTCACAAACTTGAGCCAATCCTTCAACAACTCTCCGGAGAGTTGGTCGTCCCATCCTAAGTTGGCTAGCCACAACCTTTGTAAAAAGCACTTCGCCATGAACGTAACCGGGGCGATCCATCCGTTAGGATCGAATGTTCTAGCGATTGTCGACAGTACCGAAAGTTTGCTCCAAAAGGTCGGGCTCAATCTTGTACGTGAATACGTCATGCGTTGGCCTATATTGCACCCCGAGGATGCCCAACGTGTTTGGATTGTCCGGGTTCTCAAAGAGGTGCGGGTCCTGATGGAACTCGCCTGGCAAACCGGCCAGGAGCTCTGGGCAACTGGACAACCATTTCCGCAACTCGTAACCTCCTGAACCCATGATCGCGATCAACTCGTCTCGAAGAATTAGCGCCTGCTCCACGCTATCAGCACCCGTGCAGATATCGTCCACGTAGACGTCGCGATCCAGTACTGCTGCGGCTCGAGGATATCTTACCCTTTCCTGTACGGCCAACTCTCGCAGCGTACGTACTGCCAAATACGGACTTGGCTTAAGTCCATACGTCACCGTGTTAAGTTCGTATGTGACCATCGGCTCATCTGGGCTCTCACGCCACAAAATCAGCTGATACCGACGGTCATCCGGATGTATCATGGTTTGGCGAAACATCATTTTGACGTCTGCGACGAACGCTACCTGGTGTAACCGAAAGTCTGTGAGAATGTCCACAATGTCCCGGTTCAATTTAGGACCCGCGTGCAAACATTGGTTCACAGACACACCATTCGAGGTAGGAGCAGAACCGTCAAACACCACCCGTATTTTCGCCTCAGGTGACTTCAAGACAGCCAGGTGTGGAATGTAATAATGCTCGACACACCTCCAATCCAGGCTGGACACCGACATGTGGCCCAATTGAATATATTCCCGCATGAATTCTATATACTTCTGCCGAAGTGCTGGGTCTCGCCTCATCTTCCGCTCAATTCCGAGTAGTCTCCGTTCCGCGAGCTGTCGCGAACTACCTAAAACGGGGCGGTTTGGGAGAAAAAGTAGCCTGGTCACGAATCTGCCTGACGGGCATCTCGCAGTGTTGTATTGATAGAACAACTCGCACTCGTCATCCTCTGGCTTCCGTCTGTCCGCCGTGGGCGGCTCTTCAGACTCCCAAAACCTCTGCAGCACCTCTGACAGTACACTACCATAGAGGACCGTATCCCCTTCTGGTAGGTCCTGAGGTCTCCAAACTGGGCCGAAAACAACATACCCCCCTGTGGTATCTACGGCCACCAAACCAGCTTCCTGGAGTACCTTCTTCCTACCGCACCATAATCTCCCGAGGACGTCTGACCCGAGAAGTACGTCCACCGTACCAGGAGTATCAAAATCAGGATCAGCTAACTCCAACCCTGTGGTTAGCCCTCGTACCGTTGGTGGTAACCTAACCTGAGGGAGTTTCCCAACCACTTCATCCAGCACCACGGCTGAGACTTGATAGCTGACGCCTGTACATGTGCTACCTAATGCGAACTCAAAGTTCGTCTGACCCCGAATGTCAGGCACATTTAGGCCCCGATGCCTACAGCTTCATCCTCACTTGGCCGTACATTTAGGCCTAGCCTACTCACCAGCTTACTCGATACAATACATCCCTGAGCCCTGTATCCAGTAGGGCTCTTACTTGAATGGTCCGGCCACCGTATCCCCATACCCAAATCTTAGCCGTTGGCAAAAGTACCGTGATCGGACGGGGAGCCGAAGCTGATGAGTAGGCGGCGATTACCTAGCGGGAATCTAAACGCGGTGAGGCCGCGTCCCGCGGGGTATCCTCGCTACCCAAACCTGTGTATGGGTCCCACTCCTGCTGGTAGGGAGGTCTGCCCATAAAGGCCATGGCTGGAGTTCTATAGTACCCCGACGGCAAACGTCCGTACCGAGGTTGCGCCTGTAGCCGCGGGTACTCAGGCATAGGCGGAGGCATGCGTGGGTCTTGAGACCCAACCAGGTGGCTCAAGCCCGCAGAGTACTGCATGTACCCTGGTGGCTGCCTAGTGCTCCTGACACCCGCCCGTTTGATCCCGTACCTGGGATGGGTGTCCTTGCCATGTTCCCGTGTCGTTCCTCCCCAATCCGGCACCTGCTGCCGTGGTGGAGATCGTCCCCACGTCCGTTGGTAAGTGGGCTCCGACTGTTGACGTCCCCTGCCTGTCCCTGTGACTGATGCGGAGGTGGGCTCCTCCTTGGAGGGTGGGGAGCGTTGCTCCTCCCTTGGTGGGCAGGCTCCTTCGCTGATCCGATCCAGCGCTGCCCCGGCGTCTCCGGAGCGATTCATGCAGAGCAGCGGATGGTGTGCACCCTGGCAGTACCTACAGTTGGTGCTTGAAGGGCACTCGCACCTGATGCGGCCCCAGGCACCGAAAACACCAACGCCTCTGCTGTGCCACACCCCGTCTCCTCTGAACCCGCTGCGCAGCAAACTCTTGACACGCTGCCACCCCGTGGCCTGTCTCCCTGCAGTAGGCACACCCTGATTCCAATGCGGTGTTGTACCGCCTGGGTTGCCTACTGTTGCCTCCTCGCGCCGGTGCACCCGGCCGTTCCGGGTGGCGAGGGGCAGAGGTCTCCTTGCGAGGGCTTCACCAGCCTGGACGTCCACTCGCCTGCTTTCGGCCTCGAGGAACGACTTCAGATCCTCGTAGGTCGGGAGGTGGTCCGAGGACTTGCCCCCATGGAGCTGCTCGAATCGAGCGACCATTTCGCTCGGCAGGCGGCGAAGCACTGTGTGGACCAAGATATAACCGTAGCCCGCCACTGGCAAACCCTGTCGCTCCAGTGCGCTGACCGCGACGCTGACTGGGTGGAAGATTTTCTCGCGGAGGTCCGTACCTCGCGTTATGGTTGGTATTGACAGCCACTGGTCTAACAGCCTGTCTACAATCAGGCGCTTGTTCCGATACCGGTCGGTAAGGATCTTCCACGCCACCTCATAATTGCTATCCGAGACAGCCAAATGCGTCAGCAATTCATGAGGCTCTCCATGTAGCCTGGACATCAGCTGAGCCATCTTGTACGCTGGCATTATGTCCGTCCGTGTGTGGACCACGCTGCTATACAGGTCCTCAAACGCCGGCCAGTCGGCGTAATCGCCTGCAAAGACTGGAACCGTAACAGGCGGAAGAGGCACCTGTAATCCTTGTCCCACTTTACCACGGAATGGCTTTTCCTTTCCGTCACGTCGCCTAGATATGTCCGCAGCTGCCTGCTCAATGTCCTGTGCCAGCTCCAAGCACTGGCTTACATCGCCCTCGACCAGCTCCTTATCTTCAGGGTTAGGAGCTTCCTCAAGGAGCATGAGGCACTCTGTGAGGTGCTCCGACACAACCCGAACCCGTTCATCTGCCTGTAGTGCACTTTTCAAGAGCGCGTCCTCCCGGTCCTCGCGGCCGATCATTGCCGCTGTGGTAGTAAACCACCTTAATTCTGTCTTTATAGCAGCCTTATACCTGGCGATCGAGGGAGCCATGGTACCAACTTTTACACACTCGACTTAATAAAAACGAAAAACCAATAAACAAATACCACAAAATAAATGTTAGTTGACTGGCCTAGACCTTACCGATAAGGTACCGTTCACTAGGCAAACAATACAGTCACAAAAAAAATCGAAACATTATTTTCCAAAATTAATAAAATATGTGGGTAATATAAAAAACACGCTTAATACTAAATTACGGCTAAGTATGTTGCAATAAAGCAACCACGCTCTGCTACCAAAAAATGTTTGATTCCGAAGCTGATCTCAGCGCAGTGGAAGCAAATTAAAGTTATCTTAAAATCTAAAACTAAATGGTCGATCAGCCTCGGAACAACATTTGACTACGATTCGTAGTGCTCTTTACTATAGCTAAATAAAATAAATTTAATGAGAGAATTTTTGTTCCGGAAAGTTTCCGGCCGAGAAATTCTTGTTTCCAAAGTCTACTTATACAGGACCTAGCAGCGAATTGCTTACCGTGCGAATTATGACGCCGCCGTTTCCTTGTAAGTCTAGTTTTTGACAGGAAAAAAGGTATCAGGTTTTGAGGAAGACATTTGGATTGGGATTTAGATACTAGACTTACTGCACCCGGACACCAGCTCGTGTGGCACTCCGTCCCTTCAACAATTTTGGTTTCACCTTAGTTTATCACTCTATTATTCACTAGTTCACAGTTCAACATCGAATAATGTTTTAACACACTAATAACAAAGATTTCTCCCGCACACTACTGGTTGCGACAGCAATGAGTTTGCTGTACAAAACGCAAAACTAAAAGATTTCTGAGAAATCAGCCCCGTTGGCCCCCAATCAAAAATATATAGCTATCGGCAGCCGCGACGCGAGCGAACCCAAAGTGAGGTTATGTTGCCGGCGGCCGCGTGGTTCTCAATCAAAGCGCCGGAACCAAATCCACTTGGTTCACTTCCCCACCGAACAGGGAAAAACCACACGAGAAAACCGAAAGCACACTAAATTACACCATTTATAATTAAAATTCGCATCAACGATGCGAGCGACGGCAGAGGACGTGACAAAGACAAAACAGTGTTGCCAGCGCCGTCTGCTCAAAAAGAAATGGCTCGAGACGCAAATCGCACCGCGCGCCCATTTGATACGAAACTAAACATACCACATCTGACCAGAGAGTTGTCTTGTACTATGACTTACCAAAGTACAGCTTGTGAAGTATCTCAGCAGTAAAACAACGTCGGCTGTTAGCTAGAACAGCAAGGCAGCAAATGCAGCGCAGTGCATGAGACCTTGTCAAAGTGGAGTTGTCATCCACCAGGCCGGCCAGCAGCGGCACCATCTCGTCCAGGAACGGTTGGAGAGATTCTTTGGTTGGGAACAGGTTCACGTCCTGTGGATAGAAAGATCTTGTAGGAACAAATATGTTCAAGACCAAATTAAAGGTTTGATTAAAAAAACGCAAGTGAAGCGAGCGACAAATTCTAAGCCTTCTACGCCGAGGGTCGTGGGTTCGATTCCCACCAAACACAAATATTTGAAAATAAATTTTCAAACATTTGTGTTTAGTCTGGGTGTTTTCTATGTACGATTTGTATTTATTAACAAAAAAAGTATATTAAGTATTATATCAATTGTCTAGTTCCCATAGAACAAGCTTTGCTTAGTTTGGGGTGTTCGTAAATATGCCTGTCGGTCTTACTTTTCGTCTTGTGGGATATTTTAAATCGTTCTAGACCGCAAGCGGAGCGAGCGACAAATTGCTCTCTGAACACGAACGAAGCGGACGACAAATTTTATGAACTAACGGTAAAGCATTTTTAGTGTAGGTTAGGCGCCTTTTGAGAGAAAGTTACCTTGTCATTATGATCTCTATCTCCTTGTAAAGCAGAGCACAGACAGACAACGTTGCAGATCTAACACAGATGTCACTATGTGTTACCTTGTCATTATTGTCTCCATCGGCTCCTATTTCTTTAGTTGGTTTATCATCATCGATGTCTCCTTGCAAAGCGGAGCACAGACAGACAACTTTGCAGATCTAAAGCGGCTGTCACTATGTGTTACCTTGTCATTATTATCCCCATCAGCCCCTATCTCTTTAGTTGGTTTATCATCATCGATGTCTCCCTGTAAGACCGAGCACAGGCAGGCGACGTTGCAGATCTAAAGCAGCTGTCACTATGTGTTACCTTGTCATTATTGTCCCCATCGGCCCCTATCTCTTTAGTTGGCTTATCATCATCGATGTCTCCCTGTAAAGCTGAGCACAGGCAGGCGACGGCAGCTGTGCGGATGGCCTCGGCGGTGCGACCTGGTGACCACACCAGGTTCGGCAGTATCACCTCTGGAATAAAGTCAAAAACCTTTAGTATTTGGCTACTAGCTTCAATCAAGATATTACAATATAGAAAGAGATTCCTTTTTTGAGATTTTTTTCTGCTGGATAAGAGACACGAGTGTGAAACAAGCGTTTAATTTGGTGTTGGCGAAAAATTGTGAAAAGAACAACGTTTACTCAAAGATATCACGCCATTATTTTTCAATCCACGAATCATGATTCACCTTTTTAAATTCAAATTTTAAATTCCCCTTTTACAATTTAAATCTTCACCTTTAAAAATCTTTACCAACATTTAAAGCTTCACCTTTTTAAATTAAACTCCAAAAAAGCTTTTCCATTACTAAAACATGCTTGATGTATCACTTACCTTGAATAATGATCTTCAAGAAAGCCTCAAGCTTGTCAGTCTCCGCGTGTTGGAAGTTGTCCTTCCTTCTCAACAGCGCAGTGGACAATACAACTCACCAAGTGTCTAGTAAGCTTGGTAATTCCTAATGATATTCAAGAAAGCCTCCAGCTTGTCAGTCTCCGCGTGTTGGAAGTTGTCCTTCCTTCTCAACAGCGCAGTGGACAATACAACTCACCAAGTGTCTAGTAAGCTTGGTAATTCCTACTTACCTTGAACGATGATCTTCAAGAAAGCCTCCAGCTTGTCAGTCTCTGCGTGTTGGAAGTTGTCCTTCCTTCTCAACAGCGCAGTTGACAATACAGTAGACAATACAACTCACCAAGTGTCTAGTAAGCTTGGTAATTCCTACTTACCTTGAACGATGATCTTCAAGAAAGCCTCCAGCTTGTCAGTCTCTGCGTGTTGGAAGTTGTCCTTCCTTCTCAACAGCGCAGTGGACAATACAACTCACCATCACCAAGTGTCTAGTAAGCTTGGTAATCCCTACTTACCTTGAACGATGATCTTCAAGAAAGCCTCCAGCTTGTCAGTCTCCGCGTGTTGGAAGTTGTCCTTTCTTCTCAACAGCGCAGTTGACAATACAGTGAACACTTTCAGTTTGACCTCGGGATCCACTTTGGGCGTCGCGAGGCATTCGCGGAGCAACGGGGCTAGGAGATGCAGTTGCGCGCCCATTGCGTAGCCTGGGGAATATTTGAATACCTTAATTTTGTATTTTGTTAATGTTTTCTATTTTGATAAAGATAGCAATCCCCAAAGAGAGTTTACGTCAGACGTCAGAAAATGAGAAAATTGAAAAATTCCCTAGCGACCGCGACGGGACTTGAACCCGGGATCGTGGTGTAGCACTGTGAGTGCATTAAAAATCTCAATACATTACCAAATCCTTTTGCTACATATGTTTGGGCTTTAACTAAACATGCAGCGCCGACCGCAACTGGTTTGGGACAAGGGCAGGCAGATGATGATGATTTCGATAAAGAAAATAATATGAATAGTAGGAAAGTAGAAGAAGAAGGAGGCCTTTGTCCTGCGGCAGTGAAGTGTCATGTAGACTTTTTTACATCTTTTTCTACTGGGCTACCTGAAACAGACTTGAGAGATTTGATGGAAACTTGAAAACACACCTGAATGTAGCAACACGGCTTGTAGCAGACAGCAATCGGGAGTAAGTAGAGTCCAAGTCAATGCGTCGCTTGTGATGTCCGACAGTATACGACGGATGTGCTTCTCGTACAGACTTGTTAGAGATTTGCCGCACTTCTCGTGGTAGCGGAGTTTGTCCAGATTCGCTGGAAAGATAGAACAAGTCAAAATAAAATCCGTTTGTTTGTTGAATATGTAACATTCTGTGTTAACACTTGATTTTAAGGTTCCGTGGTTATTATCACTAAAACTATTCTGTGTTAAGTTGGAGGTTGGAATGGATAGCGCCTTTTTCTGATGTAGGCACCACGTTTTAGAGAATATTTGTTGACCAAAGCATTAAACACTTTAAATACCTAGAGTCCTAGACAATATGAGCCTTCCCACAAAAAGTTAGACATGTGCTGAACTCGAGTTTAAAATAAAACTTCATCCAAAAAGACACGCGTGCAACGCTCGTCCAACTATTTTGTGGTAAGGCTCAATATATCGTAGCCGTAACATTCTGTGTTAAGTTGTCAAAGGGGTTTAATTTTCAACATAGCAGGCGGTTACTCTGACTACAGGGTTCATCGGGTCGTCGACGCGAAGAGAGGGAGCGTGAAATACTTACATAGGGCCATGAAAGCAATCTTGTCATCAAAAGGCATGGCGTACACCGTATAGTTTATAATGAAGAGTTGTTCAAATACTGGTTCGCAGTCAGACTTGCATAAGTCCAGTAAGGATTCGGCTACGTGGAGAAGCTCTGTTTGGTATTTCGGCTGAAATGTATAAAATTCATAGTAAGTGCAGGAATGGATTGGGAAGACAAAGTAAAAATTGAAAACGTAGTTAGCGAACCACGTCCACTGAGCCAACTATGACTACGCTATCGTGTACTTCATTTTCGACCGGTTAAATTACGTGCTTTTTCAAACTACAGTCCAGCAAAAAAGAGTAGAAATTAAATAAAATGGAACTAAAAAATTTTCATACTAAATTGTTGCCATTCATAGCCAATGTTGCCTTTTAATTTTGAAGTTTCATACAAAGTGGCGCCCTCATTTTTTGTCTACTCTTTTTTGCTGCACTGTAAATGATTATTTAGTCCAAAAACCGTACCACTAAATTTCGGTAGTCAGCAAATAAAATATCTAAGAACTCACCTTCCTCAGTCTGCACCTGTCAGGATCGCTCAGCTCCTTACAGATCTCCAACATGGCCTTCTCCTTCACCAGCTCGGGCTTGGAACCCTTGAGGATATTAGCTAGAACCAGCAGTGCGCTCCACGAGCCCATCTTATCAATAAACCAGCAGGCAGCAGACCTATGAACCAACCTTCCTCAGTCTGCACCTGTCAGGATCGCTCAGCTCCTTACATATCTCCAGCATGGCCTTCTCCTTCACCAGCTCGGGCTTGGAACCCTTCAGGATATTAGCTAGAACCAGCAGTGCGCTCCACGATTCCATCTCACCAATACACCAGCAGGCAGCAGACCTATGAACCAACCTTCCTCAGTCTGCACCTGTCAGGATCGCTCAGCTCCTTACAGATCTCCAGCATGGCCTTCTCCTTCACCAGCTCGGGCTTGGACCTCTTCAAGATATTAGCTAAGACCAGCAGTGTACTCCACGAGTCCATCTCATCAATACACCAGCAGGCAGCAGACCTATGAACCAACCTTCCTCAGTCTGCACCTGTCAGGATCGCTCAGCTCCTTACAGATCTCCAGCATGGCCTTCTCCTTCACCAGCTCGGGCTTGGATCCCTTCAGGATATTAGCTAGGACTAGCAGAGCGCTCCACGAGCCCATCTCATCAATTCACCAGCAGACAGAAGACCTATGAACCTACCTTTCTCAGTCTGCACCTGTCAGGATCGCTCAGCTCCTTACAGATCTCCAGCATGGCCTTCTCCTTCACCAGCTCGGGCTTGGAACCCTTCAGGATGTTAGCTAGAACCAGCAGTGCGCTCCACGAGTCCATCTCATCAATACACCAGCAGACAGCAGACCTATGAACTTACCTTCCTCAATCTACAACGATCAGGATCGCTCAGCTCCTTACAGATCTCCAGCATGGCCTTCTCCTTCACCAGCTCGGGCTTGGAGCCCTTGAGGATATTAGCTAGAACCAGCAGCGCGCTCCACGAGTCCATCTCGGCCTCCAGTAAAGGCCACCAGGTCTCCGGCGTGATGAAGTAGCCGAAAAGTTCTGAGGCGCGTTTGATCTGAAAGTAAAATATAGCAATGCTATCATGTTGGCACAGAAAGAAAGTTTCTCGTACTGAATCCTGTCATACAGAGCAGAGTAAACTCTACGCAGCAAAGAACCCTATACTGTAAGCCGTAATAAGCAGATTACATTCGTCTCATAGAAATCGCATCAGCAAGCATAAACGAGGCGTCATTATACAGGTCAGTGATTCTTCTTCACTTAGCAATAAACGGCAACACGTGAGTAAAGGGACTGTCTTCTCAGAGGCATCCATTCTATGAACCTCTGAGTGCAGCCTACTTCAACGTTCAGCAGCAGCCATCACAAAAATCGAGAACCTGGGACCTCTTTAGATGCTTAGGACCTCTGGGAACCTCTCATCTCTGCAATAACCCTGGGGTCGTCGTCACCAGCGCCGCGATGCAGAGTACGGATGATGGTGTTGGTGTGCTGAGTGCATCCTTCTTCTGCGTTCAGCAGCAGCCAGAACAAGAATTTGGAACCTGGGATCTCTTGCTTTTGCAATGCCCTTTAGATGCTTAGGACATCTATGAATCTCTTACCTCTGCAATAACCCTGGGATCATCGTCACCAGCGCCGCGATGGAGAGTACGGATGATGGTGTTGGTGTGCTGCGTGCATCCTTCTTCAGCATTTAGCAGCAGCTAGCTTAAGAGCTGTTAAGAACATCAAAGACTCCTCTTAGGAGTGTCTTTATCTGTGAAGGACTATCGGAGGCGACAATCCTTTTGCCAACCGTCCAGGATCTTTAAAAACCTCTCACCTCTGCAATAACCCTGGGGTCGTCGTCACCAGCGCTGCGATGCAGAGTACGGATTATGGTGTTGGTGTGCTGAGTGCATCCTTCTTCAGCGACGAGCAACATTCAGAACAAGAGTTGGGAACCTGGGACCTCTTGCCTCTGCAATGTCCCTTAAAGGCTTAGGACCTCTAGGAACCTCTCACCTCTGCAATAGCAGTTGTGTGATAAGTGCTAAGTGTAATAAGTGTTATGTGTTCATCCTTCTTTAGCGTTGACAGCAACCAGCATATAAGTTGGGAACACGAGGATCTTTAGAAACCTCTTACCCTGAGATCGTCGTCACCAGCGCCGCGATGGGGAGTACGAATGATGGTCATCCTTCTTCAGCGTTCAGCAGCAGCCAGGTACAAGAGCTGGGAACCTGGGTCCTCTTAGCCTCTGCAATGTACCTTAGAAGCTTAGGACATCTATGAATCTCTCACCTCTGCAATAACCCTGGGATCGTCGTCACCAGCGCCGCGATGGAGAGTACGAATAATGGTGTTGGTGTGCTGCGTGCATCCTTCTTCAGCGTTCAGCAGCAGCCAGCACAAAAGTTGCGAACATCAAAGACCCTTCTTAGGAGTGTCTATATCTGTGAAGGACTATCGGAGGCGACAACCCTTTTGCCAACCGTTCAGGATCTTTGGAAACTCTCACCTCTGCAATAACCCTGGGATCGTCGTCACCAGCGCCACGATTGAGAGTACGGATGATGGTGTTGGTGTGCTGAGTGCATCCTTCTTCAGCGTTCAGCAGCAGCCAGAACAAGAGTTGGGAACCTGGGACTTCTTAACCTCTGCAATATTCCTTAGAGGCTTAGGACATCTATGAATCTCTTACCTCTGCAATAACCCTGGGATCGTCGTCTCCAGCACCGCGATGCAGAGTACGGATGATGGTGTTGGTGTGCTGGGTGCATCCTTCTTCAGCATTCAACAGCAGCCAGCATAAAAGTTGCGAACATCGGAGACGACAGTCCTCTTGCCAACCGTCCATTTCTGCAAACCAGGCTTTTCTAATTATCTCAGGCAAACATATAGATGCTGGTTTTCAGACGCTCAGTATAAACTTTTTAGTCCATAGTCATATTTAAAAACGGTCCCATCAACGCCATCTAAGTATATTTTCTTTTAAATTACGTTTCTCTTTGAGTAGTTTCAACTTCCATACGATAAGACGCAAAAGGTGAAGGCAAATGGTGAGTATAGACAAAACAGTCATACTCCACATTCCTTAGGGTAGATAAATACGTTTAAGGTAGTCATTAGTCTTAACCAAACAGAAACCAAAGTTCTTTTAGTTGATAATTGTTGTTTGTTCAAAGAAAAACATTCTAGTCGTTGAGTTGATTTCTGCATGTGCCTATAATTTTATTCCAAACATATTGAACGCTACTTACCTCGCCATATCGCTGGCACAATCTTCCCTATATTATACGACACCAGCGTCCTACAGCCGAGGTTCGGTCGTTTTATATCAGGAGGGTAGTGAGTGGGCACGTCTTTGAGGAAGTCTGTCTTCTTCTTCAGGTCCTCCTCGTTTTCCTCCATGTACTGAAGACCGACGTTGTTCCAGAGGGTGGCGGCTGTGTTTCTTATGTCTTCCATTACGTCGCTTAGACTGTGGACAAACAAATCTACTCAATACCTTATGCTTACAGCAGGCTGTTTCACCAGTGCCCTAGGCAAAGTTAAGTCTCTGCTTTCTATTTGTCTGATTCTGTTAGGCATCTCTGATACAGGCTTCAACCGCGCATGTACACTCGGGCTCGGGTTTAAATTTTGATTATAGATTTCAGCTAAGATTACAATGAATTCTTGTCAGAAATGTATATTGTCTTAGAACATGACTTACTTTGTCAATAACAGTATCACCCTGTACCAGAAGGAATATCTGTTCCTGTGTTGAGCATTCAATTAGACTAAGCTCCCATTGACAACGTCTTACCTCATAAGTCTACCGATTGAAAGTATGCTATAACGATAGAGCATGTTTAGGAGGCTATATCATTGTATGGGTGGCCATCCGAAATCGTGGACCGTGAAAACTGCCGGGCGTTGGAGCTGGCAACCTAGGTGGGTTCTCATCGCCAAAGGTGTCTCTTTAGATGGGTATACGTTTCGAACGGTAAAGCTGTGTAACGTAAATTTTTGAAATAAAATAAGATTTACAAGTCAAATAAAAAAAACTGCCAGGATTTCGGATGGCCACCCATCTTGCCACCCATACAATGTTATGTTATGACCTCCTAAACATGATCTATCGTTATAGTATACTTTCAATCGGTAGACTTATGAGGTAAGACTTTGTCAATGGGAGTTTAGACTAAATTCCCGACTTCTTGCGTGATCTACGGGAATAGAACCTTACGCAGCTCTAGAGCAGGTTGTTACCTGGTAAGCAACAGTGGTATCATCATGTGCCAGAAGGAGTATCTGTCTCGGTAGCTGAGCATTCAGTTGCTGACTTCTTGCGTGATCTGCATGCGAACCTGGGCGTTATCGTCGAGATTTACCTGGTCAATAGAAGCGGTATCATCCTGTGCCAGAAGGAGTATCTGTCTCGGTAGTTGAGCATCCAGTTCCCGACCTCTTGCGTGATCTGCATGCGAACCTGCGCGTTCTCGTCGAAGAGCTTCTCCGCCATCGGCGTGATAGCCTTCTCGAAACACTGTCCATTGCCCGCCAGCACTATTGCACCTGAAAATATTTGTTTGAGGACCTCCAGTGGACTGAGTGACGCGTATTGTCCGAGCGTACCCGCAATGCGAGGACTCGAGTGAAGTTCACTCACTTCATTTGCACAGCTAGGAGTAAAGTGAACTTCGCACGCGGACCGGTACGCGCGTACGGTAGGCCTAAATTTAGGCTTAAAATATACCTACAAAAGTACCTGCTGAATAAGTAGGATGTATGTAGGTACTAGAATCAGAGGTTCTTGTTGAAGAACTACCAAGTAGAACATTCTCTGTTAACTTGTAATGACTGAAATTTAAATTTATCTGCTGGAAAACTGTAAAGAATTTTAGGTTCACAGCTAAACAGAACTTAAAAATCAATAGAATACAACCAGCATGCGCCAAAACCTTTGAAAAAGTTAATCGTTTGTTCTGATCAGACATAGGTGAACATTTAATCGATAATTATCATGGCCTTTGTAAAATCCACAACAAATATACTTACCGATAGCTTTAACAGCAGCTACTCTGACTCTATAATGTTGATGAGTGAAGTTTGTTATGACCGGTTTCACGTAACTCTCACATTGGAAGTGAAAATCCCTTTGCAGGTTCTTCGTAACCATGATTATACATTCACAGGCCTCTAGTTTTACTTTAGGATATGGATCAGTAACGGTTTTAGTCAAGATGCTAGTGAAATCGTTGATAAAAGGGCTCAGAAGTTGAGAAACTTTGTACTTCTCTAGAATTTTGTGCACTAGTCCGATTAATACGAGACGTATCTCTTCAGATTCCTCGATTATTTCTGGGCAGCCGATACGGCGGACTAGCACGGGAAGTATGTAAGTGAGGTAGTAGTCGTTGAGGGGTAGCCGGTCTATGAAATTAGAGATTATACTCGCCGCAACTTCCCTACACGCTTCGGCAGGGTCCGAGAAGCTTTTTAGCACGTATTGATATATTTCCGGGAAGACCACAGTAAGATCGCAATCACTGTTGTCTTTATTCTCAAATATCTCCTCGTTTATCTTCTGCAGAGCTTGTTTTCGAGCCATCTTCGACTCGCTTTGTAAAGCTGTGATATGTTGATCCAGAGCGCCGCGAGGGTTGTCCTTCAGTTTCGGCTTGGCGTCAACCATTTTGCGAAATTAATTACAAAATATTCACCAAGAAATAGCTTGTAAAATACCACTTTTTATTGATAAAACTGAAAATCAAGCGACGAACGATATTGATAAACAAAGTCTTGTCGTCATGGCAACTGTCAGCTGATTGTCAAAACTGTTTCATTGTACGCAGTGGTTTTGAAAATGAAACCACAGAGGTTAATTCATTAATTAAAACCATGATATACAACTCATCAAAAAACTGCAAAAAATGAAAAAATAATTATACACGGTATGTCATTGAGCGCAAAAAAAATATTGTTTCGGCAAAAAGTATGGACATCTGCAATAGATTTTGCGTAGAACGGAAAGTAGCTGTAACAACGTGCACCAATCACGGCTCGCCAAGTACAACTGTCATCGTTGACGTGTCTGTGACGGGCGAGATTCTTCTATCAGATTCAATTTGTTCTAAATTTTATCTCGCATCGGGCGCTCGTTTAATTTTAGCTGCACGCAGTTCCTAACGTAAAACAGCTCAAAATGTATAAACTCACAGTGTTTCACTTAGCAATTCTGTCAGCACTGCTGCAAATGTGCATCGCGCTGCGAGAAGGCGAGTGCGAGGTGTGTGTGGCTACGCTGGACAAATTTGCGGCCACGTTATCAGACAGCGTGAAAAAAGACCCGAAACTCATAGAAGCTGACTTCAAGAAGTACTGCAAAGGGTCCAAAGGGAAGGAGAACAGGTTCTGCTACTATTTGGGCGGTCTGGAAGAGTCTGCGACTGGTATCTTGGGGGAGATGTCGAAGCCGCTCAGTTGGTCTATGCCTTCGGACAAAATCTGTGAGAAGTTGAAGAAAAAGGACGCCCAGATCTGTGACCTGAGGTTCGAGAAGCAGATCGACCTGAACAACGTTGATCTGAAGAAACTTAAGGTATGCTGAATTTGTAGTTGTCTCTTTCACATTGATTTTCAAGTGTTTTCTTAGTTTACTGAATTATTATTGTGTCTGTGTTACATCCTGTGTTACAAGCTATGGTAACATTAGAAAAGTGACACTTTAAAAATGTATTGCAATTCATAAAAATTGTAGTACCTAAAGGTTATCAAAAAGATTGCCTAAACTATAAACGACTTTTTGAGTTTGGAGATGAAGTACAACTTCAATCTCTCTAAACTATTGTATGTGTTGTAAAATTCTAAATTAAAAGTCTGAACCAAATGCATTTCATAATTTTTCCATTTTTAAAGGTCCGTGACCTGAAGAAGATCCTAAACGACTGGGATGAGGTGTGTGAAGGCTGCATCGAGAAGACGGACTTCATCAAGAGGATAGAGGAGCTCAAGCCCAAGTACATGGGCAGATCTGATTTGTAATAGCACCAACTTTATTAGGTGAGCTCCTGTACTATCAGTTTTGAGCTGCTGTAATATCTGCTATGCTTCTAAATTAGGTACTATTTTAGATGTGCATCAACACTAAAGTGCTGCCCCCATCACTTAAATAGTCCTAACTCCAAAAATAATTTATTTAATGTCATGGATTTATGATAAGACAATCCATATGTTTTGGGCCTAATTGATGAGGGAAGCACATTATGGGAATGTTGAGAACAATCAACTTGAACTGGTAATTCATAGTAACTACATGCAAAACCATTACAACTTGGTTCTGTAAAATAGTTAGTGAAGCTAACTAACTAAAATATTATTAAATACACCTAGCAGTACTTTCTCTTTAGTGATTCACTGATTCTCATTGTGCTTTTGAGTGCATTGAACTTGCTACAACAACTACAACTAAAATAGGTATTGCATCATAATCTTACTATAACTTGCGCAAATAAAGAATGGATCTTGAATTGGCAACATTATGGTTGACGTACTGCTCATATGCCATATGATAATAGAGAGGCAAACAATAATGTTACCATTTCCAGATCCATTCTTTATCTGCACAGTTTATAATAACTATTTACATTTTTATTTCTATTACAACTTTACCAATTTTAATAAAACTTCTTATCTCTTGTTTCAGATAAATTAAATACAATAAAATGGGCAAAAGCAATTTGTGATAGACCCCACAGAAGCAGATTGTTGATCAACTGCTTAGAAGACGCTAACTTATTGCATTTGAAGTGTTATGTGAATGTGTGGATGTATGTAGAGAGTACATGAGTTATAAATTATTGTAATTCGTAATTAAGTAAATATTTTTTTCACAAAATGATCTTGTTTTATTTGATTTATATACTCATTGACCATGACCACTACTTTGATAGCCTGACGATTGATCAGATGGCGAAAATAAAGATAAAACCGAACTTGATTATAGCTTAAATTAGTAAGGTTCATTGGGTTGTTCGTTGACTCCCTGTCCCACTCGACATGAAAGAAGAATTAAATAATGAGAAAATTGAAAAATTCACTAGCGACCGCCGGTTTTTTCAATTTTCTCATTATTTAATATATGAGAATAATATAGCGCTGTGAGCGTTGGCTGTGAGTGCATTACCAATACATGAAAGAAGAAGGAAGCCTGACCGTACTCCATAGTTTGGTTGGTGTGGAAGCTGGAGCGGCATGGGAGGTTGGTAGTAAAATAGGGAGTTTGCACAATATTATTGGCAACATCGCACATATTTTTTAATATGGCAAACCTTGGGCTGTGGGGGTGCCAGATAGAGACGGATTCCTCATATTTGTTTGCTTTACGTTTTACACTTAGGTACATAAACTTAAATGTGTGATGGCGGGTCAGAACAGCATCACCCTGTTTCTTCTCGAGGATGTCGTAAAAGGTGAGTAAAGAATGGATCTAGGAAATGGGAACCAGCGTTCCCTGTGAATCTACAACACCTTGCACTGCGCTCGACGATTCGTTTGCCAAGCGTGGTGAGTCAGAAATGGACTGATGTGGCTGTAGTAGGTAGTAGTACAGTCCAGCAAAAAAGAGTAGAAATTAAATAAAATGGAACTAAAATTTTTTCATACTAAATTGTTGCCATTCATAGTCAATGTTGCCATTTAATTTTGTTTCATACAAAGTGGCGCCCTCATTTTTTGTCTACTTTTTTTTGCTGGACTGTAGTAGTAAACTCAAAAGATACACTATTTATACTAATATCACTAGTGAATCATGTCTGTCACACATTTCGCACAAGTCACTCTATAATATCGGTATTTTAGAGGGATAATTTTGTCGGTTTTGTGTTGTAGAAATCTAAATGGAACAGAATGCTATTTAAGCTATGTAAAAAGTGCTGAGGGAATTCCGACTCGCTTGAACAACCACCGATTTATACCATTTAACGTTAACTATTTATTTATTGAAACTGTAAAGGGGACCACAACCGCAATACATACAACACATAATTCACCATTTGTCTGCACCCACGTAGTACTTGCGCAAATTAAGGACAAATCTGGACTGTATTTCATATTATGAGCAGGATATTGTCAACAATAATGTTGCAAATTCGGGATTTGTTCTTTAACTGCTGTTGTATTGTAACAGGAATTTGTACCGATGAAATGATAAACAAGCGTCTGGCAGCCCAATTAATGAATAAAAAAAAATACTGTCATGTTGTGATTGACCTCCGCACACTGTGCTTTGTGTTTTCATTTTGGATTTATTGTATTTTTCGCATAATAAAGTAACAATAAGATTTACAAATGCTACTAGATTACTAGAAAATACATTTGACCCACTTTTCGCAATGGAGGTGACACGGAAAAGTACGTAAATCTTCCTAAACATGGTGTCGTATGGTGTGCTTATTGTACTTATTTATATTCCGTTCTATTCCAGATTTCAAAGAGACTCTGCCTTTGGTGGAGGATTCTATCGATAAAGCGGACTTTTTAGTCATAGATGCGGAGTTTACCGGCCTTATAAACGGGCGGGACGTCTCCGTATTTGATTCCCCAGAGGAGTATTATTACACGCTTTTGAATGGAGCTAGCGACTTCTTGTTGATTCAGTTCGGTTTGTGCGCGTTCTACTGGGACGAGAAAGCGAAGCACTACATGAACGACGCGTACAACTTCTATTTGTTCCCGCGTGGACGTCCAGGGCCCGAGCGCATGTTCCTTTGCCAAAGTTCAAGTCTGGATTTCCTCGCGGCGCAGGGGTTTGACTTCAACAAGCTGATCAAAGAAGGTAAATAATAATAAAGCTTTGGCTTTCCCTTAGAGCAACTCAAGTAACAGTTTGTCTGCGGTGTCAAAGGCCCATGACCTTTTATATATCAGTCCCAACAAAACCTAACCTAAGTGTTACTATCTATTTCCAAACTTGTTGATACAAGTTTTTATTGCATCTCTCATTTACATTTACATTTCTGGTAGAGTTGTTTTTTAGAACTTAAACATATTAGACACTTGGTTACTTTCAGTTTACTGTGGTTGATTTCTTATTTACTTTTTTTATACATATTATTTTCATTATTCTTCTTCTGCATTGTTTCCTCAAGGCTGAGGGTCATGACCGCAGCTTCAGAAATGGTTTTTCTAAATTTTAAGGTATAAAATGTAATATGTACATATTTTGCAGGCATTTCGTACATGTCAGAGCCATGCGAGACTCGGCTCCGTGAGAATCTGACGGAGAGACAGAAGTCTTACAGTAACGACACACATATCAACATCCCGGAGGAGAATCGGCAGCAGATTGATGATATTTGGTAATTATTTCATCTACTTTATGTTACATTTGCCAACAATTTTACATTGGCCAACATTTTTGATAGCTTGTTTGTATGTTTTGGATGAATCAGAATAAAATAAAACTATTTTCAACTTCTCATAAAGATTATTTTTATTAAATGTGTACAGGAAAAAAGAAAAATAAATTTTCACTCCTAAGATCTGAGATTTTAGAATTTTTTTTCTATAAATCTAATGTTAAAAATAAATAAAACTACGTAGAATATTTCTTAAGGTTATGATTTTGTATCATTGCAGTAAAAGAGTGAGACAATTCCTTGATGAGAACAAATCAAATGAGATGGAGATAGATCGGTGCAATGCATTCATCCGGCGATTGCTCTTTCAAGAGCTCGGCACCAAGTTCAAAAAGGAAGCATTTGTGGAGACCAAAGTACTGGAAAATAAAGACAGGTAAGGTTAGGTATACTCTAGATGGACTGTTTCTGCGAGTCTTCAAGTGTCTTGCGACAACTCTTTTGAGTTTCGTCCTCTATGTTAAGCACAAGTGGTTTAAAGCCACATTAAAGCCATTATTTTATTGTGATGAGTAATAGTTGTGCAAACAAAAGAAAATATTAACTGCTTGCAACTCCAATATTGTACCTAATCCCAATCATTATTGTAATCTTTACATATTTGGTAACAAATAGATATTACCTTTTTCTTGTTGCCCGACTGCCTCTGAAGGAGGGTTATGTTTTTCGAGAGTATGTATGTTTGTATGTATGCGGGTATGTATGTAGACAAGAAATTTGTTTTCACAGGCTACTGCCCAAAAATGGCTGGGCGGATCTTCACATGTGACGTGTTGTTCGATTCGTTGGTCTCAGCAGCCCGAGTACCACTGGCTATATTAAGAAATGATAAATTCAAGATAGCGGATTTTTATTGCAAAATACATCTTTGAAATTACTACAGTCGGGATTTTGTTTCTTATCTTTCTATAAATTGTTCTACTTCAGAGTGCTGAAAGTGACTCGCATCACATCAGACGCGGACGGCAAGAGTCGGGACATGCTGAAGAAAGAGAAAGAGTGGGAAGAGTTTGAGGATGCTGTCGGCTTCTCCAAGGTCGCCAGGATGATCAGTCAGTCAGTAAGTGGTACTAAAAATAGTTGTTTATGTTAAAAAGAATTAAAGCTTAGTTTCGTGCCATCATTGAGCAGGTGCGCTGGTGGTTGTTTCGCAGAAAGATATAATGCTGAGATCGATTGAAATGTATTGTATTCTAACATCACAACACTAGCACAGAATAGAGAGTTTACAGAAGGTTCACTCGACCCTTTTTAGGATTTTCGCGATTGTCACTTGTTTTGTTACGTAGCTAGGGATGCTACTGTCAAAATTTCAAAGTATACAAATATCAAAACCACATCAAAACAGCAAACTCTTTTACAAGAGCGTCTTGATTCTCCAAGAAATATGATGTTTGGCAACCATCTACCTTAGTTACCATGACTTCCTCTGAGAATGCAGTTATTTCCAGTTTTAGTTTCAGTAAGCGTTAAAATCTTCCCTAGTACAAAGTGAGCCATCTAAAAAGGCGCCCCGCGCCCTGTCTCGACAATTTGTGACACAAGTACTAAAAGAATGTTCCTTGTTTTCAGGAAAAGCTGGTGATCGGGCACAATATGTTACTGGACCTCATCCACACACTGAACCACTTCTTCCAGCCACTGCCTCCAGATTACACCACTTTTAAGGAGTTTGTGCACTGCATGTTTCCCAAGTAAGTTATTTGAGTATTCTAGATATAAGGAGTAGTTATATGGGATAAGCTAGCCCTTGAAACTGAGCCACATTCCCTTAAAGATAGGTAGAACTGGAAAATAAATTGTTGGAACTCATTTGAAACTTGTTTCTTAGTCACTAGCGGTCTGTCAGCGGTTTCACCCGCTGCATCTTATTTTCCCACGGGAAAAAAGGCATTTTCCTCGATTTTGTTATACATATAAACTTTTCTCTTGAATCATTCTATCTATTACAAAAAACCGCATCAAAATCCGCTGCATGGTTTAGAAGTTAACGAACGCAAATATTTTAAGGCGTGTTCTGCTCACAAAACTGAACAACTTTCATCACTCAAGATGGCGGATTTATGATGATGATATTGTATGGGAAGTTCATAAAGTTTGTTTTATTTTACGACATAATATTTTTCAGGAAAGTTATTCAGTTTCTTGAGCAGTTGCAATATTTCCAGTGTTTACCTGTTCTTAATAAATTTGTTTACATAATGAAAGATTGGTCCACATCTTGCCTGATTGGATGCAGATGCATGATGGAAAAATACTGGATGTAAAAAAAACAACTGCAAATATTTTAAGGAGTGAACCAATCCATGAAACTGAACAACTTTCCCTAAGAAACAGGTTGAGATATGAGAAAAATTTTGACCTCCCATACAATTTGATTCGGCCAGCTGGTACATTTGCTATGGGAGGTCCAATTGTTTTTCATGTTTCGACCTATGTTCCCTTGGGAAAGTGGTTCAGTTTCATGATTCACCCTTTAAAATATTTGCAGTTAATTTTTTACGCTTTTTAAGTCTAAAAAGTAAATATTTTTCTTTACAGAGTATTAGACACGAAATACATGTCGAGCTTACCCCCGTTCAAGGAGAAGGTGAATTCCAATGTGCTATCGCATCTGTTAGCCACACTCTCCGAACCGCCCTTCTCATTACCCAAAGCAGGTAAGTTACAGAATTGCAGAGGAAAAAGAATTTGAATACCAAATTTTGAAACACGTTAGGTATACAAAAACGTGTTAGGAATATTTTTTCTGGAATTCATTTGAATGAAAATTTTACTTTACGGTAGTTTTCATCGATTTGGCTACATCTAATTTGTATAGAATGAATTGTGGGCTCTTGTGCATAATGTCCAAGTGTCGGCATTTAGTTTCCGAGATATTTCCCACTGATGGACACTTTTTGCACCGCGGTAGCCCAGTGGTTGGAAGATGCCGAAAGTCGCAGGTTAAAATCTTGCTGCGGGTTCAAATCAAAGTTCCTGAAGCTCAAATAAGATAATATTTACTCTTCTGACCTTTGACCAAATGCTCAAAGGTGGTGCAAATAAAGCTTGAGCAGTTTAGAACAAAACACAGTCGTGAAAACAAATTTTATTAAAATCCGCTTAGTATTTATTTATTTTAAAAATAATGTGGAAGTGGAATGTGGAATCAATCTAGAATTCAGATATTTTTCGCTTCTTTCAGAATCGCAAGAAGGCCGCGGCTATTCGCAAGCCATCGACAAAGCACACGAGGCCGGCTACGACGCCTACGTCACTGGTCTATGCTTCCTCAGCATGCTGTCACATTTAGCGAGAATGCGGGGTGAATCGCTCGGCAGAGCTATAGACCATACTGCTGCTATCAAACCATTTCTGAACAAGGTACGGTTATATATATGATACAAGGTATGGTTGTATATACGATGTTTCCTCAGCATGTTGTCACATTTAGCGAGGATGCGGGGTGAATCGCTCGGCCGAGCTATAGACCATACTGCTGCTATCAAACCGTTTCTGAACAAGGTACGGTTATACTGGGTGTTACAAAACAACCCATAAAAAGTCCCATACAAATTGAGTTCATTTTGTATGGGAGGTCCAAATTTTTTTTTAATAATTCCATGTTCCATGGGGAAAGTTGTTCAGTTTTAAGAGTACCTTGACCTCCTTTCAGCTTTATTGGTTGTTTTGTAACACCCAGTATATACGAGAGCTATAGACCACACTGCTGCTATCAAGCCATTTCTGAACAAGGTACGGTTATACCGGGAGTAACGGAAAGGGTATAACAGGAGGTCAAGGTAGGTACTCATGAAACTGAACAACTGAAACTGAAAGTTGTTCATGAAACTGAACGCTTCGGCTTGTTATACCCTTTCCGTTACTCCCGGTATATACGAGAGCTATAGACCACACTGCTGCTATCAAGTCATTTCTGAACAAGGTACGGTTATATATACGATACAATGTACGGTTATATATACGATGTTTCCTCAGCATGTTGTCACATTTAGCGAGGATGCGGGGTGAATCGCTCGGCCGGGCCATTGACCATACTGCTGCTATCAAGCCATTTCTGAACAAGGTATGGTTATACTGGGTGTTACAAAACAGGGTTGTTGCGGATGCAGATTTTTTCACATCCGCGGATGCGGATGCGGATGCGGATTTCTGGGGGCACACATCCGCGGATGCGGATGCGGATGCGGATGTGTACAAAATACTTAAGTTTTGGGAGAAAAAATAAAATTTAAATGGTCCATATTTCACTTTGCGTAGGTGGAGGCATAATTCAGTTCACACAAAAGCAACACTCACTTCACTTGACGTAATTGTTACCTACGTAAACAATTACAACGCAAAAATACAATAATTAAAGCAAAAAACTTGATATTAAGAAGGAAACAAACGAGCACGTCAAATCTTGTCACTACACAACACAAAAACAAAAGTGAAGCGCGGGGCATCCCCGGCGAATAACAGACACCGAAATTAAAATGATTGATTACTTATTGGTCAATTGCACGAGCGCGCGACACGCGCCAATCGCCGGACCCGCCCAGGGTTGCCAGATGGTTATAATTTTTCTCGTACCAAGCTTGCTAAAAATCTCGTAATTTCAACAAAAATCTCGTAAAGCATAAATTTAAAGAAACTTAAGGAAACGTTATAACTTTATGCTATTTACTGCATTATGTAATCATGTTCTTTGCGCTTGGGGCTGTTAAATTTAAAACGAAACAATATAAAATCAGCTTCCGAGATACAATGCATGCTCCAAGACCTGAGCACTGCGAGCTTTGAGTCAGGACTGACGATGAACATGACAAAGACTATGCTCATGACAAATAGCCCCAAAACCAGAGTGACTGTAGATGGCGGAAGAATGACATATGTCCATGAATATATATCTAGGCCAAATAGTCTCCTTCCAGGCTCGACAAGACAAAGAAGTTGCGAGACGCACTGAAAACGCCTGGAGGAGCTATTGGTCTATGAAAGAATACATGAAAGGCGATCTGCCAATATCTCTAAAGCGCAAAATCATGGACATGTGTATTCTTCCGATACTCACGTATGGAGCACAGACATGGTCTTTGACAAAGCTCAAAAGTCCCGGCTCAAAGTTTGCCAACGTGCAATGGAGCGCAGTGTACTAGGTCTGAAACTAATTGACAGAGTCAGAAATACTGCACTGCGCTCTAAGACTCGGATTGCTGATGTGGCTCGTGCAGCCGCAAAGCTCAAATGGGATTGGGCCGGTCATGTCTGCCGCATGCCAAACGAATTATGGGCTCATACTACCACCAACTGGAAGCCAAGACCCGACAGACGTCGTCGCGGGCGACCCAGACGCAGATGGCGAGACGAACTGGACGGATTTTCTAAGAATTGGCATGTGGAGGCACAAGATCGAGATCAGTGGAAGAAGGGGAGGGAGGCCTTTGCCCAGCAGTGGGATCCTGATGGCTAGATGAGATGAGATGAGATATAAAATCACATTTTTAATTATTATATTTGACATCAGGGATAGTAGTAAAATCATCATTATTTTTACCGTATAGCTTTTCAGCTGTCATTCTAGCGTACATTTCATTTGATGCTTCGAAATTTACGCAATTACCCTTACGATTTGGGCCTTTAGCAGTTTCAGAAGCTAAAAATGTACCATTTACAGTGTCTATAATAAGACTTGTTAAAATCTCGTAAAAAACGGTACGAGATTTGTGTTAATCTTGAATCTCGTACAGACACTCTAAATCTCGTAATGTTACGAGATTTCTCGTACGTCTGGCAACCCTGGACCCGCCCCTTTCTTTCTTGTCCCGACCTGCTTCACATCCGCATTCGCATCAGCTCCGCATCGATTTTTGCGGATGCGGATGCGGATGCGGATGTCTAAATTGATGCGGATGTTCCGCGTATGCGGATGCGGATGCGGATATTCGCAACATCCCTGTTACAAAATAACCAATAAAGCTTAAAGGAGGTCAATGTACTCATAATACTTAACTTTCCCCATGGAACATGGGTCGAAATATGACAAAAAAATTTGGACCTCTCATAGTAAATCAATCAGCTGATCCGCGATTTTGTATGGGAGGACCAAATATTTTTTTCATTATTCGAGCCATGTTCCATGGGGAAAGTTGTTCAGTTTCATGAGTACCTTGACCTCCTTTCGGCTTGTTATACCCTTTCTGTTACTCCCTGTATATATACGATGTTGGTATGGTTATATATACTGCTGCTATCAAGCCATTCCTGAACAAGGTACGGTTATATATACGACGCTTCCTCAGCATGAAGGATTCATGAATCGCAAGAAGGCCGCGGCTATTCTCAAGCCATCGACAAAGCACACGAGGCCGGCTACGACGCCTACGTCACTGGTCTATGTTTCCTCAGCATGTTGTCACATTTAGCAAGGATGAGAGGCGAGTCGCTCGGCAGAGCTATAGACCATACTGCAGCCATAAAACCATTTCTGAACAAGGTACGGTTATATATACGATACAAGGTATGGTTATATATACGATGTTTCCTCAGCATGCTGTCACATTTAGCGAGAATGCGGGGTGAATCGCTCGGCCGGGCCATTGACCATACTGCTGCTATCAAGCCGTTCCTGAACAAGGTACGGTTATACTGGGTGTTACAAAATAACCAATAAAGCTTAAAGGAGATCAAGGTACTCATGGAACTGAACAACTTTCCCCATGGAGCATGGGTCGAAATATGAAAAAGAAATTTGGTCCTCCCATACAAAATAAACGCAATTTGTATGGGAGCTTTTTTGGTTGTTTTGTAACACGTTGAATACTAGAGCTATAGACCACACTGCTGCTATCAAGCCATTCCTGAACAAGGTACGGTTATATATACGATACAATGTACGGTTATATATACGATACAATGTACGGTTATATACACGATGTTTCCTCAGCATGCTGTCACATTTAGCGAGGATGCGGGGTGAATCGCTCGGCAGAGCTATAGACCATACTGCTGCTATCAAGCCATTTCTGAACAAGGTACGGTTATATATACGATACAATGTACGGTTATATATACGATACAATGTACGGTTATATACACGATGTTTCCTCAGCATGCTGTCACATTTAGCAAGAATGCGGGGTGAATCGCTCGGCCGGGCCATTGACCACACTGCTGCTATCAAGCCATTTCTGAACAAGGTACGGATATATAAACTATACAAGGTACGGTTATATATACGATGTTTCCTCAGCATGTTGTCACATTTAGCGAGAATGCGGGGTGAATCGCTCGGCAGAGCTATAGACCATACTGCTGCTATCAAGCCATTTCTGAACAAGGTACGGGTATATATACGATACAATGTACGGTTATATATACGATACAATGTACGGTTATATATACGATACAATGTACGGTTATATATACGATACAATGTACGGTTATATATACGATGTTTCCTCAGCATGCTGTCACATTTAGCAAGAATGCGGGGTGAATCGCTCGGCCGGGCCATTGACCACACTGCTGCTATCAAGCCATTTCTGAACAAGGTACGGGTATATATACGATACCATGTACGGTTATATATACGATGTTTCCTCAGCATGTTGTCACATTTAGCGAGAATGCGGGGTGAATCGCTCGGCCGGGCCATTGACCATACTGCTGCTATCAAACCATTTCTGAACAAGGTACGGTTATACTGGGTGTTACAAAATAACCAAGCTTAAAGGAGGTCAATGTACTCATAATACTAACACTTTCCCAATGGAACATGGATCGAAATATGAAAAAAATTTGGACCTCCCATACAAAATAAACGCAATTTGTATGGGAGCTTTTTGTTTGTTTTGTAACACGTTGAATACGAGAGCTATAGACCATACTGCTGCTATCAAGCCATTTCTGAACAAGGTACGGTTATATATATATACTGCTGCTACCAAGCCATTTCTCAACAAGGTACGGGTATATATACTGCTGCTATCAAGCCATTTCTGAACAAGGTACGGTTATATATATATACTGCTGCTACCAAGCCATTTCTCAACAAGGTACGGGTATATATACTGCTGCTATCAAGCCATTTCTGAACAAGGTACGGTTATATATACGATGTTTCCTCAGCATGCTGTCACATTTAGCGAGAATGAGAGGTGAATCGCTTGGCAGAGCTATAGACCATACTGCTGCTATCAAGCCATTCCTGAACAAGGTACGGGTATATATACGATACCATGTACGGTTATATATACGATGTTTCCTCAGCATGTTGTCACATTTAGCGAGAATGCGGGGTGAATCGCTCGGCCGGGCCATTGACCATACTGCTGCTATCAAACCATTTCTGAACAAGGTACGGTTATACTGGGTGTTACAAAATAACCAAGCTTAAAGGAGGTCAATGTACTCATAATACTTAACACTTTCCCAATGGAACATGGATCGAAATATGAAAAAGAAATTTGGTCCTCCCATACAAAATAAACGCAATTTGTATGGGAGCTTTTTTGGTTGTTTTGTAACACGTTGAATACTAGAGCTATAGACCACACTGCTGCTATCAAGCCATTCCTGAACAAGGTACGGTTATATATACGATACAATGTACGGTTATATATACGATACAATGTACGGTTATATACACGATGTTTCCTCAGCATGCTGTCACATTTAGCGAGAATGCGGGGTGAATCGCTCGGCAGAGCTATAGACCATACTGCTGCTATCAAACCATTTCTGAACAAGGTACGGTTATATATATGATACAAGGTATGGTTGTATATACGATGTTTCCTCAGCATGCTGTCACATTTAGCGAGAATGCGGGGTGAATCGCTCGGCAGAGCTATAGACCATACTGCTGCTATCAAACCATTTCTGAACAAGGTACGGTTATATATATGATACAAGGTATGGTTGTATATACGATGTTTCCTCAGCATGTTGTCACATTTAGCGAGGATGCGGGGTGAATCGCTCGGCCGAGCTATAGACCATACTGCTGCTATCAAGCCATTTCTGAACAAGGTATGGTTATACTGGGTGTTACAAAACAGGGTTGTTGCGGATGCAGATTTTTTCACATCCGCGGATGCGGATGCGGATGCGGATTTCTGGGGGCACACATCCGCGGATGCGGATGCGGATGCGGATGTGTACAAAATACTTAAGTTTTGGGAGAAAAAATAAAATTTAAATGGTCCATATTTCACTTTGCGTAGGTGGAGGCATAATTCAGTTCACACAAAAGCAACACTCACTTCACTTGACGTAATTGTTACCTACGTAAACAATTACAACGCAAAAATACAATAATTAAAGCAAAAAACTTGATATTAAGAAGGAAACAAACGAGCACGTCAAATCTTGTCACTACACAACACAAAAACAAAAGTGAAGCGCGGGGCATCCCCGGCGAATAACAGACACCGAAATTAAAATGATTGATTACTTATTGGTCAATTAGCACGAGCGCGCGACACGCGCCAATCGCCGGACCCGCCCAGGGTTGCCAGATGGTTATAATTTTTTCTCGTACCAAGCTTGCTAAAAATCTCGTAATTTCAACAAAAATCTCGTAAAAGCATAAATTTAAAGAAACTTAAGGAAACGTTATAACTTTATGCTATTTACTGCATTATGTAATCATGTTCTTTGCGCTTGGGGCTGTTAAATTTAAAACGAAACAATATAAAATCAGCTTCCGAGATACAATGCATGCTCCAAGACCTGAGCACTGCGAGCTTTGAGTCGGGACTGACGATGAACATGACAAAGACTATGCTCATGACAAATAGCCCCAAAACCAGAGTGACTGTAGATGGCGGAAGAATGACATATGTCCATGAATATATATATCTAGGCCAAATAGTCTCCTTCCAGGCTCGACAAGACAAAGAAGTTGCGAGACGCACTGAAAACGCCTGGAGGAGCTATTGGTCTATGAAAGAATACATGAAAGGCGATCTGCCAATATCTCTAAAGCGCAAAATCATGGACATGTGTATTCTTCCGATACTCACGTATGGAGCACAGACATGGTCTTTGACAAAAGCTCAAAAGTCCCGGCTCAAAGTTTGCCAACGTGCAATGGAGCGCAGTGTACTAGGTCTGAAACTAATTGACAGAGTCAGAAATACTGCACTGCGCTCTAAGACTCGGATTGCTGATGTGGCTCGTGCAGCCGCAAAGCTCAAATGGGATTGGGCCGGTCATGTCTGCCGCATGCCAAACGAATTATGGGCTCATACTACCACCAACTGGAAGCCAAGACCCGACAGACGTCGTCGCGGGCGACCCAGACGCAGATGGCGAGACGAACTGGACGGATTTTCTAAGAATTGGCATGTGGAGGCACAAGATCGAGATCAGTGGAAGAAGGGGAGGAGGCCTTTGCCCAGCAGTGGGATCCTGATGGCTAGATGAGATGAGATGAGATATAAAATCACATTTTAATTATTATATTTGACATCAGGGATAGTAGTAAAATCATCATTATTTTTACCGTATAGCTTTTCAGCTGTCATTCTAGCGTACATTTCATTTGATGCTTCGAAATTTACGCAATTACCCTTACGATTTGGGCCTTTAGCAGTTTCAGAAGCTAAAAATGTACCATTTACAGTGTCTATAATAAGACTTGTTAAAATCTCGTAAAAAACGGTACGAGATTTGTGTTAATCTTGAATCTCGTACAGACACTCTAAATCTCGTAATGTTACGAGATTTCTCGTACGTCTGGCAACCCTGGACCCGCCCCTTTCTTTCTTGTCCCGACCTGCTTCACATCCGCATTCGCATCAGCTCCGCATCGATTTTTGCGGATGCGGATGCGGATGCGGATGTCTAAATTGATGCGGATGTTCCGCGTATGCGGATGCGGATGCGGATATTCGCAACATCCCTGTTACAAAATAACCAATAAAGCTTAAAGGAGGTCAATGTACTCATAATACTTAACAACTTTCCCCATGGAACATGGGTCGAAATATGACAAAAAAATTTGGACCTCTCATAGTAAATCAATCAGCTGATCCGCGATTTTGTATGGGAGGACCAAATATTTTTTTCATTATTCGAGCCATGTTCCATGGGGAAAGTTGTTCAGTTTCATGAGTACCTTGACCTCCTTTCGGCTTGTTATACCCTTTCTGTTACTCCCTGTATATATACGATGTTGGTATGGTTATATATACTGCTGCTATCAAGCCATTCCTGAACAAGGTACGGTTATATATACGACGCTTCCTCAGCATGAAGGATTCATGAATCGCAAGAAGGCCGCGGCTATTCTCAAGCCATCGACAAAGCACACGAGGCCGGCTACGACGCCTACGTCACTGGTCTATGTTTCCTCAGCATGCTGTCACATTTAGCAAGGATGAGAGGCGAGTCGCTCGGCAGAGCTATAGACCATACTGCAGCCATAAAACCATTTCTGAACAAGGTACGGTTATATATACGATACAAGGTATGGTTATATATACGATGTTTCCTCAGCATGCTGTCACATTTAGCGAGAATGCGGGGTGAATCGCTCGGCCGGGCCATTGACCATACTGCTGCTATCAAGCCGTTCCTGAACAAGGTACGGTTATACTGGGTGTTACAAAATAACCAATAAAGCTTAAAGGAGATCAAGGTACTCATGGAACTGAACAACTTTCCCCATGGAGCATGGGTCGAAATATGAAAAAGAAATTTGGTCCTCCCATACAAAATAAACGCAATTTGTATGGGAGCTTTTTTGGTTGTTTTGTAACACGTTGAATACTAGAGCTATAGACCACACTGCTGCTATCAAGCCATTCCTGAACAAGGTACGGTTATATATACGATACAATGTACGGTTATATATACGATACAATGTACGGTTATATACACGATGTTTCCTCAGCATGCTGTCACATTTAGCGAGGATGCGGGGTGAATCGCTCGGCAGAGCTATAGACCATACTGCTGCTATCAAGCCATTTCTGAACAAGGTACGGGTATATATACGATACAATGTACGGTTATATATACGATACAATGTACGGTTATATATACGATACAATGTACGGTTATATATACGATACAATGTACGGTTATATATACGATGTTTCCTCAGCATGCTGTCACATTTAGCAAGAATGCGGGGTGAATCGCTCGGCCGGGCCATTGACCACACTGCTGCTATCAAGCCATTTCTGAACAAGGTACGGATATATAAACTATACAAGGTACGGTTATATATACGATGTTTCCTCAGCATGTTGTCACATTTAGCGAGAATGCGGGGTGAATCGCTCGGCCGAGCTATAGACCATACTGCTGCTATCAAGCCATTTCTGAACAAGGTACGGGTATATATACGATACCATGTACGGTTATATATACGATGTTTCCTCAGCATGTTGTCACATTTAGCGAGAATGCGGGGTGAATCGCTCGGCCGGGCCATTGACCATACTGCTGCTATCAAACCATTTCTGAACAAGGTACGGTTATACTGGGTGTTACAAAATAACCAAGCTTAAAGGAGGTCAATGTACTCATAATACTTAACACTTTCCCAATGGAACATGGATCGAAATATGAAAAAGAAATTTGGACCTCCCATACAAAATAAACGCAATTTGTATGGGAGCTTTTTTGTTTGTTTTGTAACACGTTGAATACGAGAGCTATAGACCATACTGCTGCTATCAAGCCATTTCTGAACAAGGTACGGTTATATATATATACTGCTGCTACCAAGCCATTTCTCAACAAGGTACGGGTATATATACTGCTGCTATCAAGCCATTTCTGAACAAGGTACGGTTATATATACGATGTTTCCTCAGCATGCTGTCACATTTAGCGAGAATGAGAGGTGAATCGCTTGGCAGAGCTATAGACCATACTGCTGCTATCAAGCCATTCCTGAACAAGGTACGGGTATATATACGATACCATGTACGGTTATATATACGATGTTTCCTCAGCATGTTGTCACATTTAGCGAGAATGCGGGGTGAATCGCTCGGCCGGGCCATTGACCATACTGCTGCTATCAAACCATTTCTGAACAAGGTACGGTTATACTGGGTGTTACAAAATAACCAAGCTTAAAGGAGGTCAATGTACTCATAATACTTAACACTTTCCCAATGGAACATGGATCGAAATATGAAAAAAAATTTGGACCTCCCATACAAAATAAACGCAATTTGTATGGGAGCTTTTTTGTTTGTTTTGTAACACGTTGAATACGAGAGCTATAGACCATACTGCTGCTATCAAGCCATTTCTGAACAAGGTACGGTTATATATATATACTGCTGCTACCAAGCCATTTCTCAACAAGGTACGGGTATATATACTGCTGCTATCAAGCCATTTCTGAACAAGGTACGGTTATATATACGATGTTTCCTCAGCATGCTGTCACATTTAGCGAGAATGAGAGGTGAATCGCTTGGCAGAGCTATAGACCATACTGCTGCTATCAAGCCATTCCTGAACAAGGTACGGGTATATATACGATACCATGTACGGTTATATATACGATGGTTCTTCAGCATGTTGTCACATTTAGCAAGAATGCGGGGTGAATCGCTCGGCAGGGCCATTGACCATAATGCTGCTATCAAGCCATTCCTGAACAAGGTACGGTTATATATACGATGGTTCTTCAGCATGTTGTCACATTTAGCAAGAATGCGGGGTGAATCGCTCGGCAGGGCCATTGACCATAATGCTGCTATCAAGCCATTCCTGAACAAGGTACGGTTATATATACGATGGTTCTTCAGCATGTTGTCACATTTAGCGAGAATGCGGGGTGAATCGCTCGGCCGGGCCATTGACCATACTGCTGCTATCAAGCCATTCCTGAACAAGGTACGGTTATATATACGATACAAGGTACGGTTATATATACGATGTTTCCTCAGCATGTTGTCACATTTAGCGAGAATGCGGGGTGAATCGCTCGGCCGGGCCATTGACCACACTGCTGCTATCAAGCCGTTCCTGAACAAGGTACGGTTATACTGGGTGTTACAAAATAACCAAGCTTAAAGGAGGTCAATGTACTCATAATACTTAACACTTTCCCAATGGAACATGGATCGAAATATGAAAAAGAAATTTGGACCTCCCATACAAAATAAACGCAATTTGTATGGGAGCTTTTTTGTTTGTTTTGTAACACGTTGAATACGAGAGCTATAGACCATACTGCTGCTATCAAGCCATTTCTGAACAAGGTACGGTTATATATATATACTGCTGCTACCAAGCCATTTCTCAACAAGGTACGGGTATATATACTGCTGCTATCAAGCCATTTCTGAACAAGGTACGGTTATATATACGATGTTTCCTCAGCATGCTGTCACATTTAGCGAGAATGAGAGGTGAATCGCTCGGCCGGGCCATTGACCACACTGCTGCTATCAAACCATTTCTGAACAAGGTACGGTTATATATTCGATACCATGTACGGTTATATATACGATGTTTCTTCAGCATGTTGTCACATTTAGCGAGAATGCGGGGTGAATCGCTCGGCCGGGCCATTGACCACACTGCTGCTATCAAGCCATTTCTCAACAAGGTACGGTTATATATATACGATACAAGGTACGGTTATATATATACGATACAAGGTACGGTTGTATATACGATGTTTCCTCAGCATGTTGTCACATTTAGCGAGAATGCGGGGTGAATCGCTCGGCCGAGCTATAGATCATACTGCTGCTATCAAACCATTTCTGAACAAGGTACGGTTATATATACTGCTGTTATCAAGCCATTTCTGAATAAGGTACGGTTATACCGGAGTAAAGGAAAGGGTATAAGAAGCCGAAAGGAGGTCAAGGTACTCATGAAACTGATCAACTTTACCCATGGAACAGGGTAGATATGAAAAAATTTGACCTCCGTAGTAAATCAATTAGCTAATCGTCGATTTTGTAGGGGTTCCTCATTTTTTCATATTTCGACCTATGCTCCTTGGGGAAAGTTGTTCAGTTTAATGAGTATCTTGGCCTCCTTTCGGCCCTTTCCGTTACTCCTGTATATACGATGCTTCCTCAGCATGAAGGATTCATGAATCGCAAGAAGGCCGCGGCTATTCTCAAGCCATAGACAAAGCTCACGAAGCCGGCTATGATGCCTACGTCACTGGTCTATGTTTCCTCAGCATGCTGTCACATTTAGCGAGAATGCGGGGTGAATCGCTCGGCCGGGCCATTGACCATACTGCTGCTATCAAGCCATTTCTGAACAAGGTACGGCTATACTGGGTGTTACAAAATAACCAATAAAGCTTAAAGGAGGTCAATGTACTCATAATACTCAACTTTCCCAATGGAACATGGATCGAAATATGAAAAAGAAATTTGGACCTCCCATACAAAATAAACGCAATTTGTATGGGAGCTTTTTTGGTTGTTTTGTAACACGTTGAATACGAGAGCTATAGACCACACTGCTGCTATCAAGCCATTTCTGAACAAGGTACGGTTATATATACCTTGTTTCCTCAGCATGTTGTCACAATTAGCGAGAATGCGGGGTGAATCGCTCGGCCGGGCCATTGACCATAATGCTGCTATCAAGCCATTTCTGAACAAGGTACGGTTATATATAGGGTGTATTTTTATTAGTGGCGGATCCGTTAAGGGTGTGTTCTGTCAATGAAACTTAACAACTTTCCCCAAGGAACATAGGTCGAAATATGAAAAACAAAATTAGCGCTCCCATACAAATTGACCTGGCCGGCCAACACACTTAGTATGGGAAGACCAGATTCTTTTTTCGACCTATGTTCCTTGGGGAAAGTTGTTCAGTTTCATTGACAGAACACACCCTTAACGGATCCGCCACTAATAAAATTGCATCCTATATATACGATGCTTACTCAGCATGAAGGATTCATGAATCGCAAGAAGGGCGCGGCTATTCTCAAGCCATCGACAAAGCCCACGAGGCCGGCTACGACGCCTACGTCACTGGTCTATGTTTCCTCAGCATGTTGTCACATTTAGCAAGAATGCGGGGTGAATCGCTCGGCCGGGCCATTGACCATACTGCAGCTATCAAGCCATTTCTGAACAAGGTACGGGTATATATACGATACAAGGTACGGTTATATATACGATGTTTCCTCAGCATGTTGTCACATTTAGCGAGAATGCGGGGTGAATCGCTCGGCCGGGCCATTGACCACACTGCTGCTATCAAGCCGTTCCTGAACAAGGTACGGTTATACTGGGTGTTACAAAATAACCAAGCTTAAAGGAGGTCAATGTACTCATAATACTTAACACTTTCCCAATGGAACATGGATCGAAATATGAAAAAGAAATTTGGACCTCCCATACAAAATAAACGCAATTTGTATGGGAGCTTTTTTGTTTGTTTTGTAACACGTTGAATACGAGCTATAGACCATACTGCTGCTATCAAGCCATTTCTGAACAAGGTACGGTTATATATATATACTGCTGCTACCAAGCCATTTCTCAACAAGGTACGGGTATATATACTGCTGCTATCAAGCCATTTCTGAACAAGGTACGGTTATATATACGATGTTTCCTCAGCATGCTGTCACATTTAGCGAGAATGAGAGGTGAATCGCTCGGCCGGGCCATTGACCACACTGCTGCTATCAAACCATTTCTGAACAAGGTACGGTTATATATTCGATACCATGTACGGTTATATA
Organism: Phthorimaea operculella; assembly: GCA_024500475.1. Classification (NCBI taxonomy): domain Eukaryota; kingdom Metazoa; phylum Arthropoda; class Insecta; order Lepidoptera; family Gelechiidae; genus Phthorimaea; species Phthorimaea operculella. Next base: position 965,449 of record JANFCV010000121.1, read on the forward strand.
TACGATGTTTCTTCAGCATGTTGTCACATTTAGCGAGAATGCGGGGTGAATCGCTCGGCCGGGCCATTGACCACACTGCTGCTATCAAGCCATTTCTCAACAAGGTACGGTTATATATATACGATACAAGGTACGGTTATATATATACGATACAAGGTACGGTTGTATATACGATGTTTCCTCAGCATGTTGTCACATTTAGCGAGAATGCGGGGTGAATCGCTCGGCCGAGCTATAGATCATACTGCTGCTATCAAACCATTTCTGAACAAGGTACGGTTATATATACTGCTGTTATCAAGCCATTTCTGAATAAGGTACGGTTATACCGGGAGTAAAGGAAAGGGTATAAGAAGCCGAAAGGAGGTCAAGGTACTCATGAAACTGATCAACTTTACCCATGGAACAAGGGTAGATATGAAAAAAAAATTTGACCTCCCGTAGTAAATCAATTAGCTAATCGTCGATTTTGTAGGGGGTTCCTCATTTTTTTTTCATATTTCGACCTATGCTCCTTGGGGAAAGTTGTTCAGTTTCATGAGTACCTTGGCCTCCTTTCGGCTTGTTATACCCTTTCCGTTACTCCCTGTATATACGATGCTTCCTCAGCATGAAGGATTCATGAATCGCAAGAAGGCCGCGGCTATTCTCAAGCCATAGACAAAGCTCACGAAGCCGGCTATGATGCCTACGTCACTGGTCTATGTTTCCTCAGCATGCTGTCACATTTAGCGAGAATGCGGGGTGAATCGCTCGGCCGGGCCATTGACCATACTGCTGCTATCAAGCCATTTCTGAACAAGGTACGGCTATACTGGGTGTTACAAAATAACCAATAAAGCTTAAAGGAGGTCAATGTACTCATAATACTCAACTTTCCCAATGGAACATGGATCGAAATATGAAAAAGAAATTTGGACCTCCCATACAAAATAAACGCAATTTGTATGGGAGCTTTTTTGGTTGTTTTGTAACACGTTGAATACGAGAGCTATAGACCACACTGCTGCTATCAAGCCATTTCTGAACAAGGTACGGTTATATATACCTTGTTTCCTCAGCATGTTGTCACAATTAGCGAGAATGCGGGGTGAATCGCTCGGCCGGGCCATTGACCATAATGCTGCTATCAAGCCATTTCTGAACAAGGTACGGTTATATATAGGGTGTATTTTTATTAGTGGCGGATCCGTTAAGGGTGTGTTCTGTCAATGAAACTTAACAACTTTCCCCAAGGAACATAGGTCGAAATATGAAAAACAAAATTAGCGCTCCCATACAAATTGACCTGGCCGGCCAACACACTTAGTATGGGAAGACCAGATTCTTTTTCGACCTATGTTCCTTGGGAAAGTTGTTCAGTTTCATTGACAGAACACCCTTAACGGATCCGCCTATAAAATTGCATCCTATATATACGATGCTTACTCAGCATGAAGGATTCATGAATCGCAAGAAGGGCGCGGCTATTCTCAAGCCATCGACAAAGCACACGAGGCGGGCTACGACGCCTACGTCACTGGTCTATGTTTCCTCAGCATGTTGTCACATTTAGCGAGAATGCGGGGTGAATCGCTCGGCCGGGCCATTGACCATACTGCAGCTATCAAGCCATTTCTGAACAAGGTACGGGTATATATACGATACAAGGTACGGTTATATATACGATGTTTCCTCAGCATGTTGTCACATCTAGCGAGAATACGGGGTGAATCGCTCGGCCGGGCCATTGACCATACTGCTGCTATCAAGCCATTTCTGAACAAGGTACGGTTATATATACGATACAAGGTACGGTATATATACGATGTTTTCTCAGCATGTTGTCACATCTAGCGAGAATGCGGGGTGAATCGCTCGGCCGGGCCATTGACCACACTGCTGCTATCAAGCCGTTTCTGAACAAGGTACGGTTATATATACGATACAATGTACGGTTATATATACTATGTTTCCTCAGCATGTTGTCACATTTAGCGAGAATGCGGGGTGAATCGCTCGGCCGGGCCATTGACCACACTGCTGCTATCAAGCCGTTTCTGAACAAGGTACGGTTATATATACGATACAATGTACGGTTATATATACTATGTTTCCTCAGCATGTTGTCACATTTAGCGAGAATGCGGGGTGAATCGCTCGGCCGGGCCATTGACCATACTGCAGCTATCAAGCCATTTCTGAACAAGGTACGGTTATATATACGATGTTTCCTCAGCATGCCGTCACATTTAGCAAGAATGCGGGGTGATTGAAGAACAACAAATGTCCAAGGTACAGTTATACGGGGTTATTTTTTAGTCAGTGCGCAAACTTTGCAGGGTGTTTCTATTCGTGATTCTGAACAACTTTTATTATAGGACCACCAGCAAATTCGTGAACAAAAAATTTGGATGTTCCATAGAAAAATTCATACCTACTCGGCAAAAATGTATGAAACAACCAAAAATTTTTTTTAGATTTCGCAGGTGGCCCCATAGTAAGAGTTGTTCAGAATCACGAGTAAAAACATCCTGTAAAGTTTGCGCACTGACTAAAAAATAACCCTATATTATACGAGAGCTATAGACCACACTGCTGCTATCAAGCCATAGACAAAGCGCACGAGGCCGGCTACGACGCCTACGTCACTGGTCTATGTTTCCTCAGTATGCTGTCACATTTAGCGAGGATGCGGGGTGAATCGCTCGGCCGGGCCATTGACCATACTGCTGCTATCAAGCCGTTTCTGAACAAGGTACGGTTATATATTATATACGATGTTTCTTCAGCATGTTGTCACATTTAGCGAGAATGCGGGGTGAATCGCTCGGTAGAGCTATAGACCATACTGCAGCTATAAAACCGTTTCTGAACAAGGTACGGTTATATACAACGTGTTACAAAACAACCAATAAAGCTAAAAGGGTGTGGAAAGGTCCGTTGCAAAGAGTCAATTAACAAAAAATTAGAGCCGTAGTATCGTTTTTGAAAACTATGAAAAAAACATTTTTTTATTAAATTACACTTATTTTTAATCGTGGCATCGCAGCACTAATTTTGACAGCTCAAAGTTCAAATGAAGTTACTGACGCGGCGAAACGCAGTTCGTCCTACATTGCTGGCTATTACATGTATGACATCAATGCAAAAAACAAAGTCAACCAGCAATGTATGCAGAAGGGGACTTTGTTCGCCAGGTAGTGTAGCACCTGACCTAGACTAGTGATGTGATTATTTCATCGACTGATGATAATGAAAAATATTCTTTTTTTTGGTTAGTTATGTAACAGGTTGTATATACGAGAGCTATAGACCACACTGCTGCTATCAAGCCATAGACAAAGCACACGAGGCCGGCTATGACGCCTACGTCACTGGTCTCTGTTTCCTCAGCATGTTGTCACATTTAGCAAGGATGAGAGGCGAGTCGCTCGGCAGAGCTATAGACCATACTGCAGCCATAAAACCATTTCTGAACAAGGTACGGTTATATATACGATACAAGGTATGGTTATATATACGATGTTTCCTCAGCATGTTGTCACATTTAGCGAGAATGCGGGGTGAATCGCTCGGCAGAGCTATAGACCATACTGCAGCTATCAAGCCGTTCCTGAACAAGGTACGGTTATACTGGGTGTTACAAAATAACCAAGCTTAAAGGAGGTCAATGTACTCATAATACTTAACACTTTCCCAATGGAACATGGATCGAAATATGAAAAAGAAATTTGGACCTCCCATACAAAATAAACGCAATTTGTATGGGAGCTTTTTTGTTTGTTTTGTAACACGTTGAATACGAGAGCTATAGACCATACTGCTGCTATCAAGCCATTTCTGAACAAGGTACGGTTATATATATATACTGCTGCTACCAAGCCATTTCTCAACAAGGTACGGGTATATATACTGCTGCTATCAAGCCATTTCTGAACAAGGTACGGTTATATATACGATGTTTCCTCAGCATGCTGTCACATTTAGCGAGAATGAGAGGTGAATCGCTTGGCAGAGCTATAGACCATACTGCTGCTATCAAGCCATTTCTGAACAAGGTACGGTTATATATACGATGTTTCCTCAGCATGCTGTCACATTTAGCGAGAATGCGGGGTGAATCGCTCGGCCGGGCCATTGACCACACTGCTGCTATCAAGCCATTTCTGAACAAGGTACGGTTATATACGATACAATGTGCGGTTATATATACGAAATGAACGCAATTTGTATGGGTGCTTTTTTGGTTGTTTCGTAACACGTTGAATACGAGAGCTATAGACCACACTGCTGTTATCAAACCGTTTCTGAACAAGGTACGGTTATATATATACCAACCAACAAGGTACGTTTATATATACGATGTTTCCTCAGCATGTTGTCACATTTAGCGAGAATGCGGGGTGAATCGCTCGGCCGGGCCATTGACCATACTGCTGCTATCAAGCCATTTCTGAACAAGGTACGGTTATATATACGATACAATGTACGGTTATATATACGATACAATGTACGGTTATATATACGATACAATGTACGGTTATATATACGATGTTTCCTCAGCATGCTGTCACATTTAGCGAGAATGCGGGGTGAATCGCTCGGCAGAGCTATAGACCACACTGCTGCTATCAAGCCATTTCTGAACAAGGTACGGTTATACTGGGTGTTACAAAATAACGAATAAAGCTTAAATGAGGTTAATGTACTCATAATACTTAACAACTTTCCCAATGGAACATGGGTCGAAATATGAAAAAGAAATTTAGACCTCCCATACAAAAGAAACGCAATTTGTATGGGAGCTTTTTTGGTTGTTTTGTAACACGTTGAATACGAGAGCTATAGACCATACTGCTGCTATCAAGCCATTTCTGAACAAGGTACGGTTATATATATATACTGCTGCTACCAAGCCATTTCTCAACAAGGTACGGGTATATATACTGCTGCTATCAAGCCATTTCTGAACAAGGTACGGTTATATATACGATGTTTCCTCAGCATGCTGTCACATTTAGCGAGAATGCGGGGTGAATCGCTCGGCAGAGCTATAGACCACACTGCTGCTATCAAGACATTTCTGAACAAGGTACGGGTATATATACGATACAATGTACGGTTATATATACGATACAATGTACGGTTATATATACGATACAATGTACGGTTATATATATATAATGAACCGTTCACGGTAAATGTAGCTCCAGTGTGAAGTTAGAACAAATGTTGATCCACCTTTTTGGCGTGTATACTCAGCTCCGCACGGCGCGATCTGATATACTTTGATCCGGCCTTCCTGCGCGTGTGACGTCAGTGGATCTGCACTGACACGATTTCAACATACTCGTCAGCGATTTGACCGACATTCGTTGATCCATTAACGGTCAAAAAAATCACACTGAAAAGGATTTTTTAGATCCAGAGTATATTTGATTTATACGCCACATTTACTTAGACTAAGTAGATCCGGAGCCAAACTTCACGAATAGGTACTTGATCACAAAGCGGCAACGTCGCGTTTTTCGTGTGACAAAGAACACAGTATGCTTTTTCGTTTGAGTAACAAGATAAGAAAGATAGCTTTCGCGGACCAAATATCCATTCTTCCAAACTTAATATTATGAATTGGCGAATAGACATCGAAGGTTTGAAGTACCTGATGCAGACCAGGTGTACCCACACGAGCCCTCCTAAACTATAGGAGATACCGATATGACTCCAAGGTAAAAGTTTTTCAGCGTAATGAGACGCTTATGCTGGTGAATAAATATTGAAGGTTTGAAGTACCTGAAGTAGACCACCAGTTGCACCAACAGGAGCTGTGCTAAACTTTAGGAGATACAGATATTATGACTCTAAAGCGAAAGCTGTTCAGCTTTATGGGACGCTTCTGCTGTCTAAAAGACGTCGAAGGTTAAAAGTATCTGATGTAGACCACCAGGTGCACCAACTTATAGCCCTGCTAAACTATAGGAGATACCGATATGAATCCAAGGAAAAAGTTGTTAATTTTGGTGGGACGCTTCTGCTAGCCAATAGACATCGAAAGTTTAGAGTACCTGATGTAGACCATCAGGCGCACCAACTTATAGCCCTGCTAAACTATAGGAGATACCGGTATGACTCCAAGGAAAAAGTTGTTCATCTTGATGAGATGCTTCTGCTAGCGAATATACATTGAAGGTTTGAAGTATCTGATGTAGACCACCAGGTACACCAACAGGAACCCTGCTTAACTGTAGGAGACACAGATATGGAACCAAAGCAAAACCTGTTCAGCTTTATAGGACGCTTCTGCTGGCCAATAAACATCAAAGGTTTGAAGTACATACTTGATGTAGGCCACCAGGTGCAGCAACAAGAGCCCTGCTTAACTATAGGAGATACAGATACGACTACAAAACATAACATGTTAAGCTTTTTGGGACGCTTCTGCTGGCTCCTAGTTATCAAAGATGGATTCTACTCTGATGTAGACCATCAGGTACACCAACAGGAGCCCTGCTAAACTATAGGAGATATGACTGTAAAGCAAAACTTGTTCAGCTTGATAAGACGCATTTGCTGTCCAATAGACATCGAAGGTTGGAAGTGTCTGATGTAGACCACCAGGTGCACCAACTGGAGCCCTGCTTAACTATAGGAGATACCGATATGACTCTAAGGTAAAAGTTGTTCAGCTTGATAGGACGCTTCTGCTGGCGAGTAGACATCGAATGTTTGAAGTACCTGAAGCAGGCAACCAGGAGCACTGCTAAACTATAGGAGATACAGTTATGACTCCGATGTAAAAGTTGTTCAGCTTGATGAGATGCTGCTGCTGGCTAAAAGACATCAAAGGTTTAGAGTGCCTGATGTAGACCACTAGGTGCGCCAACAGGAGCCCTACTAAACTATAGAAGATAAAAATATGACTCCAAAGCAAAAGTTGTTCAACTTAATGAGACGCTTCTGCTGACCAATAAACTTCGAAGGTTTGAAGTACATGCTTGATTTAGGCCACTAGGTTTACCAACAGGAAACCTGCTTAACTATAGGAGATACAGATATGACTCCAAAGCAAAACTTGTTCAGTTTGATGGGATGCTTTTGCTGGCCCATAGATATCGAGGGTTTGAGAAATCTGGTGTAGACCACCAGGTGCAATAACAGGAACCCAGCTAAACTTAAGGAAATACAGATAACATTTTAGAGCAAAAGTTTTTCAGCTTGATGAGACGCTTCTGCTGGCCAATAGACAACGAAGGTTGGAGTACCTGATGTAGACCATCAGGTGCTCTAACAGGAGCCTAGCTATACTATAGTATAGGATATACAAATAATCAAAACAATAGTAGTTTAGCTTGATGTGACGCTTCTGCTGGCTTATAGACATCGAATGCTTGAAGTACCTGACGTAGACTACAAGTTGCACCGCCAGAAGCTCAGCTAAACTATAGGAGATATTGAAATGGCTCCAAAGCAAAATTTCTTAAGCTTCATGGAACGCTTCTGCTGGCAATGCAACTATGGTTTGAGAAATGTGGTAACTAATTTGTGTGATGGGTATTCAGACTTTTTCCCGTATCTCACGGGTTCTGCACCCTAATCTAGGGGATTGAATGATGATACTGGTTTTTACACAAAGCAACTATTATGTGACCGCAACCCCAAGAAAATCGGACCCAATCCTAAAATAAACTTTTGCCAGGCTAATGGCCAACCCAGCTGTCAGAATTTTCAAGCAGCCAAACGGTCTCCAACATAACGGTTTTACGTTTCTTCCAAATTACTCTAACGCATTTTCTTAGCAGTTTTGGCTCAGGTATTATGTGGAGTAGTTCCTCTGCTTTTTAAATCTGTGCAAGTCAACCTGAAGCCAACAATGCCATACCATACTTTACTGGAAACATTTCGCCTCATTTTAAAGCCCCTATCTGAAAACCCTTGATAAGACCGGAACACAGAAATTTTTGTCATCTAGTAAGCTAAAATCACATGCCTAAAACCCAAAATTTCAAGTTTGTAGCTCATTTAGTTCCGAAGGCCATTTATGACAGACATTCACTCACTCATAATCGTCAATAGAGAACTAGTACTTTCCATATACTCAGAGAGCTGTCGCCGTTCTTCGTCGCCTTTCGTCATTGTCGTTCGCCGTCACCCATCGCCATCGTCTTTTGCCGTCGCCGTTCACCGTCGCCCTTCGCTGTCACCCTCGTCTTCACCGTTCGCCGTCACCCTTTGTCATCGGCGCTTGCCGTCACCCATTGCCATCACCGTACTATATCTATCTATATCCGCCTATTGCAGTCCACTGCTGGCCGTAGGCCTCCCCCAGGGAACGCCATAAGTCACGATCTCCCGTTTTTGCCATCCAGTCGCTACCAGCCGCCTTTTTAAGTCATCGTGATTTCAGTCTCATAGTTGTCTCTACTCATCTGCAAAGTTTGCCCAAGGTACACATATTTCTGGACAACTTAAAGGGCTACACTTTCGACGGAGATCGGTTCGGAGATTCTGTGTTGATTAAACATGACCTTCGTCTTATCCATGTTGAATTGTTGATCACAAGTCCAACACATCTTGGGGCAGAGTTAAGACTAGATAGTATTATGACTATGTCGTCGGCAAAGCGGAGATGCGTGAGAATTTTTTAGTCAACATTGATGCCCAGTTCTTCCCCCTGTAGAGTCTTGAAGACATCCTCCTGCGCTTTGGTGAAGAGTATCGGGGATGTAACGTCACCGTGTTTTTAGTGGCTGCTTGTACTCCTTTGTCTTCTGTATAACCTGCCTTATAGTTTGGATGCTAAAGCCCTTACGAAATCCGGACTGTTCCGGTGGCTGAAAGGCGATAATGCCAGGTGATTCTTGATGACTCTCGAGAACAGCTTATAGACGTGGTCCAGAAGTGTGATCGACCAATAGTTTTTGAAAAGTGTTTTGTATTCTTTTTTAAAAAACAATGTCCCTACACCTCTGCTCCGCGCCTTTCGGGGTTGTCTCATTGGTTATTTATTACAGAGTTGAAAAGCCTTTTCAGCTCCTCGAGGACAGGTATTCTTTCGGCCTTATGTAGCTCAGAGGCCACTCCGTCTTCCCCAAGAGCCTCCTCATTCTTAAGCTGTATGAGAGACGCTCCGATTTCATCTATATCTACGTCCGGGAGATCGTCTGTAAAGTGGCGGGAGAGAGCTCAAGGGTCTGGGATCGCGTCAGATGGAGGTATTTTGCCATGCGAGGCATACAGATTTCCATAGAAGTCCCAATTTCAGCGAGAATCTCTGGAACCGATGTTACAGTATACCATTCGAGGTAGTTAGCTTTGTCAGATGACTCCTTCTCAGTGTCTTGGTAAAAACTTTCGACCCTCGAGTTTTCTCAATCGCCTCCTTTACGAGTTGAGTATAGAAATCGGAAGTCGCGTCTTATCATACTTCGGATCTTTTTGTTAAGTAACTGGGGATCTGGCAATGCAATGCAATGCCTCTCGTGTTTCCCGTCTAATTCGCATTAGTTCCAAGACCTCGCTTGTAAGTTTGCTGTTCGCATTTTACGACAGTACTTCGTCCCTACTTCACAAACAACCTCTGCTCTCTAGGTCCTCGTCAATGTTTGTCGGGGTTTCCAAGGCAGTGAATCGATTTTTCAGTTCATGTTGAATTGAAACTCCTCATGTCCGGCTTGGGGCAGATTGGGATGGAAAACTGGCTTCACCATTCAGTTTCTTTCTAGCTTGAAGTTGATATTTAGGGTGCTTCTTACGGTGATCGCTTCCAGTATTAAACCTACTGATCACTGAGACATCTTTAAGTATTTGCCATTTATACGTCATGATAAAGTCGATCTCGTTCTTCGTCCTACTGTCAGAGGTCCACTTGTTGGTCCACCACTTTTTCTGATAAAAGGTGTTCATACAGAACAGTTCCTGCCTGCCACAGAATACATAATAGTACAGAAGACGCACTCCGCCATAGCAATTCAACAAATATAAATCTTTATGTGCGATAATAAAGTACAATTTCCTTCGCACCGGCTTTGAATACCTACTTTTATATTAGCCTACTGATCGCTGCCGCAGAACACCTCTGAAGGTCACAGCTGGTGCACTTTGTAGGAATGCGAATTTCGAGATTTATATGAAAGTAAATACCTACGAAAAGTTTACTGGAGTACATTTCTACACCAAAATAAAACATAAATAAAATGTTTCGTTAAACGTAGGATATTGAAAGAAAATCAAAGCACAAATATTAGACAAAATAATAAAATTGCATTATTATACAAAATTTACGAATGATGCAGGAAGGTGAGTTATTTAATACACAATTGATAAAATAAAATAAATCTCGTAAAGAAATGCGAACGGCATCGGAGCGCGCGCGTAACGTGCGGCGCGCGGCAACCAACTGATTTCTCCCCTCGCCGTCGTCGTAGTTGTCTTCTCGAAGGCCGTGAGGCCGTCGGGGAGACGCCTTATGGGAAAAGCCTGCTGGGGTTGTTTCTTTCGCTGCCCGCGAAGACGGGCAGGTCATGGGGTAGGGGGCCGTGGTAAGTGTGGGAACACTTCACCACGGCCCGAAGGGTCAAAAATTAAGGCCCGTGTGCAGCCGGACAGAACCGGCCGCAGACGGACCAGCAGTACCGCCAGCGAGTCGCCTACCGGCCCGCTGGGCCGGTAGGCGACTGGGCCAATGCCCGGGGAGGCCCAGTAAGCGCCTTCTAGCTGGCGGTAAAAGAGAAATATCCGGGGAGCCGGCGAGCTTGACCCGAAGGAGAATCGGGCCCGCGTCAGCCGGCTGGTCATGGTCAGGTAAATTCACTTGGTCAGTGAAAACAATCCTGCGTGGGACGCCGACTGGTACGCGTTATCAGCATGACAGCGCGCTACCAGCCGGCGGTCAAGGTCAGTCCGGTGTGTCAGTACCCTCCGCGAGCTCCTCCACCACAGCGAGCTCGCGGGGATACTGTTTCCAGTCAGGAGGGCGCGCGTGGTACGGGGCCAGGCCTCGGATGTGACCGAAGTCTGACCTGTCTGCGCGCGCGAACATCCTGGTCGAGAGCTTGGAGACGAACTCATCCAAGGTCTCGACTTTTAGGTTCGTCCGAATGACTTCATTGCGGACGAACATTGGCGCGTCGGCAATGATACGGAACGCCTTGGACTGCTTGGAGAGCGATCCTTCGGACTTGGGAGAGGGCGTCGGGGGCCGCCGCATGTACTTGCAACTCTATACCTACGCCGCGAAGTGCACCAGGCCTGTGTCTGCTAAGGAAGTTGAATAGCATTTGGCCCCTCTGGTTTCTGCTCCCGTAGCCATCTGACCCAAGCTTGATTCGCAGTGCTCCTGTTTCATTTTAGCGTTAAAGTCCCCCATGACAACAGTGAAGTGGATCTTTGTGGTTTGGTGTATGGCCTTCGACACGTCGTCGTATAGGGCCTCCACCTCTTCATTTGAGCTGCTCGAAGTCGGCGCATAATGTCTGTTGAGAGAGTACCTCTCGGTCAACTTCAGTACGAGGTACCCTACCCTGTTCGAGACGCTGCAGATCTCCTTCACGTTGTCACAGAGAGCTTTATTGACGAGGAAACCTACGCCACCCTGGGACTGTGTGCTCCTTTCCCTGAAGTAAAAAAGGTGACCTGATTCTAGGGTTATCGTGTCCTCTCCCTCTCTTCGGACTTCTGACAACCCAGAAAATGCCAGCGTATCTTGTCTAATTCTACCCCAAGGATTTGGAGGCTGACGCCTTTGACCATCGCCCTTTTTCGTCGCTCTTGGCCGTCACCCTTCGCCGTTGCCCTTCGCCCTTTGCCATCGCCCTTCGACGTCGCCCTTCGCCGTCGCTCTTTACCGTGGGCCTTTGACGTCGTCCTTTACCCTGGCTCTTCGTCGTCACTATTCGCCTTTCGCTGTTGCTGTTCGCCATCGCCCTTTGCAATTGTCCTTTGCTGTCGCCCTTCGCACCTCGCGGGTGCCTCACGACATTTTTTTTTACATCCTGTATACAGATTCCCAACTAATACGAACGCTTTCGCCCGAATTAGTTGGAAGGTACTCCTTTTCGCTCTTGTCTTCTTCGAGGACCGCCGGCAAGTCAGGCCACCAGGTGGGACTTTGTTCAGGGAGGCCCAGTGAGCGACTTCCAGCCATGCGGTGATGATGTTGACCGGGGAAGACCGATGAGCTTGACCCAAAAGAATTTGGGCCCGATAGACCGCTGATTATCACATCAGGTAGTACAAATCCGGTAGTGGCCATAAGTACAAAGTGTGCGTACCAAGCCATCAACCAGCGGCGGAAGTAAAGTCCATTAACAGTCAAATCAGGTGGAACCCTCGTCAAGCTCCTCCAAATCGGTGGTCGCGCGTGGCACCAGATCCCGAAGATGCGGAAAATCTGATGCGTAAGCACCCGCGAACATGTCAGTCAAGTGCCGGAAGATAAATTCTAAGTTTGTGCGGCCAAATGTACAAAATGGCAACGTCGCGGCTGATTTCAGCCAATCCAATCATTACTGTGCTCTGATTGGCTCATTCAAATCGGATCAACATTTACCAAAACTACCGCAGGGTGGATTCGTATATCGGATCAACATTTCCATAGACTTTATTTTAGTCCTCTTTTAGTCCCCTGAGTGCAGATGTTGATCCGATCGGAGCCACATTAGTTACCAGACACGCACATTGGATCAACTTAAGACGTCGGATCAACATGTGTTTTCGGATCAACAAATAACTCGCGTGAAGTCGCGCCTGATCAACATTTACCGTGAAGGTATCTCTACGATACAATGTACGGTTATATATATATAATGAACCGTTCACGGTAAATGTAGCTCCAGTGTGAAGTTAGAACAAATGTTGATCCACCTTTTTGGCGTGTATACTCGGCTCCGCACGGCGCGATCAGATATACTTTGATCCGGCCTTCCTGCGCGAGTGACGTCAGTGGATCTGCACTGACACGATTTCAACATACTCGTCAGCGATTTGACCGACATTCGTTGATCCATTAACGGTCAAAAAAATCACACTGATAAGGATTTTTTAGATCCAGAGTATATTTGATTTATATGCCACATTTACTTAGACTAAGTAGATCCGGAGCCAAACTTCACGAATAGGTACTTGATCACAAAGCGGCAACGTCGCGTTTTTCGTGTGACAAAGAACACAGTATGCTTTTTCGTTTGAGTAACAAGATAAGAAAGATAGCTTTCGCGGACCAAATATCCATTTTTCCAAACTTAATATTATGAATTGGCGAATAGACATCGAAGGTTTGAAGTATCTGATGTAGACCAGGTGTACCCACACGAGCCCTCCTAAACTATAGGAGATACCGATATGACTCCAAGGTAAAAGTTTTTCAGCGTAATGAGACGCTTATGCTGGTGAATAAATATTGAAGGTTTGAAGTACCTGAAGTAGACCACCAGTTGCACCAACAGGAGCTCTGCTAAACTTTAGGAGATACAGATATTATGACTCTAAAGCGAAAGCTGTTCAGCTTTATGGGACGCTACTGCTGTCTAAAAGACATCGAAGGTTTAAAGTATCTGATGTAGACCACCAGGTGCACCAACAGAAGCCCTACTAAACTAAAGGAGATACAGATATGACTCCAAAGCAAAAGTTGTTCATTTTGATGGGACGCTTCTGCTAGCCAATAGACATCGAAAGTTTAGAGTACCTGATGTAGACCATCAGGCGCACCAACTTATAGCCCTGCTAAACTATAGGAGATACCGGTATGAATCCAAGGAAAAAGTTGTTCATCTTGATGAGATGCTTCTGCTGGCGAATATACATTGAAGGTTTGCAGTACCTGATGTAGACCACCAGGTACACCAACAGGAACCCTGCTTAACTGTAGGAGACACAGACATGGAACCAAAGCAAAACCTGTTCAGCTTTATAGGACGCTTCTGCTGGCCAATAAACATCAAAGGTTTGAAGTACATACTTGATATAGGCCACCAGATGTATCAATAGGAGCCCTGCTTAACTATAGGAGATACAGATACGACTACAAAGCATAACATGTTAAGCTTTTTGGGACGTTTCTGCTGGCTCCTAGTTATCAAAGATGGATTCTACTCTGATGTAGACCATCAGGTACACCAACAGGAGCACTGCTAAACTATAGGAGATATGACTCTAAAGCAAAACTTGTTCAGCTTGATGAGACGCATTTGCTGTCCAATAGACATCGAAGGTTGGAAGTACCTGATGTAGACCACCAGGTGCACCAACTAGAGTCCTGTTCAACTTTAGGAGATACCGATATGACTCCAAGGTAAAAGTTGTTTAGCTTGATAGGACGCTTCTGCTGGCGAATAGACATCGAAGGTTTAAAGTACCTGAAGTAGGCAACCAGGACAATGCTAAACTATAGGAGATAAAGTTATGACTCCGATGTAAAAGTTGTTTAGCTTGATGAGATGCTGCTGCTGGCTAAAAGACATCAAAGGTTTAGAGTGCCTGATGTAGACCACCAAGTGCGCCAACAGGAGCCCTACTAAACTATAGAAGATAAAAATATGACTCCAAAGCAAAAGTTGTTCAACTTAATGAGACGCTTCTGCTGACCAATAAACTTCGAAGGTTTGAAGTACATGCTTGATTTAGGCCACCAGGTGTACCAACAGGAACCCTGCTTAACTATAGGAGATACAGATATGACACCAAAGCAAACGTTGTTTAGCTTAATGGGACACTTCTGCTGGCCAATAGACATCAAAGTTTTGAAGCACCTGATGTAGGTAGACCACCAGGTGCAATAATAGGACTCCAGCTAAACTTTAACGTATGCAGATAACATTTCAAAGCAATTTTTTCAGCATGATGGGACGCTTCTGCTGGCAATTAGACATCCTAGGTTTTGGGTATCTGATGCCACCAGGACTAGCTCTGCAACTAAAGGAGATACAGATATGACTCCAACGCAAAACTTCTTCAGTTTGATGGGATACTTTTGCTGGCCCATAGATATCGAGGGTTTGAGAAATCTGGTGAAGACCACCAGGTGTAATAACAGGAACCCAGCTAAACTTAAGGAAATACAGATAACATTTTAGAGCAAAAGTTTTTCAGCTTGATGAGACGCTTCTGCTGGCCAATAGACTACGAAGGTTGGAGTACCTGATGTAGACCATCAGGTGCTCTAACAGGAGCCCAGCTATACTATAGTATAATATATACAGATAATCAAAACAATAGTTGTTTAGCTTGATGTGACGCTTCTGCTGGCTTATAGACATCAAATGCTTGAAGTTCCTGACGTAGACTACAAGTTGCACCGCCAGAAGCTCAGCTAAACTATAGGAGATGTTAAAATGGCTCCAAAGCAAAATTTCTTAAGCTTCATGGAACGCTTCTGCTGGCAATGCAACTATGGTTTGAGAAATGTGGTAATTAATTTGTGTGATGGGTATTCAGACTTTTTCCCGTATCTCACGGGTTCTGCACCCTAATCTAGGGGATTGAATGATGATACTGGTTTTTACACAAAGCAACTATTATGTGACCGCAACCCAAAGAAAATCGGACCCAATCCTAGATTAAACTTTTGCCAGGCTAATGGCCAACCCAGCTGTCAGAATTTTCAAGCAGCCAAACGGTCTCCAACATAACGGTTTTACGTTTCTTCCAAATTACTCTAACGCATTTTCGTAGCAGTTTTGGCTCAGGTATTATATGGAGTAGTTCCTCTGCTTTTTAAATCTGTACAAGTCAACCTAAAGCCAACAATGCCATACCATACTTTACTGGAAACATTTCGCCTCATTTTAAAGCCCCTATCTGAAAACCCTTGATAAGACTGGAACACAGAAATTTTTGTCATCTAGTAAGCTATAATCACATGCCAAAAACCCAAAATTTCAAGGTTGTAGCTCATTTAGTTCCGAAGGCCATTTATGACAGACATTCACTCACTCATAATCGTCAAAAGAGAACTAGTACTTTCCATAAACTCAGAGAGCTGTCGAAGTTCTTCGTCGCCTTTCGTCATTGTCGTTCGCCGTCACCCATCGCCATCGCCTTTTGCCGTCGCCGTTCACCGTCGCCCTTAGCTGTCACACTCGTATTCACCGTTCACCGTCACCCTTCGTCATCGGCGCTTGCCGTCACCCATTGCCATCACCGTACCATATCTATCTATATCCGCCTATTGCAGTCCACTGCTGGCCGTAGGCCTCCCCCAGGGAACGCCATAAGGCACGATCTCCCGTTTTTGCCATCCAGTCGTTACTAGCCGCCTTTTTAAGTCATCGTGATTTCAGTCTCATAGTTGTCTCTACTCATCTGCAAAGTTTGCCTAAGGTACACATATTTCTGGACAACTTAAAGGGCTACACTTTCGACGGAGATCAATTCGGAGATTCTGTGTTGATTGAACATGACCTTCGTCTTATCCATGTTGATCACAAGTCCAACACATCTTGGGGCAGAGTTAAGACTAGATAGTATTATGACTATGTCGTCGGCAAAGCGGAGATGCGTCAGAATTTTTTAGTCAACATTGATGCCCAGTCCTTCCCCCTGTAGAGTCTTGAAGACATCCTCCCGCGCTTTGGTGAATAGTTTCGGGGATATAACGTCACCGTGTTTTATAGTGGCTGCTTGTACTCCTTTATCTTCTGTATAACCTGCCTTATAGTTTGGATGCTAAAGCCCTTACGAAATCCGGACTGTTCCGGTGGCTGAAAGGCGATAATGCCAGGTGATTCTTGATGACTCTCGAGAACAGAGTCCCAATTTCAGCGAGAATCTCTGGAACCGATGTTACAGTATACCATTCGAGGTAGTTAGCTTTGTCAGATGACTCCTTCCCAGTGTCTTGGTAAAAACTTTCGACCCTCGGGTTTTCTCAATCGCCTCCTTTACGAGTTGAGTATAGCGTCGGAGGTCGCGTCTTACCATACTTCGGATCTTTTTGTTAAGTAACTGGGGATCTGGCAATGCAATGCAATGCCTCTGGTGTTTCCCGTCTAATTCGCATCAGTTCCAGGACCTCGCTTGTAAGTTTGCTGTTCGCATTTTACGACAGTACTTCGTCCCTACTTCACAAACAACCTCTGCTCTCTAGGTCCTCGTCAATGTTTGTCGGGGTTTCCAAGGTAGTGAATTGATTTTTCACTAAAGTTCATGTTGAAACTCCTCATGTCCGGCTTGGGGCAGATTGGGATGGAAAACTGGCTTCACCATTTAGTTTCTTTCTAGCTTGAAGTTGATATTTAGGGTGCCTCTTACGGTGATCGCTTCCAGTATTAAAACTACTGATCACTGAGACATCTTTAAGTATTTGCCATTTATACGTCATGATGAAGTCGATCTCGTTCTTCGTCCTGCTGTCAGGGGTCCACTTGTTGGTCCACCACTGGGGCTTTTTCTGATAAAAGGTGTTCATACAGAACAGTTCCTGCCTGCCACAGAATACATAATAGTACAGAAGACGCACTCCGTCATAGCAATTCAACAAATATAAATCTTTATGCGCGATAATAAAGTACAATTTCCTTCGCACCGGCTTTGAATACCTACTTTTATATTAGCCTACTGATCGCTGCCGCAGAACACCTCTGAAGGTCACAGCTGGTGCGCTTTGTAGGAATGCGAATTTCGAGATTTATATGAAATACCTACGAAAAGTTTACTGGAGTACATTTCTTCACCCAAATAAAATATAAATAAAATGTTTCGTTAAACGTAGGATATTGAAAGAAAATCAAAGCACAAATATTAGACAAAATATAAAAATTGCATTATTATACAAAATTTACGAATGAGGCAGGGAGGTGAGTTATTTAATACACAACTGATAAAATAAAATAAATCTCGTAAAGAAATGCGAACGGCATCGGAGCGCGCGCGTAACGTGCGGCGCGCGGCAACCAACTGATTTCTCCCCTCGCCGTCGTCGTAGTTGTCTTCTCGAAGGCCATGAGGCGTCGTGGAGACGCCTTATGGGAAAAGCCTGCTGGGGTTGTTTCTTTCGCTGCCCGCGAAAACGGGCAGGTCATGGGGTAGGGGGCCGTGGTAAGTGTGGGAACACTTCACCACGGCCCGAAGGGTCAAAAATTAAGGCCCGTGTGCAGCCGGACAGAACCGACCGCAAACGGACCAGCAATACCACCAGCGAGTCGCCTACCGGGTGGGACCCCAATGCCCGGGGAGGCCCAGTGAGCGCCTTCTAGCTGACAGTAAAAGAGAAATATCCGGGGAGCCGGCGAGCCTGACCCGAAGGAGAATCGGGCCCGCGTCAGCCGGCTGGTCATGGTCAGGTAAAGTCGCTGGGACAGTGAAAACAATCCTGCGCGGGACGCCGACTGGTACGCGCTATCAGCATGACAGCGCGCTACCAGCCGGCGGCCAAGGTCAGTCCGGTGTGTCAGTACCCTCCGCGAGCTCCTGCACCACAGCGAGCTTGCGGGGATACGGTTTCCAATCAGGAGGGCGCATGTGGTACGGGGCCAGGCCTCGGATGTGTCCGAAGTCTGACCTGTCTGCGCGCGCAAACATCCTGGTCAAAAGCTTGGAGACGAACTCATCCAAGGTCTCGATTTTTAGGTTCGTCCGAATGACTTTATTGCGGACGAACATCGGCGCGTCGGCAATTATACGCAACGCCTTGGACTGCTGCGGGGGCCGCCGCATGTACTTGCACCTCTATACCTACGCCGCGGAGTGCACCAGGCCTGTGTCTGCTAAGGAAGTTGAATAGCATTTGGCCCCTCTGGTTTCTGCTCCCGTAGCCATCTGACCCAAGCTTGATTCGCCGTGCTCCTGTTTCATTTTAGCGATAAAGTCCCCCATGACAACAGTGAAGTGGATCTTTGTGGTTTGGTGTATGGCCTTCGACACGTCGTCGTATAGGGCCTCCACCTCTTCGTTTGAGCTGCTCGAAGTCGGCGCATAATGTCTGTTGAGAGAGTACCTCTCGGTCAAATTCAGTACGAGATACCCTACCCTGTTCGAGACGCTGCAGATCTCCTTCACGTTGTCACAGAGAGCTTTATCGACGAGGAAACCTACGCCACCCTGGGACTGTGTGCTCCTTTCCCTGAAGTAAAAAAGGTGTCCTGATTCTAGGGTTATCGTGTCCTCTCCCTCTCTTCGGACTTCTGACAACCCCAGAAAATGCCAGCGTATCTTATCTAATTCTACCCCAAGGATTTGGAGGCTGTCGCCTTTGACCATCGCCCTTTTTCGTCGCTCTTAGCCGTCACCCTTCGCCGTTGCCCTTCGCCCTTTGCCATCGCACTTCGACGTCGCCCTTCGCCGTCGCTCTTTACCGTGGGCCTTTGACGTCGTCCTTTACCCTGGCTCTTCGTCGTCACTGTTCGCCTTTCGCTGTTGCTGTTCGCCGTCGCCCTTCGCAATTGTCCTTTGCTGCCTTTTTTTTATAAACAATGGGTAAGCATTTGTCCGCAATCTCACCTGATGTTAAGTGACGATGCAGACGATGATGGAACATGCTCGCCTAGATAATGCCTATTCACTTTCGCCTTGAAAAGGCCCAGGTTATAATGTTCCGGAAACAGATCCGCAGGCAGGGAGTTCCACTCCTTAGCAGTTTGCATTAAAAATGTAGAAGCGAAGCGCTTTGTGCGAATTTGCGGGATGTCTACGATATAAGGGTGGAATTCCAACCGGCGTCTCGTGCACCGGAGATGGAATGGTGACGGAGGTATCAGGTCATGGAGAGACTGTGCACACTCCCCGAAATGTATCCTGTAGAATACCGACAAGCAAGCTACTTTGCGACGGTGTTCGAGGCTCTGTAACTTTGCGTCAATGAGTGCCCTATCAGCGATGAGTTTCTTGGCGCGCTACTCAATCGAGTCCAGGGCTGCCAGCTGGTATTTGGCAGACCCGTCCCATAGGTGACAGCAATACTCCATGCAGGAACGGACTTGAGCTTGGTATAGTTGTAAAAGCTGTACTGGTGTATCGCCTGACCTTTGAGAGAAAGGTTCATGCCAAGAAGCTCAAGATGGTCGGAAATCGGTACGGATACACCTTGGAAAGTCGGAGTCCGGTCGAAGGGACTCCGTTTAGTGGAGAATAAACATGCTTGTGTTTTAGATACATTAAACTTGACAAGATTTGCATCACCCCATTCAGATATTGCTTCAAGATTCAAGTTTAGGCGACTCACTAGGGCCTCTCGACAAGACTGAGTAGATTCATTGCTGGCCTTTGCACTGGACATGTACCTATCAACAACCGTGCTGTCATCTGCATACCCAAAGGTGTCGGGCGTGAGCATATCGTTGATGTGCAGCAGAAATAGGGTTGCGGAAAGTACAGACCCTTGAGGGACGCCGGCATCAATAGCCTGTTCATCTGAAGAACGTCCTTCTAGGACCACTCGTATTGACCGTCCACTCAAGAAGTCTGCGATCCAGTTGCAAAGTCCAGCAGGTAGCCCGTAGGCGGGAAGCTTGTTAATAAGACTTGCGTGCCAGACCCTGTCAAATGCCTTTGAGACAACCAGAGATACGGCGAGGGCTTCGCCGTGCCTCTCGATAGTGCCTCGCTCCATGAGTGGGTGGCATGCACGAGGAGGTCCCCTGTCGACCGCCCGGGGCGGAAGCCGTATTAACGGTCGTTAAGGAGATCATTGCTCTCGAGGTAAGCCAGGAGGCGATTGTTTAGTACACGCTCCATAGTCTTGCAGAGTATAGAGGTGACTGATATGGGTCTATAATTGGCAGGGTCAGCACGGCTGCCCTTTTTGGGCACAGGTTGCACGTTTGCAAGCTTCCACGATTGGGGAACTACACCAGTCTCCAGTGAGAGGCGGAACAGGCGTGTCAATATCGGAGACAACTCAGGCGCACAGTTACGCAGAACAATTGCAGGGATACCATCAGGGCCGCTCGCTTTATTTACGTCTAGGTTTCGCAGGATTTTAAGTACCTCTTTCTGGCGAATACAGACGGCTGGCATGTTGCAGCAGACTTTAGGTAACGTTGGTGGCGTTTTACCTGCGGTATCTAGACGCGAGTTTTCCGCAAAAAGGGAAGCAAACAGGTTCGCTTTCTCGGGTGCCTCGCGACATTTTTTTTTACATCCTGTATACAGATTCCCAACTAATACAAGCGCTTTCGCCCAAATTAGTTAGAAGTTACTCCTTTTCGCTCTTGTCTTCTTCGAGGACCGCCGGCAAGTCAGGCCACCAGGTGAGACCCTGTTCAGGGAGGCCCAGTGAGCGACTTCCAGCCATGCGGTGATGATGTTGACCGGGGAAGACCGATGAGCTTGACCCAAAATAATTCGGGCCCGATCGACCGCTGATTATCACATCAGGTAGTACAAATCCGGTAGTGGCCATAAGTACAAAATGTGCGTACAAAGCCATCAACCAGCGGCGGAAGTAAAGTCCATTAAGAGTCAAATCAGGTGATCGCGCGTGGCACCAGATCCCGAAGATGCGGAAAATCTGATGCGTAAGCACCCGCGAACATGTTAGTCAAGTGCCGGAAGATAAATTCTTCTTCTCTGTTTGTGCGGCCAAATGTACGAAATGGCAACGTCGCGGCTGATTTCAGCCAATCCAATCATTACTGTGCTCTGATTGGCTCATTCAAATCGGATCAACATTTGCCAAAACTACTGCAGGGTGGATTCGTATATCGGATCAACATTTCCATAGACTTTATTTTAGTCCCTTTTTAGTCTCCTGAGTGCAGATGTTGATCCGATCGGAGCCACATTAGTTACCAGACATGCACATTGGATCAACTTAAGACGTCGGATCAACATGTGTTTTCGGATCAACAAATAACTCGCGTGAAGTCGCGCCTGATCAACATTTACCGTGAAGGTATCTCTACGATGTTTCCTCAGCATGCTGTCACATTTAGCGAGAATGCGGGGTGAATCGCTCGGCAGAGCTATAGACCACACTGCTGCTATCAAGCCATTTCTGAACAAGGTACGGTTATATATACGATACAATGTACGGTTGTATATACGATGTTTCCTCAGCATGTTGTCACATTTAGCGAGAATGCGGGGTGAATCGCTCGGCCGGGCCATTGACCATACTGCTGCTATCAAGCCATTTCTGAACAAGGTACGGTTATACTGGGTGTTACAAAATAACCAATAAAGCTTAAAGGAGGTCAATGTACTCACAATACTTAACAACTTTCCCCATGGAACATGGGTCGAAATATGAAAAAGAAATTTGGACCTCCCGTACAAAATAAACGCAATTTGTATGGGAGCTTTTTTGGTTGTTTTGTAACGCGTTGAATACGAGAGCTATAGACCACACTGCTGCTATCAAGCCATTTCTGAACAAGGTACGGTTATATATACGATACAAGGTACGGTTATATATACGATGTTTCCTCAGCATGTTGTCACATTTAGCGAGAATGCGGGGTGAATCGCTCGGCCGGGCCATTGACCATACTGCTGCTATCAAGCCATTTCTGAACAAGGTACGGTTATACTGGGTGTTACAAAATAACGAATAAAGCTTAAAGGAGGTTAATGTACTCATAATACTTAACAACTTTCCCAATGGAACATGGGTCGAAATATGAAAAAGAAATTTAGACCTCCCATACAAAAGAAACGCAATTTGTATGGGAGCTTTTTTGGTTGTTTTGTAACACGTTGAATACGAGAGTTATAGACCATACTGCAGCTATCAAACCATTCCTGAACAAGGTACGGTTATATATACGATGCTTCCTCAGCATGAAGGATTCATGAATCGCAAGAAGGCCGCGGCTATTCTCAAGCCATAGACAAAGCTCACGAAGCCGGCTATGATGCCTACGTCACTGGTCTATGTTTCCTCAGCATGTTGTCACATTTAGCGAGAATGCGGGGTGAATCGCTCGGCCGGGCCATTGACCATACTGCTGCTATCAAGCCATTTCTGAACAAGGTACGATTATACCGGGAGTAACAGAAAGGGTATAACAAGCCGAAAGGAGGTCAAGGTACTCATGAAACTGAACAACTTTCCCCATGGAACATAGGTCGAAATATGAAAAAAAAAATTGGGCCTCCCATACAAAATCGCCGATGAGCTAATTGATTTACTAGGGGAGTTCCAAATTTTTTTTTCATATTTCGATCCATGTTCCATGGGAAAGTTGTTCAGTTTCATGAGTACCTGACATCGGCTTGTTATCCCTCCGTTACTCCCGGTATATATTGGTAGCCATTTCTGAACAAGGTACGGTTATATATACGATACAATGTACGGTTGTATATACGATGTTTCCTCAGCATGTTGTCACATTTAGCGAGAATGCGGGGTGAATCGCTCGGCCGGGCCATTGACCACACTGCTGCTATCAAGCCATTCCTGAACAAGGTACGGTTATATATATACGATACAAGGTACGGTTATATATATACGATACAAGGTACGGTTGTATATACGATGTTTCCTCAGCATGTTGTCACATTTAGCGAGGATGCGGGGTGAATCGCTCGGCCGAGCCATTGACCACACTGCTGCTATCAAGCCATTTCTGAACAAGGTACGGTTATATATACGATACAAGGTACGGTTATATATACGATACAATGTACGGTTATATATACGATACAAGGTACGGTTATATATACGATGTTTCCTCAGCATGTTGTCACATTTAGCGAGGATGCGGGGTGAATCGCTCGGCCGGGCTATAGACCACACTGCTGCTATCAAGCCATTTCTGAACAAGGTACGAGTATATATATACGATACAATGTACGGTTGTATATACGATATTTCCTCAGCATGTTGTCACATTTAGCGAGGATGCGGGGTGAATCGCTCGGCCGGGCCATTGACCACACTGCTGCTATCAAGCCATTCCTGAACAAGGTACGGCTATACTGGGTGTTACAAAATAACCAAGCTTAAAGGAGGTCAATGTACTCATAATACTTAACACTTTCCCAATGGAACATGGATCGAAATATGAAAAAGAAATTTGGACCTCCCGTACAAAATAAACGCAATTTGTATGGGAGCTTTTTTGGTTGTTTTGTAACGCGTTGAATACGAGAGCTATAGACCATACTGCTGCTATCAAGCCATTTCTGAACAAGGTACGGTTATATATACGATACAAACAAGGTACGGTTATATATACGATACAAGGTACTGTTATATATACGATGTTTCCTCAGCATGTTGTCACATTTAGCGAGAATGCGGGGTGAATCGCTCGGCAGAGCTATAGACCATCTGCTGCTATCAAGCCATTTCTGAACAAGGTACGGTTATATATACGATACAAGGTACGGTTATATATACGATACAAGGTACGGTTATATATACGATACAAGGTACGGTTATATATACGATACAAGGTACGGTTATATATACGATGTTTCTTCAGCATGTTGTCACATTTAGCGAGAATGCGGGGTGAATCGCTCGGCAGAGCTATAGACCATACTGCTGCTATCAAGCCATTCCTGAACAAGGTACGGTTATACCGGGAGTAACGGAAAGGGTATAACAAGCCGAAAGGAGGTCAAGGTACTCTTGAAACTGAACAACTTTCCCTATGGAACATGGGTCGAAATATGAAAAAAAAATTTGGACCTCCCATAGTAAATCAATTAGCTGATCGGCGATTTTATATGGGAGGTCCAATTTTTCTTTTCATATTTCGACCCATGTTTCATGGGGAAAGTTGTTCAGTTTCATGAGTATCTTGAACTCCTTTTGGCTTGTTATACCCTTTCTGTTACTCCCTGTATAGACCATACTGCTGCTATCAAGCCATTTCTGAACAAGGTACGGTTATATAGACCATACTGCTGCTATCAAGCCATTTCTGAACAAGGTACGGTTTATATACTGCTGCTATCAAGCCATTTCTGAATAAGGTACTGTTATATATACGATAGAAGGTAGGGTTATATATAATGCTTCCTCAGCGTGTTGTCACATTTAGCGAGAATGCGGGGTGAATCGCTCGGCAGAGCTATAGACCATCTGCTGCTATCAAGCCATTTCTGAACAAGGTACGGCTATACAGGGAGTAACAGAAAGGGCGGCACAAGGGGACAAGCCGAAAGGAGGTCAAGGTGCTCAAGAAACTGAACATTTTTCCCCATGGAACATGGGTCGAAATATGAAAACAAAAAATTGGACCTCCCATACTAAATCAATCAGCTGATCGGCGATTTTGTATGGAGGTCCATTTTTTTCATATTTCGATCCATGTTCCATGGGAAAGTTGTTCAGTTTCATGAGTACCTTGACATCCTTTCGGCTTGTTATACCCTTTCCGTTACTCCCGGTATATATTGGTAGCCATTTCTGAACAAGGTACGGTTATATATACGATACAATGTACGGTTATATATACGATGTTTCCTCAGCATGTTGTCACATTTAGCGAGAATGCGGGGTGAATCGCTCGGCCGGGCCATTGACCATACTGCTGCTATCAAGCCATTTCTGAACAAGGTACGGTTATATACGATACAATGTACGGTTATATATACTATGTTTCCTCAGCTTGTTGTCACATTTAGCGAGAATGCGGGGTGAATCGCTCGGCCGGGCCATTGACCACACTGCTGCTATCAAGCCATTCCTGAACAAGGTACGAGTATATATATACGATACAATGTACGGTTATATATACTATGTTTCCTCAGCTTGTTGTCACATTTAGCGAGAATGCGGGGTGAATCGCTCGGCAGGGCCATTGACCATAATGCTGCTATCAAGCCATTTCTGAACAAGGTACGGTTATATATAGGGTGTATTTTTATTAGTGGCGGATCCGTTAAGGGTGTGTTCTGTCAATGAAACTTAACAACTTTCCCCAAGGAACATAGGTCGAAATATGAAAAACAAAATTAGCGCTCCCATACAAATTGACCTGGCCGGCCAACACACTTAGTATGGGAAGACCAGATTCTTTTTTCGACCTATGTTCCTTGGGGAAAGTTGTTCAGTTTCATTGACAGAACACACCCTTAACGGATCCGCCACTAATAAAATTGCATCCTATATATACGATGCTTACTCAGCATGAAGGATTCATGAATCGCAAGAAGGGCGCGGCTATTCTCAAGCCATCGACAAAGCACACGAGGCCGGCTACAACGCCTACGTCACTGGTCTATGTTTCCTCAGCATGCTGTCACATTTAGCGAGAATGCGGGGTGAATCGCTCGGCCGGGCCATTGACCACACTGCTGCTATCAAGCCATTCCTGAACAAGGTACGGTTATACCGGGAGTAAAGGAAAGGGTATAAGAAGCCGAAAGGAGGTCAAGGTACTCATGAAACTTAACAACTCTCCCCATGGAACATAGGTCGAAATATGAAAAAAAAAATTGGGCCTCCCATACAAAATCGCCGATGAGCTAATTGATTTACTAGGGGAGTTCCAAATTTTTTTTTCATATTTCGATCCATGTTCCATGGGAAAGTTGTTCAGTTTCATGAGTACCTTGACATCCTTTCGGCTTGTTATACCCTTTCCGTTACTCCCGGTATATATAGGTAGCCATTTCTGAACAAGGTACGGTTATATATACAATACAAGGTACGGTTATATATACGATGTTTCCTCAGCATGCTGTCACATTTAGCGAGAATGCGGGGTGAATCGCTCGGCCGGGCCATAGACCATACTGCTGCTATCAAGCCGTTCCTGAACAAGGTACGGGTATATATACGATACAATGTACGGTTATATATACGATACAATGTACGGTTATATACACGATGTTTCCTCAGCATGTTGTCACATCTAGCGAGAATGCGGGGTGAATCGCTCGGCCGGGCCATTGACCATACTGCAGCTATCAAACCTTTCCTCAATATATATATCAACGCTAAGTTTCAAATAAGTAGCTGTCTTTCTACAAAATCTAGCTGTGATTCAACAATTTATAGCCGCGACTCAACTATCTCTGGCCATGGCTCAATAATGTCTGGACGTGACTCAACAATAATCTAGCCGTAGCTTAACAATCTTTAGAAATGACTTAACAATTTCTAGCCGTGACTCAACAAGACAAGACTCAACATTCTCTAGATTTTAACTCAACAATCTCTAGATATTAACTCAACAATCTCTAGGCGTAACTAAACAATCTCTAACAATGACTCAACAATCTTGAGTTGCGTCTCAACAATCTCGAGCCCTGATTCAACATTGTATTACCTGTATATCAACACAGTCTAGTCACGAACTGACTGAAATAACTGTAATTTCAGCGGAACTCAAGGTAACTATAAACTTTTAGGTGCATAATGTCCATTTTGCAAAATGTCCAGTGGTGAAAAATTCTCCAGTTTGCATAATGTCCAGTTTGCAAAATGTCCAATTTGCAAAATGTCCAGTTGTAAAATGTCCAGTTCGCAATCAGTCCAGTTTATATGAAATACTGGGTCACTTACCCATGTGTTTTGGGGAAAATTGTTCGGTTTCATGGTCTGAATTCACCCCTTAATTTCGCTACTGTACTTTTTGCAAACTGGACATTTTTCAAATTAGATCATTTTCAAACTGGACATTTTGCAATTGGGCATTTTGCAAACTGGGCATTTTACAAACTGGACATTTTGCGAATTGGACATTTTGCAAACTGGACATTATGCAAACTGGTAATTTTTTCACCACTGGACATTTCGCAAAATAGACATTATGCGCCTAGAGGACTATAAAGATGGTTGCCACGAACGTCAATTACGTCATATTTCTTGGATTCACAAATTGGCTTAGAATCATAATAATATATTGTTCTTGTATCAGATTTCTCTGTTTGGTTATAATTTGAGATATTTGACAGAAGCAAGCCTGGCTATGTCACACACAAGTGAAGTGGCAATCGCAAAAATTCCAAATATGGTCAAGTGAACCTTCTGTAGACCCTTCGCTCGCAGTAGTTCCATCGAGTTTAGTTCCATGGAACTACTGCGTAGTTTTATTTCGCACTAGTTCCATTGGCTCAGACCTCTATTTTGTAGCGAAAGATCCTGGTTTTTCACCTTTATTTCGGATCATCAGGTATGGAAGTGTCCATACGACAACCTTTTTGGGATATGTATAGTCCAGATGGACTATGAATGCGAATCTGCGAGGCATCGGTCTCACGAGTGTCTCGCGACAATTCCTGTGAGTTACAGTTACAGTCCAGCAAAAAAGAGTAGAAATGAAATAAAAAGGAACTAAAATTTTTCATACTAAATTGTTGCCATTCATAGATTGTTGCCTAATTGTTGTTAATTTTGAAATTTTATACAAAGTGGCGCCCTCATTTTTGTCTACTCTTTTTTGCTGGACTGTACGGCCTCTACGATAAGCTCCTCGTACACATTACAGTGTAATCCTGATTCAGTCTAGTTTTAATTGTTTAAACTGTTTGACAGGTGTTCCTCGCTAAGACTGCTCATCAAAACTCTCCCTACATGAACCTCACAGGAGCCGATCGTAAGTATTAACATATCTTCCCTGCCTTATGCCGGCTTAGAATAGCATCACCCTATTTCTCAACCGCGGGACTTAAAGATTACAATTTTAGGCTGTCGTCTGAACAACTCATACTGGGTGTTACAAAACAACAAATAAAGCCGAAAGGAGGTCAATGTACTTATGAAACTTAATAACTTTCCCCATGGAACATGGGCCGAAATATGAAAAATATATTTGGACCTGCCATACAAAATTGCCGTTCAACTTTCTTCTTCTCCGAGTGGGACTCCAAGTCGTCCAACGACCTGATGAACCCTGGTGTCAAAGGCCTACTACTTGCAGTAGGCGGTTGAAAAGCTCTGTTCAAAAAACCAGGGTTCATCGGGTCGTTGAACGACTCGGTGTCCCATACGAAGAGAGAGAGAGAGAGTTTTTCAACCGCCTATTGCAAGTAGCTGCCCATCCGAAGCACGGAACCATCTTGCTTTTCGGAAAATCTGGTGGTTCAGCCTGCAATATTCTGAGTAGATTGGGAACAAAGTGATAAATATCAACTTTGTTGTGAGTGACCCCACCGGGAATTGAAACCGGAACCTTCAGTCGTACTAACCACTGCGCCACAACGGCTGTCAGCTCAATGATTTACTTTCATATTTCGACCCATATTCCATGGGGAAAATTGTTTAGTTTTATCAGTCAGTACTTCCGTGGGGAAAGTTGTTCAGGCGGGAAATAAGTATGTATGTAAGTATTTTTAATATTGATGTTTATTTTGCAGCGAATCCATCGCGGGATCACGTGTTCCATCTTACGTTTCCTAAGGAGTGGAGTCGGAATGACATCAACCAGCTTTTTAGCCCGTTCTGTAAGTACCATTTAGTTTTAAATTACTTCTTTGGTGTCGTGTAATCAATACTTAGTATAAAGTGAAGTCCCTTCCCGTGTCTCTATGTATGTATGTATGTATGCTTATATCTTTAAAACTCCTTAACGGATTTTGATATGTTTTTTTTTAATACATAACGCAAGTTAAGGGGCAGGTTTTTAAATATTTTCTACTTCAAATTTAACCCTTAAGGGGGTAAAAAAGGGGTTAAAAGTTTGTATGGAGAATCATGATTTTTAAATGCGATCAGTTTGAAAATTTGCGATTAAATCAAAGAGCTGAAAATATGAAGTACGTGTTTCAGGGATTTTTGATTTTTAACCCCTAAAGGGGTAAAAAAGGGGTTAAAAGTTTGTATGGACAAACATGATTTTTAAATGCGATCTGTTTCGAAAACTGCGATTTGATAAAAGAAAAAAAGATACGTGTTTCAGGGGTTTTCGATTTTTAACCCCTAAAGAGAAAATTTGCGATTAGATCAAACACTTAAAAAAAATTGAATACGTGTTTCCGGGGATTTCGATTTTTAGCCTCTAAAGGGGTAAAAAGGGTTAAAAGTTTGAATGGGAAATCATGATTTTAAATGAGAACTGTTTCAAAAATTGCGATTAGATCAAAGGGTTAAAAATATGTGTTTCAGGATTTTTCGATTTTAACCCCTAAAGAGACAAAAAATAGGTTGCAGTGGGTGAAACCGCTGATGGGCAGCTAGTTTTATCATAAATAAAAATAGTAATTATTTCAATTCACGGTAAAAAATATATCTAAGGAATAGGCTTGTGAATATACCATAACCAACCATAACAGCCACAACAGTCCACTGCTGGACATGGGCCTCCCCCTATCGGGGGGTATTGCCATACTCACTCACCACGCTTGGCAGGCGGAGTGGCGGGCGCAGTGCATGGTGTTGCATTAACAGGGAACGCTATGAATATAACGCTTGTGAATATAATACCTTGAAATCATGTTTTATAGGTTCAGTTGAAGTCAGTTGGTACATTTTTGGTAGGTAATTTTTCCAAATTTCATTATATGTATTATGCTCTGTTCCTTGGGGAAATAATGTTAAGTGTTATGGGCTGGTTTTCCACTTAAAATATTTGCAGGTAATTTTACACCTCATATTTTTCCATTCCCCAGGTGCGATAACCATGCAGTTCTTGGACGACACCAGTGCTCTAGTCGCGTTGTCTCGCAAGGAACAAGCGAGGGATGTGCAAAGGGCGTTATCTGGCAATAACCGGGTCAAACTGATACCTTTCCATCGGTATAAACAACCCAATCAAGTGAGTATAGTTAGTTATTGATTTTAACACTGTTGAGTTTATGTTCTATAATTTCAATAGTCTTGGTTTGTTTTGACGTTTAATTATTGCTAGTATAAAATAACTAGCTGCCCGTCAGCGGTGTCACCCGCTGCAACCTATTATCCCCGGGTAAAAAGCATTATTCGCCAAGAGATGTCGCTGTTAGTTTTCGGCGAAAACGTTTAAAACGCGAATCGGCTCAGTCACGCCACCTATTTCAAAAATATTGGAAAATGCGTGATCCCGTGGGAATGAGACATTTTTCCGTGGTAAAAAGTATCCTATGTGTTGTTCCAGATGCCCTTTTATATTTCTGCAAAGTTTCATGTCAATCTAATCAGCCGTTTTTGCGTGATGTCGTAACAAACACACACACAAACATTCGCTTTTATAATATTAGTAGGATAATGTTCAATAGTAGTGCTAGCGGCAAAGAATTCAGTCACCCCTATTCTACTCAGGGTGTTTCGTAAGAGGTGACGTAGAGATTAAACCTATAATTTGTTCCTATAGTTCTCAATCTGAAATTACAATGAAAGCTATAACGGATACTGTATCACTTTAGTTTTAAGGATTTTTTTTTTCGATTTCCTGTTGGTCACCATACAGCTGCAAACAAACCAGTAACAATATTAACTTTTTAACACTGAATATTCTGCAATTTTTTGCTAGTAATGTTACGTTGACTACGATGCCCTTTATGTGGGCGTGTCTAACACGCTCTTGGTCGAATTTTTAAGTACGGTTTACCGCTTAATTTCGTCCAGTACCTTCGTTCTTTAATTGTTGGATCTCCCACATCACAAAAGAACGAAGCTAAAAACCTGGAATTTCGTGGTCGCGATAACTGACTGCTACAATAAAGAACAATTTTAAACTTTCTTTACAAACTTGTCACAACATACTTATGAACATTCTTTACGATTGCATGTAGCTGACGAAAACGACTGCATGTAGCTGAGATGAGAATGTTGCGATTTATGTGTGGTGTGACAAGGATGGATAAAATAAGGAATGAGTATATTAGAGGGAGTTTGAAAGTAGCGCCAGTGACAGAGAAAATGAGAGGGAATCGTTTATCTTGGTATGGGCATGTAATGAGGAGAGATGAAGAGCATGTAACAAAGAAAGTAATGAACATAAATGTGGATGGACGCAGAAGAAGAGGAAGGCCTAAAAAAGTTTGGATGGATTGTATAAAAGACGATATGAAAAATAAAGGCGTAAGTGAGGATTTGACTCGTGATAGAGATGAATGGTGAAAGACATGTTGCGCCGACCCCAAATAAATTGGGATAAGGGCAGGCAGATGATGATGACTTATGAACATTCTTTGTTAACTTGCCACCAAATAATTTATGTTTTCCTCAACAGGTACCCGTCAAAGACAAACCAGACAGAAGGGACACCTCATCGATACACAACGCGTGCGTATTTATGTTGTTAAGTCTAGTTCTTTATTTGCTATACAAGGCATTTCTTTCAGAGTATTTGAAAGAGTTCTGTGAGACGATTGGTATGCCAGCGTGGTTATAAGTGTGTAGCCAGCTTCAGATGATTTGTACTTAGATCGTGTGAACTTTTTCATCCTGTGGGGACCAATTAACATTATTACAGGGAAACGGGAAATGGCACAAAGGTGTGATGTCCTTTTCTTACTGTTTGAAAATGGCGTCATTCAGTTTTTAAGTTTGCCTATGCATAACTATAATTATCTAGGATTTGTATGCGATTTTGCTGGTTAAAATCTGTACAGAAGTATTGATCAATATTTTGAAGAGAATCTCCTATTACATAGTGTAATGTATACTTGCGATTGTCAGCGCATGATTAAACTTCGTAGTAGACATAGTTTATTACATAGTGATTCGAACTTGAATGGTTATGGAAAAAATATTTCTTTACTCAAAAACTACGCTTTTTGCGCACAAAAGTGGGATCAAAATAGGTCATTTTAGCTCTAGGAATCAAATAGTAGTTTTTATAACAAGGGAATAAAGTGATATATTTAGGGCGAGGGCGTTAGTTTGAATCATGAGCGGAACGAGGGATTCTAGAGTAAAATCCCGAGCGTAGCGAGGGATTTTAAAGTAGAATCGTGAGTGAAGCGAGGGATTCAATGTAAGTCGCCCGAGAATAAATAACTTTATACCCGAGTGATACATACTACTTTTCATCCCCCTCTATGAGAAAAACAATAAATACTTACTTAATCTAAGAAGTTCTTTAAATATTGCTTGCTATTGTCCATTATTTTACAATACATCTTATAAATTGCGTTATAAACATCCAATATTTACAAAACATTATCACTCATTTCATTTCATATTATTGCAATATAATTGTAAGGTTGAATATTGTTGTTGCTCATTGCCGGCCAGTTATCGCGCCAAAAGAAAAATAAAATTTGACACATTACTTTTTAATTTCAAATTTTGCTAGGAATTAGGTCTTTTACGAGCAAAATACTAGGTGTAAAACACTCAATAAAATAGCAGATAACAGGTAGTGTTGCAGAGAAAAAACCCATCTGTAGTAAATTTTCGATTGATTGGCTGCAAATATTTGTGTTCCAAATTCAAATGAATTTTAATCCCTTGGGATTAAATAACCTATTTTAATCCCACTTATGTGCGACCAAAGCGTAGTTTTTTGAATAGAGGGGATGAAAATTGATTTGAATTTGGAACATACAGAATCCTTCGTTCCGCTTGTGATTTAAAATAGCGTCCTCACCCTTAATATATTACTTTGATCCCTTTTTTATAAAAACTACATTTAAAAGTATTAGGAGGGGCTGTCTTTAGTCATACGATTTGCTTTTTAGTTATTTTTAGATTTCCCTTAGGTCGTAGTCAGGATGTAGGTTTAACATTCCTATTTCGAAAAAACTTACATTCATAAGTAGGTATAAGTATTAAAATGGGGACCAACAGCTAATTTGTGGCCTTGTCGTTAGTGGAACTAAGTATTATTCGCTCCTAATGTGATGCCTGATGTTGAATTTTCCTTCTTTGTTTTTTCCGTCGATACTTGATTTGTCGTACAATGTTTCTGCTGAAACACAAAAAACAAGCCTACGAAATTTTCCCAAGATATGAGTCGATCGACTTGTATTTCGTGGGGAATGTTGTTCAGTTTCGTGGCTTGGTCTACCCTTTTAAATATATTTTCTGCCTTTTTTTACATTTCTGTATCTTACGTATTTCGAATGATTGTGATTTTTTAACAATGTGACTCTAACTTTTAAGTGACTTTATGTAAGATCTCAATTTTGTTGTGGATATTCTCGATTACTTTTTTATATTTTGAATAAAGTTTATTTTATAATTTATTCGTTTTATTTTATTGTTGGAGTCATATTGTTGAAACTATTTACAGTTTGCACAATTATTTTGATTTATTGTGTTTTTGCAGCTTGTAAACATTTTCATTGCTCCAACAGTATTTATTTTTCCTTCTCCTTTCAAAATACTTTTCGTTTAATTTTTTGGGTCGGTTCCCGTGTGGTAGCAGCTAAGAATACTGCCACCCCTAGTCCACTCAGGGTGTTTCGTAAAAGGCGACGTAGCGTTTTTGACCTCGGCTGAATATCTATCGACTATGGTCAACCGCATGGTCGCGGTGATACCCACCTACAATAGCATTCCTAATGATTGTTGACGTCAAGCAGGCGGCCGATCATAAGACATTGCCAAAATCCTTTTGCAACATAGTTTTGTGCTCTAACAAAACATTTTGCACTGACCCCAACTGCTTTGGGAAAAAGGCAGCCAGATGATGCCTTAGCTGCCTTTTAAGACTGCCTCAGGTAACACTGTGCGTGCATTAAAATTCCAATAAACTTTTAGGTAGAAACGGGGTGATGCTATTCTGAACTGCCTCCACACGGAAACAATACCAGCCCTTATTATTATTATTATATCTAGCCTACCAGATACCACTGCTGGGCAAAGGCCTCCCCCGCGGTCTTTCACTTTTTTCGGTCCAAAGCAAGCTCGGTCCACTCCTTATTATAGACATCGAAATCGTCACGCCATCGTTTCCGGGGTCTACCTCGGCGCCGGGACCCGCCTTGAGATACCCAATGGTTTGGGTATTTGGTGAAATCCAGGACCAACGTCGCTGAGGTTTCTTTGGGAAATAACTATTGCTTATGGATAGTCTTTGTCCAACCTTTACAGTTCAAAATATTGCCTTGCTTATTTCTAAGTGTAGCACATAACATAGAAATCGTGGGCAGTGCATAGTCAATCATACCTTACAAATACACCTCTCGACATATTTGTAAATCTGTTCACGTAGAAATAACGACACTGACAATAATCTCGATTCTGGCAGCCATTTTAGACGCTAATTCTTAGCTATTCTTGTAATTTCGCTAAGTAATAATAAAGTGAAAAGAAACGATAATAGATTGAACATCAATTTATGGCCTTAGGGTAAAAAGTGGAACTTTAAATTGGTTCTGACTCTTGTCTTTTGTTCACAAATTGTTGTTTTCTAATAAATAAATAACCAGCTGGTGTGACCTAGCCATTCTCGGTATTTTGTTTCTTACGACCTCTAAAATCTGCATGTTTAGCTAGTTATTTATTCCACGCTAAACCAATAAAACAAGAACTAATACCTACATACGATCGGACGGCGTTTTGGGTTTGGCCGGTAACATTCTTGCTCGTTTAAATGTATTAGATAGATTAGATAAGAAAATATCTGCTAGAATCGAGTCCTTAGTAAATATGAACTCAACTGGGCAATAGACCTGGTCATTCCAATGATTGAGCCCTTACTATGATGGAGGAGAGGCATAAGGCTCGGTGCAGACAGTGGGCGGTAGAATACATCTCTACAGGACCTAGGCATTAGCCATTAGGTGGTGTGGGCTTTATCTATAATGTCTAGTTCAGTCTAGTTAACTATACCTACCACCAAGACCTACCGTACATAATGCTATATTACTACTAGAAGTTTATACTCGATATCTTACAATGCGCGAATTGTTTAGGTTTCATAGTCAAATCCTTATAATTTCTTCAAGTCTGTCTGTCGGTCTGTCTGTAGGTATGCCCCGCCGTCATAACTTCGTCAGTTTTCGATCGATCGAAGTTACATGTGGTGTGCAAATAGATGGTATTGATTCTAATTTAGAAATGCTTGGCAAAATTTTAACCATGTTTTTTGGACTCCCTACGTGATGTGAAAGGGGACCAAAATTCCCTTTCTCACTTACGACGATTTTTCTCGACACTCAATTTCTCAGCAGATAAACAAGTAAACAAAAAACTGTTCGACTAGGACCTGGTAATGTACAAGATGAATCGTTTTCGCCAAAAATAATGTGTGATATTATTGAGATTGCTGAGAATACTGCCACCCCTAATCCACTCAGGATGTTTCGTAAAAGGCGACGTAAAGTTTTTGACCTCGGCAGAAAATCTGCCGACTATGGTCAACCGCATGGTGGCGGTGATACTTCCTACAATAGCATTCCCAAAGAGGGTTGAGCAGGCGGCTGGTCATAAAACATCGCCAAATCCTTTTGCAACATGATTTTGTGTTCAAACAAAACGTGTTGCGCCGACCCCAAGTACTTGGGTTAAGGGCAGGAAGATGATGAATCATTATTGAGATTGCTTATCGCCAGGCGAAAAAGTGCAAAAATAGACCTAACTTTGGAAAATAAATCTATCAAGCAAACTTTCTTCAATCGTGTTTTCGTCCAACCAGAATCTAGATAGGTATTAGAATGAAAAATAATTTTAGTATGTAAAATTTAAAGTGTATAGCGTTCGTGAATAAATCGTCTGTCACAGACGTATGAGGCCAATGATGACATCGTTCGTATCTAAAACTAGATGCATTCAAAACTTATTTTTCTCACGACATGATGGCCTTAACTGTCATACTGAGCATGATATCGTTGAATAGGTAGGTCTTTTAAAACTAAGGAAACTATTTGTTTGTTGTTCTTTGGTTGTTCTTCTTTCTTTTTTGCAAATATTCGAAAGAAGATTAAAAAAATTCAACGGAAAAACGATGTCAATGATAGATAATATCCAGATTGTACTTATTTTATTGTAGTTTGCTCGAAAACATGCTGATACCGCGTTTTAAAAAACTAGTAGTGGCATCTAGTGGGTACCATAAGAAACAGAGTAGTTCTCGTTTGTGATAACATGGTGATAACCGATGGCGGGTGCAAATTGAGCTAACACAGAAATAAAAATAAAAATATTGTTGCACGAAATGTTGAGATTTGTAAGAAATGTTAGAGTTTGTTCTAAAACTCTACTCTTCATAGATTTTGGTTCGTTTGTACAATGTATCGAGGAAAGAATCCTTTATAACATGTACAACAAGTTCAGCTAGGCTTGGCAGAGGCGTGCACGGACATGAATGAAATATGCGGTGCCAGTTCGTTTGTCTACCTACTCCACAACATAGAGCTGATGGTAACGACATGCCGTGTCAGGCTAGCGTAGAATAGCATCACTCCTATTCTGCCCGTGGGTGTCGAAAAAAGCGACTTATACTGTGAATGCAACATACAACATACTAACCCCTTATACACCGCGTTCACAAATGCGCCTGATAAGCGTGGTAAGTGGGCAAATACGTCCCAATCTTGCTTGAGGTCTATGTCCAGCTGTGACTGTTGAGGAAGAAGAACCATTGTTAAATCTTGTATTCAAAAATACCTCGTTGGTGTTGAAGTCATTAAGCGTGTTACTACATACATACATATATCATTCCTATATCCCTTGCGGGGTAGGCAGAGCGTAAACGACTGTAAAAAACGTCCAATCACACCACGTGTAACAAAAGTTTGAGAGTCATTCAGAAGACTGTGTGTCACCATAGTGACAGGTTGTTAGCCTGTCGCCTACGCTTGCAGTACACATCTACTCTCAAATCCCTTAGCCGCTTCTTACAACACCCCCGGGTAAAATATAGGGAGATGCTATTCTAAGCCGGCACCACACGGAACATGATCAGCTCGTGGTACTACGTTAATCATAAACGCCCAAAAAGAGCATTCGTAGTGAATTATGGAATGGCTATATTAAATCTCGTATTGGAATAAATGGATGAACATATCGGCCGGGAGATATCGCTGTAACTGTCCTCGGACACACAATCGGTTTACAAATAGACGGATATAAAGCCGCACGCAATGAATGCTCAATGAAAATCCGAAGCATACAGGGCCTTTCGCACTTGCGAACTAGATATGTATTATTGGTTTTCCGAAATCAGTTTCTTTATGGTGTTGATGAGGATTCCTCTTCCGCATCCTCATAGCACGGAAGTTCCGCAACTTAGCTCCATCATCCGCTACCGCTTCCACAAATAAGAAATTTAAACATTCCGCTACCGCTTCCGCTTCCTCCTACGAGGAATACTTACCTATTACCACAGTATAATTAATAGTACTAGCGTACTATTACGAGGAGTTTTGTCTTTCTAAATACTGCACAACATCTGACCTCAAATATCTTTTGCCTCTCTCTATTTTTCGTTTTACATCTGCCTCATCAACTTTCTCTTCCTTTTCATCCGCATCCTCTTCAATAAATAATTCCTCATCCTCAGCCGCATCCTCGAACTTTGAGCTTGTTGATTTCTTATCCGCTTCCTCTACCTCATAACCGATTCCTCGTCAACACACACAATACCTACACCTCATCAAATCGACAGCCATAATCGTCCATTGCTGGACATGGACCTTATTCTTATTGGTTTGCCAAACTCACATACGCACCATGCTTTTAAAGCTGACTGGCGAGCGTAATGCAAAGCGATGTAGTTATTTCAAGAGAAATACTGCCACACATTTTCCAAATTTATCCTATTTCTAAACGTCTGTTATGTTATAATATGACCCTTATTCATTTGTATGTATGTATCACTCAGGTTAGTACGATTAACCAGTCGATTTGCTACCCAAAAAAAATGCGGCCAAAAGCACGAGACAAAGCTCACAAATAGGGTTTCGTAGTCAACGTTTAAATATCATGTCTTTCAGCGTTACAAAGTTAATTTTGTTGCTGGTTTGTTTGCAGCTGTATGGTGACCAACCGCAAATTGAAAAACTTTCATATTTCCTTAATCTTAAGTGGGACAGTATTCGTTATAGTTTTCATGGTAACTTCATATTAAGAACTATTTTTTTTTAATTTTTGGCATGCATACTTTAGAAGTTACAGCTGGAACAAATTATGGCTCAAAAACGCCCCTTTTAAAAGCAAATATCTCAAGACAGAAACATTTTAGAGACTTTGCTTCAAAGAAACCTGCCCTTAGTTTTAAAAGACCTATTCAACGATACCCTACTCAATATTACAGAAGAAAAATTTTTTTTTTGCCCTCCTTTCACATGTATGGGAAGGGGGTCCAAAAAGTAATAAAAATATTTTTTTCTCAACATTTCTAAACATGGGTCAACGCGATCTATCTTCACACTAAATTTGATGTCGATAGCTCCAAAACCTGACGAAGTTATGAGGGCGCGGCATACAGACAGACAGACAGACAGACTTACCGAAATGATAAGGGTTTCTAGTAGACTACGAAACCCTAAAAAACCCGGATTGTATTTGTTATCTACCAGCCACCTCCGTAAAAGACTCTGTAGATGGGGTAAATGCGCTAGTGACGGTTTAA
The DNA here is from genome assembly GCA_024500475.1 of Phthorimaea operculella. Classification (NCBI taxonomy): domain Eukaryota; kingdom Metazoa; phylum Arthropoda; class Insecta; order Lepidoptera; family Gelechiidae; genus Phthorimaea; species Phthorimaea operculella. Next base: position 1,004,706 of record JANFCV010000121.1, read on the forward strand.
TCTATGTGGTAAATCAGTGTTTACCCTACCGCCGCAGGGGGCAAATGGGATAGCCCGCGGCGAGTTCACAGTTACATAAGGGGGAACAGGAATTCTAGAATACCTGTATTTTCTTGTAAAGAATGGCTGGCGCAAGCTTCACAGGCGAGTTGTAAGACATGAGACGTGCGACATCGCGACGCTTGAAACCGTTTCCATATTAAATGTGTGAAACAAGAGACGCCGACTTCACACGTGAGACGCGCGTCGCATCGGTGACAGACGACGGTCACTTATCTGACGATGTAATTTTGCTACACTACGGACCTTTTCACTCCCTTTCATATTTATACCGGGAGTAACGGAAATGGTATAACAAGCCGAAAGGAGGTCAAGGTACTCATGAAACTGAACATATTTCCCTATGGAATATGGGTCGAAATATGAAAAAAAAATTTGGACCTCCCGTACAAAATTGTCGATCAGCTGATTCATTTACTATGGGAGGTCCAAATTTTTTTTTCATATGTCGACCCATGTCCATAGGGAAAGTTGTTCAGTTTCATAAGTACCTTGAGCTCCTTTCGGCTTGTAATACCCTTTCTGTTACTCCCGGTATATAAGATATCATTCTGTAACACGTTGTGAATAGCTTTAATCGCGAATGCTGATTCTATCTCTAAAGCTACCAGAACATGCTTGAAATTTTATCCAGCAGTCAAGTAAAATTACATGCAAGTGTGCCGCGTGCTCCAGATGTTTAGTTTAGGGGCACGTGGCATAAAATAGAGAATTTGCAGAAGGACAGCTCGCCACTTTTCCCGATCATTTATGCTAACACTTTAGGGTTGCTACTTTTTTTTATGTATTTTTAATATGCTGTACTGTACCCCAGGTACAGGTCAAACACACTTAGGTACAATACTTACATTATATCAAACGTACACCATAACATACTATACAAAAATATTGGCAGTTGTGAGTCGTAATTTTACCGTCCGCCCGCACCGAACGCTGTTGGCACTCAACTAGCCGGTTCGAACCGGTTCGAGATTGCGCGTAAACGACGGCGTGTAGATGTGTGTGAGAGTGTAGTGACGTTAAATAATGAGATATAAGATTAAATAAAAATTCAATAGCGACCGCCGGGACTTGAACCCGGGACTGTGGATCACCGTTCCACCGCTCTACCGACTGAGCTACGGGCGCCTAGCGGACGCTAGAGTCCCGGGTTCAAGTCCCGGAGGTCGCTATTGAATTTTTCAATTTTCTCATTATTTAATTTATGAGAATAATATAGCACTGTGAGTGCATTAAAAATTGCAATACATTGTAGTGAAGTTTCCTTGTACCCGTCTCTCTGTATTGGGCGGCCGCCAATACTTACTTTGTGCACGTGGTGTGTGTATGTAAATGGAGCAGCGCATGCGCAGCAGCCGGGCTAAAGGTCGCGGTATCAAATCGCCACGCGCCATTGTGCGCTAGGGGGACCAGCAGTTTACACTTGGCAGGATAAGTCCCGTGCTACAATTGTAGCAGCAGCCGGGCTAAAGGTCGCGGTATCGCATCGCCACGCGCCATTGTGCGCTAGGGGGACCAGCAGTTTACACTTGGCAGGATAAGTCCCGTGCTACAAATGTAGCAGCAGCCGGGCTAAAGGTCGCGGTATCGCATCGCCACGCGCCATTGTGCGCTAGGGGGACCAGCAGTTTACACTTGGCAGGATAAGTCCCGTGCTACAATTGTAGCAGCAGCCGGGCTAAAGGTCGCGGTATCGCATCGCCACGCGCCATTGTGCGCTAGGGGGACCAGCAGTTTACACTTGGCAGGATAAGTCCCGTGCTACAAATGTAGCAGCAGCCGGGCTAAAGGTCGCGGTATCGCATCGCCACGCGCCATTGTGCGCTAGGGGGACCAGCAGTTTACACTTGGCAGGATAAGTCCCGTGCTACAAATGTAGCAGCAGCCGGGCTAAAGGTCGCGGTTTCGCATCGCCACGCGCCATTGTGCGCTAGGGGGACCAGCAGTTTACACTTGGCAGGATAAGTCCCGTGCTACAAATGTAGCAGCAGCCGGGCTAAAGGTCGCGGTATCGCATCGCCACGCGCCGTTGTGCGCTAGGGGGACCAGCATGCTGGGTTTACTTGGATAAGTCTCATAAGGATTAGTCCGTTAAGTCAGAAAGAAAAAGTAGCAACCTTCGAGTGTAGGTATAAATGGTCGGGAATAGAAGCAAGCTGTCCGTCTGTATATTCTCTGTTTAGTGGTGTGTGTATGTAAATGGAGCAGCGCATGCGCAGCAGCCGGGCTAAAGGTCGCGGTATCGCATCGCCACGCGCCATTGTGCGCTAGGGGGACCAGCAGTTTACACTTGGCAGGATAAGTCCCGTGCTACAAATGTAGCAGCAGCCGGGCTAAAGGTCGCGGTATCGCATCGCCACGCGCCATTGTGCGCTAGGGGGACCAGCAGTTTACACTTGGCAGGATAAGTCCCGTGCTACAAATGTAGCAGCAGCCGGGCTAAAGGTCGCGGTATCGCATCGCCACGCGCCATTGTGCGCTAGGGGGACCAGCATGCTGGGTTTAGTTGGATAAGTCTCATAAGGATTAGTCCGTTAAGTCAGAAAGAAAAAGTAGCAACCTTCGAGTGTAGGTATAAGTAAATGATCGGAAAAAGAAGCGAGCTGTCCTTCTGTAAATTCTCTGTTTAGTGGTGTGTGTATGTAAATGGAGCAGCGCATGCGCAGCAGCCGGGCTAAAGGTCGCGGTATCGCATCGCCACGCGCCATTGTGCGCTAGGGGGACCAGCAGTTTACACTTGGCAGGATAAGTCCCGTGCTACAAGTGTAGCAGCAGCCGGGCTAAAGGTCGCGGTATCGCATCGCCACGCGCCATTGTGCGCTAGGGGGACCAGCAGTTTACACTTGGCAGGATATGTCCCGTGCTACAAGTGTAGCAGCAGCCGGGCTAAAGGTCGCGGTATCGCATCGCCACGCGCCATTGTGCGCTAGGGGGACCAGCAAGTTACACTTGGCAGGATAAGTCCCGTGCTACAAATGTAGCAGCAGCCGGGCTAAAGGTCGCGGTATCGCATCGCCACGCGCCATTGTGCGCTAGGGGGACCAGCAAGTTACACTTGGCAGGATAAGTCCCGTGCTACAAATGTAGCAGCAGCCGGGCTAAAGGTCGCGGTATCGCATCGCCACGCGCCATTGTGCGCTAGGGGGACCAGCAGTTTACACTTGCCAGGATAAGTCCCGTGCTACAAATGTAGCAGCAGCCGGGCTAAAGGTCGCGGTATCGCATCGCCACGCGCCATTGTGCGCTAGGGGGACCAGCAGTTTATACTTGGCAGGATAAGTCCCGTGCTACAAATGTAGCAGCAGCCGGGCTAAAGGTCGCGGTATCGCATCGCCACGCGCCATTGTGCATTAGGGCAACCAGTAAGTCTCACTTGGCAAGCTAAGTCCCTAGGGGGAACAGCAAGCTTGGCCGGATAAGTCCCATCTTTCCAGCACTCCCATATTCATAGATGCTACGAGCGCATAATGGTCCAGTGTTCACTCGTTACGAAAATAAAAAAAAACGTGACCAATGAGTCACGGCACGGTGTGGAGCATAATTATAAATTTAAATTAAATCACGACAATAGCTAAAACGGCCCTCAAATATGTGTCAGACGTGGCGATAACGACCGTACTTTTACGGCCGTTGACGCTCTGCCTACCCCGCAAGGGATAAAGGCGTGATATATGTATGTATGTATGTAAATTAAATCGAGAAGTTTTAAAGACACTATAACAGCTACTACTTATCTTTTAAAATCATCAACAGGTAATTAGGTACAACAGTCCACTTTTTGCACATGTACCTCCCCCGTTGACAAGTTTTTGACATACTCTCATATTCACTTGCTACCCGCGTGAAAATAAGTCGGCGATTCAATGCCAACAGTCCCCTTTTAGGGGGTATTTGCCATAAATTGCTTGGGAATTGCATTATCCTATCCTCCTACTTAATATTATAAAGGCGGGTGTTTGTGTGTGTGTTTGTTACGACATCACGCAAAAACGGCTGATTAGATTGACATGAAATTTTGCACAAATATAGAAGAGCATCCAGAATAACACATAGGCTACTTTTTACCACGGAAAAATGTCTCATTCCTACGGGATCACGCATTTTCCAATATTTTTGAAATAGGTGGCGCGACTGAGCCAATTCGCGTTTTAGAAACTAACAGCGACATCTCTTGGTGAGTTACTAAGCCCAAATTGACTGAATGAATTAGAAGAATCACTAAGACGCGGGTGAAACCGCGGGACAGAAAGCTAGCCTCTATAAAGCCGACTGTCCTGCTTTCTCCCACCTCATGGTGACCCTACAGATCTCCTCGCGATACGTTCGTCTGAATCGGCAGTACAATAGCACGAATAGCACAATAGCAGCACGAATAGCTGACTGAACTAGAACCTGTGCCTAGAAAGCATTTAGGGCTACCATCGGGAAAATTATGTAGGCTTCTGAGGCTTCTCTTCTTTCGTGTGGGACACCGAGTCGTTCAACGACCCGATGAACCCTGGTGTCAGAGTTTTTCAACCGCCTACTGCAAGTAGCAGGCCTCTGACATGGTTGTGTAACGAACGCCATCATAGACAGCAACCGGGACCGACTTAACGTGCCCATCCGAAGCACGGAACCATCTTACTTGCGGACAATCAGGGCCCCGAGTCCGCTAAATGAAAATCGTTTCAGTCGAGTCTCGATGGCATCTCAGTTGGATGGTTTCGGCCATTTCGTAGTCTGCTAACAGTTTTTAGTATGGAAAATCACAGTGGCAGTAGAATGACAGTTGAGTATCGCTGGCATTACAATGGCTAAAAATTAGCAGACTTGGGGCCCAGGTGGTTCAGCCTGCAATGTCCTAACCAGACTTGGAACAAATTCACAAAATGATAAATATCAACTTTGTGAGTGACCCCACCGGGAATTGAACCCGGAACCTTTGCGTGGCAGGCAGGCATACTAACCACTGCGCCACGTCGGCTGTCGATTATGTAGGCTAGGATACGTGTAGTTTTGAAGAATTTGTAGAAGTTACCATAGGATAGGATGACTCTAACTTGTTGAGTGATTGATCCAACTTAAGCCATCTAGCTTTCGACCAGTTTGAGGCCATGATGTGGAATCAGGGCCAGGGCCACTAGTATCTCAAAGTAGTTCTATAGGTTTTTTGGCGAAACTAGTGGCTGTTTTGCATGTTGCGCCGACCCCCAATTAAAAATTGGGATAATATTATAAGGGGATGATTTTGACTGGTGGAAGTTTGCTATCATCACGTCGCGAGGCTTGAGCTTTTATGGTAATACTAAATAATAAAGAGGGCCTGTTGGATCTAGCTCAGAAGATATAAGCGTATACTATAGTTGAGAAGACCACTCGCTACAGTAGGTAACTTGGTTTTAAACTCCCGCGTGACACAGGGAGCGCCATACGGCTACAACTGCAGCGAGTGGCCGTACTCGACTCTCGACTATAGACGAAAACTAGGCAGCCCTGAAGTAAATAACATTGCGAACTCATTTCCGTTGCTAATGAGTTCGGCGCGAGCTGGTAACGCAGCCCCTCTTTGTTCCAACATTCTGTTACATCGACAACAGGGAAATCTCAACCACCATAACTTTGATGGCGTGGCTCGATTTCAAATCTCTTTTCTACAGCGGTCGGGAGTTGAACCCGGGACCGTGTAAGTTACTCTGCTGACAACTTAGCTACTAGTCCTACTGGCTCGAAAGGCAAATGTATGAAACATGCTGCGCCTGAGAGAAGAGTTGTGAAATTTGGTACACTTAATCTTTAGGGTAAAGGAATCGATTTGACCCGTAGTACACAATTTTAAAAAAATCCTGCAAGGAGTTATGACGTCATCTTTTTTTTTGTATGGAAAAAAAAACTTTTTGTTTTAAAACCTAACGTGCGTGGTATCAAATGAAAGGTCTTGCTAACCCGATTCTAAAAATATATTACTATTTTATTTTATTTTATTTTATTTTATTTGGGAAGCTTACAGCCTTCTTTACAAAACAAATGACAAAATATAATAATAAATGCCAATTACAAGCTACCACAGATAAACAGAATTTTTTTACAATCCAAAAAAAGAAGAAGTAAAAAAATAACAATCATTAATTGATTAAGTTTGGTTCCTTACTCAACATTTTCTTTATACTGTAGGTACTGCAACAGAAAAGATCAAACCGAGAATCGTTATTTAGTTTATTTATTAATTTAAGGCTTCTTGGTAAAAAGCTGTTGTTCCTATAGTTGGTGTGGCCTAAGGGGACTTGGTAATTTCTTAAGACGTAAGTTTCTAGATGGTGTGATAAGTTTTAAATTGCAGAGGAGATCCGGACAATCAATTCTGCCCTGGGCAACGTTAGTTAAGAAGCAAATATCAGCAATGGATCTTCGTAGATATAAAGGAAGAAGATGAAATTTAGAGCACCACTGTTCATAGGCCAGTTCCGAAAACGGGTGATTAAACTTAAAACATAGGAATCGAATGAATTTACATATAACATTATTATATTTAAGTCATTTGTTTCAAATTAAATAGGAAATAATTTTCGAAACATGCCAAGTTTGGGCTCCTCCAGATATGATACGGCTGAATCATTGCTTATGAAATATACGTAATATGATGTGCAATATCCTCATTTCCAACCTCAAGAAAGGGTACTACGGATTTTCTTTCATTAACACGTTCGCTGCTGAGCGATTTTTAGTACAAAGCCCGCCGTGCTGACGAATCGCGCCTTGTAGGTGCGCCCGCACGGCCGTCGCGTCTAAATCAAGATTTTGCTACAGCTGTGCGGGCGCACCTACCAGGCGAGTCCACTTGTATTACACCAGTGCGGCGCACCTACCGGGCGCCTTTACCTACATTGCCCAGTCAATGTGCAGTGTGTACCATAATACATTATTATAATTCATTACACGGCATGCTGTTTTCGATTAAAATCCGATAACAGTCCGATAAGTGTCAGTGGATAAGTCCGAATACCAAAAAAAAGTTCGTTCAAGTATTTTTTACACAGTTTTTTTTACGGACCGTAAAAATAACTTTAACAAAAGAGTTGGAAAATCATAAGTACCGATGCGAAGTGAGGTGACCGCATTAAACGAAAATAATAGATCTAGGTAGTTAATTTTGCTGCTGTATTATGTTTGTACTTACACGTACTAATTTGAGCGAATAAATATTTTTTTAACAAACTATATTGATTGGCTCCCAATCCCAGTTCGACATGCAGATTTTTCTAGTTAAAGTGGTGAAACGCGCTTGGCGAGTGCATGCGCACTGGCGTATATCTGCGAGCACCCGCGCTGCGAGTGCGCCGCACAGTCGTTACTGGAACGCCAGGCGGGTGCGGCAGTATGGTCGTCACGGTAAGCTCCACCTACCTGGCGCGTTTTCAGCAGTGAACGTGTTAAGTATATTTTATTTGAATTTTTTTAGTTACATACATTTTTCATCCTTTTATTCACTAATTTTGTTCTGTCATATGGGACATAGAGTCCAAAAACGACCCGATAAACCATGGTTGCTCACGTGACATGGTTTTATAACGACCCCCGCCGCCAAATTATTCATAGAGAGCAACCGCGATGGGGCCGACGGTTGACCGTGCTCTCCGAAGCACATACCATTGTTTTTTGTGAACGAATATAATGCACCTATGATTGAAAACTCATTTGGCTTTATTTTTATAATTTTCAGTGTCTAATATTAAACTTTTGATGCTATATTTCAACTAAATGTGTTTTCATAAATTTCTGTAAACTTTAAAATTCGAAAAAAATACTTTAAGAAAGAAAATCCGTAATACCTTTTTTTGAGGTTGGAAATGAGGATATTGCACGTCATGTCACGTATATTTTATAAGCTATGATTCAGCCGTACCATATCTGGAGGAGCCCAAACTTGGCATGTTTCGAAAATTATTTCCTATTTAATTTGAAACAAATGACTAAATATAATAATGTGATATATTTTTAGAATCGGGTTAGCAAGACCTTTCATTTGATACCACGCACGATAGGTTTAAAAACAAAAAGTTTTTTTATCCCATACAAAAAAAAGATGACGTAATAACTCCTCGCAGGATTTTTTTAAAATTGTGTACTACGGGTCAAATCGATTCCTTTACCCTAAAGATTAAGTGTACCAAATTTCAGAACTCTTCTCTCAGGTGCAGCACGTTTGGAACTACCGCTAGGACTATACCGGAGTCTTGGTCATGCCTTACCGAATTTATTGATAGCTTGATATTAACCACAAAGCGTTACCCATGTTACGCGATTAATTCGCCAATTTTAGACCATACTGAAATATTTTTATTTATGTGTAAAGTTGTAAGATTTTTCCGACGTGTGGAAGACTCAAATTGGTTCCGTAAACCCTAGACTTTACTCTGGATCAGAATTTATTTATTGGGTCCTGGAGTAATCAAGGGAACACTTTTTACATTGTACGGTACGCAAAAGATTTGAATCTAGCTAGACCTAGAGCTCCCCTCTAATTTGTCTAATGTCAACCAATAAACCTTCCTATCCGCTAATACTCCTCATTATTTTCGCATCTAGATCTCGTAATAATTATCCCCAGCAAGTGCTGGTAGAAATGAGAGATCGTGACTTCTTCCTCCTACCGGGCCATCAGTTTAATGTCGGGATTTAATGGCCATTTTTCAAAAGAGCCAGTATCAGCTAGATGGCCAGTATCCGTAGACTGTGTCGGTTTTGTTGTCAAATTCACATTCATGACAGTAATGGTAGGCTTAAAAACCAAGCGACAGCGACAACGACGCGCGTCGACAGCGCGCTGAGAAGCTTAGAGTTTGCATGGGATGCGGTCGGGTTTTTCTACAAGACCGCAGCGACAACGACGCCGTCAAAATTTGACGGCGTCGTTGACGCGCGTCGTTGTCGCGACGCTTGGAAAATAAGGGTACCATTACCTTCCCAAACAGCTCGTTTAAAAAATGACGATTTATTTAGGGGGTGTCTTCACGGTCACAGATAAGACGTGCGATGATCGTCAGCAGTAATCGATGCGTCTCTTATTATGTTTCATAATAATATATTTTGGTTTCAAGCGGGCTCGCCCGCCAATGCCCAGCTTCTTTTTTTTATATGAAAACGGTTTCAAGCTTGCTCGCCCGCCAATGCCCAGCTTCTTTTTTTGTGTAGGATATTAAGTTGATGAACAATCCAGCTTATTCGATTTCTATGCTATCAGAGCATTATTGTTTAAAAAGTCGTTATAATTGCCAGTAGGAATGAGAAATCGTGACTCCTTCCTCCTACCGCGTCATCTGTTTAATGGTAGGACCTTAATTTTCTAAGAAATTCCGCGCTCACCAACGCTGGTCAGCGGACTCGATTCTAGTTTCCTTTTATTGAAGCCAAACAGCGGTACAGATTTCAGTTCAAATCGTTGAGTCGCCGGTCGATGCGGTCAGCCCTTAAATGCAGTGGAACAAAACTCGCGATCTATCGCAGCGCCTGATTGAAAACTTCAGTGTAAATCTGGTTTAGAATGATATCACCCCAAATCACCCATTGGGATTGCAAAAAGCGATCAAGCGATAAGTTCACCCATGGAATAGGCAGCAACATCCATTGTTACTACTGCGCTCGCTATTCCACTGTAGACTGTAGATCATTAGTCGGGGAATTCTGGAAATCCAATGTATGGCGCCAGTTGAAGCACGCCTTTACAGCAATTTTTTTTTGCGATTAGATACCTTTAAGCATGTTGTTTGAAACCTTAAAAGCGGAGACCCTCCGCCCGTCCGCATCACCCCCATTTTCTTTGAAATGTGTCAAAATTTATAAACTTTCTGGATTTATGAGTTAACTATAATAGTTACAAAAAAAGTGTCATAGGACAAAATATTCCGTATTAAATTTGCTACTTAAATGTAATACATTTTTTTATTGTAACTCTTACGGTTTTCAAGATAAAACGATTTATATTAAAAAAAAAACCTTTTCCTGGAAAATCTATGAATGGTGCCAGTTGAAGCACGCCTTTACAGCAATTTTTTTTTGCGATTAGATACCTTTAAGCATGTTGTTTGAAACCTTAAAAGGAGACCCTCCGCCCGTCCGCATCACCCCATTTTCTTTGAAATGTGTCAAAATTTATAAACTTTACGGATTTATGAGTTAACTATAATAGTTACAAAAAGTGTCAAAGGACAAAATATTCCGTATTAAATTTGCTACTTAAATGTAATACATTTTTTTGTAACTATTATAGTTAACTCATAAATCCGTAAAGTTATAATTTTGACACATTTCATAGAAAATGGGGTGATACAGTCGGAGGCTTTTAAAGTTTCAAACAACAGGCTTATAGGTACCTAATCGCAAAAAAATTGCTGTAAAGGCGTGCTCAACTGGCGTCATTCATAGATTTTCAGGAAAAGATTTTTAGTATAAATCGTTTTATCTTGAAAACCGTAAATTACAATAAAAATGTATTAAATTAAGTAGCAAATTTAATACGGAATATTTTGTGTAACTATTATAGTTAACTCATAAATCCGTAAGTTTATAAATTTTGACACATTTCAAAGAAAATGGGAGTGATGCGGACGGGCGGAGTCTCCGCTTTTAAGGTTTCAAACAACATGCTTAAAGGTATCTAATCGCAAAAAAAAATTGCTGTAAAGGCGTGCTTCAACTGGCGCCATACATTGAATTTCCAGAATTCCCCGACTACATGGTGACAATGCAAAATCCCCCACTTAATAGTCGGCCCATGTGCAGCAATGAACCTTTGGGGCAAATGTTGTTTATATTTTAGCACTCTTCAGTGGCATAAGAATAGAGTCTAGTTGATCCAACGGTATTGGATGTTCTGCATAGGATGGGATAGGAAGTCGCATTGTCGAAGGTGAGCGGGAAATTCAGAGAATACTAATTTAAATGTGGGTACAGAGTGTCTGTGTATGTTTACGATTCATTTAAAAATTAAAGCTGTATAAGGTCTCAAAAATTAACTGCACATATTTTAAGGAGTGAACGAGTACATGATGCTGAACAACTTTCCCTACGGAACATACCTAGAACACGAAATATAAAAAATATATTCTTCCGTACGAAATATGTTAGCCGGCCAGATCAGTTTGGATGGGAGAGCCAAAAACATTTTTTCGTATTTCGAGCTGTTTTCTGATGAAACCTGCATGCCCAATATAATATTGGTACTGTAGCGGGTGGGTGAACCCAGGCGGACGAGCGCTAGTTCATCATCGATTTTTTTCTCACCTCCCCCTGTATTTGTCTACTTTATAGAAATAAACTGTTATCACAGATCAGCCTTGGACCGTAGGCGTAAATTGGCTGCATTTCGTATTTATTTGTCTTCTATTCTGCGCCGGCGCAGGTCAAGCTTTCTAGGTTACCTTACTGAATGCCAGATGTTTATTGAAGAGTAAATTATTCTGGATGATTCCTCGTTTCCTTCTTCATCATTTTATTGACCTTATCCCAAATCAGTTGGGCTCGGCGCAACATGATTTATAAGAACGATTTGGCAACGTTTTATGACCGGACGTCAACCTTCTTTGGGAATGCTATTGTAGGTGATATCACCGCCACCATGCGGTTGACTATAGTCGACAGATATTCAGCCGAGGTCAAAACTCTACGTCGCCTTTTACGAAACACCCTGAGTGGACTAGGGGTAGCAGTATTCTGAGTTTGTTTCCGAAAGCACGGCTATGATAAGCAAACAGTCTTACAATCAGTCAAGTTTAGTAAGTACCTAACAAAAATCATTAATCATATTATTATCTTTATGAAAATTTATTTTGACTGATGGGACAAGTAGCGAATGGGACGAGTTGCGAACGGGACGAGTTGCGAACAAGACAAGTTGCGAACGAGATGAATTGCGAATGGACGACCTGCTAACGACCCCCTGAAAAATTCGTTTTCACGGGTTTCCCAAACGGCTGGGCGGATTTTGACATGAATATGAGGTGCCGTTAAATTCGTCTCAGTAGCGCGAGTGACACTGGCTATATTAAAAAATCATAAATTCAAGATGGCGGATTTTTATCGCAAAATACTACTTTGTAATCTGGTTTTTGTTTTTTAATACATCTGCTTGTAGATAACGACAAAAGTATAATTTTAGAAAAATCTTTTAAATACTTAGATGGGTGGTCGGTCGATACAGTAACACGTCAGTCTTTTTAAGGCAGCAGGTTTTAATCTTAATATTTCATCAGTTCGCAATGGCTCTCAGTACAAACCTTACGGACATACATCTCCGACTGGCTTACAATGTAAAGCCGATTAAAAACCCGGTCCGGATTAGTTTTATCCTTAGAGTATACATCAAGCTATAGAGTGCGCGCATCGCTGCGGGCCATGGTAAATGTTCTATAGACACTAGCTTCAAATATTGGAGGAATATAGATGTGCAATTTGCTGTGTGGTAGCGGCTAAGAATACGGCCGCCCCTAGTCCACTCATATTATATCAGGTTGTTTCGAAAAAAGGCGACGTAGAGTTTTTCACCTCGGCTGAATATCTGTCGACTATGGTCAACCGCATGGTGGCGGCCTACAATAGCGTTCAAAGAGGGTTGACGTTACGCAGGCGACCGGTCATAAAACATAGCCAAATCCTTTGCTATATGATTTTGTGTTCTAACAAAACTTGTTGCCCCGACTCCAATTGTTTTGGGATAAGAGATAAAAGGTTATGGTTATGATAGTGTAGTTACTGTCGTTTTTCTACTGATGGACAGAGAGATTGTGTTTATACCCGTGCCAACCGTTCATACCTGGTTAGGCGCGCTCTATAGCTTGCTTATAGATATATACTCGAAGGTTTTATCAAGAGACCGGTCGCAACGGTACATTAGTCTACGAATAAACAATTGTAGTCAAAAACAATTGCGAGCGCAATCTATTTGAGGTCGTTTCATCGCTCGTGCCGATCGTATCGGGCCGCTGACTTACCTACCGCATAGAGTAACTAGCGAAGAGAGCGTACAGATGGGACACATGCCTAAAGTGCAATCAAAAACAATGGCGAGCGCAATCTGCTTTAGGGTAATCTATCAGGCCGCTGACTTACCTACCGCATAGAGTAACTAACTAAGAGAGCGTACAGATGGAGCACAAGTATTTTGCCTAAAGTACGGACAAAAACAATTGCGAGCACAATCCATTTAACATCGTTTCATCGCTCGTGCTGATAGTATCGGGCCGCTGACTTACCTACCGCATAGAGTAACTAGCGAAGAGAGCGTACAGATGGATGGATGAAGATGGGACACAAGTATTTTGCCTGAAGTACGGACAAAAACAATTGCGAGCGCAATCTGTTAGAGGTCGTGTCATCTCTCGTTTTGATCGTTTCGCAGCTGACTTACCTACCGCATAGAGTAACTAGAGGTGAGAGCGTACAGATGGGACACAAGTATTTTGCCTAAAGTACCTAGGTCAAAAACGATTGGAAGCACAATCTGTTTGAGGTCGTTTCATCGTTCGTGCCGATCGTATCGGGCCGCTGACTTACCTACCGCATAGAGTAACTAGCGAAGAGAGCGTACAGATGGGACACAAGTATTTTGCCTAACGTATAGTACAGGCAAAAACAATTACGATTACAATTTGTTCGAGGTTGTACCATCGCTCGTGCCGATCGTATCGGGCCGCTGACTTACCTACCGCATAGAGTAACTAGCGAAGAGAACGTACAGATGGGACACAAGTATTTTGCCTAAAGTACGGACAAAAACAATTGCGAGCGCAATCTATTCGAGCTCGTTTCATCGCTTGTGCCAATCGTATCGCAGTTGACTTACCTACCGCATAGAGTAACTAGCGAAGAGAGCGTACAGATGGGACACAAGTATTTTGCCTAAAGTGCAGGCAAAAACAATTGCGAGTACAATCTATTCCAGGCAGATTCAACGCTCGTGCTGATCGTATCGGGCAGCTAACTTACCTACCGCATAGAGTAACTAGCGAAGAGAGCGAACAGATGCGACACAAGTAGTTTGCCTAACGTACAGTACAAGCTTGGCGTCGTAACTAACCCCGAAGATTCAAGTTGTACTATCTGCAAACAATTTTCTGTTAGGTACTCTATGTCCTAGTTACCAGGACCGCTCCTTTATAAGGCAGCTAGCGCGCGCTATTACATGTGATTCAACAACGGCTCGCGGCGGAATGGCCCGTGCCTTAGGTAAAATGCTGTTACTTACAAGTTGTACCATCTGCAATCAATTCTCTATTACTCTATGCCCTAGTTGTTCCGCGCACGCGCCACGACCGCTCCGCAATAGATAGCGCGCGGTGTTACATGTGATTTAGCGGCCCGCGGCGGAATCCGTGCCTTAGGTAAAATACTGTCACTTACAAGTTGTACCATCTGCACAATATCTTCTTTTACTCTATGCCCTAGTTGTTCCGCGCACGCGCCACGACCGCTCCCCAATAGATAGCGCGCGGTGTTACATGTGATTTAGCGTCTCACTGCATACTCCGTGCCTTAGGTAAAATACTGTCACTTACAAGTTGTACCATCTGCAAAAGATCTTCTTTTACTCTATGCCCTAGTTGTTCCGCGCACGCGCCACGACCGCTCCGCAATAGATAGCGCGCGGTGTTACATGTGATTTATTATTATTATTATATATTAATAGGCGAGCAGCCACTGGCTGATGTGCCTATATCTAAGCTGGTGTTCGTGTAACAGTTCATTAAAATTACATGATTTTTATATTATTCACAAAATCACTTGTCCATAGTCACTAGTTATCTTTTAACCACTTGTCAAGTCTGTTTTTGAAGCTGTTAACGGATGGTGCGTCTATCACTTCCTGCGGCAATTTGTTCCACAGTGACAATACTCTGTTGTTTAGAAGATGATATCCAACATTGGTGTTGGATCTCCAGCGAGCCAGTTGGATGTCGTTTTTATGTCGTGCACGATGTATATCACTGAGTCTAAAGATGGCAGGAAGGTCTGGGCAGTTGTATTTATGCGAGAGGATCTTGTAAGTTTCAATAAGGTCACCACGGTTACGTCGATCTTGCAGAGATGGCAGTCAAGGATCTTCAGTCTGTCTTCATACGTCTTTTCTTAAGGCAGTAAGGTAGTTTTGTCGCTCTTCTTTGAACACTTTCAAGCAGATTGATGTCCTTCGAGAAGTAGGGGTTCCAGATTTGGAAACCATATTCAAGTAGGGGTCTTATGTAAGTTTTATAAATCTTTAAAAAAGTTTCAGGAGTAATACACTGAAAAGACCTTTGCACTGCATACAGCATACTATTGCTTTTTTCACAATAGTACCAATATGATCTGCCCATTTCAGGTCTCCGCTTATAAGAACCCCAAGGTCCTTCTGTGATGACACTGGAGTTATAGGAGCATTATCAATCGCGTAACTATTGCAGGGGTTGTCGTCCTACATGTAGTACAGTACATTTGCTGAGATTAAGTTTAATTATCCAATCTCCAGTCCAGTCCTGTATTCTTTCCAAATCATCCTGCAACACTCCGCTGCTTATCAATGGGTTTCCAAAATATTTAACATCATCCGCGAAGAGACAAGAATCCGATTCAATGATGGAGCATAAATCTGTCACAAACAGTCCAAACAGTCCAAACAGGGCAGGCGCGAGCACTGAACCTTGGGGGACCCCACTCAGCACACTCTTGATATCAGACAGCTTGTTGCCAACCCTAACCTGAAAGGTTCTATCAGACAGATAGCTTTCTATCCATTTCAGAAGCTTGCCACGGATGCCAAGATGTTCCAGCTTGGTAAGCAGCCTTTTGTGCGGAACTTTGTCAAAAGCGCGCTCAAAGTCTAGGTAAAAAATATCAAGTGGGTTGCCAGCATCAAATTCACAAGCCCATTTTTGATAACAAGTCAGTAAGTTGGTGATGGTGGACCGCCTCTCTACAAAACCATGCTGTTGTATGGGGATCAGATTCTCCTCATCAATAAACTCCTTTAACTTTTGACAAATCAAGCGCTCCTGGCATTTGCATATTATACTGGTTAAACTTATTGGTCTATAATTAGCTGGGTTTAACTTGTCTCCTTTCTTGTAAACTGGTGTTACCAATGCATGCTTCCAGTCATTGGGCAACAGACCACTGGAGAAGGACTCATTCATTATATTTGCAAGTACCGGAGTAATAACTTCAGCTGACTCTTTCAAAACGATGCCAGGAATGTTGTCAGGGCCAGCAGCGGAGTCAGCCTTCAGTGATTTTAGTACTTTGAAAACGCCAGTTGGAGTAAAGTTAACGTCACAAAGTGAGCTTTTAGTTGGGGGGCCTGACTTCACATCCAAGTTACCAATTATAGGCGGTTCCCTAGAATAAGCTTTTTCAAACTCCTGTACAAACAAATTAGCCATACTGAAAGGGTCAGTTATCAAGTTCCCAAGTTCATCGTGTAGTGCAGGTGGAATACCAACTTTCGAAGACATGCAGCTTCTCATATGACTGTAAAATGCTTTATCACCTCGGTTTAGAATTATGGCTTCATATTTGGCCCGCTGTCTTCTAGTTTCGTTCACACACTTATTATTAGACTGTCTATAAAGGTCATACTTTTCATTACTATAGTCATCCTGATAGGCATCCCACAGCATTTTCTTTTCCTCTGTCATTTGTACTATGTCTTTAGTAATCCACGGTTTATTAAATTTCAAATGTTTTTTAGGCAAGAGCGGTGCATGTTTGTCAATCACCTTTGTTATAGCAGATCTAAACTACGTCCATTGTGAGCCAATATTCTCATTTGGGTCAAAAGACTGGAGTCCTAATTTAAGATCAGCATTAAATACTTCATAGTCAATCTTATGAAGTAGCCGTCTCAAAGTAACTGGTTGTACCTTAGAGTTGATGAGGTATTGCACACAAAATTCCAGAACACAGTGGTCACTTTTCCCAATAGGTGGTAAGTACTTAATATCAGTAATAAGGCCTTCCTCGTTAGTCATGACAAGATCAAGTATTGAGGGTGTATTATTAATTCTAAATCGAGTGGGTTGAGTCACAATCTGTTCCCAGTTTGAGTCAAGAAAATGCTCCTGAAATAAAGTTGCTTGCTCTGTAAGTTTCTGATCTACCGTCAAAGGCCATGAGATATCTCTATAGTTGAAGTCACCTGCTATTATAATTGTGTTGTAGAGAGAAGCGCGTTTTAAATTTTCATAGAGCTTTGTGTCTCTAGAGTGCCAATCTAATTCATTGTCTGGTCTATATACTACTACCAACATGAAGTGATAAGTTGAAAATTGAATATCCAGATATAGAGCTCCAGTTAAGTCACACATGAATGATTTGTTGGTTTTGACTACTATAGGTATTCCACTGATAGAGTGTCGAGAATATATTGCCACACCACCTCCACGCGTTTTGCCATCAACCTTACGAGTACTATGCTTCCTATCTAGTCTGTGTAGTGTATACCCTGGAATTTTATAATTAGTTTTCTTGTCAAAGCTCTTAAGCCAAGTCTCAGTTAATAAAACAAAGGTTGGGCTACGCTTGTTCACTTCCAAAATCAACAAGTCAAATTTAGAGTTGAGGGAACAAATATTGGTGTACATAAAGGTGAGTGTGGCATAAGGGTTATTTTGATTTATTAGTTTTTTGTTTTGATGATCTTCGGAGTACCCTTACTTAATAGTCAAATCTGTCTCACCAGCATCCTGTCTCTGCTTCAGCTGCTCACGAAGGAAACGCAGTTGTTCACGTTGTTGGGGGGTTTGATCATCGTAGATTTTATACGGAGCCGTTACCTTGTTCCGGTTCTTTAATATTTTTATAGCTGAGTTACGAGACTTCAGGATCACTTTAAGGAGGCGGTTTTTCCCATCAATTCTTTTGCCCAATCTTACCACCTTGATCACTTCTGAGGGATTGAGCCCACAAGCAGCACCAGTAATAATTTGATTGACTATGTTTTGGTCATGATCAATCCGCGCTGTTAAATCAGTGTCATTAGACTCAGCTGCACCCGTAACTATGACATTACGCGACCTATTCTCCCCTATCAGCCATCTCTTCAATAAGCTCCGAAACACCTGCTTTGCGTGGTCCGTCGCGAGGTTCAGCCAAGCCACCATCAGAAGCCATCTTTTGCTGCAATCTCTGCACGTCATCCCGTAACGCGTCCACAGTTTTTATCAGTGCAGGCACTTGGAATACTCCTTCACGACAGGGCGGACAGAGAAAAAGCATCGTACGCTTGGTTTTCAAGCCCATGACCTTCATTTCACTGCTTGTTAAGCCGCTGCAAGTGATACACATATGACGCTTGCAACCATCACACTGTACGGCTTCCTCCACAGAAAAAGACTTAACACACTGGAAACAGTTGGTAAAAGCCATTTCCATCCAATTTTTATTTTCCACACGCGTTAAGACGCAACGGTTTTTAACGGTTTTTTTAGGTTATGGAAAAATAGTCAACAGCACAATATTTTCTTGCAATTTATAGTCTTTCACAATTTTTAGAGTTCTGGAACTGTTTTTATACACAATTTGAGTACTCCAACACACTAATAGTTATATTTTTCAATTATTAAAGTTCGCACAACACACCAGCACAACTGATCGATTTGAGGGTACACAGAGAAAAAACATTTAGCGTCTCACTGCAGACTCCGTACCTTAGGTAAAATACTGTTACTTACAAGTTGTACCATCTGCAATCAATCTTCTATTACTCTATGCCCTA
Organism: Phthorimaea operculella; assembly: GCA_024500475.1. Classification (NCBI taxonomy): domain Eukaryota; kingdom Metazoa; phylum Arthropoda; class Insecta; order Lepidoptera; family Gelechiidae; genus Phthorimaea; species Phthorimaea operculella. The sequence continues at coordinate 1,023,487 of JANFCV010000121.1, forward strand.
GTTGTTCCGCGCACGCGCCACGACCGCTCCGCAATAGATAGCGCGCGGTGTTACATGTGATTTAGCGTCTCACTGCAGAATCCCAGCCATAGGTAAATACTGTCACTTACAGGTTGTACCATCTGCACAATATCTTCTTTTACTCTATGCCCTACTTGTTCCGCGCACGCACCACGGCCGCTCCTCAAATAGATAGCGCGCTGTGTTACATGTGATTTAGCGGCCCGCGGCGGAATCCGTGCCTTAGGTAAAATACTGTCACTTACAGGTTGTACCATCTGCACAATGTCTTCTTTTACTCTATGTCCTAGTCCTCGATAGATAGCTCGCTGTGTTACATGTGATTTAGCGTCTCACTGCAGACTCCGTGCCTTAGGTAAAATGCTGTCACTTGCAAGTTGTACCATCTGCAAACAATATTCTTTCAGTCTATGCCCTAGTTGTACCGCGCACGCGCCACGACCGCTTCTCAATAGATAGCGCGCGGTGTTACATGTGATTTAGCGTCTCACTGCAGACTCCCAGCCATAGGTAAAATGCTGTCACTTACAAGTTGTACCATCTGCACAATATCTTCTTTTACTCTATGCCCTAGTTGTACCGCGCACGCGCCACGACCGCTCCTCAATAGATAGCGCGCGGTGTTACATGTGATTTAGCGCCTCACTGCAGAATCCCAGCCGTAGGTATAATACTGTCACTTACAAGATGAACCATCTGCAAACAATCTTCTATTACTCTATGCCCTAGTTGTACCGCGCACGCGCCACGACCGCTCCCCAATAGATAGCGCACGGTGTTACATGTGATTTAGCGTCTCACTGCAGAATCCCAGCCGTAGGTAAAATACTGTCACTTACAAGATGAACCATCTGCAAACAATCTTCTATTACTCTGTGCCCTAGTTGTACCGCGCACGCGCCACGACCGCTCCCCAATAGATAGCGCACGGTGTTACATGTGATTTAGCGGCCCGCGGCGGAATCCATGCCGTAGGAAAAATGCTGTCACTTACAAGTTGTACCATCTGCAAACAATCTTCTTTTACTCTATGCCCTAGTTGTTCCGCGCACGCGCCACGACCGCTCTCAATAGATAGCGCGCTGTGTTACATGTGATTTAGCGGCCCTCGGCGGAATCCGTGCCTTAGGTAAAATACTGTCACTTATGAGTTGTACCATCTGCAGACAATATTCTTTCAGTCTATGCCCTAGCTAGTTGTACCGCGCACGCGCCACGACCGCTCCCCAATAGATAGCGCGCGGTGTTACATGTGATTTAGCGGCCCGCGGCGGAATCCGTGCCTTAGGTAAAATACTGCCGCCCCTCGGCATGCAAACACTTGTGATATAACGCTTCTGATTTTAACACCACTATTTATTCTCAGTTGAAATAGGTTCCGTGTTCTGGAGATCTTGATTTTTGGGGTGCCGTTCGTTCGTTTTGAAACAGTGAGATAAACTTAAGAAATAGCTTGGTTTTACTTCAATTAGAAGTAGAACAATTAACAATTAAGTTACGTAACGTAGGATTAAAACCTTGACTCGCCCTTGACAACACTTTTGTATTGGATTAACACACGCTCCACATAGTTGACGTGAGACATAACGTGGCATCTGTCAAACAAGTGCTCGTTTGAGACGTGAGACGTGCGACATCGCGACGCTTGAAACCATTTCCATATAAAATGTATGAAACAGAAGAAACACGTCCGAGACGGCTGACGATCGCTTGTCTGACAGATGTCATGTTGCGCGTCGCGTCGCGCGTCTATTATGTAGAGCTTGCCTCTAAGATATTTGATATACCGATAACATGCTTCAGTTGCCCAGTCACTATAGTATTTACTAGCTGCCCGTCAGCGGTTTCACCCGCTGCAACCTATTATTACGCGGGAAGAAAACATTACTCGCCAAGAGATGTCGCTGTTAGTTTTCGGCGAAAACGTTTAAAACGCGAATCGGCTCTGTCACGCCACCTTTGCAAAAATATCGGAATATGCGTGATCCCGTAGGAATAAGACATTTTCCCGTGGTAAAAAGTAGCCTATGTGTTATTCCAGATAGTCTTCTATATTTGTGCAAAATTTCATGTCAATCTAATCAGCCGTTTTAGCGTGATGTCGTAACAAACACACACACAAACTTCCGCCTTTATAATATTAAGTAGGATAAGTAGGATTAGTAGGAAGTAGAATTTGTGGATTCAAAATCTTGTTAAAACATTTTCATTGGCAAGTAATTTTTGTACGTAAATGTGTTGTGGGATATACATCAATTTTGCCTTACTTACTCGCCAAGAGATGACGCTGTTAGTTTCTAAAACGCGAATCGGCTCAGTCGGGCCAGGGGGGTTTCACTCCGCGGTTTAGGTATTACCCGCCCGACCGCTCCTTGAAGGAGCTAATCTCGGTCGGTTGTCGCGCGCGAGATTCACCGCGCGTATGTACGTAGGTATTCGGATTATTTCAAAATTTTCGGGAGAGTTGTTTTGTGTTTCGAAAGTGGATTAAAAACTAAAAATGGCTAGTCATGGACCTCGAAAATACTGCAGTGTAGGTAGATATGTGTAAGAACAATATAAAAAGAACCGGAAATATGTGTTAACGGCGCGACCGACCGCGCAGTCAAATATACAGAATTTTCAAGCACCTAACTAATACCAAATACCAATAATAATATTGTGTTACAACCAACAAGCGTCTTAGTAGGTAGGTAATTATACTGTAGACAACAACTGGGACCGACAGCTTAACGTGCCTTCCAAAGTACGGAATCATTTTGCTTCAGGTCGTTCGAGTCCTAACCAGACTTTGAACAAATTCGTATAGTGATAAATAGATAGGTAGGTCGGTAGGTAGGTATCAAGTTTGTGTGAACTTCACTTTCTATCGTCTCATAACATAAGTAGGTAGGTAGGTACTTACTATTGTATAATATTACGCTAGCTTGTTTTAAATTCGATTTAAAAACACTTGCAATACTTGTCTTGTAGTTACTTAGAATGCCTATATACTGAACAGATAAATTAAATACTTACTCGATTATTGTGACAACCCTTTGAGAGCGCGCGCGGCCGGTCATTGTCCGGCGGCGTCCAGTGGAGATTGAGCCGTTCCGGCGTAGTAATAAGTTTCAAATTTGCTCGCGGGCGGTCGGCTAAGCCGAGTAGGTACTTATCTTTTATACCTAACCGCGGCTTTTGTTAGGAGTGAATTTTCTGTACCTAGTACTATTATATATTCTGTGGTCGAGCCACCTTTTCATAAATATTGGAAAATGCGTGATCCCGTGGGAATGAGACATTTTTCCGTGGTAAAAAGTATATGCTATTCCAGATGCCCTTTTATATTTCTGCAAAGTTTCATGTCAATCTAATCAGCCGTTTTTGCGTGAAGTCGTAACAAACACACGTAGGAAGTATAGCAAGACCAGTGTGTAAGATTTTCCAATATCGTAAGACAAAACTTAACGCCGTGTGGTGCCGGCAGAGTAGAATAGCACCACCCCCTCTCTTCCCGTGGGAGTCGTAAGAGGCGAACGAGGGATAAACCCGACCCAAACAGCCAGGCCAACCGTATGGTGGCGGTTAATCCACCACAAAAGCATTCCCAATGAGGGTTGACGTCTGTTTGGCGGCCGGTCGTAAAATTAAGCCGAATCCATTGCAGCACGATTTTGTGTTTAGCAAAACGTGTTGCGCCGACCCCAAGCAATTGGGATAAGGGCAGGAAGATGATGTAAGACAAAAATTAAAAGTTTGAAAAAATAAAAACAAAAATAAGGAGAACACTATCCGGATTCGAACGCGAGTCACCTTGTTTGGAGGGCAAGCGCACTATAGCCGCAGCTACCATGACTTTAAGATGACTGTTGAATTAACGGATATGCTTCCCCACAAAGACGCGAATCGGCTCAGTCACGCCACCTACATCAAAAATTTTGGAATATGCGTGATTCCGTAGAAATGAGACATTTTCCTGGGGTAAAAAGTAGCCTATGTGTTATTCCAGATGCCCTTTTATATTTCTGCAAAGTTTCATGTCAATCTAATCAGCCGTTTTTGCGTGATGTCGTAACAAACACACACACAAACATCCGCCTTTATAATATTAGTAGGATATCCGTTAGCAATTGTTTTATCTGCTATGGTTTGATTCAATCAAGAACATCTAAACCAATTAATTTTGGGTGTTTTGACACAGCATGTTATAAACCTTTCGGGCATTCGGGCAGATCTAACCGTCCCGGTCAACAGTAGATTTTATGTCTTTGCATGAAAAAGAAGTTGATTAGGAATTTACTTTACTTTAATTCTTAGAACAGAAAATAGATACATACCTACATACATACATATATTACAGCGTAAACGACTGTAAAGAAATAGCCATTTACAGCACGTCTGTAAAAAAAAGTTCGAGAGTAATTCAGAAGACTGTGTATCACCATAGTGACAGGTTATCAGCCTGTCACCTAAAATTACATTACACTTCAAATCCCTTAGTCGCTTCTTACGACACCCACGGGAAAGATATAGGGTGATGTTATTCTAAGCCGGCACCACACGGCACTTTCCTAGTACTTAAGTATAACTCCAGTGTTTCTATAGATTTATTGTTAAAATCCTTATTTATGGTAAATCATTTATTATTCGTAGTTTATCTAACGAAGCTCCTAAATAGCTTCAACAGAATATGCAACCAGGTTAGTTGGGCTTGCTCATCTTGGCTCCTATTTACATACGACTTATGATTAGACTACTAGAATGGAATAGATATGAAGGTTTGACTAATACTTCGACTTATTTTTAAGACTGAATGACTACTACCTACCTTGCATTGCACTCGCTGATACGCCTCCCAAAACGTGATGACTGATAAGTATGGCAAATATTCAGTCCAAAATTTAAAAAGTGTTAATAGCAGACTAGGTATTTTTGGCAATAAGTAGGTACTTAAGAGAACGACCAGTTCATCAGGTCGTTGTACGACTCAGTGTCCCATACGAAAAGAAGAAGACTTTATGTATGACTAGCTGCCCGTCAGCGGTTTCACCCGCTGCAACCTATTATTACGCGGGAAGAAAACATTACTCGCCAAGAGATGTCGCTGTTAGTTTTCGGCGAAAACGTTTAAAACGCGAATCGGCTCTGTCACGCCACCTTTGCAAAAATATCGGAATATGCGTGATCCCGTAGGAATAAGACATTTTCCCGTGGTAAAAAGTAGCCTATGTGTTATTCCAGATAGTCTTCTATATTTGTGCAAAATTTCATGTCAATCTAATCAGCCGTTTTAGCGTGATGTCGTAACAAACACACACACAAACTTCCGCCTTTATAATATTAAGTAGGATAAGTAGGATTAGTAGGAAGTAGAATTTGTGGGATTCAAAATCTTGTTAAAACATTTTCATTGGCAAGTAATTTTTGTACGTAAATGTGTTGTGGGATATACATCAATTTTGCCTTACTTACTCGCCAAGAGATGACGCTGTTAGTTTCTAAAACGCGAATCGGCTCAGTCGGGCCAGGGGGGTTTCACTCCGCGGTTTAGGTATTACCCGCCCGACCGCTCCTTGAAGGAGCTAATCTCGGTCGGTTGTCGCGCGCGAGATTCACCGCGCGTATGTACGTAGGTATTCGGATTATTTCAAAATTTTCGGGAGAGTTGTTTTGTGTTTCGAAAGTGGATTAAAAACTAAAAATGGCTAGTCATGGACCTCGAAAATACTGCAGTGTAGGTAGATATGTGTAAGAACAATATAAAAAAGAACCCGGAAATATGTGTTAACGGCGCGACCGACCGCGCAGTCAAATATACAGAATTTTCAAGCACCTAACTAATACCAAATACCAATAATAATATTGTGTTACAACCAACAAGCGTCTTAGTAGGTAGGTAATTATACTGTAGACAACAACTGGGACCGACAGCTTAACGTGCCTTCCAAAGTACGGAATCATTTTGCTTCAGGTCGTTCGAGTCCTAACCAGACTTTGAACAAATTCGTATAGTGATAAATAGATAGGTAGGTCGGTAGGTAGGTATCAAGTTTGTGTGAACTTCACTTTCTATCGTCTCATAACATAAGTAGGTAGGTAGGTACTTACTATTGTATAATATTACGCTAGCTTGTTTTAAATTCGATTTAAAAACACTTGCAATACTTGTCTTGTAGTTACTTAGAATGCCTATATACTGAACAGATAAATTAAATACTTACTCGATTATTGTGACAACCCTTTGAGAGCGCGCGCGGCGGGTCATTGTCCGGCGGCGTCCAGTGGAGATTGAGCCGTTCCGGCGTAGTAATAAGTTTCAAATTTGCTCGCGGGCGGTCGGCTAAGCCGAGAGTAGGTACTTATCTTTTTATACCTAACCGCGGCTTTTGTTAGGGAGTGAATTTTCTGTACCCTAGTACTATTATATATTCTGTGGTCGAGCCACCTTTTTCATAAATATTGGAAAATGCGTGATCCCGTGGGAATGAGACATTTTCCGTGGTAAAAGTATATGCTATTCCAGATGCCCTTTATATTTCTGCAAAGTTTCATGTCAATCTAATCAGCCGTTTTGCGTGAAGTCGTAACAAACACACACGTAGGAAGTATAGCAAGACCAGTGTGTAAGATTTTCCAATATCGTAAGACAAAACTTAACGCCGTGTGGTGCCGGCAGAGTAGAATAGCACCACCCCCTCTTCCCGTGAGTCGTAAGAGGCGAACGAGGGATAAACCCGACCCAAACAGCCAGGCCAACCGTATGGTGGCGGTTAATCCACCACAAAAGCATTCCCAATGAGGTTGACGTCTGTTTGGCGGCCGGTCGTAAATTAAGCCGAATCCATTGCAGCACGATTTTGTGTTTAGCAAAACGTGTTGCGCCGAACAAGCAATTGGGATAAGGGCAGGAAGATGATGTAAGACAAAATTAAAAGTTTGAAAAAATAAAAACAAAAATAAGGAGAACACTATCCGGATTCGAACGCGAGTCACCTTGTTTGGAGGGCAAGCGCACTATAGCCGCAGCTACCATGACTTTAAGATGACTGTTGAATTAACGGATATGCTTCCCCACAAAGACGCGAATCGGCTCAGTCACGCCACCTACATCAAAAATTTTGGAATATGCGTGATTCCGTAGAAATGAGACATTTTCCTGGGGTAAAAAGTAGCCTATGTGTTATTCCAGATGCCCTTTTATATTTCTGCAAAGTTTCATGTCAATCTAATCAGCCGTTTTTGCGTGAAGTCGTAACAAACACACACACAAACATCCGCCTTTATAATATTAGTAGGATATTTTGCTACTGTTCTAAATGGTAGTTACATACTTACCTACTTTATAGGCAGTGACACACACAGGCGCTAATAGGCAACAACAATGTTTATTTTTATTTGCCAACGTACCTAAGAGCTGTAGATGTAGACGATGTCTGCACTTTCTTTTATTCAATCACACAAACAATACATTCCACTAGTGTCATCTAGAGTTCACATCTAACATTCCATTTTGAAGCGGCTTACGATCTCAGCCCCTACATAAGGAGGATAATAGGGTTCTCGCGAGCATGACAAATATCCGCCATTTCGCGCTGAACTGCCTGTCTCTGCTGATTAACTCTAGCCACCTAGCTGAGTTTCTTAGAGTAAGTCGGAATTCATAAGATCAGCCGATCTAAGGTTGCCTGGTAGAAGTCGCTACTACGATAATTAGGTTCTTCCTGTGGAGTCAGCCAGGAAGGCCGAGAGGGTGGCGCAGGTCCTGGGCAGCCCTGCGTTTTCCATAATTGCGTCCCAGGCAATGCAGTGTCTGTGGAGAGCGTGCAAAAAGCCATGCCGCTCCCGTATCGGCTTATACAGCCATGAAAAATATTGCCTCAGATACTGAATAAATCGTCTGGCACAGACGTATGAGGCCAATGATGACGTAGACTGAGTTTCTTAGAGTAAGTCTGGATTCATAAGAGCAGGCGATCTAAGGTTGTCTGGTAGAAGTCGCTACTAGGATGATAGGAGGCTCGCGAGCGTGACAAATATCCGCCATTTCGCGCTGAACTGCCTGTCTCTCCTGATTAACACAAGCCACCTAGCTGAGTTTCTTAGAGTAAGTCTGGATTCACAAGAGCAGGCGATCTAAAGTTGTCTGGTAAAAGTCGCTACTAGATAATAGGGTTCTCGCGAGAATGACAAATATCCGCCATTTCGCGCTGAACTGCCTGTCTCTGCTGATTAACTCTAGCCACCTAGCTGAGTTTCTTAGAGTAAGCCTGAATTCATAAGAGCAAGCGATCTAAGGTTGCCTGGTAGAATTCGCTACTAGGATAATAGGGTTCTCGCGAGCATGACAAATATCCGCCATTTCGCGCTGAACTGCCTATCCCTGCTGATTAACTCTAGCCACCTAGCTGAGTCTCTTAGAGTAAGTCTGGATTCATAAGAGCAGGCGATCGCGATCTAAGGTTGTCTGGTAGAAGTCGCTACTAGGATAATAGGGTTCTCGCGAGCATGACAAATATCCGCCATTTCGCGCCGAACTGCCTGTCTCTGCTGATTAATACTAGCCACCTAGCTCTTAGAGTAAGTCTGGATTCATAAGAGCAGGCGATCTAAGGTTGCCTGGTAGAAGTTGCTACTAGGATAATAGGGTTCTCGCAAATATCCGCCATTTCGCGCCGAACTGCCTGTCTCTACTGATTAACATTAGCCACCTAGCTGAGTTTCTTAGAGTAAGTCTGGATTCATAAGAGCAGGCGATCTAAGGTTGCCTGGTAGAAGTCGCTACTAGTATAATAGGGTTCTCGCAAGCATGACAAATATCCGCCATTTCGCGCTGAACTACCTGTCTCTCCTGATTAACACTACCACCTAGCTGAGTTTCTTAGAGTAAGTAAGTCTGGATTCATAAGAGCAGGCGATCTAAGGTTGCCTGGTAGAAGTCGCTACAAGGAGTATAGTGTTCTCGCGAGCATGACAAATATCCGCCATTTCGCGCTGAACTGCCTGTCTCTGCTGATTAACTCTAGCCACCTAGCTGAGTTTCTTAGAGTAAGTCTGGATTCAAAAGAGCAGGCGATCTAAGGTTGCCTGGTAAATGTCGCTACTAGGATAATAGGGTTCTCGCGAGCATGACAAATATCCGCCATTTCGCGCTGAACTACCTGTCTCTCCTGATTAACACTACCACCTAGCTGAGTTTCTTAGAGTAAGTAAGTCTGGATTCATAAGAGCAGGCGATCTAAGGTTGCCTGGTAGAAGTCGCTACAAGGAGTATAGTGTTCTCGCGAGCATGACAAATATCCGCCATTTCGCGCTGAACTGCCTGTCTCTGCTGATTAACTCTAGCCACCTAGCTGAGTTTCTTAGAGTAAGTCGGGATTCATAAGAGCAGGCGATCTAAGGTTGCCTGGTAGAAGTCTCTACTAGTATAATAGGGTTCTCGCGAGCATGACAAATATCCGCCATTTCGCGCTGAACTGCCTGTCTCTGCTGATTAACACGAGCCACCTAGCTGAGTTTCTTACAGTAAGTCTGGATTCATAAGAGCAGGCAATCTAAGGTTGCCTGGTAGAAGTCGCTACTAGGATAATAGGGTTCTCGCGAGCATGACAAATATCCGCCATTTCGCGCTGAACTGCCTGTCTCCGCTGATTAACACTAGCCACCTACCTGAGCTTGTTAGAAGAGGTTGGCTGGATTCAAAAGAACAGGCGATTCCTGTATTGTTTCTTGTTTAGTTCTTATTATATTGCAGGCTGAGCCCCCTCCTGATTGTCCGCCAGAAAGATAGTTCATTGTTCGAAGGGTATATCATATTTAATTGTCAGCCGGTATAAGTCTGTATCGTTTGCTGTCTGTAATTTGATTATTGATTCTTTAGATGGCGGCTGATATATAATCATGTCTGAGGTACCTTGTAGGTACCTAGTATCAAAATTGTTGCACAAAGATTCATCGCGTAATTCATGAATTGGGTCTCCCGCGCGATATGATATGGTGTTGTGTAGTGTTTGCGATTTAATTGCTACATTTGATAAAAGTTTTGCACTTTTCGCTTGTGACTTGTACAACACAAGTGAGCTACAATGTTGTATCCGAAGGACGTATCATGTCGCAGGCGCGAATGAGACTAAAGAATAAGATAACAGCTACCAGCGCGAATGGATGACACTGTCGTCGTTGTTTTATAAAGCTAGTCGCTTATTGACTTTGAGTTGCCATCATATAATATACTTCACTTCAACTCAAAAGTCCATTGCGGCCTCCCCCAACCCCAATTAGACATACCTACTAACAACGCTTGGCAGGCGGATTAGCGAGTACGATAAAATGTATTGATTGACAGAGAACGCTGCTACCCAAGGCTGCTACCCATAACCTGGCCTAGAGTCATCCCTTACTCATCATAATACGACACCCACAAGCATAAATAGGGTGATGAAATTCTAAGCCGGTTCCAAAAACACATCATCATTATCAACTTCCGTGAAACGTCACGTCCACTGCTGGACAAAGGCCTCTTCCAGGCCAGCCCCCTCCATTGGTTTTGGGCTGACTGCATCCAACGTCTGGCCGTTTTTCCGCAACTCTTATAATGTCCGCATATCTAATTTTAAAAGAGAATCCAAGAAAGACATTGACATGAGCATGTCAGATTCAGAGAGTGAGGAAAGATACATGTTATGCGTATTTTAAGTTTAAAGCAAAAGCTACTTGTGTAAATAAAGCTTTAAAATGTATGTGAGTGGTTTCATTTGAAAGTCAGGATGTAACTTTAATTGATTTATTTATCTAATATGTCAGGTTGGCTATTTTCATGAATTTAATTATATGAGTTGAAAATTAATTATTTATTTATTTAAGGAAGGTAGTTTAATAATTGAAACAGACAAAATAAGAACATATTGATTTTATTGAATCATATGTCAACCAAACCTTACATATGAATTTACCAATATGTTCACCAGGTTCAGCAACGTGCCACCAAGGAGAAAAGAACCTGGTCAAGAAACTCCTTTGGCATACCCTCTTTTTAAATTGTTTACAATACAAGCAAATACAAAATGTCCATTACAAATAACTAAAAGCTAATTATAGAAACTGGCTTCAGCAATTAATCAGACACAAATTAGCACCAGCAAAGAAATGGAAATGGCTACAGCATTAAACAAATAAAATAATAGATTACAGATAAATACTTAACTTCAGTAAAATCCGGAACACAACGCACAACTTCTATATAATTACTAATTACTCATTAATTTGAATCAATTAAAGTATTACGTAACTGAAGACATATTCACACTTTTCACGATCAAATTCTAACTGCTGCGCCGGCGGGAATTGGCGGCGGTCCCCGCCACCGTCCCGCACCGGCGAGTGACCTACTTCTGACCAATCACAGCACTTTAAACAAATACGTAAATTCTGGTAGATTATCTTGATAAATTTAACGTAAGTCACACTAGAAACTCCTTAGAACTATTAATCTAGATAACAACAATTATTTCCTAATTTATACTTTTATCTATAACGATTTAATTAAAATGAGACATCAAAACAAGAATGACACTTGGTAAGTTTCGTTCAGAAACTAAACAGCACAGAAAATGTTACACAATGACGTATGAAATATTACATTAAAGTCAAATACTTTCACCAGTGAATATTTTATAAAAGCATGAAATGTGTACATAAAAATAATTAGAGTTAACGACTTACATTGTGATAAATCTGTTTGATTTATCACAATGTCCAGACCAGAGGTTTCGTTCAGAAGCTAAGACTAACTAGTCGAAGTTAATCAGCGTTTTTACGGAGACAGCTATAAAAGTTATATCGAAAACAATTTTTGTTTCTTGCTAAATAACAATTAATCTCACACGGCCATTCTGACTGTGCTTCGTTCCTCGAAGCACCTACTTTCATTAAAATAAACTATCTTAATATAAATAGACTAATACAATACAATACAATATACAAATTTGATACATTAAAACGATTTTGTTGCAAATAATTCACATTTTTTTTTTATGATAGCAATTAAAAATATGTTCAAGTATTTTTACTTTCATACACTAAATAAGCTTATGCTAAGACATCTCTCTACCTACAAAATCACACGACCCTATTTACACACACTTAGCCGACCTTAAGGTTACAAAACTCTCTATTAAACTTGTGCCAGAACCACAAAACTTCCCAACCGATTCACTTCTATCACCAGCAATACTATATACCTACTACTCCGGAATGAATTCAGTTTTACCTACAGGATATATGAAGAGACAAGCACAAATATACCTCTCGTCACCTACAAAAAGCAAGTGTTACTCCTCCCATAAAACCACCCTGTCAAAATTTTCCAATGGTTCACAGACCAAAGATACCGTAGTTGTGTCCACTCCATACAACCCAAATCCTTATCAGCCCTGTGGCTCAAACAAACTAATAATTATATCGAAATATTATCAACCGAATTTATAAATTTTACCACTGAAAGTGTCCAGGCGTAGATTAGAAATTCAATAGTTAGAAGTTCAGTCAAACAATTCGAAAAAGAGAGTCGTTCTTGAACTTCACCACAAGTGATTGATCATAAATCCCAAATTATATCATTCTGAGATCAACATAAAAAACAGTTTTAGCAACGAAAAACAACTACAAAAATAAATAAAAGCCAGAATATTACTAGAAGAAATCCATGAAACCTAACACTTTCACATTCGTCAACTAAATATAAACTATAGAAATTATTATTTTTATAATTACTAGAAATAAAGGAACATTTATGCAACAATAATCTCACAATTGAAACCTTGCACTACGACGACACCAAAAATTAAAACCAATTATTTTTTAACCTTTATTCCCGTCTTGAAATTCCACTTAAACTTCAAATCTATTTAATTTGAACAAATATCAGTCCAATAAACTTTCGATGTAAATTAATCATTTAAGATTACCAAACCAAAGACAACACCACCAAAGGTATATAAAATTCAATGCATCCTCTTTATCTAATCCAATTTACTTAAATGTCGTTTCATTGCCTTCCACTGACACTTCTTTAAACAACATAACTAAAAGAACCACGAACCGATCATGAAGCAAAGCAAAATTCAAAAATTCAAACCTAATGGACATAAAGTTCCGAGTCAACGACTCGATTTTTCAAAATTTATATTCCTCTTCACTTCCAAATAGAAAATAGCAACACGCTTTCACAATATCAACATTCTCTTCTAAAGGTTCCTTATCAAAAATAAATTATCCCTCAGCATTCCAATTCACTATTCATGACCAAATGATTTTTCTTTTTAAATTACTTCAGACTAGAAGTTGTCAATTCTTCAACTAGCCACCGCGATAGCATGATGTCAAACAGAAAAATAAATGGCATTAAACAAACTATGATCAAAAATAATTTTGTACTTTGGAAACACCCATAAATACAAGACAAATCATTTACCGTAGCATCACTCTGCTACTCCTTTCAAAAATTCATAACCCTCATTCCCAGCAGATTGTTTTCAAATAAGACAAAAACTCGCATTCTCCTAAAGCTAAAAAAAAGATTAACACAAATAAATCAGGGACCGCAGAGGAATCTCAAATTTCAAAAAAGTTTGACCTTAGTTAAATTTGTATCATCAACAAACCTCACTGACCTCAAAAACCAACAAGAGTCTCCATTCAAAACCTTTATCATCCAAAATGTATATCTACTACTTTTTATACACACCCTACAAAGCCATTTGCATTTCTAATGTCCAATCAACTATAATGAAAACAACGTCTTCCTATATTCTCCTCACTCTATTGCAAATCCAACTCTCCAGTCTATAAAAAGTTTATATTTCTTTCAGCAATAAAGATCACGTTTGTATAGAACTATCTTATATTATTGTATTAAATTCTTTTATCTATCACCATTCAATTTTGAATCATTCCATTTCAAATTCATCACTAAATACATAAAAACTTATAAGCCAGCCCAATAAAATTGATTTTATCTTCTACCTACATCAACTACATTAATTTTATCTTCTAGTCCCATCAATTGCACAAATTTTATCTTCTTATTTTACCAAATATGATTTATCTATTACCGTTTTATCTTTTACATTCTTATCTTTTGCATTTTTATCCTTTACATTTTTATGTTTTACATTTTTATCTTTTACATTTTTATATTTTACATTTTATCTTCTAAATATATATCTTTTTCAATTCAATCTTTAACCATTTCATCCAAGACCTCTTTAACCGTAACATCTTTTGCCATAACATCTTTTACCATAACTTTTTTTTTACCATAACATCTTTCACCATAACATCTTTTACCATTACATCATGTACCATTACATCATGTACCATTACATCATGTACCATTACATCATGTACCATCACATCATGTACCATTACATCATGCACCATTACATCATGTACCATTACATCTTTCACCATAACATCTTTTACCATTACATCTTTCACCATTACATCTTTAACCATTTACATCTTTTACCGTTACATCTTTAAGCAATACATCTTTATCCATTACATATTTAACCATTTTATCTTTTACTATTTCATTTTTTTTGCCATTTTATCTTTTACAAATGTAAATCAATTTCAATTTTATCTTCCACCATTTTATTTTATCTTTTATCGTGTGGTCTTCCTACTACTTTTTCCTGAATTTTGAACAATCCTCACATTTTATAGTTAACAAAATAATTTCAAAAACTGTATTAAATTAAAAATATACTTATTCTTAAGAATATCTTTGCCAAGATTATGATGTTAACTAACAAAATTTATTTTTGACCTACATGGTGTATAATTTGTTTAAAAGTGTCAAAACTACACTATTTTCGTTTCCAGGATGATTATATCAAATATTATAATCGACGGGTTCCGGGCTATTTGTATTAACCGCCATTTTTGAAACTTTACACCAGAGCAATTTAAAGTTTCGATTTTCAGAAAAAAAATCATAACTTTGGCAAATTGCATTATTTTTTCAAAGCAAACGAAATGTCTGTTTTGTTACAAATTATTTATAATCTGATTAATTTTTTTCTCTGATATTTCTATTTTTAACGAAATTAAATGTCGTTTAATACAAAATGGCCCATTTTTCACATTTTTTTGTTCCAGGCTAAATGACTTAACCGCCTAGGTTTATAAATACATGTTCCAAGCTACTTGACTTAAGTGCCTAGGATTGCAAATAAAAGCTCTAAGCTAATTGCTTTAACCAATGAGTTGGTCATATTTCACACCTAAGCTAATTGATTTAAATACCATATCTTAAACTTATTAGTTTTTTTAAATTGTTTTTAATTATACTAAAATAATGAGATATGAAGAAATTGACGGTTAAAACATTAATAAATTTCAAGGCAAATTGATATGATAGGCGGTTAGGTCAACTTTTTAATTATGCAAACTTCTTAATTATAATAATTATAAATTCGGAAGTTACTTTGTCTGTCTTTATGTCTGTCTGTTACGCTTTCACGCCTTAACCACTGAACCGAAATTTGGCACAGAGATTGCTCGCACACCCAGAACGGACATAGGCTACTTTTGGTTCCACTCGAGGGTCTAGAGTACCTGATGTAGTCCGCCAGATGCAATAACAGGAGCCTGGCTAAACTAAAGGAGGTAGAGATATGACTCCAAAGCAAAAGTTGTTTAGCTTGATAGGATGCTTCTGCTGGCGAATAGACATCAAAGGTTTGGAGTACCAGGTGCACCGACAGGAGCCCAGCTTAACTATAGTGGTATGCTTAACTATAGGAAATACAGCTATAACTCTAAGGCAAAATTTGTTCAGATTGACAGGGCACCTAACAGAAGCCGAGCTAAACTATAGGACAGCTATAAGTCCAAAGCAAAAGTTTTTTAACTTAATGGGACGCTTCTGCCAACGAATAGACTTCGGAGATTTTGAGTACCTGATGTAAACCACTAGGTGCATCAACAGGAGCCCAGGTAAACTAGAAATACAGTTATGACTCCAAGGCAAAATATGCTCAGATTGACGGGACGCTTCTGCTAGTCAATAGATATCGAAGGTTTGGAGTACCTGATGTAGATCACCAGGAGCACCAACAGGAGCCCTGCTAAACTATAGGAGATACAGCTATAAGTCGAAAGCAAAAGTTGTTCAGATTGACCGGGCACTTCTGCTGGCTAAAAGACATCGAAAGTTCTGAGTAGGTACCTGACGTAGACCACCAGGTGCACCAACAGGAGCCCACTTAACTATAACAGATACTGCTATGACTCCAAAACAAAATCTGTTCTGATTGGCGGGGCGCTTCTGCTGGTCAATAGATATTAAAGGTTTGGAGTACCTGATGTAGATCACCAAAAGCACCAACAGGAGCCCTGCTAAACTATTAGGAGATACAGCTATAAGTCCAAAGCAAAAGTTGTTCAGATTGGCGGGGCACTTCTACTGGCTAAAAGACATCGAAAGTTCTGAGTAGGTACCTAACGTAGACCACCAGGTGCACCAACAGGATCCCACTTAACTATAACAGATACTGCTATGACTCCAAAACAAAATCTGTTCTGATTGGCGGGGCGCTTCTGCTGGTCAATAGATATTAAAGGTTTGGAGTACACTCGCGATCATAAGAGCATACCTACCGTAAGGTTCATAATCCTGTGAAGTAGCTCATGTTCCTTAACCGTGGTAGTTCGTAAAATGTAAATGAGATGGCATTAGTTCCATTAATACTGTCAGCAGCAACAAAATACAAATTCCATTTGTCAATCACTACAGGTTTTCTATCATTACTCTACTCACTATTTCACATGTCACTTCAACGACTGCGTGGTGTAACGGTTATACACAGTGCCTTCTGAGCGCGTATAACTGGGTTCAAATCCTTACACTGTATACAACTATTTTAAGCTATTTAAAATAGTTTTTTTTATTTTAAATGGATAATTAAATATATTTTTATTAATAAATAAAAATAAGTAATATTTTATAAATGACTAATAAAACATAATGTCTACTTTCTTAAGAAGTTTATTTTCTTATAATGAAAACAAAACAGAGATACTGATTATTTTTTTCTTATTATCCTAAGTAATATTAAATAATAACAAAATCCAGTTATAAATATATATTTTTCGATAGCAGGTTAACGCTTAAGTATTCGTTTTCAATAATATTTGAAAAGAGGATTGAAACGTAACCTGCTTTTCTTAGCAACAGCAAATTAAGGTTCCTACACACTGTGCTGACGGAAGATCCAAAGCATTTTTAATAACAATACGATACGAGTAACAAATGAGCGATAGACGGCAGCACGGGCGCCTCGCGCAAAGGTGTTATGCGCTTTATAACTTGGCCGTCAGTATAGTGTGCAGGAAGCTTTATATTATAGAAATAAATAAATATTCAAAATTTATCTTTGTATGCAATAAAGTAATATCTGTTTATAATAAATGCCCGAAAAACTTTAAAATTAATAAACCGTTGGGTAATTACGCCTTGGATTCATTGATAAAACCAGTTATTTATTAATATTGAAATCACAAATATTTCCCTGTCTTCAATATTTCTTCTGTCTTCTTATTTCTCTTATAACATCTTGAGACCTTCAAGTTCCATAAGTTTTCGTTGTGATTTATAACCAGTGGTCAAAGCTACTAAATCATTTTCACGTCAACTCCTTGACGACCTATGATTGGTGAATATGACGCCTTCAGTGCAACTGGATATTATTAAAAGCACTAAATTCTCCCAGGCAATGATCACCAAAGCATACAGCGATATATTTTGTGGGGTTTTGGAACTTAGACTTATAGTTTCATAGTGTCGATCTAAAACAAAATGTTTGTTAAAATTTAACCGTTTGTTATACTATTTATTGATTCGAAACAAAAATTAAACTGTATTCACTTCACTTATCGTTATTCTTAGCATTTAGATATTTCCGAACAATGTTTATATTTGCTGTGAAATGCAACTATTTCTTATTGTCAAGAAGCACTGATATTGCACAAATAATTCGTTATTGTAAACAACCAACGTTGTTAGATTATAAACACAACCAAATGATTCTTACAATGTCTTTATACACCAAAATAATAAATAATAAATTTGAGCTCGAACCGTATGATAATTATACTATACTACCCTCTTTTAGCTCTACCTACGGTCATATTTTGCAAGACTTACGGCAGTGCTGACGATGAATCGGCTTATTATATTGACTTTTTCAACATGAGTCACTAAGCAGACATAGCCCAGCGGTTATAGGTTGACGCTTTTAATCTGGTGAGGTCTGGGTTCGTATCTTACCTGGACCACTGCTTTTTATGATTGGCAAAATCAAAACCATAACGAAAACGTGTTGTGTGAGATACCAAATTGTTAACCGTACTAAAATTTGCCATATTAAGTATCTCCGGGTGAACGGTTAGAATAAATAAGAACTTATTTTTTTCAATTGGGAACTGATTGCAGCGCCATCTAGAGATATAATTAGTATCAAGATGTGTCTATGCAGTTACAGAGGTGATACTATTAATAACAGCAAGATGGCGTTAAATTTCTTGCCATAGAACTAAAAATCCCAACTAGGTATGCTCTTTTGGCCCCGACTGTACCTGATGTAGATCACCAAGAGCACCAACAGGAGCCCTGCTAAACTATTAGGAGATACAGCTATAAGTCCAAAGCAAAAGTTGTTCAGATTGGCGGGGCACTTCTGCTGGCTAAAAGACATCGAAAGTTCTGAGTAGGTACCTGATGTAGACCACCAGGTGCACCAACAGGAGCCCACTTAACTATAGCAGATACTGCTATGACTCCAAAGCAAAATCTGTTCTGATTGGCAGGGCGCTTCTGCTGGTCAATAGATATTAAAGGTTTGGAGTACCTGATGTAGATATGAACCCACCTGAAGCAAAAGCTTGATGTAGATCACCAGGAGCACCAATATGAACCCACCTGAAGCAAAAGCTGTTCATCTTGATGAGACGCTTCCACTGCCGAATAGGTATCGAAGGTTAAGAGTACCTGATTTAGACCACCAGGTGCACCACCAAACGCTTAACTAAACTAAAACAGATACCGAAATGGCTTCAAAAGTTGTTGAGTTTAATGGAATGGAAGGCTTCTGGCAATGCAATTACTGTTATAGGAATGTGGTTCCAACAATAAACAACAGAACATTAACAGGATTTGAGAAATGTGGTTCCAGCCATAAATACATAATTAGCGTAATGGATTTAAATTTAAGAAACTGGTGTGGAATTAAGAATTTTTCAAAGGTATAAAGAACAAAACGAAACTAAGTTCGAGGGTACCAGCTAGTTATGAAATAAAAAAAACAATTAAAATAACAAAAGTTTTAAGATATGATAAGACCGGCTCAAAATTTTAATTTTAAAAATATTATGTATCGCTAAACGGCGGAAACTGCAAACGTATGTCAGTCATTCATCTCATTTACAGAACAAACAAGTATTCGAACTCACGCGTTTGATCGCGTTGGCGCCAAAATCAGTGTTTTAACCGACATATTAATAGTCAAACCATACAAAATTTTAATTGTATTAACGTGGATTAATATACTAAAATATGTTTTTGTTATAGCTGAAACGACAGCGCAAATCAACTGCAGACTAAGAAAAATAGGTTTAATCATCAGCTGTACATGTTTACTGTAGACATCATAAATAGTTCAAGCGACCGGTATACCATTGGCTACTACGAGCAAAATGGCTGAAGTGACAACATCTAGCATTTTAAGTACCAAAATTAATGTATGAACCAACACTGGACATAAATTTGACTATGAGGCTAATTGTATTAAGCGACAATGGATAAAAAATTAGCTAAGAGGCTAATTGTGTGAAGTGACATTTCTTTATATTTATAAGGTCAGGCTAAATGCTTGAACGTAAGCTGCATGTAAATTTTGCTCCAGGAAAAAGGTTTAAACGACTATCTGTTATTTAATAGTGAGCTTAAGTACACAAGTCTTGAATTTGACAATATTTTGTGTCGGTCCATACATTGCAGTACAAAATAGGCCCCAAAAATGCGGTTGTATTAAGCGACATTTTTATGCTCCGATTGTCACCTAACTGAGCTCAAACGACGCAGAAAAATTCGCTGATTCCAAATATGTATAAAAGTCTATATCGCAAAAAATGGCGGTTAATACAAATAGCCCGGAACCCGTCGTAATCATTAATCACAAAAGATATTGCTTCGCGAATTCTAACTTTATTAAATTTGAGCAACTGTTTGAATATAAGGTTAAGGTGGGTCATAATTAAATTTTGTTGACTAAATTAAACTATAATAAATATTTTTTTCTAACAAGGCAGCCCAAAGGTAGGATCGCTACGGATGAAACTTTGAAACCTTTACACACGTTAATATTTATTTTGTTTTATGTAAACCACCATCATCAATAAAAATAGCAAAATGAATCATGTAGCAGTAAAATTGCTTAACCCAGGTAAAATGATACTCATAACAAAAGTAACATATGCCAGAACGAAAATAGCTTGCGACTGAAATAGAGAATTAAATATGTCCTTATAAAATATTGTTACGTCATTTACCATATAATTATCGTATAATTAACCATCGTGAAATTGAACAACTCAAAACCTTAGCTTTCTTAACCACTGCATAACATATTTGAATAAAAACAAATATACTTGAATAAAAAAAAGTCATGTATCGAAACACGCTCGGTCATACCTGACTAAAACCAATCTTTAAAACTGTATCAAGTTTCCAAAAAAAATGTTAAGCGAACGTAGACGCAAAATAAATAAAAACTTGAATGATCTTTTAAATCATTTAACCTGCCGTGCAAAAAAAAATAATGTTGGTGCCCTATCATTAAACAAAAACTTTTTACTTTATGCTTTTATGTTCATTTATCACTCAACTAGGTCGTCCATAATCATGATATACTTAACTCTAACAACCGAACCAAATGCTTCCAAAGATACGATATTGTCTTTTATCTTGTCGATTTTTTTTTATGCAAAATAAACACAAAAGAAAAAAAAATTGCACAAATTATAATAAAACTGAGGCAGATAGCTTCAAAAAATGTATAATACAACAGCCAGTTCGACAGTAGCACGTCCTCGGAACAATAAGAAGGTAAACCTACATACCTCTGATCACAGCACAAAATACCAAAATCTTATCCTTCGGTTTTAATGTTCCTCCACTGGCAAGTTACACCATATCAAGCAGGATCAGCTTATGAGCCACCAGCAGTCAGCAAGCGTAATGTCATCGTTTATTTAATGGACGTGACAGAAGACATCATCCATGGTTCCATGAAGCTGAAAAAATTCATAGCATTAATACACAGCAGCTAGGATTTTATCCCTTTCTGATGTCAGATTCAGAGAGTGAGGAAAGATACATGTTATGCGTATTTTAAGTTTAAAGCAAAAGCTACTTGTGTAAATAAAGCTTTAAAATGTATGTGAGTGGTTTCATTTGAAAGTCAGGATGTAACTTTAATTGATTTATTTATCTAATATGTCAGGTTGGCTATTTTCATGAATTTAATTATATGAGTTGAAAATTAATTATTTATTTATTTAAGGAAGGTAGTTTAATAATTGAAACAGACAAAATAAGAACATATTGATTTTATTGAATCATATGTCAACCAAACCTTACATATGAATTTACCAATATGTTCACCAGGTTCAGCAACGTGCCACCAAGGAGAAAAGAACCTGGTCAAGAAACTCCTTTGGCATACCCTCTTTTTAAATTGTTTACAATACAAGCAAATACAAAATGTCCATTACAAATAACTAAAAGCTAATTATAGAAACTGGCTTCAGCAATTAATCAGACACAAATTAGCACCAGCAAAGAAATGGAAATGGCTACAGCATTAAACAAATAAAATAATAGATTACAGATAAATACTTAACTTCAGTAAAATCCGGAACACAACGCACAACTTCTATATAATTACTAATTACTCATTAATTTGAATCAATTAAAGTATTACGTAACTGAAGACATATTCACACTTTTTCACGATCAAATTCTAACTGCTGCGCCGGCGGGAATTGGCGGCGGTCCCCGCCACCGTCCCGCACCGGCGAGTGACCTACTTCTGACCAATCACAGCACTTTAAACAAATACGTAAATTCTGGTAGATTATCTTGATAAATTTAACGTAAGTCACACTAGAAACTCCTTAGAACTATTAATCTAGATAACAACAATTATTTCCTAATTTATACTTTTATCTATAACGATTTAATTAAAATGAGACATCAAAACAAGAATGACACTTGGTAAGTTTCGTTCAGAAACTAAACAGCACAGAAAATGTTACACAATGACGTATGAAATATTACATTAAAGTCAAATACTTTCACCAGTGAATATTTTATAAAAGCATGAAATGTGTACATAAAAATAATTAGAGTTAACGACTTACATTGTGATAAATCTGTTTGATTTATCACAATGTCCAGACCAGAGGTTTCGTTCAGAAGCTAAGACTAACTAGTCGAAGTTAATCAGCGTTTTTACGGAGACAGCTATAAAAGTTATATCGAAAACAATTTTTGTTTCTTGCTAAATAACAATTAATCTCACACGGCCATTCTGACTGTGCTTCGTTCCTCAAGCACCTACTTTCACTTTAAAATAAACTATCTTAATATAAATAGACTAATACAATACAATACAATATACAAATTTGATACATTAAAACGATTTTGTTGCAAATAATTCACATTTTTTTTTTATGATAGCAATTAAAAATATGTTCAAGTATTTTTACTTTCATACACTAAATAAGCTTATGCTAAGACATCTCTCTACCTACAAAATCACACGACCCTATTTACACACACTTAGCCGACCTTAAGGTTACAAAACTCTCTATTAAACTTGTGCCAGAACCACAAAACTTCCCAACCGATTCACTTCTATCACCAGCAATACTATATACCTACTACTCCGGAATGAATTCAGTTTTACCTACAGGATATATGAAGAGACAAGCACAAATATACCTCTCGTCACCTACAAAAGCAAGTGTTACTCCTCCCATAAAACCACCCTGTCAAAATTTTCCAATGGTTCACAGACCAAAGATACCGTAGTTGTGTCCACTCCATACAACCCAAATCCTTATCAGCCCTGTGGCTCAAACAAACTAATAATTATATCGAAATATTATCAACCGAATTTATAAATTTTACCACTGAAAGTGTCCAGGCGTAGATTAGAAATTCAATAGTTAGAAGTTCAGTCAAACAATTCGAAAAAGAGAGTCGTTCTTGAACTTCACCACAAGTGATTGATCATAAATCCCAAATTATATCATTCTGAGATCAACATAAAAAACAGTTTTAGCAACGAAAAACAACTACAAAAATAAATAAAAGCCAGAATATTACTAGAAGAAATCCATGAAACCTAACACTTTCACATTCGTCAACTAAATATAAACTATAGAAATTATTATTTTTATAATTACTAGAAATAAAGGAACATTTATGCAACAATAATCTCACAATTGAAACCTTGCACTACGACGACACCAAAAATTAAAACCAATTATTTTTTTACCTTTATTCCCGTCTTGAAATTCCACTTAAACTTCAAATCTATTTAATTTGAACAAATATCAGTCCAATAAACTTTCGATGTAAATTAATCATTTAAGATTACCAAACCAAAGACAACACCACCAAAGGTATATAAAATTCAATGCATCCTCTTTATCTAATCCAATTTACTTAAATGTCGTTTCATTGCCTTCCACTGACACTTCTTTAAACAACATAACTAAAAGAACCACGAACCGATCATGAAGCAAAGCAAAATTCAAAAATTCAAACCTAATGGACATAAAGTTCCGAGTCAACGACTCGATTTTTCAAAATTTATATTCCTCTTCACTTCCAAATAGAAAATAGCAACACGCTTTCACAATATCAACATTCTCTTCTAAAGGTTCCTTATCAAAAATAAATTATCCCTCAGCATTCCAATTCACTATTCATGACCAAATGATTTTTCTTTTTAAATTACTTCAGACTAGAAGTTGTCAATTCTTCAACTAGCCACCGCGATAGCATGATGTCAAACAGAAAAATAAATGGCATTAAACAAACTATGATCAAAAATAATTTTGTACTTTGGAAACACCCATAAATACAAGACAAATCATTTACCGTAGCATCACTCTGCTACTCCTTTCAAAATTCATAACCCTCATTCCCAGCAGATTGTTTTCAAATAAGACAAAACTCGCATTCTCCTAAAGCTAAAAAAAAGATTAACACAAATAAATCAGGGACCGCAGAGGAATCTCAAATTTCAAAAAAGTTTGACCTTAGTTAAATTTGTATCATCAACAAACCTCACTGACCTCAAAAACCAACAAGAGTCTCCATTCAAAACCTTTATCATCCAAAATGTATATCTACTACTTTTTATACACACCCTACAAAGCCATTTGCATTTCTAATGTCCAATCAACTATAATGAAAACAACGTCTTCCTATATTCTCCTCACTCTATTGCAAATCCAACTCTCCAGTCTATAAAAAGTTTATATTTCTTTCAGCAATAAAGATCACGTTTGTATAGAACTATCTTATATTATTGTATTAAATTCTTTTATCTATCACCATTCAATTTTGAATCATTCCATTTCAAATTCATCACTAAATACATAAAAACTTATAAGCCAGCCCAATAAAATTGATTTTATCTTCTACCTACATCAACTACATTAATTTTATCTTCTAGTCCCATCAATTGCACAAATTTTATCTTCTTATTTTACCAAATATGATTTATCTATTACCGTTTTATCTTTTACATTCTTATCTTTTGCATTTTTATCCTTTACATTTTTATGTTTTACATTTTTATCTTTTACATTTTTATATTTTACATTTTATCTTCTAAATATATATCTTTTTCAATTCAATCTTTAACCATTTCATCCAAGACCTCTTTAACCGTAACATCTTTTGCCATAACATCTTTTACCATAACTTTTTTTTTACCATAACATCTTTCACCATAACATCTTTTACCATTACATCATGTACCATTACATCATGTACCATTACATCATGTACCATTACATCATGTACCATCACATCATGTACCATTACATCATGCACCATTACATCATGTACCATTACATCTTTCACCATAACATCTTTTACCATTACATCTTTCACCATTACATCTTTAACCATTTACATCTTTTACCGTTACATCTTTAAGCAATACATCTTTATCCATTACATATTTAACCATTTTATCTTTTACTATTTCATTTTTTTTGCCATTTTATCTTTTACAAATGTAAATCAATTTCAATTTTATCTTCCACCATTTTATTTTATCTTTTATCGTGTGGTCTTCCTACTACTTTTCCTGAATTTTGAACAATCCTCATTTTATAGTTAACAAAATAATTTCAAAAACTGTATTAAATTAAAAATATACTTATTCTTAAGAATATCTTTGCCAAGATTATGATGTTAACTAACAAAATTTATTTTTGACCTACATGGTGTATAATTTGTTTAAAAGTGTCAAAACTACACTATTTTCGTTTCCAGGATGATTATATCAAATATTATAATCGACGGGTTCGGGCTATTTGTATTAACCGCCATTTTGAAACTTTACACCAGAGCAATTTAAAGTTTCGATTTTCAGAAAAAATCATAACTTTGGCAAATTGCATTATTTTTCAAAGCAAACGAAATGTCTGTTTTGTTACAAATTATTTATAATCTGATTAATTTTTTTCTCTGATATTTCTATTTTTAACGAAATTAAATGTCGTTTAATACAAAATGGCCCATTTTTCACATTTTTTTGTTCCAGGCTAAATGACTTAACCGCCTAGGTTTATAAATACATGTTCCAAGCTACTTGACTTAAGTGCCTAGGATTGCAAATAAAAGCTCTAAGCTAATTGCTTTAACCAATGAGTTGGTCATATTTCACACCTAAGCTAATTGATTTAAATACCATATCTTAAACTTATTAGTTTTTTTAAATTGTTTTTAATTATACTAAAATAATGAGATATGAAGAAATTGACGGTTAAAACATTAATAAATTTCAAGGCAAATTGATATGATAGGCGGTTAGGTCAACTTTTTAATTATGCAAACTTCTTAATTATAATAATTATAAATTCGGAAGTTACTTTGTCTGTCTTTATGTCTGTCTGTTACGCTTTCGCCTTAACCACTGAACCGAAATTTGGCACAGAGATTGCTCGCACACCCAGAACGGACATAGGCTACTTTTGGTTCCACTCGAGGGTCTAGAGTACCTGATGTAGTCCGCCAGATGCAATAACAGGAGCCTGGCTAAACTAAAGGAGGTAGAGATATGACTCCAAAGCAAAAGTTGTTTAGCTTGATAGGATGCTTCTGCTGGCGAATAGACATCAAAGGTTTGGAGTACCAGGTGCACCGACAGGAGCCCAGCTTAACTATAGTGGTATGCTTAACTATAGGAAATACAGCTATAACTCTAAGGCAAAATTTGTTCAGATTGACAGGGCACCTAACAGAAGCCGAGCTAAACTATAGGACAGCTATAAGTCCAAAGCAAAAGTTTTTTAACTTAATGGGACGCTTCTGCCAACGAATAGACTTCGAGATTTTGAGTACCTGATGTAAACCACTAGGTGCATCAACAGGAGCCCAGGTAAACCCCACCAAAGTTACATTTTAGCTCCAAAAGCTTTAATCTTATCACCTCCCTCTGATAAAACACTGGTGTACACATGGGGGAACAGTGTATTGCATTTGGTAGTTTGATAAATTAGAATAGATTCCGCACCACGAAAGGAATCCTGTCGAGAGAAGTTTACATAACGTCCGATCCGACGTTAATTTTGCCATGCGCTATCGCAGCGTTAGGACAACGCGTTGACGAATGCGTCTGTCAAACGGTTTGGTTTTTATTATTATGGTTTTTATCAAACGTTTTGACAAATGCGGTCGAATCGGACGTTATTTTAAAACAGTAAAACAGGACACAAGCACAATTATGATTCTGATACAATTTTAATCCAAGAAATATGACGTTCGTGGCAACCAAGTTACTTTGACTTCCTCTAAAGGTAAGCGTCAAAATCGTCGCTAGTATCTACTGAGTGAGCCATCTGTATAGGCGTCCAGCGCCCCGTTTCCGTAATTTGTGGTTCATGTGAACCTATTGCAATATTAGGCGACAGGCTGACAACCTGTCACTATGGCCATACACAGTCTTCTGAATGACTCTCAAAATTTTGTCAGACGTGGTGTAAATGACTTGTTACCCGCCAGCTTAAGAAAGAGGGTAATGTTTTTTACAGTCGTTTACGCTCTGCCTACCCAGCAAGGGATATAGGCATGATATGTGTATGTAGTATTGATGGCAACACTGTACTGTGATATTTTCTTTCATGGCGTTATCGTGGATCTAGGTAAGTTATTTTTCAAATCTTACGAAATAAGAGGCCATGGTTGTACCATCCAGGAATATAGTAACTGCATATGCCATATTTCGTAATGTATTTGTCTCTTTTTCAAAATACTTACCTAAATGTTGGTTGGTACAAATATTATGTTCTTCTTTAATTTAAAAATTGGTAAAAAAGGAACAAACCGTAGGCACCTCGCCGGTATGCCATCTCTTTCTCTCTCTCTTCTTCACCACTAAAAATTTCAGTAGAACCAGTCATAATATCATATCATAATAAACAACTGTTATTGTAAACAATTGACGTAGTTAGAGTAGGTATATCGGAACGTGGCGTGATGTACGACATCTCTGGGTGAACGGGGGTCAAGATCAATCCATATATTGAAACCTGTTGGGATTATATTACGCATCAGAATAATACCTAAGGTCAGATAAGTCAAGCGTGTCGTATGTCTAGTTTTACTCGACTACCTCAAGAGGAGGTTCATCTATGTTTTTTAAAAGTAGATATTTGTATGCGGACAAGTACCTAAGTATTTTTTTGCTGACTACATATCAAACGGCTGGGCGGGTGGTGACATATGAAGTGTCGTTAGATTCGTTTCAGCAACGCAATCACAGAATATATAATACGCTAACAGTTTTTACCTACAAGTTCACGAAGACAGGTATATAAACTGCTAAGTTAGATGTTAATTTTATGAAACATCGCTCGATATTACTGAGCCCATCATACGACATGATAATTTCTCCACTCCATCAAACATATTAGACTCCGCGGCCGCCGTGATCGATTTTGCAAAATTTCATAATCGAGTTACCATGTTCTTTGTGGAGGCAAGGCAAGCTAGGTATATCAACGTTGGGACGAGTTACCTAACGAAATAGAAGGCATTTACGACTTACGACTCATGTTCTTAATGTTGCACAAAATGAAACTGATGAACTCACTCAAGTTACACGTGATTTTAATTTCGTATTTTCGATTCCTATTTAATTTTTATGAAAAGTTTCAAATAAAAATTGTTCAGTTTTGCGAGTAAAAAATGCCCTTAAAATATTTGTACTTAAATAATAGAAACCCTAATATACTCGCTTTAGTCATTATCAAAGGTACATTTGGTAATATAAACGAATACTTAGTTGTTTAATTTTTGCCAAATCACAACTTGTTTTCTTCTCCAATGATTGTTATTTAACAATGTTGCAACACTAAATAGATGAACTCACTCACGTTATTTCTATTTAGCATCGCATTAGCCATTCTAATTTGATCTCCATCTCTGGCTAAAACTGGGTCACGCTGCAGATATTTTAGACATTCGAGAGGTCTATTTTATTTGGTCGTTAGAACATTGAAATGTACCAGCTTTTGGAGTTTTGCCAAAATGTTGGTTACGCCATTTATGCTCGACGGCGCAAAGCTTATAACAAGGGTACTTAGGTACACCTCTTCAAGTATATAGCTATTCTTTATTATCATGAATGGGCCTGTATTTTCTCTCTTTCTCGTCAACGCATATTATCTTGGGAAGTTAAATCAAGATAGTCTGTTTTGATAGGTAACAAGCACAGTCAACTTTGGTATTCCTACGAGATAATTTGAAATTGTGTTTCTAGTAAAGCCGAAATGTAAACCATTATTAAAAATTATATAAATGATAGATATTTTTCAAGAAAAGTCATGAATATATCGCACAATACCTAACACTCTACCATTCGTTACGTTTACAGTAATAAAATAAATAGGTCAGTGGAAGGTACTTAGGTATAATATAGAGGCTAAACCACCGACTACCGTTTTAAACGGCGTATCGCGAAATGAACAAATAACTGTTACAAGTAACGGTTATTTTTCAACGCGTAATTAACCTGTGATTTTTGCGCGCGGGCTTCCCTTGAACCAGCCTTAGAAGAACTCTCTTGACAAGCAATTTTATAGCAAACTAAAGGTCTTTGCTATTTGGTCGTTGTAGTGACTCATATAATCGTGTTATAGAAAAAAGTTTAGACAGTAGGTACATTATAATAACGTTACGTTCAGATTGCCATTCAAGTCTGACATGACCCCGATCAGAAAGCAGAGTGAGTATTAGGACTGAAGAAAAAATTGAAAAAAAGAGTCGGTACTGTAACAAGCGGTTATTGAAGTTATTTGTTGAATCGCACACGCACTTGGCGATGTTGCGGTTCATGACGGTTACTGATAATACAAAGACATCCTGTGACAGCTGCATTCAATAAGGCGACGTGTGCTGTGATACCTGGTTGTATGAGATTATGTACGTAAACTCCTTTTGTCAAAAAATCGAATCAAATAAAATAATGTGCTGATGATGATGATGACATTTAGGTATTAGTATACCTCTCAATAATATTATCATCTGCCCTTAATCCAAATCAGGAAGGGTCGGGGTAACATGTTTTGTTTGTTTAGAAAACCATGCAGCAAAAGGATCTGGCAATTTTTTATGACCGACCTCCTTCCTAACGTCAATCTCTACGGGAAATTTGGGGATGGTATTGAGGGTGGTATTACCGCCACCATGCGGTTGACCATAGTTGACAGATATCCAGCCGAGGTTAAAATCTCTACGTTGCGTTATACTAAACACCCTAAGTGCACTATGGGTGGCAGAATTCTTAGCTGTTAGATACCGCACGGTAGAAGAACAAAATAAACGCATCCGGCTAAACACCTGAAAGCCATGCCGGTGTGTATGAAAACCACTGTGTGGTTGTTTATAATAGCGGTCGATGACATGAGTAAGATAAGTTTTATAACGTGCAATTACTACCGTGAATTGTATAATTTTCGTATCATCATTGTAGGTAATTTGCGTGTTCTTTGTCGATTTACGTGTCTATAAACTGTGCTCTTTTCAAAGGCAAGTACCTGGTTGACCATCAATAGATGTCGTTGTTAGTTTTAAAACAATTAACAGAACACAGATGAAAATCCTTGAAAATACGACTTTTGTAGGACGTAACCAGCTAGCTAGATCGATTTATCACCCCTGAAACCCTCTACATACGAAATTTCGCGTAAATCGTTGGAGCCGGTTCCGAGATATAATCGGCCTATAGATAGAGATGAAATATAGACCTCGTCGTATCCCACGCCCAGGGTACGCCACAAGGCACGATCTTCCGTTTTCGCCATCCAGTCTGTACCTCGTCTCACCCTTTTTAAGTCATGGGTCTATTTGACCGGAGGGCTCCAAAACTACTCTTGCCGGGAAGACAGGTTAGACGTTTTACGGTTTTACTTAGATTATAGTAAGACATTCGAGTACAAATTCTACTTGTATCTACCGTACTATTGCCAGCAACTCCCCCTGCCCATTTAAGGGATCGAATTACACCGGTTTTTCATATAAATACTAGGAAAAACCAGTATAACTTGGTCCCTTAAATGGGTAGACAGATTTGCTAGCGATAGTACCAGGCCAGAGCAGAGGTAAAAGATTTTGGCACTGTCACTGGATTACACGTGAGGCAGAGAGCCACGTGTCTCACTTCTTGACTGGGATCGATTAGCCGGTCGGGTCCAACTTTGACGCAATGCAGCAAAGTATACAATTAAGATATTCTAAGTTGTGCAAAGGTAGGTAAACCACTGAAATCTGAAATCCACGACAGGGTTTAACTCTATACATTTTTTATGATAGCGAATAAGTGAAAGGATCATGCCCACTCTAGTATGGATGTTTATCCATTGCTTGCCTCACTACTTGCAAGCCTCGCATCGAAGCCAAAGTTAAATAATTATAAAGTCTAAATTGCTTAGCAGTTTGTAACTGAAAATAATTTAATTATTAATGAGTTCTGAAGTTATTGAATGTTAAAGTTGGGTATCGAAAGAGACAAAAGTGCTGAAGTTTGGCTGTATATCAGGTATTTCGTTCTTAATTCGTTATCGTTAGCTATACCGAAGTAAGCAGTGTAAAAAAGGTTCACACTACAGTAAAATCTTTGGTAAAAATACCTAACGGTAGAAAGACCTTTAAAAATTAAGTTACTTTTCCTGTTTTGTACAACAATTCCCGGAGCTATCTTCATTAGAATTAAGGATATTACATATTGCTTTAATTTTCATTCTCCTTTAGAAAAAGATAATTAAATAGATACCTATAGGACCCAGCAGGACCTATAAAAAAACCAATAATTTATCTACTAAATCTAACTTGTCTGCTGTCATATCTATATCATGTTGCTTAGAATATTGTTTGGCAGCAAACCTGTTTACCTATAGAAGACAGGTGGGTAACAACTGCATGACGGTTAATCTTGGAAGACCTCCCCAAAACGGTGTCAGATATCAGTACCTACCTATATAAAAGATTGCCAGCTGATTAGATCAAGATACGTAAGTATTCTTGAGTCAATAGAAACTTAATTTCCTGCGAAGAGTAGTTGCCTGATCACCTTCTCTAGAAGGAAAAACGCGGCTGGAGGCTGTCGTAAAACTCTGACACATGGGTTCATCGGGTCGTTGGATGACTTGGTATCTCACACGAATGTCACATGTTCCAATCTTTTATCTTTCTTTTAATTTATGGCTTCTGCAGATTAGCAATTCAGCCAATGTAAAATCTGTACCATGTCAAATCAGATTCATGTCAAAGAATTTAGTGAATGTATTCGATTCACTAACATATTTGACATGAATGTGGTTCAATTCAAATAGTTCAGATGTGATTATATTTTAATCAGTTCTTTGACGAACGCATGCGAAAGCTTTCTTCTGACTCAAAAATACATACCTACTTCCAGATTAGGCGTGAAACGAGAGCAAATTTCAAAGTCACCGGACCACGAGATTGTCTTGTCTAGTGATCGAGTGACAATCTGTCAGGCGGATATAACCCGATCAACATTCCAATCTGCTGATTGGATGCAGATTACTGGAAACTACGGAAACTGGGTCGGGTCAGTCAATCAAAAATAACCAAAGATAGTTTATTTCAAGCGAGCAAAACCATTCCAAAAGTATACAAGTCAAATCAACTCGCGCATTGTTCAGTAGATAGTAGGTATGGTATATGACAGACAACTCATGCGGAGTCTTTGATGTCATATTTACTATTCGTTATTTTTTGGAAAACTTGCAATATTTTCACCGCGATTTCTAGCATCATCATCATCACTGTCAATGCCTCTACTAATTGGGCTACCGCGGCTCAATTGTAACATGCGAAATACTGCAAGTGAAAAATGCAAAAAACTGTATATATCTAACACGGGAAGTGTTTTAAAGATATTCAATTATTATTCGTGAAATTCTGTGTCTAGTATGTAGTACGGTCAATACGGTCATCATTATCCATCGCCCAGAGTACTCCACAATTTATGATATCCCGTTTTTGCCCCAAGTCGGTACCAGTGTAACAGCCAGCCGCCCTTTTTAAGTCATCAGTCCTTTTGGCCGGAGGGCGTCCAACGCTATGCTTGCCAAGGCGTATAATATGATAATGGACAATTTATCTCCATAATTTTGGTAACACGAATCATTTTCCATCGTCTAGCGTTCCATTTTCTAATTAGGTCGGTACTATCCATTTAAGGAACCAACTTATACTGGTGTTTCTTAGTATTTGTATGATGTAAGTTGGTCTTTTGGATGGGTAGGTACAACAGTCAAAGCCATAGTTGATATGTATTTCACATTTCGACCCTTTAGGGAACAAATGTCGTAAAAGCCAAATCGCAACTTTTGGGAAATCGCAAAAAACTAAAAATGGAAAACGATAATGTTGTGTATTTTTTACATTTCTAAAGCTATATTAGTACTGTTTACATATGTTTTTGGCCGCAAAAATCCCTTTCAAAGTGTATAAGAATAAATATGCTAACTTCAACAGTTCAAGAGATAGGGTGGCTTTTACTACATTTTGTTTTAGAAAAATTGGTGGTTACGACATTTTTTTTATGTATGGAGACAATCAAAATTGTTGTAATTACTTTTTGTTAAACACGATGACCCACTTTTTTGTAGTAAAATACAGAAATCTGGAAAAAAAATGTAGATTTTGTAGGTAAAATTATACTTATTTGGTAGTTACGCTAATACTTTACTCAATCTTGCATAGTTTTTTCAAATTCAGATACATTGTCAAGCCTTTACCCTTGCAGAGTAATTAGAGCATTAAAGAATGTAAAAATCTGAAGTTTTCAGCACTTCTGACTTACTTTTCGGCATATTTACTGGTGGTACACTTTCCACAATCAATAGTAAACAATTGTTGGGCTATCGCATAAAATATAATAATCGCGTACCTAAAGGATATGAAACTATAAAGTTCCTTAGTCACTTCACATATAAGATCGATCGAAAGGCGAAAAGATGAGCTGGTTTAAGTCAACATAGAAAGTTTATAAAGTTTATAAGTTTCGTACGATGTACGATGTGCCTATGACGTTGGTAGGTTTATTTTTCGAATGAGCTTAAAGAGTTGAAGTTGTGTCATCAAAATAAATAATATTATACTCTAATTTTTGACATTACATCTAATTAAGTACATATCTCTTAAGAGTGTGTTCTACTCACAAAACTGAACAACTATTGTCAGAAACTTTTCTTCGAAATATAAATGTAATCCTATATTAAAAATAATTACAATCACATCTGAGAAATTCAATTGTTCTTTGATAACTGACAAGGGGTTAGGGAGTCAGATATAGATTTTTTTAAACGGTATTCAATTTTGCAAAGCATCAGAATGAGAGCTAGATAATAAAGTATGCTGTATGCAACTTTTTACTGGGAAAACTTCAAGTTGATCGTGTGCATCTCGTCAGCAAGCCTAGTTAGCATACCAGCCTTTGATATACTAGCATTTAGTGAGAAATTTGTGCCATCTACCAGTAAAATGTCAAAATTAGTGCAAAAACATGAAAGACTTGTGATCGTGCTTTATTTTATATATGGCAAAAAAGCAACATCAGAACTGTTTTAGCCTTGACATCTACAGGAGGATAGCAGGACCTGTAGTGTCTTGTGACTCTCTGTATTTTTTTTACTATGTATGTTTTAGTGTACAATTAATAAATAATCTCTTGTCTGGATAATTGAGATTAAATAATAGTCCACTAACTTGATAAAACTAAAAGAGATACTTATTGACATATGTGAAGAAAAACTTCCTTATTTTGAAATGTCCCTGAAATATTCACGGCGACAACGATCATATTTTACAGCCGTTCAAGCTCTGCCTACCCCATAAGAGATAAAGGCGTGATAAATGCAATGTATGTTTGTACAGAAAAGAAAGAGCTACTACAATATTTCATGTATTACGTTGGGACAGATACATTTAGATAATATTTTCATTAAGTGTGTCATACGAAAATTACCAAACACTATCAAAATTAAAGAAAAGGATAATAAATTGAACGATAATAATTTGAATCAGATGAAAATCTACTGGGCTGTAATAATTTCGAATTAAAAGAACTCCGAATATTGAACAAAGAGAAAACAAAATCAGTCGATGATTGACAATACGAAAAATTATTGAGAAAGACGTGAATAATTGAAGAAAGTGAATATTATGTTGTACCAAATTATTAAAAATATTACCAAATTAATAAAAATATTGAATAAGACTGTCAATCCACCAAAACACTTCAAAAATAAACTTTTATCATTATCTAACAACCAACTTTAAAAACTAGAATTTAATTATGTTACTTAGTGATATCGTTCTTAATAAATTAATATTTTGATTAAATAATTACTTTTTATACTACAATAATTCACCAATTTTATCCGCAACTTGGTATTTTACTACATGAAAAAAGAATATTATTTCATTCAATATGTATTTTACATCAATAAACGTCAAGCTCTATTGTCCCAAAAACAGTAAATTCTGTCGTAAACACCAGTGAGGTAACAAAAATTATGTAGTAAAAGCCAATTGTTGGAGTAATCTATTTAAGACTTCTTGTTCATTACCACAAATTTACCTGAAATGGCTGCAAGCTTCGCATCATGCTTAATGTTGTAAAAGAAAAAGTATCAAATAATTTGTCTTTTACGACAAATTGAACGTTTTCACTTTCTTGGGCTTTTTGAGAAAATATGTCGTATAAGCCACCTTTTTACATACATGTTATTTACGACACTTTTTTAGTGTCCAAGGCGTCCAAACAAGGTACTTACGACAATTTTTTTTTTAAATTACAGTTTTTCTTGTCTAAAAATCTGTGTCGTAAAAGCCATTTTTTTCAAGATATCAAAATTTTAAATATACAGATCGATAGAGCTCGTCAAATTACATAAGATAGCATTAAAAACCCATTTTGGCCAAAATGGCTTTTACGACATTTGTTCCCTAAAGGGTCGATTTCATCAACATGAAACCCCACAGAACGCCAAACGCCAAAACCCGTATGATCATGTTACACACTGTGTGGTCTCGTAATGCCTTATGCCTCTACGGCTATGTTCACATTAATAAAACCACAATTTCTTTTGTGATTCATAAACTAAAATAGTGTAACCGTGACGTTATGGGTTGCATTAATATTACATTAGTGACCATGACCAGTAATATGTCGGATTGTTTTAGTTTTAACAACTGCATGCTAGGTGGTCTGAACAAGTGGTCAATTTGGCTTCGGGATCCGAAGAATTCCTTTAAGTAGTGTAGTATACCATAGTGAGCATTGCTGGCAGACAGTGACCGACACAGGACCGACGTAGATGGCGAGGGAAAGAAGAGGTCTAATTGGCTCAGCAGTGGGTAGATGTAGACTGATATGATACCGATGATGATGATGATGAATATCATAGACAGCAACTTTTAATAAAGTTTATTATTAGTATAGGTAATGAATGATCGCTCATCGTCTCTTCTGTTAGCTACCAGTACCAAGACCAACGGCTTAAAATACCCCCAAAGCACCATTATTTTAGGAAAAATCAGCCTGCTACTACATTTAACACAATACCATAAAATAATAAATTGGTAATTAATACCAATTTTAAGTCTTTGTATGTTAAAATAGTTGAGAGGATGAAAATTGAATTAAAATTTGCGTTGTTTTTTTACATAATTGTTATAGGTACGTATAGAACCGTAGCGGACCATCATCATCATAATAATTGGATGTACTCGTATGATACCTAGACCTATCGATTTATCTTGTCAAGTTATTTTGAAAGAACCTGCTACACCACTATAAGTGAACGCTTCATGACAGCGTTTACGTTGCAAAATTTGATACATGATTGATGGGCTTCTAATAGAGATTGATGTAGAAATACCTAACTGTAATGTAGAAGAAAACAATCAGTCATGCACTAACATTATATGAAAGATAGGTATATAAAACAACATTTAAGCATCTGAATCACATTATAAATCAGTCGAGCAATTTCGAATTGTTTTGATATGACATCAAAGATTGTAACCCAAGTCGCCAAACATAATAACAAACTACGTAGGTAATAATAAAATAACATAAACAATCCAAGGCGCGTATTTATGAATCGCTCTCAACTCTAAGATCAACATTAAGAGCGGTATTGACAAAATGTCAGCAATACTAACGGCATCTCAAAACCGCTGTCAAGATCGACCTTAGAGTTGAGACCCATTTACAAATACGGGCCTAAATTCTGGATCTAAACTCTACTATACGTAGTACAAATAGGTACGCGTCGTCTGTACTTTGTGACAGTATCTATATACGCAGTGTATTTCAACACTTATTGCCATAGAAACTTCCGTTTTTGATAGTAAATAACATGTTATGTTATCTTATCAGTCACACATAACAATGCCCGCTTTCAAGGTCTTTGCCGGCGTAAAATACCGTCTTATCGTACTTTTATCATCTTTCTTAGTCATTATCATAATATTATCATCTACGTAATCGGAGCCACCCACTCTAAGGTAGTTTTGATAGTTGTCTTCGAGAATTAAGTAAAAATTTATGTTTCTCGGTAAAAAGATATAAAAGAAATCTCTCTAAGCCCTTCCGATTAAGGTTTTGGGTAAGCGAATCTTATCTTTGGTGAATCTATCTTAGCAAGTTGACACAGTTTGCTAACTCGTGCAGTTTTGTATATCTTTGTATAGGCTGACTTTTCAATGCTCTATTTTACTGTTTTAATCCCATCCATTTTCATGCAGACAACTCTTACTCAATACATATGACCTACTTCTCTCTATTACTAAGATTAAGCGTCCCATAAAATGGTTTTCGGCGATTCTGAAGTTACCTTGGTGCACTTCAATGGATGAGCACAAGCAATAAATAATTTGGTGACCAGCCAAACTACTTTAAATACCTAACTACTTACTGTATCTACAATGGACGAAAATAATTTCATATTCATCTTCTTATCTAAACGTTTAGTGCCTACACGTGTGATCGTGTTGATCTGTCTGTATGAAATATGACAACTAACTAAGATGTAATTGTCATATTCAGATAATTTTAAATCCTATGAAGGAACGTTACGCCGGTGGAATCCGATCATACTTCGACTCATTTGTGAAATAAAGAACTGCAGCGCCTAATTTTAACGTTTGAAAGTCCTTCTAAACGCCAAAGGAATAAGAAATGCAGAAAGTAAGAAATGTAACACTGCAGTGCACACATGTGGACTGAAATACGATAACGAAGTGAAAATTGCAGAGCTGGTGAAATTAAACACGTTGTTATAGCATTTCTCATAAACAGCTTCGTTGGTAAAACAATGGCCTGCAAATATCAAGCGCCATTGCGAAATTTTAAAATAAAATGTGACAACATTGGAATAAAGTCGATAGAGATCTGGTCATATATTCTTGCCACCGATATTTTCAACAACTTCATTTCAATATTTCATTGAAACTTCATTTTCAATTGGCTGCTGAAAACGGTACGAGCACAAAATAATTATGTAAATACTTGAATAAGTGGGTGCAAATTTCAATAATCAGTGCAAAATATGTATCAATTTCGATCCATTTTCGCCAATATGTATGCTATTGACATAAATACACGAATCAACTTCAACAAGTGGTAATCATTGCCAATGAAATGATTTGAGACCATTCATTTCACTTTGTGTGTAGACGTTTACATTTTAAGATTGAAACTCTTCAATAGTCTCCACCAACTGACTTGTCATTGTCTTAAACTAGGTCAAATTAAGATCAACAAAATAGAAAGAAAAGTGGCGCCAGTATTAATCCCTGCGTGACTGCGTATCTTTCCCATCATAAATAAATTTTTGCACGTGCTATAATTTCGCGATTATCATTCTAAATTCTTCAAAATGGTTCCACAGATTGATCTCATCAATCAATTTTGGATACCGTTACTAAATTGGCATGGACATCTTCAATTTGTCCCTTTCACCGAATCGATAGGTCAAGCTTTTTCCATAATTGGAGTTTTATGGCACTCCTAGTACCTACACGTTTCTTCGAACAATGAACATGGCTGTAAAATTGAAACATCGCAACTGGCCTGAAAACGTGAAACACGAACTGAAGGTTTTCTTACAAATTGGTGAATGAATGCATACCTATCTATACCTAACCTATTTTCTGTTTGCATTTACCTTCTAGAATCTAGTATGGAAGAGATAGGTAATAGGTTGTTTACGATTCCATATTAGAGGTCACTAACAATATTTCCATGTGAAGGTTCCAAAATTTCAATACTATCCAAATTTATGCTAATCACACCATTCTCAATGTAGGTGTAAAGTGGCTTCAATATACCTACATCAAGCGACTACGACATTTTAACTTAGCGATTTGACTTGCAAGGGTCAAGGTTTACGGCAGTGGTAAGTGCCAAGTTCAGATTCGCATGAGTGATTCTTGCACGATAAAAGACCTTTCCATATCAGGAAGATAATCGATTCTTGTTGCTATCGCTATGATGTGGTTAGACAGTAGAAAGTTTCTGGAGCGAATCACACAGCGCACACACATTCGCTAATTGTACGTGTGAAATATGTGCACGTAAGAACGCTATTTCCTCGTTAGATGCAGCACTATACATACTTGCATCAATGTCTACTATATCAGCTCTTACTTACTCTGCTTACTCTAATGCCTTAATTAAATTTGCAAATGTAGAGCACAAACCTTTTAGGTTTCCACCGTCTAATGAATACTCCGAACATGTTGATTGAATCAAACCTCATTCATCACTAACACTATCACCACCTCTTTCACAACACAACACTAAATACACCAGTTCCCGATCGACTGTTTCACAAAGTGCACGATCAGATGTTTGGTTGGAACTTCAAACACGTAATCGGCGTCCAAAATAAACACTCTTTCACAATCAGCTCACTGTTTACCAACAAACGCTGGGTGCGCTACTATATTCGAAATTAGAACACAGGCGTTGATAAAATTAAAAAGAAAACACCGACTCGATCGATTTGCGACGAAAATCGACAATCGAGAATCGAATGTTGTATCTGGCCGCATACACGCGTCACCCCGTGGCGAGCGTTGCGCGGAGACTGACTGGCTGAGGACTTGCTAGCTCTGGCTGGCTTGCTTAGCTCGTTCGTTGCAATATGCAGCCGGTGTGTTCAGTATTAATAAATTTTAGGTGTCAACCACTTCTCGTAGTTGCTACTTGCAGACCTGAATGGGACCGTCGCCGGCTTTGTTAGAGGGATCATTTATTTTGCAGCGCAACCGATTAGCTAATAATCCGAATGAAATATAGAGTCGTTCTGCTTGGCAGGTTTTGTGTGTTTCGCAGGTTCATTCATCATTATGAAAGGTTTAAGTTACAACTAAAGACTCAAAGGATCTTGTAAAATCAAAATCTATCTTCATTAATCCAAACAAACAGATCGGAATCGGAAAAAAACCTATAATCCCAAGATCCCAACCGCACCCGCCCAAGAAAAAAACCCCGTTGATCCTTTGCCCTAGTTTTGCACCTGCTGGAACCGACATCCCTCGGGGCGGCGGGCGACCCACTACCCCAGATCGAGAGGGTTCGGGATTCTGTGGAAAACGTGTTTGGGACCTGTCAGAGCGAATTTGTGAAGCGGCACGAAAAGCATTGACATTTATCGAATGAGACTAGACCCTTGGGATTTTAGCTAAGTCAGCTTAAAGACAAAGAATCTAGGGTAGAAATTTTGTAAAATACTTATATCTTGACCATTGATCTGTAGTGACTGAACAGGCAAAGAATACCTACCGCAGATTCGACGCTTGTTGCTCCTAATCAAAATAATTTTAGAGTTTTAAAAAGGCGAAGAGACCAAACGATTATTGAATATTTTACAAAATAATACTTACTGCATTCTTCACTCGCAAACAATATCAGCTGATGTTGAACTTAATAAAATGGAACTTGAAGATGAGTATCACCTATCGACAGGAAAAATTGGAAATTTCTCGTATAACGCGGCTGGGATAAACTCGCTGGATGTAGGTAAAGTGCCACTCGATATCGAAGCCGGGACTTTTCAATACCCACCTGAAATCGAAGGAGATATTCGAGGTATTGGTTATTGGAGAACGATGGTTGTTTGCTAGCTCCTCAGTTCACAGTCGAATTTGAATGGGATATGTAAAAGTGGGCCGGTACGGTGGATGGAATATGCATGAACGATACGGACGAACGATGTTTCGTAGACAGAAATATATGAGGTTCCATACCAAACATGAAACATGTTCCATACCGAACACCGTAAGAGTAGTAAATGCTCAAGGTAGTTTTTAGGGTTTCGTAGTCTACTAAAAAACCCTTATAGTTTCGTCATGTCTGTCTGTCTGTCTGTCTGTCTGTCTGTATGCCGCGCCCTCATATCTTCGTCAGTTTTAGAGCTATCGACATGAAATTTGGAGAGAAGATAGATCGTGTTGACCCAAATATAGAAATATTAAGAAAAAAAATTATTAAATGTTTTTTGGACCCCCTCCCATACAAGTGAAAGGGGGGCAAAAAATTTATTTTTCTTCTGTAATATTGAGTAGGACATCGTTAAATAGGTCTTTTAAAACTAAGGTGAGGTTTATTTGAAACAAAGTCACTAAAATGTTTCTGTCACGAGATATTCGCTTTTAAAAAGGGCGTTTTTGACCCATAATTTGTTCCAGCTGTAACTTCTAAAGTATAAACGCTAATAATTTGAAATAAATATGGAATATAGCTTACAATCTGAAGTTACAATGAAAACTATAACGGATATTGTACCCTTAAAGGTTTCATAAAAAAATGAGTTTTTCTATTTGCGGTTGGTCATCATACTGCTGCTAACAAACCAGCAACAAAATTAAGTTTGTAATGCTGAAAAACCTGATATTTAAACGTTGACTACGAAACCCTATTTGTGGGCGTGTCTGACACGCTCTTGGCCGGTTTTTTTTGTTTAACTGTTTTCTCTCATTTTCATGCTTCTTTACATTATCTCGTGAAAATATCTATCTGTTTCTCTTCACTCCTCACCTCATGCATAGAAATACTTATGGCCATTTTTCTGACTGATTGGGTTTTGGAAAAGTAAATTTTACTAAGTGTTTACCTAGCCTCGTACTTTTCCTATGTCTTGGAAAAGTTTGCTTCTTTCGTGGTGCCGAATCGTTTTTTTGTTCGGACCTAGATTGACAGCCGATGTGGCGCAGCGGTTAGTATGCCTGCCTGCCACGCAAAGGTTCCGGGTTCAATTCCCGGTGGGGTCATTCACAAAGTTGATATTTATCACTTTGTGAATTTGATCCCAGTCTGGTTAGGACATTGCAGGCTGAACCACCTGATTGTCCGCAAGTAAGATGGTTCCGTGCTTCGGATGGGCACGTTAAGCCGTCGGTCC
Organism: Phthorimaea operculella; assembly: GCA_024500475.1. Classification (NCBI taxonomy): domain Eukaryota; kingdom Metazoa; phylum Arthropoda; class Insecta; order Lepidoptera; family Gelechiidae; genus Phthorimaea; species Phthorimaea operculella. The sequence continues at coordinate 1,065,808 of JANFCV010000121.1, forward strand.
CGCTTGCTGTCTATGATGGCGGTCGTTACACAGCCATGTCAGAGGCCTGCTACTTGCAGTAGGCGGTTGAAAAACTCTGACACCAGGGTTCATCGGGTCGTTGAACGACTCGGTGTCCCACACGAAAAGAAAGAAAGAAGATAGTCTATCGTGATTTTGTACTTACGCAGGCGCTAAGCTAGCCGAGATAATGCGGGCGTGGATCCCGCTATGTCTGTCTTCACCTGTCAGAGTGTCAGGTGCAGTCACGGTTTGAATGGCGCTAAATGCGCAGGCAATTTGATGTGTTTGTTGGCTTGTTGCTAGCTGATTACATAGTTAGCTGCACTAAAAGCTTCGATTTGTTTATACAGATACTTCGCAAAGCACGACTACGCATGCAAGACATAAATGTAGAATTATGAGCTTGGCGGGCCGGGAAAAATATAGGTCGCCTCAGGCTAGGTGGAGCTAAGATCTTCGCTGAAAAATATTATAAGGCTAACCGAGGATCGTCTTTACTGAAGAGCGATGAACTAAATATAAGTATCTACCTAGAGTGATAGATATAATGATAATGTTGCTAGCTGAAAAAAATGACTGCTAAAAGTCCTAATAATGAAAAATACGATTACCAACCGCTTTCGAACAATAGCTACGTTAAAGTATAAGGCTGTAACTAGCAAGTAACAAAGAGCGGATTTTACCATAAATCATTTCAAACGCACCCATTAGGGGGTATTGCGAACCTTTGACTTTTTGTCCCTCAGAAAGTGTCTTCATTAGGTACTATATGCCTGGCTCAACATTTGTGGTTGAAACTTGGCTTATTTGAAACACATTGCCGTTCGAAACTTGTGAGCGCTTATGCATTTGCTTCAAAAGAGTCAGTGTATCTTGAAGTTCTGCTCGATTGTCCAGAATTCTTGGAACTATGGAGTGGTACAACGTTGTGTGGTCCCACAGCACTATTCCCACAAGCCTTCCCTGTAATCTTCGACAACTGTATTTTTGTATTCGTCTTGGATTGCTTTCGTCACGGATAACTCAATCGTGTGCGACCTTTGATACCTACCCATTCTACGGGATTTCTCGATAGAAAAAGAAATGGGATACAGTTATATTACCAAGTAATATCGCCATGATCATCATCATCAGATCAGACGTCTACTGCTAAACTCATAGATCACACGGGTACCTAAAATCACGCATCTTTCCGGGAGAGGTAGGCAGAGACTTGCTACGCTCCTGACACACCTCTTTCGCTTCCTCCACATTCACCAATCTTTTCATATATTATACTCGTCGGTTTACTCTTGACTGGACCTGGTCTTTCTTTAGCATGTCTCTGATTTGATCGAGGTACGTCCGTAAATTTTTGCACCAAATGCTTTCACAGACCACGATTTCAGCTTTCCTGCAATGCACGTCACGCATAACTCACAAAGTTTTTTTGAATAGAAATCCCCATAAGCGTTTCCCATCCACCGTGGTTAGACCATATTCACATACACGCAACCACGCAATAGACAATTTCCCATAGAATAATACGGCTGTTCCCACCGCAGTTTACAATTTGCAAACATGAAAACCTTCGAGATGGTGAACTTGGCTCCATTATGGGTCTGTTTAGACGAACTACAGGGCTAACAGCATGACAGATGATAAAAAGTGAGAACTTTTTTGTAGTTGTTATTTATATACCTGATGGTGAAATGTAGACATATTTCAGGTTTAAGATTAGATGTTTGTCATTCATTAATATTTTTTATTGAATGCCTTTCAAGTGTTTTCATAAAGGTCAGTTTGTCAGGCTGATGAGACAGATTTTTAACGACAATAAGTTCTTGAAATACGTGAAACAAAATAAATTATATCTACATACATACATACAAACCGCAGAAGTCTAGGCCTAGGGCAAGACGGTTATACAGGGTGTAAGGGACAGCCCTCCGAATACTGAAAGGGTGCATTCTGACCATAAACTGAACAACTTCCCATAGAAATAAATTTCAGTAAACATAAAAAAAATTTGACTTCCCATAGTAAATGCAATCAGTTAATCGTGATTTTGTATGGAAAGTCGAAAAAAAATTCGTTTCCTGAAATTTATTTCTATGTCAAGTTGTTCAATTTCATGGTCTGAATGCACCTTTTCAGTGTTTGGAGGGCTGTCCCTTACATCCTGTATAATATCGATGACAACATACAGACCAGACTATCATTTTAAATCCAGTCTGCAAACTGCGTTTATGCAGTTGCGTTGTTGCTGATAACCGCAGTCCGTCTGCCAAGCCCCTTGAGCTGCTCCACACGTGCGTGCCCGAGGGGTCTATTACGAAAATGTCAGGTGTAGTATCCCGGAACTCCTGAGAAGGTTTTGCTTTGAACAGGTTCCAGAATACAGGGACCTGATGGATTCCGACAGGATCTCTTTCGACAAATAACTTGACTCTCTGGTAAATTGTGAAGGTGATACGTGAAATTACGTTCTTCGCTTTTTTAGAATCTTGTTTATCGGCGTTTTCAAACCAACAAAGACTTTTATTTATATTATGTCTTGACGTCCCCTTGGTTTCTTTGGCGAGGAACACACGCAACGTCGGTTTGTGCGTCGTTTGTTCGATTTTCCACCTTATTTTTATACGAGTACGGTTTATATCAAACGATTTGACAGACAACGCAGCGTTGTGCGATGCCATTTGACACAAACCGTATTCATATGCAGGTAGGGTGGAGAATCGAATGAACGACGCACAAACCGACGTTGCGTGTGTTCCTCGCCTTTCTTAGAATTTATTCATAACATTTTGCCGGAACGAACGGGAAGATCTTCCCAGCTGTCAAAAAGTTTATGCTGTCAGCCTCTTGCCTGCCCCTTTTTCATGCGACCACGCGACATAGATTTTCTCTACATCTGTCAAAATTTTTTACTTAATTTGATATATTCCACACTATTTGACACACCTTATGTCTTCTAGCTTGCGATTGCGAGACAGTAAAGTCTTCCTTCGATGCGCTTGCCTCTTATGCAGGCGACTTTGCGAAACATTAAGGGCGCCGTTCGTCACAAATGCCCTTTTTCAAAACAATATTACTCAGTAGATATTAGCTGTGGAATTCTAAAAAAAATATGTATTGCAGTTGAGGATCTAATAGAGGGAATTTGGCCTTCAGTTACACGATTTGATTAACATTGCTCGATAAAAAAAAATACCAAAGTTGGCTCTATTGAAGATTTATTTTCAATATTATGCCTAAGATATTAAATTTATGAACATAATTTTTATACCAATCTTTAGATAAATTGATAATCCAGGGAATTTGGCTTTATCAAAGTTGTAGGGTTATATTGTAAATTAATATGCCTAAATACCTACAAAAAGCGCGAGCGGCGTGGCTCGGCGGCCTCGTCAGTCGCGCGGAGGCGCTTACGGACGACGGATGTGTGCCAATTCTTCTCCCGACGCGCGACGTAAATTGGTTTTATTTTTTAGTGGCGATCAGTATAGTGCCACAGTAGGAAAAATGAAAGCAGTATTACCACGGGTTTCAAAACTAAATTCGTCTTATTTGAATATTAAACTCAATTTTAAAAAATATGCCGTTTCAAAACAAGATACAAGGACACAGTCTAACAAAATCAGTACATCTACATATTTTGTAATAGTTATCAGTAGGTATGTATTACGATTATTTTACCAAAATGTTAAAGTTTTGGGATGATTATAAAATTATGTTTGGCGTTAATATCACAGTAAGTATTAGTAATTTATTGTATTATCAATATTGATTTATAACAACAAAATATTTTTTTTTATTTATTTCAGCCCATTGATAACTGGCACTTGTTGGGAGTTGGTTTACTCACACATTGATATTGTTGATTTAATTAAACTTTGATAGCCAATTTATGATTTTATTGATGCTAATTAACTATAGAGAAATTATAATGATAAGTACACGCGTTATGAATCAATCATTCGCAGTAGTTCCATTGAGTTTAGTTCCATGGGAATACAGCGAAGTTTTTTTTCGCATTAGTTCGCAGAACTGTCGCGAACCTTAGTTTACGATCTTTCGCAGTAGTTCCATTGAGTAGTTGTCCGTGATCCACCTATTCAAATAAGTCTCAGCACGCATAAAAGTTTCTTTGAAGGAGTTGTAGGTCTTGACGAGACCTACATTTTAAGTGACAGCTGTCAAACTTCAAACTCGTTTACCTCGTTAACTACGTATTTAACACCACTAGTTTCTTTGGAATAGTTGTAGATCTGGGTGAGATCTAAATTTTAAGTGACAGCTGTCAAATTTTAAACTCGTTTATCTCGTTAACTACGCGTCTTACACCACTAGTTTCTTTGGAAAATTTGTAGGTCTGGATGAGATCTACGTTTTAAGTGACATCTGTCAAAGATTAAACTCGTTTATCGCGTTAACCATGCATGCTACACTACCAGCTTCTTTGAAAAAATTGTAGGTCTGGACGAGATCTACATTTTAAGTGACAGCTGTCAAACTTTAAACTCGTTTAAAGCTGCTATTCCGAACAGTGCAGCCGACAGCCGACAGCCGACAGCATATGCTGCAACGGCTGCAGCTATCGGCAGTTGCAGCACATGCTGTTGGCAGTTGCAGCACATGCGATTCCGAAGGCACCGGCCGACAGCCGACAGCCGACGGCACATGCCGTGACTGCCGATAGTTGCATGTACACTTAGGTAGATATTATAGGTACCTACAGGTAATAGGTACCTACATACATACATAAATCACGCCTTAAACCCTTGCGGGGTAGGCAGAGCTTCAACGGCCGTAAAAATACGCTCGTTATCGCCACGTCTAACAAATATTTGAGGGGCGTTTTAGCTATTGACGTGTATTACTATAGTGACAGATTGTCAGCCTGAGGCCTAAAATTGCAATACACATGTTGCTTTCGAGTCCCATAGTCGCTGCTTACGACACCCACAGGAAAAAATGGGGTGATGCTATTTAAGCTGGCATCACACGGCAGAGTAGCAGATAGATACATAGGTAGTTATAATAGGTACCTACAGGTAACTCACGCACGAACTGTAAGTACTTGTAAGTACTGTTATTCGAATAGGTCATATTTGACAGCTGTCAAACCCATTAGGAAACATGTCAACAAAGAAAAATAGACGTATCGCATTGCCGCTGCAGCAATACCGATCTGCAGTCACGGCAGTTGCGGCATATGCTGCAGCGGCCGACAGCATGTGCTGTCGGCTGCAGCCTTCGGATAGCGTTCCATAGAACTCCATACAAACCAGTAGTGCTGCAACGGCTGCAACTGCCGTTGCAACATATGCTGTTGGCTGTCGGCTGTCGGCTGCACTGTTCGGAATACCACCTTTACTCGTTAACTACGCGTGTTACACCACTAGTTTCTTTGGAAAATTTGTAGGTCTGGATGAGATCTACATTTTAAGTGACATCTGTCAAACATTAAACTTGATTATCTCGTTAACCATGCATGCTACACTACCAGTTTCTTTGAAAACTTGTAGGTCTGGATGAGATCTACATACTAAGTGACAGCTGTCAAAATTTAAGCTCATTTATCTCGTTAACCATGCATGCTACACAACCAGTTTCATTGAAAAAAAATTAGTTCTTGACGAGATCTACAAATTTTCTGAAGAAACTAGTAGTGTAGCATACACAGTTAACGTGATAAACGAGTGTAAAGTTTGACAGCTGTCACTAAAAATGTAGATCTTGGCAAGACCTACAACTTTTCCAAAGAAACTAGTAGTGTAGCATGCACAGTTAACGAGATAAACGAGTTTAAAGTTTGACAGCTGTCATTTAGAATTTAGATCTCATCCAGACCTACATTTTTTTCAAAAAATTAGTTGTTTAACACGCGTAGTTAACGAGATAAACGAGTTTAAAGTTTGACAGCTGTCACTTAAAAATGTTACTCATCAAGACCTACAACTCCTTCAAAGAAACTTTTATGCGTGCTGAGACATATTTGAGAAGGTGGATCACAGACCACTACTCAATGGAACTACTGCGAATGATCTTAAACTAAGTTTCGCGATAGTTCCATTGTCTGACCCAATGGAACTAGTGCGAAAAAAAACTTCGCAGTAGTTCCATGAAACTAAAGTCAATGGAACTACTGCGAACGAAGTTATAAATGAGTGGTGATCGCGGACTGGCGTGAAATGGCCGTTCAATCATATTAGTTTTATTCATTAATTGTATTGTGTAGATACTTATATAATAAATACCTAACCTGACTAAACATTTGTTTTAATATTCTAAAAGAAAAACTAATAATACAAATAAACCTTATTTTCCTACTGCATTATTTTATACTGTGGCGTTCTCGCCCGCCGACAAAGGTCAACGGAGTTCAAAACCAAACAGCTCCCTCGTAGAGCGGAGGCAAGCCGCCTGGGTGCGATAAATACCTAAAGCTGCCCCAGAACGCGCCCTTAAATCCGTTTGATAAATAACTTTCAATCTCACGTCTGTCATATCTTTTGAAACAACCCTTTACTTCGCACAGATATATTTAACTAGTAACTGTGTTTGCAACTCCTTGGTTATAACAAGGGCCCAATCAGCTCCATCGGCTTGCAACTCACGTCCTTCATCAGGCAGGGTTTCATCCGAGTTACTGGCTAAGTAGTGTTGCCGAACTATCGATAGTTTTACTATCGATAGTTTTCATCTTAATCAAAATGAAGCAATACTATCGATAGTATCGATAATATCGAGGTGCGATACTATCGATAGTATCGATAGGTACTATCGATAGTTTTGGCCAATCGACAGTCCAATACAATCCAATAAAATCGATAGTATAAACAATAGATAGTTGAACGATAGTGAAAAACTATCGATTGTCTATCGTTTTACAATCGATAGTCCACTATCGAGGGGCAACACTATGGCTAACAAAACGCTTGTTGAATTGAATCATGTATGCCACGAAAATGTCGGTTAGTGATCGATTTTATGATTTTATTATTTCTGTCTTCTTTGTGAGTGGGACACCGAGTCGTCAAACGACCCGACGAACCCTGGAGTCAGAGTTTAACAATTGCCTACTAAAAGTAGTTGACCGTTTTCGTTTCACGTCATTTATCAGCCCGGGTCTGTCTTCTTTTTGAATGGGACACTGAGTCGCCCGACGACCCGATGAACCCTGTTGTCATAGTTTAACAGTTGCCTACTAAAAGTATTTGGCCGTGTGCGCCGCACGTCCTTCATCAGACAGGGTTTCATCCGAGTTACTGGCTAACAAAACGTTTATCATGTACCTACTTATGCCACGAAAATGTCGGTTAGAGCCTGCGCACATATGAGACACGATAGTCTCACGAATGTTTTGTCGGCCCCCGACAAAACAATCGCAAAACTATCGTGTCGTCCACCCCGCGCACACCACGACGCGATAGTTGCGCGATAGTCGGCCGACTGTTTTGCGATAGTTTCGCGACACACACTGGTTCCATTTAATAAAAAAGTGGACATAAAGGAATTTTGGGTTGAAGGTCAACGGATGCGGCTGATTTTTTTTTGTGGACAGCTGATGCAATTACAACTTACAAGTATCTTTTATACTTGTTATTTTTTTTTTCAAAAATGCCTTATCTACAGAGATAAAAAATAATGAATTATTATTTGTATGGAAGAAGTCATAATTTTGGCTATTTCTTTCAAGATTCACACGTATTTAAAATAAACTTAAGACAGCTTATATGAGGGGCTATATGCTCACAACTTTGTCATAGACGCTGAACTGCGCATTTTTGCTTTGATTACAGGCGCTTTAAATATTTTGTCACCGGATGGGCATAATTTTTTTTGTAGAAAGCTGACGCAATTACAAGTCACTTTTATAGATGATGTTTTTTTCAAATATGCCTTAACTATAGTGTTAAAAAATATTGAAGTATTCTTTTATGCAAAAATGCGCAGTTGAGTATCTATGACAAAGTTGTGAGCAATTAGCCCCGCTACAAGCTGCGCTAAGTTTTATTTTAAATACATGTAAATCTTGGAAGTAATAGTCAAAATTATGACTTCTTCCATGCAAATAATAATTCATTATTTTTTATCTCTGTAGATAAGGCATATTTGAAAAAAAGAACAACATGTATAAAAGATACTTGTGATTGCAATAGCTGTCCACAAAAAAAAATCAGCCACATCCGTTGACCTTCGACCTGAAATTCCATGTCCACTTTTTTATTAAATGGAACCAGTGTGCGACAATGCAACACATGACAATATTTCATCAGTGGTAAAAAACATTATAATTTACTATTCTACTGAATCGTACTTTTGATAAACGTGATAATAAAAATGATGCTTGATTCTTTATTAATATCCAGATAGCACAAATTATTGCAAAAAAGATTTTCTTGTAAAATGTCTCCACGACTAGAGCGCGTGGCTGACAACTTGACATTACAATGATACACAGTTGTTTAAAATGATCCCCAAATACTTGGCAGTAGTTGTGATAACCTTTTTGATGGACGTTAAAACCTCATCATTTCTTGGGGTGCAAGGGCTCACCTGGAATGCCACGCCTACCCCGCAAGGGATATAGGAATGACGTCCATTACGGCATTTACGGCAAGATATTTAATTTTTAGGGTTTCGTACCTCAAACTACGTACACAAATCTTAGTACTACAAAAAAACGTACTACAAATCTTAGTACGGAACCCTCGGTAGGCGAGTCCAACTCGCACCTGGGTGTTTTTTTTTTCATATATCGACTTAATTATGTTCCTTATAATTATTATGTATATTGAATATTCCCTCCTCACAATCCTCATAATGCTGTCACATATTATCTATCATCTAAACAGAAAAATAAACTAAAAATTTTGGAACGTGTTCTTATAATCACACTACCTGTCGTCAAACATTTTTTTTCGAACATATTTTATGTACCTACAGACTTTAGACCCTCTAAATTCTAGTGTCGGCATTGTCACACTGTGCATTATTATGTTGTGCATTATAAGGTCTCGGCCGACTCGGCACTGGTGATGTGAAAAATAATCGATTATCGAAAAAAACGATGCAAAAATTAGAAAATAATCGTTTTTTTTTAATCGATTTTGCAATTCTCATTATCGATCGATATAGAGCATGGGACATTTTACTGTGAAAGGTGGTATACCTAAACTGCACGATGATAAAAAAAAACAATTTCAGCTTCAGGCGATAATACATGTGCCAATCGATAGTACACAAAAATACAAACAGAAAATACTCTTTGCTAAAATGTCGTAACATGTACGGCTTCTAAGAAAAAAAAATGTATGAATTCTGGTCACATGTGATAAATTATGTTCTAGTCGATAGTACACAAAAATACAAACAAAAAATACTCTTTGGTAAAATGTCGTAACATGTACGGTTTCTGAGAAAATGAAAGTATAAAAATTCATAGAAAATTAATATTAACTCTCATTTTCTTAGAAACCGTACATGTTACGACATTTTACCAAAGAGTATTTTCTGTTTGTATTTTTGTGTACTATCAATATTGGCTCATATTTTATCGCCAAAATTGTTTACTTTCTTGATTTCCAACAATAGGTATACCCCTAAGGTTCCTTTCCTTTTCGAACTTTTGAGTAAAAAATAATCGATTATTTTTCTGACACTAACGAATTATTTTAATATTGTGTATAAGTATTAATAAAAATACACGACACGTTTTATCAGGACCCTTGTAATATTTTGTTTAAACGGCATTTTTTTTACTTCTATCAAAAATTATATGATAAAAATAAAAATTCGTAAAATTAAGTAAAATACGGAAAAATCGATTATTTTCAATATCGATGTTTTCTTTGAATAAAATCAATTTATTTATAATAGATTTTTTGGATGACTTAAAATAATCGATTAATGGTAATTTGATTTTTTTGTTACTAAAGTCGCGTCCCTACTCAAAGGAAGCCGCCAGCCGCCCGATCACCGGCGGATCCAGTCTTGACTCAGGGGGGGGCACAGACAATTTTATAGGTACTATAGGTAATTTTTGACCCAACTGCCTTAGAAGGAGGGTTATGTTGTTCGAGACCCTGTATGTTTGTATGTATGTGACAAGAAAATTCCTTTTCACGGGATTTAGTCGATTTTATCGAATTTTTTTTATCGCAAAACGGGTTATTACGTCATCTGCGTCAATGGAAAGTTTTTTGTGGGCAGTGGGGGCGGCGCGCGAAAATTCAAATTCCCTATGCATTCGTTCCCAACCGAATAACGTGCTTCACACGCTTGTTCCCGCTTATGTAATGGAATGGAATCCTGTGTTTGACATTGACAAAAAATACATTGTCATTATGTAAACAATAATATAACCACTTAGTCAAGGTCCTAGGCCCAGCTCAGGGAGGGGGGTCATGACCCCCATGACCCCCTCCCCCTGGATCCGCCACTGCGCCCGATAGTTGCGTCGCGCGATTATCGCGGTCGGGCCCCGACTTTTTTGTCGTGGCGAAGTCGTGTCGCGTATGTGCGCACCTAAATACTATTTCATTAGGAGGACGATAGTCGTGAGACTATCGTGTCTCATATGTGCGCAGGGCCTTAGTGATCGTCCTTCTGATTTTAATATTTCTGTGCTAGGCACAAAGTCGCAAAATAAGTTCGGATATTTTGGGCTTGTACATTTTAAATTATGGCCTTTTAATTTTTGAGATTTTGATATGTACCCGATAAGGAACAACAACTTTCCCCAAGGTCGAAATACGAAAAAGTTTGGATCTCCCATAGTAACTGAAATCAGCTGATCGGCAAGTTTGTATGGGAGGTCCAAAATTTTTTTCGTATTTCGGCCTATGTTCCTTGGGGAAAGTTGTTCCTTATCTTATCATCTCTAGCCGGTTCTGAGTTTCGGTCGGTCGGTCGCTATCGGTCACTAGTAAAATTTCACACTATATCATCGCCTATATCTCTTGGTGAGGGGTAGTCAGAGCGTAAACGGCTGTAGACAACAGCCATTTGCACCACGTTTTACAAAAGTTTGAAAGTCATTCAGAAGACTGTGTATGTAACACCATAGTGATAGGTTGTCAGCCTGTCGCCTAAAATTGCTATACACATCAACTCTGTTCAGATCATCAGATGCTAAGCACAAAAACTCTCAAAAGTTTCCATATTCGATGCCCAATGTGGCTGGGTGATTAAATTTTTTACTATCTGTCGCATAATCCTACCCAAAGGTTGCCTGGAAGAAATTATGCAGTTATAAGGCCGCCTGTGTTGCACTTTGTCTTTTCGTTTATGTTACATCGTTTTGTTTTTTGTAATATTGTATTGTATTGTGGGGGAGCACCCTCAAAGATGTTATATGACGTATCTATATCACTTTGTGAACACACTGAATTTTGTGATGCAGCCATGTCATAAGCATAAACTCCAGGGTTTATCGGGTCATTCGTCGACTCGAAGAAGAAGCAGTACATACACGGTTTTATTACACAACACGAGCATGATATAAGTTAATGTAACGAATGCAGAAGCTCCAGCAAAACTGGGTCAGGTGGAAGACATGTTGAGTATTACTTTACTTAGGGATGGTAGCTCGCAAGGGATATAAGTTAAATAAAATCAACAAATTGATTAAAAAACAATAACCCGACTGCGGTAATTTCAATGTTGTATTTTGCGATAAAAATACGCCTTCTTGAATTTATGACGTTTTGATATAGCCAGTGTCACTCGCGCTGCTGAGCTGAGACGAATCTAACGACGCCTCATTGTGTCAAAATCCAACTATCCCTTTGGGCTGTAGCCCGTGAAAAGTAATTTTCTTGTCTACATACATACATTTATATTATACTCTCGAAAAATCATAACCCTCCTTCTGAGGCAGTCGGGTGAAAATGCTGACAGTCAGGCTGTTCATCCACTCGGTGTTGCGACGCGAGTTTTATTTTTCAAAAACGTTTTTATCAGTCGCGGAATTTCAAATATACTTACATCAAAGAGTAAACTGTATCCGCATAAACATTTACCTATTTGATATCAAGATCTTCGAAGTGTCATGACATGAAGTGATAGAATAACCTGTCGTAACTACCGTAATACCGATATACCTAAAATAAACAAGCGAGCTGTCCGTATACCTAAATACAGACAGGACTACCTAAGCTAGATACTTACCTACCTACATCAAAGTTTTTATGCCTGTAGCAACCCTGGCTGAGTTCACTGGCTTCTCCCTCGCCTCGGCCCTTGACTGTAATGCACTTTAGCTGGAGCACTCACTTTGCCTGAGCCACCGTGAATTTTAATCCCTTTCTGTAGTCGGGGTAATTTTAAAAATATATTTTAGGAAACTTGCAAAGTTTTCTGCTGCAGGGAGGATTTGGACCTGCGACTTTTACCATTGGAATGGACTACCGTGGGGCAATCATAGGCACTGCAAGTTTATCTTGGACAAAAACATTCTACATTGCTATGTAGTTTGGCAGGTTGTACTACTTGTTTGAAATTCTTTTCATTAATAAATGCTTCTTCATTATCATTTTTTTTTCATTCGACAGGACAGACGACTAAATAAATATTCATAATCCAGGAATAGGTAGGTAAGTAGATGTAGGTAAGCTTAATCCTTCATATTATCTCTAATTCATACTTTTTCGATGTTTAAAACACTCAAATCAACTTCAATAACTATCAATGTAGAGTATAGAGTGTCTGTCACAAAATCAGACTCTAGGCGAAAATGAAAATTACTTCAAAGGTAGGGTCAGGTAGGAATCGGTGACTCAGGCGGGTACATTGACTCACGCTTATATTTCGTAATAGGCTAGCTATATCTATCTGTATTCTTAACATAATGGTAGCTCTTGACAACCAAACACATACAAACCAATCATCCGTCCACTCCATTGCGGTTTGATTGAGAAAAAAATATGTGATTGGTTTTGCGACTCTAAAAATGCTTTTAAAGATACCCCACATGTATTTTTATCGGTTAAGATTGAAAGATTTGGGGAAATGTAATTATTATGATGGAAAGTGGTGTTCATATACTAAGTAATAAGCTAGATTTGCTAGGTCTTAGAGTAGCCTGGTAATATTTGTAGGCTAATTATTTCAAAATGGCGTCGGCGTCTACACTGGCTCAAATTTAAGTAGTACACAGTGTCTCTAACATTTAGTACTAGCTCATCTCTCAATTTTTAGAAACATTGACAGACAATTGAAAAATATTTCTTATGGGAATAGTAATGATATGAAAAGAATACTTTGACAAATATAATTGATTCAAATGCATAGTTTCAATAAATATTGTACTTGCACGACAGGTTGCCAAGTCCATATAAACTGTTAGAGTCACTGTGTACCACAGGGGTTGAGTCAGTGTAGACAGGTAATAGTACACAGTGACTCACATTTTTTTTTCTAGAAAAAAATGTCTCGTGACTTAAGTATCGTGTTATTGCAAAAAATTATAATGCGTAACGAAAGAGTAATAACCAATGCATCCTAGATATGAATTTCAGTTTGATACTTCAAAGTTTTCTATAAAATTTTATTGATTGAAGAAATCCGAGTCACTGTAGCCTACCTGACCCTAAATAAAATAAGAACCTACTTAATTATTTTTACGGCGCAACACGTTTTGTTGAACACAAAATCGTATTGCAAAAGGATTTGGCTTTATTTTACGACCTGCCGCCTAAAAGACGTCAACCCTCCTTGGGAATGCTTTTGTAGTGGATTAACCGCCACCATACGGTTGGTCCCTGCTCTTACGACCCCCCGCGGGAAGAGAGGGGGTGGTGCTATTCTACTCTGCCGGCACCACACGGAATACCTATGTAACTATTGGCAGGTACCTACATCTCTAGAACTTTCTATAACTCTATTACCGACTGCCCCCGTAATCAAGCGGTACGGTTCCATCCACGCCAGCCCACGTAGCGTCCCGGGTTCGAATCTCGGCGAGTCACGACGCTCGTTAAAGAGTTACACAGCCAATTCTGCGCCATCACGACTGTATGCCGATTTACTAGAATGTTGTCTGATTGTTGGTAGTTAGAGTAGGTATTATGTAGGCAAGGCAGGTAGGTAACCAAATAAAAACATAAAATAGGTGCCTTACTATTTTCAATGATAAATACGAAAAACTGTCGGGGTGTATGGAATGGAATCGATTTCTCTCACTTAATTAATTTAATTGAATCTTAATCTTAATTAATTAACTTTGGTCATTTTAGTTTAAGATGGCAAAAACCTGTAAACAGAAAATCAAATTATGTAATACCTACCTACCCAATGATACCTATAGGTACCAACGACCTATCTTTTTCAAACATCATATCATCAAAGATAATCTTTGAGCGAATCTTACCTGTTCTAACTTTTTCTTTCGTTCACACCGTTCACACCACACCGCTATCGAAACTGTACGCTAATTTCAACACCTCTGCCATCAGCATCGGTGGTTCAGTGGTAGAATGCTCGCCTGCCACGCGGGCGGCCCGGGTTCGATTCCCGGCCGATGCAATGCACTTTTTGTATTTTTTTACTTCTAATACCTACTTTGTTTTGTGTTTTTAATTAATTACCTAAGTAACAAATAACAATGTGCCTTTCCCACTTGGGTAGGTAATTACCGGGAATGTTCCCAAGGAAATATCCCCGGTAAACTTTTACGACTAACATCCCGATTCCCGGGAATATAAGGAAAATTTCACGTACCCGGGAATCATTCCAGGAATATTCCCACTATTTTAGGGAACGGCAAATTGCTACTACGTAAGACGTACTCGGGCTCTTTACGTGCTTGCTGCGGTAACTGAGCGGACTCTGCATGTATGAGTTTGTCAGGAATACGCGAAGAACCCGCGTAGAGCTCGCGTTTGCGCCCCTTTTCTCTGTCACTATTATAAGGCCCATACCATACATAGGTAACCACAACCACTCGTTGCCGGCGGCGGTGTCTTTACAGCCGGTAATCAATTGTCGGCCATTTTTCTAGTGCTGCCCTCTGACGGGGCGGACCACCTGCCGAGACTTTAATTGGGAATTGGCCCTCTATTTGTAATGCTCACAGCTCAAGGGCCATGAATGAACAGGGTTGGCAGAACTGCAGATTAACACTAATATTCAAGAAGATATTTATTTGTTTGTGTGTTCAATTTCAAAATTTCTTGCACTGTTAATAAAACTACAGAATATTAAGTAACATAGACTATTTTTAGATTGGGAAATCAATATTTTTCTTGTGTGTGGTTAAATAAGAAGGTGAAACTGCTAGGCTGGACTTTAGTAAAAGATAAAGAACACTATACGAACTTTAATTTACTGGGTTACGTAGTACAAACAACCCTAAATAATAAAATTAGACACCAACCTTAGCTATAATTACACGCTGGGTGGGCACCCTACTGCACTTTAGGTCCTATTGCAATTGGCTTTTTATGTATCAAAAATTTGTGTTTAACTACATCCAAAGTGAATTTTCAATACTATTTATTATACTATACTTATCTTTTTATTTATAGCGTATGCTTACCTACCTTTTACCGATCAAAATAATTATGTATGCAATATGCAATATACATTAATTATTTTGATAATGTAATGAACCCCTTTTGGTAGCGAAAACTCTGCACTGCAGCAACTGCAGGCACGCAAAAACGCACTGTTTTCTATAAGTGTAAACTGGTTTTCTGAATGCTTATTAATTTATTAGATATTTCCATCTCGTTATTTTTTACAAATTCTCATTAGACCCAATCAACCTTAAGAAAAAAATCGCTTTCATGAACTGATTGGTTATAAGTAGCATTAAAAAAAATAAAAGATGAATATAACTGAGATCAAAAAGATAATGCATCGGCCGGGAATCGAACCCGGGCCGCCCGCGTGGCAGGCGAGCATTCTACCACTGAACCACCGATGCTTCTGTCGAGGTCGTCGAAATTAACAATGATATGTCACAGATATGCAAGTTCTATATTTCTTCCTCTCTGTTCCTCTCTGACAAAACCAGACCACAAGAGACCATCGAGTAAGCCATCGAGCTAAAAAATAATCTTATATCAAAGTAAATAATATATGCCACAAGCCCTCCCTCCCTATACAAATAAATTACCTACACTATGGGCACAAGATCGGCTAAACATTACCTTCTACTCTTTGCCTACTACACAAAAGATCTATAATTAGAAATGTACTGATCCAATTTTGTAATTTTCAAAGCATCAGGGAATAAGTATTCCGTAAGAAAAATATAAATAAATTGGAAAAATTAGATTTCATTCCTATAGTATATCTGGGGGCACGGCAGTGCCCCCACCAAGTCGAGCTGAAAGCGGCACGGCCGTACCATCCTTTTCTCGAACCAGTTCAGGCCATTTTTGACCCCCCCTAACTCCCTTGTCAATAAGTTTAGAACCCTCATTTTAAAATATCTTATCAAGCACTGCATAGACACGATACATTTCAAATTTCATTTAATTTGGACCAGTAGTTTACAAGTTATAGTTAGTCAAAGTTTCTTAATTTTCTGCCTGACTGACTGACTGACTGACTGACTGACCGATCATCAAAATTCTAAGGTACTTCTAGCAGACTGAGGAGCTTGAAACTCAGAATACACCTTGTAATTAGTGTATTAATAAAGGGAAAACTATAACATTCTGAAAATTCGGTTGCAACCGCATAACTAACTTTGTATTTCCATACAAATGTATAGGATTACAAAGTTAACTTTGCGGATGGGCTTTGAGGAAATCTGTAGCTGAGGCTCAAGAAGTAGTTCCAGATAAGAGAAAGAGGAAGACTATCTACAAAAAGAAATGAGATCCCACCAAAAACATTTACTTGTAAAAGAACCAAGTCTCGCCTCTCAGTTCATCTACTGTAAAAAGTTGTGAGATCCATGTGATGCCAAGTCGGTTATTGATTTATTCAAGGACTACTTCAGGGAACTTTCATCTTAAGCTATTGCGTAATTATTTAACAGACATCATCTTACAGTAACTATATCGATATTTAAAAACTTTTATATTTACAATAACTAGAATGACTTGGCAATCGCACACTATTTGCTTGTGAGATACGATGGTCTAGTGCGATGGCCGGGTCATTCTAGTTATTGTAAATATAAAAGTTTTTTTTATATCGATATAGTTACTGTAAGATGATGTCTGTTACCTAATTACGCAATAGCTTAAGATGAAAATTCCCTGAAGTAGTCCTTGAATAAATCAATAACCGACTTGGCATCACATGGATCTCACAACTTTTTACAGTAGATGAACTGAGAGGCGAGACTTGGTTCTTTTACAAGTAAATGTTTTTGGTGGGATTCTATATTTTCCGAGTAAGTATGCGGGAATATTCCCATACAATTTTCGATTACTGCGTTTATGGTATACTAGCTGGTGCCCGCGAACTTCGTCTCGCCTTTGCATAGAGTTACCACAAAGTAAGTATTGGCTAGCGCAATTTTGTGGAGTTACCTAGGTATGTTCCTACAAAAACGACACGTCATGCTAACAACTTTTCTAATAGAACCATTTTCATAGTTTGCCCGATCTTGGGTGTACGACGACGTCAGGTAGGTGTTGATTAGGACCTTTCTCTACCTCAGTTTTTGAATGATGCATGCACAATCAAACTAAGGTTGTCACACGTAACTTCCGCCCGTAGCTACTTTAGTGTAGCGAACGGCAAACGTCTAACGTCAGTTTTAAGTATGGGGAATTTAGAAATATATTATATGCATCTAGAAACGCCTGCGCAAAAACTTGCGTTAAAACAACAGGATTTTGCATCTGACAGACGCATGCGTTTTTTGCATGACTTTCCGTTTAGGTTTGTCGATTTGTTTTTAATTGTAATTCATGTAGGAATAAGCAAGTTTCCAGCGATAAAAAGTATCTTAGATGTTTACGTTCTTGTATCTACCTTTGTATCTACATACCACAAAAAGTTTCAAGCACCTCAGTGCTATATTACAACCGATGTGGCGCAGTGGTTAGTACTACGACTGCCTGCCACGCACAAGGTTTCGGGTTCAATTCCCGGTGGGGTCACTCATAAAGTTGATATTTATCATTTTGTGATTTTTTTCCCAGTCTGGTTAGGACATTGCAGGCTGAACCACCTGATTGTCCGAAAAGTAAGATGGTTCCGTGCTACGGATGGGCACTTTAAGCCGTCAGTCCCGGTTGCTGTCTGTTATGGCGGTCGTTACACAATCATGTCAGAGGCCTGCTACTTGCAGTAGGCGGTTGAAAAACTCTGACACCAGGGTTCATCGGATCGTTAAACAACTCGGTGTCCCACATAAGGTGAGAAAGAGTGCTATATTTTCGGCTCTAAAATGAAATGTCGCTGCAGGTTTTCTAAAACGCGCTTGCGAGATGTTTTTTGAAATCTAACTGGTTCACAGA
This sequence comes from Phthorimaea operculella, assembly GCA_024500475.1. Classification (NCBI taxonomy): domain Eukaryota; kingdom Metazoa; phylum Arthropoda; class Insecta; order Lepidoptera; family Gelechiidae; genus Phthorimaea; species Phthorimaea operculella. Next base: position 1,084,227 of record JANFCV010000121.1, read on the forward strand.
AGAATGGCACCCGAAATAGCAACATAACTGCTCACATATTGCTCAAATGTCATGTAGGTAATATGAAAAGACGCAAACAATAATGTTGCCATTTCGGGTCCCCTTAAAGGTTACTGTTCACCAAAATTTGTAATGTATGATGGATGACGATTTTCAATTCCAAACCTGACGTGCAACGTCTGTGGGTCGACTTCTGAGCAAAATATGTCCTCCAAAAACTAATAGCGACATCCTCTGATGCAGACCTAGCTCGCTTCGAGGCGGCGGCCTGCTGCCATAGTCAAGGGCTTGGCTAAAAGCCCTGCCTTTACCCCACTAAGGCACTTATCTAGACAACAATTCACTAAGAATAGCCGTAGCACTGAGTCGGTTGCAAAAAATGCGAGCCGCGTATATGCAAGTGCGGGGCAATGGTGTACGACAGAGGTCACCATGGTATAAGCTGCAGGATGTGCGCAGGCAGACATCCAAGACACCACGCCCTCAACGACTTAATACGCCGGGTCCTTATGTCTACAGACGTACCGTGCGTGCTCGAGCCACCAGGTCTGTCCCGCACAGACGGAAAAGAACAGACGGCCTCACTCTTATCTCATGGGAGAGAGACACTCTCTACTGTGGGATGCCACCTGCGGATGCACATTTGCGGCTACTCTCTTACCGCGGACCACGCAAACCGCTGGGCTGGCGGCCGAGTTTCTAGCAAAGCAGAAAACTGAAAAGTACGCGGATCTGTGCCAGTCCTATGACTTTGTGTCATTCACGGTAGAGACCTCGGGTGTGCCGGCGCTGCGGCAAGAGCATTCGTCCGAGAGATAGGCCAGCGCCTGAGGGCCTGTGGCCGCGACCCTCATGCCAGCACGTACCTGGTCCAACAGATTTCCTGAGCCATTCAGCGTGGCAATGCAGCAAGCGTAATGGGTACTTTCGGACCAGGCATGAAAAGTCATGAACTTTTAGGTAAGGCTAAGTATAAACTTAGCGTTAAATTAGCCTTTAATTTAACCGAAATATAGTTAAGAATATTTTTTTATTTTAAAAAAGGTACAATTAAAATAATCAAATTAGGGGCACGAAATTTTGACAGTTCGACATAGCTCTTTTATATACCTTGACAAAAACATTCTGATACCGCGTTTTACAAAACTATCAGCGACATCTATGAAATTATTTTTGTACAAATTTTCTTCTCGAACAACTTTTTAAACTTCTTTTTCATCATTTTCCATGAGGAAGAGACTTTACATTGTAGGAAATAAATAGTATCACCGTATACCCTCGTTCCTATACCAGTAAATTTGTAAAAAATGTGTCTGGGTGGTCGAGCTTTGCCGAACCAGTTAATGGGTTTTCCCGTGGGAATGGGACAGTTTCCCGAAGTAAAATGTATCCTAGATGTTGACCCGTGTAATAAGCAATCACTGTACAAAATTTGGTGAAAATCCGTTCAGCAGTTTTTGCGTGAAAGAATAACAGACAAACAGACAGACAGACAGACAGACATACAGACAGACAAACAGACAAAAAATTTTTTATTCGTTGTTTCGAGATCTATATCTTGAACACTATTTACTACAAATACTCTTTTTTAAATCTATTTAATGTGTAATGTACAGACTTAGTTTCGTTACTGTTTTATTATATGTATAGATGTATAGATGACGTACAAAACTATGGAATACAATCACTGCCATCTGTTAGATTTGTAAGTTATTCTTTGATAACTCATGTAACTACTACGCTACTACCACTCACCTAATAAGCGCCCTTAGCAGTTCGAAGACTTACAGATAGATGTCGCTTGACCAAATAAATGTTACACAAAATATTCATCTCATAGTCTTTTTATTAAAATTAAGCGTAACAAATCGATTTCCACAAAATATGCTCCTTAACATAACAAAATAAATAATAACAGGAATATTTGAGATCTAAAAACAATCCTTTGGTCGTTTGTTTGTTGGTCTGTTGCATCTCGCTAATGTTTTCGTTTAGTCCTCTTCTACTTATTCTTATTTCTTCTGATTTTTATCTGTGTTAACTGGTGGGGTGGGATTTGGAGGTTCCTCTGTTTTAAGGTTTTCCGGGTCTTGGTTCTGGTTTTCTTCAGCCTCTTTTTTGAACTTGTGGCACAATATCCAACCTAATATGACTTGAACAACCTGAAAAGAGGATAGGGTAGTACAAAAATTATTATCATCCATAATTTTCAATTTTCGTCTCTGGTCAGATTGGAATAATCAGATGAGATTAAAATTAAGCAGTGCCTTTCCCAGTCTCGGTAACATTGGGAATATTCCCGTTAACTTTCCCAGGTATGACATACATTTCCCAAAAATAATATAAACTTTTTTGTCAGGCTAGGTAAAATTTTTGAAAGCACGCATCACAACAGCCTAGATATCAATTCTGGTATAGAGAATCCCCGTTTTCGCCATCTAGTCACTTTCCAGCATAAGATTAACTAAAGACGTCCAAAGCTATGTTGGTACTTTTTTGTTGTTAAGCAACTGACCTGCAACAGAATTAAGGCAACGGTCACGCTCAGCACGTAAGTAGCTGTTTCTTTGAAGACCTGCAGTACGTAGCCCTTGCAGCCGACGTGGTAGTAATCAGAACGAGACCTGAAATAAAAATCATCTTAGTGGGTTAATCATTAACTTCTATTTTCAGGGGTTTGAGGGTTAAAATTATTTCCTAAATCGGCACTAGAAAAGATGTTTACAATGGAAAATGTAAATTACAGGTTGTCACTATAGCAATAACCCGGGTTTGTGACAACCACCACAAAATAGTTAGACGAATATTGAACGCATGTCTAGCGTTTTTTTGTATGAAGCTTTATTATTACAAACGTGGTAAGGCCTGTAATGTTTTTTTTTACTACCTGCAGATCTCCCTGCCTCGTTCTTGCACCAGCTCGGACCTGTCAGGGTCGTAGGAGGGGCAGCAGGAGATTGGCACATCAGGGGGGAAGTAGGCTGGTGAGCCCGGTCGGCGGTAGTCCTCGGGACTGTATACACCGCAGCATGTTAACTGAAAAATATAACATCCATAAGAGAAACGGAACAAAAGTCTTCTAACCGACCGTTATCAGCTACTTTATTAACGTGAGCTGATTTGCTTCGCTCGCGATACAGATTACTGACTTACATCGTTCTGTGTAGTAGCCCAAATGTTCTTCTCGCGAGGGTTTCCATCCCTGGCCAGTTGGAAAGACTCCATCAGCGAGAGGTTCAAGTTGGTCTCGTCAGCAGCAGTCACCTTCACCGCCACTCCTGCTATGATCGACTGTATGAGGATCAGGACGATCAGGACTATTGATATCTGGAAGAAATACAAATCAGCAATCAAAAGACTATCAAACTACAAGATCTAAGTATTCATAAAGTCGTGTACCTATGCGCGGTAACTTTAAGGAAGGAAATAGTAAAATAAAAGATACGCAAAAACTGTCTCTATTATGAGCTAGTAATTGCCAATTATCAAAGTCTAGGTGCTGCTAACACTAGGTACCTATCTACTTTCCTATTCCTCAAATAAATTCAAAGCTTTCCGAACTAGACCGTAATTAACAGTCAAAAATCTTCTACCTAATATTTAAACGCTAGGTTATTAACTCCTGGCCTTGGGGCACTTCAAGAAGTAATGTATTCAGGCTGGACTCAAGTGATTTGGCATATCACGCGATATTTCCAGGTACTACTATTGCTGGACAGCACGATTATAATCTGCCTGAAAAATTCTAGAACTAAAGTTATTTGAAAGCTAGATAACAGGTTCAATTTACCGTACGGTTCACTAAAATGCTTACGATAGTTTTGAAGACAGATTCTGGGCAAAGATACCTAGAGATTTTATACAACTTCTATGAAAAAAACCTTTTGTGGGTTAGTGATTGTTAGCCACTTTACAACAACTTTGCGACTTTTCATTTGTGAGAACTTTGCAAAATATATGATGGACGATGCATTGCAAGAAAAGGCACTGATAACGATTTAAAAATAAAAACTACTTTTTTGTTGGATTGACTAGCTTACCGCATGCAAAGCCTTGATTTTCTGCTTGAATACAGCAACAGTTGCATATATGACGGCGGAGAGGGTGGTCGCAGCTGTCACAGCCAAGATTATCATGGAGACCAGCCGACCTGACTGTTCAGCTCCATAGATCTTTGTGGCGATAGCAGTGGAAACTGATAGCGCAATCAGGGCCAACGATTTTATCTGCAAAACAAGAAATATACGAAATAACTTGAATATGTGTTTACGAGTATTTTGACTGTGGCTGGTCAGATCAGGTGAAGTGCGGTGCGTTCAGAGAACACCGAGGCAGAAGCAAGCTTACTCAAAATAAATCAATGATTGTTTTCCAATGAGATTTTATTTGACTACCTATACAAAATTAAATGTGTGATAGGTAGCCATAGTTTTTTAGAATGTATTATTTGCGATAAAGTTTGTCAGCTACCAGAACTGTTCAGCTCTTAATATTTTTTCTTAATCATCACATAGTCCGAAAAAAAAAACTGCACTATTAGCTTACCACGATAATGATGGCTAGTATGACGAAGATGAGCTTGAAGCAGCCCTTGCAGGTGCAGCATGACGACTCTTTCAGTTTACTAGGAAGGTTTCTTAACGCGTTCTCCTCCCCTTCTGCGGAACAATGGATAATTAATTTAACCATTTAATATGTCACTGTGGCCAACAATCGCCAAAAAACAAGGTGCAAATTCTTCGAAAATCAATTTATCAAAAAATATAGCATAATGCATAGCATAATTTGCCATGTGATGCTGGCCTAGAATAGCATCTCCCCAATTCTACCCGTGGGTGTCGTAAGAAGCGACTAAGGGATAATTGTCCAGGGAATGGGCAGCAGCGTTCTCTGTGATTTATCTAACATCTTGCACTGCGCTCGACCATCCGCCTGCCAAGCGTGGTGAGTATGGCAATACCCCCCTATAGGGGAAGGCCTATGTCCAGCAGTGGACTTTAGTGCCTGTTAAGGTATAGCATAATGTACCTAACTATGTTATGTTTGTTTTACATCTTTTTTTCACATAGAAAAACAAAAAAATAACTAAAGAAAACACACTAAACTTTTCAATAGTTTTCCAAAACTGAACACATCGTGAATTAGTTAACACGATAGTAAAACTTACCAAGTTCGTCAGCAGCTCTTCTATGTAATCCCATTTTAACGAAGTGAGAGCCCGCTAGCGAAACAAATACAGGGTGTAAGGGACGGTGTAACGAAAACATTGCAGGCGTGCTCAGACCATGATACAACTTTTCCCATTGAACAATGATAACAAACGAAAAAAAAACGACCTCCCATACAAAATTCACGATCAGCTGACTGACTTTGTATGGGAAGACATTTTTTTTACATTTACCACCAATATTCCATGGTGAAACTTGTTCAGTTTCATTATCTGAAACACGTCTGCAAAGTTTTCGTTACACCGTCCCTTATACACCGTATTTTAAAAGCACGAGGAAGTAAGAAAACAAAAACCATAAACATAGAAATAAGGTAAGTTTTTAAGAAAAATAAAGTCGAAACAAAAAATCTCTCTTTTGCTTTTTGTACCCCAAAAATATCATTGGGAATAAATATTCCCGAAATCATTCCCGGGTATACGAAATATTCCCTGTAAATTGAGAATTTTTTTCATTGTTTCCGGAATCTTATAAATTTACTGGGAATATTCCCAGTAAGTAACTAAAATTGGAAGGCCATGCATGCGTGGTTAGAGTAATTCAAACTGACCTAAAGATTTTTGATAATTTTTCCTTCCACATTTTTTTGGTTAATGTGTACCTATCAAACCAAGTTCATGTCACTAATTATTATTTAACCAACCACCACTCAAACTATTAGTAAGTTATGTAAACAGTATTGAGGTAAGCATATGCCTAGTAAACTTAAGGTTATACGAAATGCAATAAATAAACTTCTGATAGTACAGGGTACGATACTATTACTTGGTAGCACCTCGACTTTCTCATTTTGATTGTTATTTTATAAAAATAATTTAAAGACAATCCTTTGATTTGATAACCGAAAATACAATCAGAATAAAGACACAATAAATTGTACAGATACGTACCATGATGTTTTCCACTGGGTGAGTTCCCCATGTTCTCCCAGATGGTCCGTGGTCGACTGGACTGGTCATCTCGTACTCCTGAATAAATAAATACCAACAAGTCAGAGCAGGAAATTGGTTCAAAGGGAACACAAGTATTAGAGGTATGAAGCCGTGAATAACTCGTCGCAATCAGTTTGGCATACGTACGCCGAAACAAAATTGCAACACGTGAAAACAAAACAAAAAGTTTTGATTTGTTTTTTACGTATTTTGTAGGGTCTGTAACAGTATAGACTTCAGGTTTTATGGAAGTTCGAATTATAATTTAATGTTTGAATACGAAATTTTCGCACAAGTTATCTGAAAGTAGGTACAGAAATAAAATTACAGGCGAGTGGGTTCCGACCCCTGTCTTTGTTTTAGCGCTTTTCGAGTTTAAAGCGCAGCGAGTTTTCGATTGTTTAATTCTAGTTATTCGCAATGTTCCCTCTGCAATATTCTCAAGTTATAAACCCAACAATGAGATTCAGCTGAATGGTCCAACGGACCAACGGACGGCTTATCACAATAGCTGGCATTGTGGAAGTCGTCGTAGGTGGAGTCGCGATATGGGTAAAATAGGTAAGGACAAGGTTTTAAACGTCAGACACGATTATGATCTGAAATACGAAAAACGTAGATGGCCTGTTACAACCTATGTCCTAGCCGACGTTAACGACTTAAGTTTGTGGTTTCAGAATTTTCAGCGCACCAAAGCATCGTATCATTTGATGAGAAGTTTATGAATAATTCTAAAAATAGGATATATTTATCTACCCATCATTCGTGGGTTGCTCACGTCGCCGCATTAAAACAGAGGAAAACTAAGTACTTATAAACCTTTAGTATACTATCAGTTGTCAATCGAACCAAAGTAGGTACCTATTTATATACCTATACTGAGAGTTTGAGATCGGTTAGATACGCAGTTAGGTAAGTAAATATATTCAAAGGTAGTAAAACAAAATTTCATAATGATGTTCTTTCTATCGATAGCAAAAGATTTTTAACTAATGTAATATGTGTAGGAAACTTTTACCAAAACAACGTTATTTAAATAATATTTTATCATTGTACGATTTCCGACTGTACGGTTCATGGGACTGTAGGCTTTACTTGTAAAACTACCTAATGGTAAAACTTACATTTACTTAAAATTAATATCAGTATGGAAATCCTATTAACGGCATGAAACCGACGAAAATGTGGTGAAAGAAAAGAATGGCTTCTTCAAACCCATTTACATTTCGGCTATTTATGATAGAGTTCATTTGTTAGAAAGTATTGTTCGAGTAAGTACTGTCGCGTTTGAAAGTGTTATACACGTTTGATGGCGGAGAAAGTAGACTATCACATCAGCTTCAAATAGCACCAATGCTGGACGTATGCTTTTTCCAGGGTACGCCATCAGGCACAATCGCCCTCCAGTCCACCCTACGTCTACGGCCAAGTTCTTCCTAGGTCTACGGCCCTTATAGCTGGAGGGTGTCCTGTACTGCCACAAATAGTTCAGCAATGGACATGAGCTACCCCTACATTCTGTTGGATATTTGCTTTACTTACCAAATTTTATTGCTGTTGTATTTAACGGTGAAGAGTGCTCCCTGTTTCCTAAATATAATCTATAGTGTGATGTTATTTCAACTGATTTTGACTTTACCTCGGCTCTTGAAACTTTTATACTCGACTGTCCGTACAGGTCAATCCTACAACCGCAGTACCTGCCACCATGCCACTCGATGGTCGATTACCATGGCGACCATACCACAACACCACGCATTGTGGTCACCACCACTTTCCACCACCCACCGAAGTACAATCGAACCAATTGATTACTGACTAGAAGTAGAAGTAGCTACTACCAGGGTTCATCGGCTCTTTTGTTAACTTAGTGTCCCATATGTTATGAATGTTGTAGCTTCTACTCCTGCCTTCAGCTTACTGAAAGAGTTTCAGACATTTACCCGCTGATATGGTACTGATTTTAGTGACTGAATCTTCTGAGTACTCTGTAAGGATCAGAATTGAAGAGCTGAAAATAATTTTCCACACGACTCCCCATGTACATAGGTAGACCATTATGTAAATAGAGAAAAAAACTCGAGCAGAATGTACAAATCGTATATGCCCTGAATCTAAGGGCAAAGGGTAGTATTCAAATTTTGCGAAGCAATAATTTGGGGGTAGACTGGATTGTTGTGTTCTGAATGTGTTCTGTTGATAAAGGAAAGTGTGAATCGATAAAACACCTCATTTTGGGGAGCAACTTTTTCCGTTAAAGTCCGAAGGCCAAAGGCTGTGAACACCGCTGACAATAGTACGATATAAATCGAAAATCTTTATTCAAATTAGGACATAAAAATATCACTTAAATATCACTATCAAATACTGTACGTACACTCATCATCCTACATTAAGCTATTTATGGATGGATATCTTGTGTCTGCGCTAATCCTCTTGGTATGAGCCGATCATTGTTAGGCGTTGGTCAAATTTTACACCTATCCAAATAAATACCATCTTTAATTGTTAGCCTCAACCTAACTACCGTAGTAAGTATACAACAGGTACTTACAGTATACCCCTCATAGTCCGAAGAATATCCCCTGAAAAATTAATCATGTTGCATAAATCAACTTATCTGAAACACTGTATTTTTAACTGTTTGTCGCCTAATCAGTCACGTTTCCTGAAAACCCTGAAATTACGGCTGTTTACGTTCACAGCTTCAATTATGTATGCCAATCAATCGATACATACAAACTTATTTAGACTTTGTTATACAAGTAGCGTGAACGATGGTCAAGAGAAATGGTCTTTTAAATGTGTATCTAGAACAGATATACCAAATCTATCACATCGCGGCATTCTCTAACAGCCCAAACAAAGGATAAACGTAGGGATGAACTGAAGTAGTCAAAACAAAAACGGGTGCGCTTAAAATAAATCAGAAAAAACTTACTACTCCTATCTATACACTTGATATTGCATTATGTACTATAAGATTCATAATAAAATAACAGACTATAAGAATACTTCATACTTAGTAATGGCGTAAAATCTTTCATCAAGTCCTGGAACTTCTTTCCCACTACTGTAAACATAACAACAATCCTGAACAATCATTAAGCCCGATTAGTTTGTTTTCCTGTCGTAGAATGATGTATGGTTCCATGAATCCTTGGGGTGACAGACCTTCCGTGTTTTTCTATTGTGTTATTTGGACATAATTAATTACTGTTGGTTATGTAGGGGTGTTATTTTTATGGACAGTATACGTATAATGGCTCCTACGAGAAATAGCTAGACTACATACATGAAAAAATTACCTGCTAACCTATGTAAAATAAAACTACTCATTAAAAACTCGTATAAGAAAATCAACCGATATTTGAAAATCGACAACTGTTCCCAAGGAATGATCGAAAGATAAAAAAGAGCGAGGTAGGTACGAGTGGCAATGGGCCGGTTCAATTTCGGTAATTTTCCCAGCAAATGTCTAAGTTTCCGAGAACGTTAAGAATATTACCCACGTAATCATTATTTTATTAGTTTGTTTGAAAATGAAAAAAAAAATCTAGCGCGTAGATTTTTTTTTAAATGCCGTCGATGTTTTACTTATACATATTTACGCATGCCCTTAAAATATTTGCAGTGAATTTAATGGGACCTTATATAATAATGTAAAATAGTATACAATCACACGCCAAATCATGCCTTTAAATATTGTTCAATTCAGAAGCCAAAAAAGACTCTTCAGAAATACATAGGTACTTACAAAATATTGAATTTGTAGTCATTATATCCCTAGTCCCTAGTAATAGATACTTATTTTACGTTAAAAGTACTTAAACCAATAATAAAATCCAAACATTATTGAATTATCAAAAATATGCTACATTTGAAAAGGAAATATTCATCTAAATTTTTAATGTCTCTATTGAATCGCTCCCGGGAAAGTTTTTAGGAATATTCCCAATGTTACCGGGAATGATACATCACTATTTGGTACGCAACGCAGTTCAAACTTAAGTACTTAACTTTATTTATGCGTTGGTTGGTCAACGATCCCCCGATAATTTTTTCAGTTATTTTCGTACACTTTTTTCAAGAATACACAGATAGCATGTCATGTGAATGTTACCCCAATTCTGTAAACTGAAAATAAACCGTGTCAACTGCCGATCTCAATCTCAATACCTTCGACTTGACCCCGGAAGGATACGTCCATTTTCCTAAATGTAGAGCTCAAAACTTTTAGATACGGTATTGAGAAAGAGTAAAAGAATGTAGTAAGACTTTAGGGGATAAACACAAATGTAACGTTCGTTTGTGCGTTACTTTTGCACTGCGTAACGCATACGTTAGGACAATACGAATTTCGATCTTATTCCCATACAAATACGGTTATGTCAAACTGCTGGACAGAAATGGGACAGAAGCATCCGTCGACACAGCAGCGTTGTGCGATGCGAATCAATATGTTGATCCCAGCAATAGAAACTTGAGGTGGTACGGTACTACTGAATAGAATATCAGCAGTAAATTTACTTATCAATTTAAGGGACCAACTTATGGTGGTTACTCACACTGTAACTATGAAAAACTAGTTTACGTTGATCCCTTTAAAAGTAACTTGAGGTACCTACTATGGGGCTTTTGAGTACAATGACTCACAGCCAGGTACCTTCAGTTATTGAAAATTGTGCTAAAGAAATGGTAGAAACATGACCATGACGGAGTTCCTATGAATTCTTTGATTCATATGAAGTAATTACGTCAGACTCAAGTCAGCTATATTTTAATTTCCCATTTGAATAGGTAAATAGCAGACAGACTTTTTCAATGTCTATGTCATTGTCTTTTTTAGCTCTACACTAGAATACTCTAACCGAATCTATTATGTATCGAGTACAAGAAGGGTATTTAAATATTTCTAACATCAATCAGCCGTATAAAGGTACGCATCCGTATTCACCTACTTTCAGAACACTACCCTTCAGATGACCTTTTATTAATATATCTTTGGTTTACCTATAAGAATGTATCATTTTATTAGATGGGCTATCTTTTTTAACATTGACACACACAAACCTACCCATATTGAGGGACAAAATTTAGACCTCCCAGACATAATTGCACGTTAAGCTGATTTGAGTTACTATGGGAGGTTCAATTTTTTTTTTCATTTTCGACCTATGTTCCTTGGGGAAAGTTGTTCCTTATCACCAGCCGGTTCTGAGTTTTCGGTCACTAGTAAAACACCCTATATAGCGTGCTTTATAATCTAACAAGGGTAAACGAAATACCTAGGAAACGATCTATTTTGTTATCCATTCGTGACAAGCAACGACTCTCTAATTGCAAGTTCATTGCCATTGCCTAGGTCTTGTATTAGATAAGCTAGCTAGGTCTTAACTAAAGTTAGGTCCAAAAGCAGCCACATCAATCTAACGCCGGAAACAATGTTTTGAAACAAATTACCTGAATTAATTCACAAGCACTATTATTACTTTTTAGGGTTCCTCACTCAAAAAAGGAAGCCTGACATAAAACATTTGAACACAATCGTCTATACGAAATGTCAGTGCCAGAATATTTTCTAGTAAAATTCAAAATTGTGTTATGCAATGCAGTTATGGTTCTATCTATGCTTGTTTCATGACAACGGTAATAACAAAGTCATGTAGGAAGCCTATCAGAATAAGGTAGGTTATGTGCCTGGGTCAAAATTTAGCACTTTATCATACCTATCACAAGCTTACCTAACCTATCTCTAGTGATTTCTGAATATTTTAGTTTTTTCATTTAATCAAAATCGGTCCGTTATTTCAGAAATAAAGCGTTGTAAAATCTACTACGCTTTTTAAATAAAAAAGCGACTTTATTTGATAATATTTTCAGAATTTTCACATAGGTAAGTAACATGTATCCAACCTAAGGGTCTCATCTCATCATTTTCCTAAAGAGCCTTAATAAAATTCACCGAAACTTGTCCAGCCAATAATATATTTATAAACCGACGGAACCCTAAGACTTCCTGAAGCTGTCGAAAAGACGTTGAACCTGAGACTTCGTGCAAGACACGGGAATCGAAGTGTTGACCCTTGAGGTGTTGGAGGTTAACACCCTGCAGTGGTGGTAATCGGTTGCCATGGATATTCTGTGGTCTTTAACTTTACTAATTCTATGGTTTGTCTCCAACTTGATGAATATATTTTACTAAATTAACTACATGGAATCTACCTATATTTGCCGTTATTGTATATTTCAGAAATGCAATGTTCCTTTTTTAAATCCACTCTTTCCATTACATGTTATTTAAGTTACGTAATTCGTTTAAAAAGTATTAGTAAGCCCGAGCGGCGACTGGTCTAATCCATACCTCACAAAAGAATAGAATAATTTAGCTATGTACGGGTAGAGGAGCTCGAGTACTTCGGATTGGTCGTGGTCTGCAGCACGTTTGGCGGAGTAGCTAAAGTTTGCCCTCTGAAAAAGTTAAAATATCTCATCGAAGAATAGAATGAGACATGGCTGTAGCGATAGGAGCAGTTTAGTAAAGCTTATAAATCTTGGTCTGCCTTCTGCTATCTTGGCACGTTTGGCGGAGTAGCTAAAAGTATGCCCTCTTAAAAAAGTAAAAAATATCTCATCGAAGAATAGAATGAAAATATGTCGTACCGATAGCTTGCTTGAGTCTGCCTACATATATACTGGTCTGCCTGGCCACAGCCTGGCAGTTTCCCAGACCACTTTTACTTTTTAGTAAAATTTTATCTCTTCGAATAAAAGAATAAAAATATGTCGTACCGATAGCTTGCTTAAGCCCTAGAAAAATACTGGTCTGCCTGACCACAGCCTGGCAGTTTTCAGATACGACCACTTTTACTTTTTTTTGAGAAATTTTTATTTCTTCGAATAACAGAATGAAACTAAGTTGTAATAATAGTTTATTTAAAGCTGAACACATATCCCTTGGTCTGCCTGAGCTCAGTCCGGTAGTTTCTCCGATGCGATCACTTTTCAAGGGCCCGTCAATAAAATGAAAATTTGTCGGTGTATAGAAGTGAGATTTACAGAGCTGTAATCTCTCAATGTCTAGATGAAGAATAAGTATGTTAATTTCAAGAATCTACAACTTCAGATGTATTCGTAGTAATTATTTCAAAAATACAATACTTGGGAAAACATTTTCTTCATCTGGACATTGAGAGATTACAGCTCTGTAAATCTCACTTCTTTACACTGACAAATTTTCATTTTATTGGCCAGGCCCACTCCTAATAAACGAAGTCAGGGTCCTTTAAAATTGAAATTTACTGAGAGTGAAAAGTGATCGCATCGGAGAAACTACCGGACTGAGCTCAGGCAGACCAAGGGATATGTGTTCAGCTTTAAATAAACTATTATTACAACTTAGTTTCATTCTGTTATTCGAAGAAATAAAATTTCTCAAAAAAAGTAAAAGTGGTCGTATCTGAAAACTGCCAGGCTGTGGTCAGGCATACCTGTAATTTTCTAGGCAGACTTAAGCAAGCTATCGGTACGACATATTTTTATTCTTTTATTCGAAGAGATAAAAATTTTACTAAAAAAAGTAAAAGTGGTCGGACCGGGAAAACTGCCAGGCTGTGGCCAGGCAGACCAGTATATATGTAGGCAGACTCAAGCAAGCTATCGGTACGATATATTTTCATTCTATTCTTCGATGAGATATTTTTTACTTTTTTAAGAGGGCATACTTTTAGCTACTCCGCCAAACGTGCCAAGATAGCAGAAGGCAGACCAAGATTTATAAGCTTTACTAAACTGCTCCTATCGCTACAGCCATGTCTCATTCTATTCTTCGATGAGATATTTTTAACTTTTTTCAGAGGGCAAACTTTTAGCTACTCCGCCAAACGTGCCAAGCTGCGCCGCGGCAGACCACGACCAATCCGAAGTACTCGAGCTCCTCTACCCGTACATAGCTAAATTATTCTATTCTTTTGTGAGGTATGGATTAGACCAGTCGCCGCTCGGGCTATACGTATTATTTTTTTTATTACCTACTTAGGTACTTCGTTTTGGGAAAATTAATCTTTATTACCTATCGATTGATACCTTAGTCAAAACTGAAAAGGACCTCCGAACGAACAGCTACCCTAAACCGACTCTATTTGTTATTGTTATTGAACTTATCGGAAATCTACATACTTATTTCCAAAGATTATAATTAAATACAGTTTTCCGACCAATAACCTTACGGTAGCGTCGAATTTAGGACCAATAACCGATCGCTCGTTAACCAACCAGCTTTCAAGATACCTATCTCCCTTTTACGACAGCTAACGCGAAGGTCAGGTGAAATTGGTCAGGTAATAAAATAACATGCGTGACTACAACCCTTACACGCGAGTTCACGCCACATAATCACTACCAAGTTCGGGGGTACTAAATGCCCCACGACTTTTGCTCTACCACATTCAGCCATCGCCACTGACACTGGCCGCATGTAACCCACAACAGAACGCGTCGCCTTGCCGCTCGAACGCGTCGGAAAAATAAAACATTTAATTTGAATTCGGAACTTTTCGTCGAGGTGTTTTCTCGGGACAGTTTTTCGTATTTATTTGTGAGTGAACAAAGACTTTGCAATCATGGAGGGGTGCGGAATGAGCTGTATAAAATACCTGTTGGTCCTCTTCAATGGATTGTTTATGGTGAGTTTTTCTGTTTGGTTTTTAGGTTAGGAGTTTTCGCGCCAACTATTATTAGAGCTGAGATAGTATCTGCTTGTGAGCTAATGCTATGAAGTTATTTCGGTCTTTATTCGTACTGTCGTACAGATCACGACAGAGAGAGTTTTATATCATCCGTCGACAAATGTAGAGCAATGATAGTTTTGTTTTGACTCTATCAACACTTTTGAAAGTAACTACAATGTACAACTTGTATGATCGGTATACCTATCGTATTTTTTGTATACATACGTATAGGTATAGGTACTAACTTCTTTTAAAAGTTATATTCTTATCCTTTTGAGAATATGACGTGTTATTTAAATGAAACTTCTGCAGTCATGTAAAATAATAATGGCAGATTATGATGGATTGTTCAAATTTTTCCTTAATCAGTCTGCTAAATTATATGGGATAACCCTAGTACTTCTCAATACCTACCGTTCAACATTTATTTGCGTAAATGTGCCGCTGATAATATCTACCATCCTGCCTAAGTACCTATGCCTGCCTGCCTATGAATTAAGTTCTTCCTATTAATGTCATTAAAAAAAAATACTCTTGTAACTGAATACTTTTATCGAAATATGGAAAATTTGATCCTCCTATACAAAGTGACTCACGTTTTAGAATATTTTTATACAGGAGACCAAAATCTTTTTTCCATACTTCGAATTTAAAATTATCCTGAGAATAGTTTTTCGGTTTCACTAGAAGGTAAGCAGAGAAGAACACACCCTAAAAATATTTGCACTGAATTTAAGAGGACCTGGACAATACAACTGGACAAAACATAGACCAACAATATAAAGCATGTACATGGAATTTAAATCCAATAAAATGTAATCTTAAAAATCAAACTATGTAACAGAAGTAGGCCGGTGTCACTAAGTAAGGCATCCAAGGCTCACACCTTTTTACTTCTCAAATAAGGTCTAAAGCAGGCATAATTTATTAGGCACCAAATACGTCAACACTGATTTAGAATCACGTCAAGTTCTGAATGAAATGTTGACAATTGGTAATTTATTGGTTGTCTTGTGCCACAAAAAGGCTGATCTACCGACAAAAGATACTAAAATTGGATGTAGGAGTGGAGAGACCTACTTGTCGTACTATCGGCAGCTCTGGCTACTGGTTTTCTTTAAACATTTTTTAAAAGAGCGTTTTGGGTACCTACCCATCTGAGAGTAGTTCAGTAATTTAAATTCAATCTTTGTTGTCATTTTTAAATCAAACATGAAATAAACTTAAATAATCCGAAAATAAAGACAAGACACCTTGATGTCATATTCGTAATCATCATGGAGCAACGGATAAAATATTTGTATAGGGACTAAATATTACAACAACAAAAGGAAAATAGGCATAAATATCTAGGTACTTAAAAATTGTTGACGGAAGCAGTGTCTAGTGTCTATGGTGGTACTAACATATATTTGGAAACTTATTTCTTCGTACTATTTACTATGCTGATTACAAAGATAAGCTCAAAAGACGTTGGATAGGTATAATCTGTTTAAGGAAGCAATTAACAATAAAAACAACTTCACAATAGTTAACAGCAAATCTGATAGCCAAATATTCTTACAAAGTAAGGTTAGGTAGGTTTCTTACTGTCAGGAGTACCTCAACTTGCTAATTTAAGAGATCACCTTATAAAAGTTTTTGACACAGTTTTAAAATGTAACTATACATACTGGTTGATTCCTTGAATTCGACAATAAAATACGTCTTGGCATAGCATAAATTGATGGAATATTTGTGTTGAGTTTTAATGGAAGATCCCCGTTCAAGGCCTGGTTGCAGTCGTATTTTTGATTTCATATTTTCATATTCGAGTTTGAGATAGTTTCTCACTACCTTGGGGATGAGAATCGTGTTCATTTAATAAGTAATGAAATAATGAAGTATATAGGTGTAGTGTATGACGCACCTCCACATGTAATACTTAGGTACTGTTGTTATAATAAGCTGTAATTGGTAAGATATTTAGTCAATAAACGCTCGTCGTACAAAACGGTTGTTTCACTCATTGGTCGCTCCGAATGCCCTCATCGCATGGCGACCCTGCCAGCGCTGCCTTATACGGGCAGTGCTGCGCAGCTCGGTTTCAAATTACGGTGACAGACTATTGTACGTGTATCATGGACTGATTTTTGTGAAATTAAATAACGCATAGAAAAGTGAACAGAAAATGTAGAGTGACTTTGCAAGGATATTTTTCTTCGTGTTATGTTGCAAAATATGAGTGTCCACTGCTGGACTGCGTCAGGCAGGACATCCAGGATAACTTCGTGGAAGAAAAAAAAATAAAACTTTGATGCTGCGTAGTAAAAGAGAATATATGGAGAGTCAGCTGCTGGGTACGGAGAGGATGTCGGAGTCAGAAAGATGTGTATACGCTGGGCGCAGGGAGAAAGATGGTGTCGGAAGGATGATTATGGTTTTGCAGTAGGTGTGCAGGCGGCCGGGAGTTGTTGGGGTCAGATGGGTCGACCCTAGCTATGTTTCCCAGTTGCCAAAGGAAATATGGTTGGGATAACGGAGACAGCGATGATGCAATGAGTGAGTCATGTAGGTAGTGAAGTGATGTGAATCGTGTGTGGCGAAGGTAATTTTCGGCAAGTGTTTTTATTGTTATTATTTTCTTCATTCCTGGTTTAAGAATAAAAATTTGGGCATGGACAGAACCGGATAGCATACTTCAAATTTAATTACTTAAGAAAAGTAGATTACCTTACAAAGATTATGAAAACAAAAATGTATGTATGACATCAACGGATTTAGTAAGTATTTCAGGAAGATGAAGGATAAAATTCCATAGTTTTATATAATATCGTCGTACATGTACGACACCATAACTTCTATGCTATTAACGTAGGTAATACTAATAATAATTATGTTTAAGTGGGGTCTATTTTATAAGTAAAAGTGAACGGGTTCATTTATTGAAGATAATATGCAAGTTACATTCTTCAGATCGAATATTACGGTAAGGTATCTAACATTTGGAACATTGTATTAGTTAAATTTATATTTTGATATTTATACTTTTTCAGTTTCTAAAAGAAGTAAGAATTTACGTAAAGTTAAACTATACAAATTACACAAAACAGAAAGGTAAGTAAGTAGCTACTTTAATGTGTTAAAAATAAGTAATGTTTTAGAGGAAAAGTATGTCCTAGTGTAATTTCCCACATTAATTACTTGCTTATCTAAGTGTTTTTACTCAGCAACAACGGCCTGCGAGCCACGAGTCAAAATTGCTGACCATCAAGTTCATTGTACACTACCGCGACCGCGCGCATCACATAACGTGACACGAGGTAAGAGAAAGACAATAAATTTGTATTTATAAGAAAGAGACGATGGATAACTAATTTCATATCTAAGTACGTACAGAATGCGTGACAGATAAGGGTACTTCTTCTTGTTGTACTGGATGCGCTGTAGTATATCAAATAGGTAGACAATAAATAGGTAAATAGCTATAGTGAGCTATAAATAGATTTCGCACATTTTGGTTGAAATTAATCACAGAACTTTTTTATATTAAAGATAATAATTACTTACATACTTACCTTTTATCTAAAACACATTTTATTAGGTAATTTCATTGATAACTTTTATTTTTAGTTAAGCATTAAACTATTATTGTTAAAAACAAAAATCTGTATAAGTTCAAAAAAAAAACAGTCATTTTACTTATTATATACTTATGTAAAAAAAAAAGGAATCTATTTAAATTGTAGATTTTTGTTTTCCTGATTTGTTCAGGTATATTTTATTTATTGTTTCATTTTTCGTAGATTTTATCATACCATAAACTTTTTATATATAATCAGGATATAATAATATATGTACTAGGTATATAATTTACGCAATTTACATACTTACCTATGTCAAATTCAGTTTTGGTAAAAAAGAAAAGACTTGAGAAGCTGTTTAAGATTATGTATGGTATGACGCATTCCCAATGTATAACAGTTATATGCCATAAATATTTCTACTTCTACATTATTTTGTTTATATGAGTTTAATTATTCATGACAGCGTTCCTGTAAAAAAAATATATATTAAAATCCGCTTTAATTTACTTATAATGACGAAAATATTTACCTTATGATCTAACAAATTATGTTGACTTTTAATTCACATTGATTAAATAAAACTTTGTTTTATTCATTCTTATTTTCAGCCCAATATTTCATGAGATTTCAAGTAAATTGTGAGTGCGTGACGTAATTTAATCAATCAGTAAATAATTTTGATAAGGTAAATATTTTGTAACTTCGTAAATAAATTAAGTTTTGTTCGGATAAGAAGGTAACTTGCAGTAATTCGTATTTAAGCGGCATTGTGTCAATTTCAAGGTTTTCTGGTTTATTATCTTTATAATAAGGCGGATATTATGTACCTAACTACTTTCTTGTAGTAAAATATAATAAATAGCTGAGTATTAAATAGATTTGTGTTTGATCAAAGTTTTAGTTTTGTTTTCTTAGAACTGAAGTGTGCAGAGTTTATTCAACTTAGAATTTAGGTCACACGCGTATAAGTACGTGTATGATTCAGGTAAAGCTGATGCCGCGGAATGCTGGCGTTGCTCGCACAAGTATATTAGTAATTTCGCATTGATTTAGATTGCCACAACAGGTATTGATATTTTAATAGCAGATTTACCTACTTACATTTGTTATCGGAAGTAAAGTATAACTTGAGAGAAGTTGTTGTGAAATGTTTTATTTTGTCTGAAAATTTGTCATTCATAAGGATGTAAGGAAATACGGTTTCGTTGTTTCAGAAACATATTAAATATCTATTGCCACCTTATTGAGTGCAATTAGTTATGTTTCAGTAAATGTTAGGTTTATACGAAAGGTGCAATCCAGAGAAATGTATTAAAGATCTTTTGAACCATAGAGTACAATTAGTTACATTTTCCTGGTAATAAATGTGAAGTGTAATAAAGTATTGTTGTTTTAGTAGGTATAGGATTGGTATGGTGAGGTATAATGACAGTAGGGAATAATTTGGTTATAGGTGTTTTGTAGTGCTACTGGATCCAAAGCAATACAAAATTATTTATGCCAAAGAATTCAATTAGATAGTGAATCATGAATGGCATTTGTTTGAATAGGTATGAATGAGTGTGATTGAGTAAAATCGGTACACAATAAGGTACATAGGATCCGACCCTTCATCTGATCATGGTGCGAACGAGTTTTCCTCTGTGAAGATAGTTGGGGACCAAGAAGTCTTAAATCGTGACCCTCATAGAGATCATATCCTTCAGTAAACATTAAAACTGTTGGAGACTAAAATGTATTAAAAAATGATCCTATAATAATTAGCTGTGCGCACAGCAACGATAGGTTCTATTAAAGGCCTACGTATAAATATATAAAAGTTAATAAGTAAAGTACACGCAAAGTACGTGTGAGTCGACTCATATAAAAATGTACCTTATATTGTTTATAATTGTTATGTGTATGGGACCGGCCGGCCCAAAGGAGTTAAAAACTCTGAGGAGTTAAATGTGTACCGCGTGAGTGAAGATTTTGTATGAAATATGTAATAAAATACGAATGAATTTAAGCAAAATATGGTAAATAGAAAGAGAAGAGATAATTCAAATATAATTGTTTAGTTAAAAGTAAAACAAAGTTATTTTTCAGGAGGTAGAATTACAGCAAGTAGGAAATCAGGAGATTAAGAAAGTAAAAATGAGCGAAGAGTAAGTAGGTAAAAGCGATCGAAACTATTATTTTGTAGAGTCTATACCTATATATTTTTTTAAATTAATAAATATTACTTTATACACTACTTATAAAATTATCATGCAATTTATACATTTTACTAAGCATCTGACATTTTACTTCTACTTATAATCGATAATATTTTTGTTGAAAGTCAGTCACACTTCAATGTAATACCTAGTTACCTTTGAACAGTTGTAAAAAATATGCTTATCTATAGTTAGCGCAAAATAATTATTGTGACTCTAACTGCGACATGACATACTAATTGGAAATTGAATGAAATTGATAAATGAACCCGTACCGTAGCTTGTAGTAGTTTAAAATGCTTAAATAGCATTTATTGTTAGCAAAATAACATTTTTATTAAGTTCCTAATATTGGACCTACCTAATTAGGTTAATAGTTATAATAAGGTAAAAAAAAAATTTGGTTAATAATTATAATTAAGTATTTGCAAAGAATAACATCAACTGAAAGAATGATTAAGTAATTAAAAAAACTGAATTTTCTCTTACACTATTTTAAAAATCTGAGAACGTCTTTATTACTCATCATTTTACACACAACATTTTGTTAACTTAACCATAAAATGTTTTTCATTTAGTATTATCGTCATTCATCATATTAAATTTGGTTTATATGTAGGTATTGAGACTATTGAGTTTTCTGAATGTTTTTAATTAGGTGACCAGATTTTTCTCTGTATTGATTTATTGTAAGAAATTGCTAAAGTTGGTACAATTTTAAACAAAATATTCATGAAACAGTGTTTAAATACTTGCAAGCAGTAAATATATTTGATTTCATAATTAATTGTATGTAATAATGTTGTGATACATTTAATAAACTTATTGATTAAAATTGTAATATCAAAATTGGGTAAATTAAAATATAATATAATATTAGAACATTTCTATTATGCCTAGTTATGGCTACTGTAATTAAAAGGTAATTCAAAAATAAATTCATTCAAATTCAGTCGAAACGAATACTTTACTGTTTATTCAAATGATTGTTATTTGAGTTATATGACTACTTATGGCTTATCCAATTTTTGGAAAATTTTAAATTAAGTATTAAGTTTCGTTTAGATTTTTGTCATATAACGTTTGTGTTTTGTTAATTTTAGAATAGTTACATGTTATTAGGGCTTCTTACAAAGTTTTATCTACCGTTGTGCAAAGTTATTTCCTCTGTTTTTGTTTATGAATCAAAATGATTCCAATTGTAATGCATTTTATCTGTTTCGATATGGATGTCCTAAAATAGCACTATAATGTTCTGAACAAATATACTTATTACAGATATAAATATATAACTTTACTACAAAACATCCACTTAATAGATTTTGATAGATATAAACTGAAATAAAATGTACCTAAAACAAAAGAAAAAGAAAGTTAATTTCTTTTTCTTTTTCTGAAACGGTGGAGGTGTAGTGTATGACGCACCTCCACATGTAATACTTAGGTACTGTTGTTATAATAAGCTGTAATTGGTAAGATATTTAGTCAATAAACGCTCGTCGTACAAAACGGTTGTTTCACTCATTGGTCGCTCCGAATGCCCTCATCGCATAGGAATAACTGATTGAATACCAGTCATCATAGGATGGGATAAATAGGTAGGTGAATCACTTAAGGATAAAATACTGCATTGAAAGTAATAGAATAGTTAAGTAGACATTAAAAAGGTTAATGAATGGGTTTGTTTACTATGTAAGTGCCAATACATGATAATTCACATTGATAGGAGTAGGAAACAAACTTCAAATCCTCCGAACGTATTTGCCTATTGAACCCTAAAACTTAATTAATCTTAAAACAAATCCCAATGGCTTTTGTGCATTAAGAAGTTCCATTATAGAATAAGTATTATTACACAGAAATATTAAAATGGTCTCGATTCAACATGACATATTCCTCGTTAATTCTTAGCCAGTCTTGAATCTTACTTAAGTTGAAAAAAATATACCTACATGAGAAATCACGTTCATAAAATCTTTCAGTCAATACGACGCTTCATTGTTAAGATATTTACACTGGTTCGTTACACTGGTTCTTTTGCTTCTTGCTAAAATATTTAATTTTAGGAAACAAGATCTAGCTTTTTATTTGTACTTATACTGACTGAAACCAAGCAAGCGACAGGAATAGCTAAGAATTAGATTATGCAGCGTCATGTCAGAATAGAGGCCCATCTATAGTTAATGATGATTACTTTGTACCATAACTTACCAAAAGGAATCTTGCAAAGCACTCTCTGTTCCTGAGCTTTCACTTGGAACTTGTACATTTTGAAACCTTTTCTATTACACTGCACGATGAACACAAGTGTTTATGAATTGTTTTTAAAGATAAAC
Source organism: Phthorimaea operculella (assembly GCA_024500475.1). Taxonomy (NCBI): domain Eukaryota; kingdom Metazoa; phylum Arthropoda; class Insecta; order Lepidoptera; family Gelechiidae; genus Phthorimaea; species Phthorimaea operculella. The sequence continues at coordinate 1,107,216 of JANFCV010000121.1, forward strand.
AACGGTTTAAGACAAAAACAATAACAGTCATACTTGTTTCACAACACTGTTTGGGACTTTTCATCACTTGAAAGATATTAGAGCGCAAGAAAACAACTGTTTTCGTCTTATGTAAAACTACGAATGATGTTTTATTTGGAAATGGAAATTATCACGTCTTAGTACATAATTTTATTTTACATTACAATAAATATAATAAACTTTTACTAGGACATGATACGAGTACGATTTTCAAGGAGCGTTTCCGTGTTAGTCGCGAATGCTTTATGTTTTAATATGGAGTTTAGTCATTGCCTTATGGCTACCGGTTTTCCCTTCTGGTTAGTCTGACGATGTGCCCCAAACTTGAGTGAGTATCACATGTGACGTTGCTGTGATTTTTTATCGCATTCGTAACGCAGCGTGAGGAAAATGCGAATTTCCACCATGATCCCATACCGTTTGCCGTTTGATGCCGGCTTAGAATAGCATCAACCCATTTCTTTCCTGTGGGTGTCGTAAGAAGCGACTAAAGGACTCGAGGGTTTCATGTGTATTGCAATTTTAGGCGACTGGCTGACAACCTGTCACTATAGCGATACACGACAATAGCTAAAACGGCCCTCAAAGATTTATCAGACGTGGCGATAACGACCGTATTTTTACGGCCGTTGACGCTCTGCCTACCCCGCAAGGGATAAAGGCGTGATTTATGTATGTATGTATGTATCCCATACAAATGCGGAGTTTAGACAGAAGTAATCGTCGACGTAGCGTTATGCGTTAGAGCGATTTCGCATGACAGTAAATACTCGTAACGTAACCATAGAAATAGTTCTACGGCTACTAAGGAACATAATATTTTCATGAGCTCGGATCGGATTTGGATCGGACGTAGTGCGAAACTGCTCTTACGCTGCGTCGACGGGTGCGTATTGCTAACGCTTGCTTGTATTCGTTACGGATGCGACAAAAAATCGCTGCAACGGTAGTCACGTGTGAGCTCCTTAACAGATTTACCTAGTTGTGTATTACACTACTATAAATGGCGGTAATTCGAGTTGACAATGTTTATTCAACCTCTTTGAGCGTCTTTGACAATGTTTGCGTAACCTTTCTATGAGCTTTCGAAGTACGTTTCGTAAACTCCTTTTTTCTCACGTTCATTAAAGTGATATTGGATTGCATCGGCGCACTCGTCAAATTATTATTTCATGATTATCGTAAGGAAGAACGCAGCTTGAGTCGGACGGAAGCTAAGAAGTTTATCAAATATCTTTGACAACTTGGACGATATTTATTCATATAACTTGAAATGCCGTCGTGACGGATCTTTCCACTGACATCTTTCGATACTAGACGGAAAACTCATGTCATATCTAACTATTACGTACCTACTATGTATGTAGAAACTGTGCGTACGGGAATCAACAAATTACCTATTGCACTTTACCAACTTATGAGGTAAACAAAAGGTACCTACTATGTCATGGTAAAGTACCTGTAAGTATGGAAAGAAAGGAATTTTATTTACCTGTAGGTAAATACAGAATTTAGTTCGATTTCCTCTATTCTACACGTATAAATGTATGGAATTATTGCATAGATTTCTTAATGAAAATCCCATCTGTTCTACCAGTATACTAATTCAATGGTGGATTTTTGCATGGAATATTGTTTGCAATATTATTTCGAATGATATAGGTAACCTACAAATAACCTTGCCAGCTGGTGCCAATTGAATAGCGACAATAAAAAACATAGTTGCCCTAGTAAATAACCCTGTAAAAGGAAATGACGCCATTTTACCTCCTAACCTTTCACTAAAGGAAGTGAGTGTGCAATTATAGAGCCCTTGAAAGTTATGAAAATCATCTTTTTTTGTTAGTCATGTAAAAAGTAAGTAATGTACGGGGCATGTTCCACAGAATAGACGCGTGACGCGGCGCTACGAGCAACATGACATACCTATGTCACACAAGGGATTGTCAGCCGTTACCGATGCGACGCGCGTTTCACGTGTGTAGCCTTTGTTTCTTCTGTTTCATATGTTTCAAGCGTTGCGAAGCCATCTTACGTCTTACGTTTCCGGTGTACTTTGTGGAGCATGCATTTACGCGAAACCGTCACGTACAGCAAAACCAATTGGTCATATTTAAAATCACCCATATTTGAAACGGACTCGTATCCCGCGACTAAAACATCATAGGTGTGTTTTAACTCTAAGTTGCTCTACCTATTACCTATGCGTATTTAAATCTATTATTTGTGTTACCAAATCTACCTAGACCGACACCTTTCCCTAATAAATTACACACACAAAACTTTTCAAATAATAATTACTTATAAGTGGTCGAATTCTTGGAACTTTTTCTTTATAAAACCCTTGATTAAGCCATCGCGTGCCTGCCTAATGGTACCTACATTTTACTACGCATTTTTCTTGTATATCGAGCACCTATTTGTATATAACTTTAGCCTTTTTTTGTTTGTAAAATACCTATTAGTTCCAAGCAATATATGAAAAGGTAGATGGACGAAGGGGGTGTGTCAAGATCGTAGCAAATGGAAAGATATAGTCTCATCCTACCTCTCTGAGACAGAGGCGTGATTTTTGTACGTATGTATTATAATATGTTAAAAGGGATTATTTTTAATACCTCACTATTATATTATTGAAAAAACAGTTTTTAATAGTTCATTTAGAATTATACTGTCATGACCAGCCTGCAAAAAGCCAAGCTAAGCTGGTCGCGTAGTATCCAAGTATTGCGACTAGCGGCCGCTTAAGCTGGTCATGTCATTCCATGACACTATGATTACGAATGGACTATAACTGTTGTACTCTATTTAGGTATGTTTCAATAAAATTGACTCAAAACTCAATAGCTTGCCATGCATACTTTTTGTGAATCCCCGAAATAGTTTTTAACAAAGAGGCGCCTTGCATTGTGTAGGGTTGACTGTCGACTTTACGGAACAATAAAAGGTTGACTCATCTGTCTGAACATCGCAATTGAATGATTTAGATTTATTTATATTTAAACTTAAAGTAGTTTCTTTTTAATTATTAAAAGGTACACCTAGGTAGCTAGGCAATAGGTACCCTTGAAGGAACGCTGGACTACTGGGACGGAAGATGCGTTGCTCGAAGTAGGTACCTAATCTAAGACAACCTAGGCCGAAATTGCGCTTAATAAATTAATGTCTGAAAAACGTGACTGATCTATATTACTTCAGTGTTTTTTTTAGCTTTCATGATTCTACTTTGCTATTTCTAACTTCCAACCAAAAGCATAAAAAGTATCGATCGAATTTAACTACAACACCATCGCTTGCATGCCTTTAGTGCCTAGGTCATACGTAACATAGCTAGGACACGAAATAATACTAGAGGAGAGTCCTTACCTTTACAGCCACAACAGTCCACTGCTGGACATGGGCCTCCCCCGTATTGGGGGGTATTGCCATACTCACCACGCTTGACAGGCGGATTGGCGAGCGCAGTGCAAGATGTTTAAATTCACAGGGACGCTGCTGCCCATTCCCTGGATAATTATCCCTTAGTCGCTTTTTACGACACCCACGCCACGGGTAGAAATGGGGTGATGCTATTCTAAGCCGACATCACACGGCGAGTCAATCCTAAACTATAAAGCCTACCTCAGTAATGTCGTCTTAAAGCTAGTTGACGCTATAAGAGCTAAAGTGGAATAAGATTAGTCTCATAAACTGTGGCTAAGTATTTTAAAATTTTACTGACCCAAAATGACCTTTATGATTTACTTATTAAGTTTTACAAAATACGCCTCCTCAATAGGCGAAAAATACACGTAATATCAGTAAAGTTAGTTGACGCTATAAGAGCTAAAGTGGAATAAGATTAGACTCATAAAATGTAGATATTTTAAAATTTTACTGATTCATATGACCTTTCGGGTTTACTTATTAAGGATCAACGTCAGAGCAGATTTCCATACAAATTTTAATCGGCAAAGACAGAAAAACTACCCTGTTTCATACATGGAATATAGTGTTATAGCGTAAATTAGACCATTTTAATTTATTGAATCTGATAAAAATATGATATTTAAGTTATTTCTGAGGTTTTTTTAGCTTTAGAAAATATGCAAATATTTGATCAATTTCCGTATGTGTGAGTGCGATCCATAGAAATCCTAGAGCACATTGAATAAAAATCTCCTCAGAATACGTTTTAAAACTCTTTTATCTCAGTATGAAACTCACTGAACGGTCCTGATTTTGACGTAAGCTTTCAATGACTGACACAAATAAAACTCAAAATCAAAAGTTTCAAAAATGTAAATATCAAAAACTTGATTTTGATCGTATTTCTTAATTATTTCGCAGAGAGAATATAAATAAAACTAGCGTTATATTATGTCGTACATATAGTTAAATTTAAAACCAATTTCAAACAAAAGTCCTCCTTTAGTACCTATAAATTTTCATATTCAGCCGTAACGGAGCCGTAGCTCAGAATCCTGGACCCTCAAGGCTGTTTATAAAAAGAGGATTGGTGTCGTCGTGATGTGGTGTTGGCGTCGCATGCTCCGGATTCCCTGGGCGGCTTTATGGACCAACCAACGTGACCATATTAGATGATATTAGAGGAGTTGACACTGGAAAAAACACACGGCTGTCCACACCACGAAATGCACGCTCCGGAAACTGCAGTACTTTGGACATATTGTCAGAAGAGAATTAGACAATCTGGAAAAACTGCTGTTGACGAGGAAAATAGAGGGAAAGAGGGCCACAGGACAATGCGCGGAACGGTAGCTAGATCAAGTCTCCGAACAAATGGAGATGTCCACCAACACGGCTCTACATGAAGCAAAAGATCGAGCTAAATGGGAACAAATTACCAAAGAAAGATAGTGTACGGAGTCATGATCCTCAGCAGTGAGGCAACCGACGGGAAGAGATGGATGCAATGCACCTACAAAATTGTTTAAATAAACGCTAAAACGGTATGTAATCCTACCTAGAACACCTGGACTAAGAACCGAAATGGAAGTGGTAGTAATAAAATATATATACGAATGTATGACACTTATACCTAACTATATAGGTGCCTACAAAATATAAAAAGGTAAATAAAATTTGCAGGAAAAATGTATTTTTATTTCTACGAGTGTTACAAATGAGTGGTACCTAGACTAATATTCTCTTCACCGAGAAGTCCTAGACTAAACATAGTGGTTTCATAAAACGATTGAAATATCCTTGTTTATCAAAGCGCACGACAGTGCGCCAGCCAAGTTCTAAACACAAGCCGCGAGCACAGTGTTACACACTGCACTCTTTTGACCCGCCTGTATCAGGGATGTGAAAAAAATAAAGATTATTTAAAAAATGGATAAATATTTGAAAAAGAAATATCGATTATATAAAATAAGAATTAATCGATTATTTGAAAATCGATTATATTTTCAAAATTTCCGAAGTCCGCGCAAAAGAAACAATGAATATTAGATTTTTGTTAATAATCGATGCTTTTTTTAATTACTCAAGTCATAACCGCACCCTGTACCTACATAGGTATCTATTTATCTACTGTACAGAATGAAACTTTACACAGTTTACACACATAATGACACCATGTAAAACTTACTTTTGAAAATCGATTTCAAACCAAAATTATAAAAGTAGTTTGTAGTTACTTTATTATCACATTCCAAACAAAAAGAGGTGAAATCCCACCAAAAACATATAAATGTGGAATGGAGGCCAAATTCTTACGCCTAAAACAGAGTTACGTGTATAATCTAAATTAAAGCCAAATTTTATCATAATTAAAACCATAACATTATTCATTTGAATTGGCGGGTTTTAAAATTTTGTGATAGAAACTGATAAAAGCACAAAATTAGCTCCGTGAGATCTGCTCTTCTTATCAGAAGTAGCTCATTAGCTGTGCCTCGAGTAAGACCGCCAAGATCGAGTGAATATATATTATGGTTGTAATTATGATAAAACTTGCCTTTAGATTTCCACTCGTTTTAGGCGTTCGAACTTGACCTCCATTTTAAATTTATGTTTTTGGTGGGAATTTTTTTTTACCTAACCTATCTGGAGGCACAGCTGTGCCCCGCCAAGACGAGCCAAGTGAAGAGCGACGACATTACCTATCTTTTTTCAAACTCTAGTTTTTGGTATACTTTAGAAGAGTGTGATCTTTATAGGATAGCCTTTTCTATAAAAATCTAAAAATAATACTCTCTGTAGGTCGAACTCAGAGTAGGTACCGAGAAGTTTCTACTACGCCGCGTAATCAATTTTAAAAATCACGGCTATACCGTGGCATTCGCGTTTTGCCGAGAAAAAACGCTTATGTAGGTAACGCTGGATATCACAAATACGCCGACGCCAAAACGAGGGTGTGTAGATTCAAAAGCCTGGTTCTGCTTGAGACCTGATAACTTTTTTGCAGGGTTAGACATAATGCGCTCATCTTGGCGACATTTTTCGTGAAAACTGTTGGTGGCAGTTATTTAATGTAAAAGTAGTTTTCAGTAATCAAAAATGCATCTACACAATTTCATACAATATAAAAATAAAAATCATAAATAAAAATACGTCAATAAATAAAAATATTTTGCTTGGACCATCCAGGAGTACTATTTTTGAATTATCGCATGCGGAAGTCTGCTTCTAAATGTGCTCGTATCACACGTTCTACTACTGACACATCCATATTCTTCCATTTCACACATCCTTATCAATTTCAACACGTCCAAGGTATTAACAAGTTCGAGTAGTAGAAAATGTGATACGAGTGTTACGGATTTCCGTAAACGATTTCACAAATCACACTTTCTGAAATTGAGCTCTGAGTCTCAGGATCGAAACCTACTTCAGATATAATTGCAAATCTTAGTTAGCATTATCAAGCCACAACGGCTGTCAAAGCTACGGTCAAACTCAAAGCATAGTGTCAAATTGGTCTTTCCTTTTTCAAACTGGCCTTGTCTGTGTGTGAGTGAGTCTCGTCTATATACAGAAACGCAAATTGTAACTTTGTATCGGCAAATGTAACAGAATTACTTAAAAAATATACTAATTGTATTTAAATTATTGTTCCTAGCAGTGAACTATTTTCGAAGGTTGCCGCTTACTCGAAAATTCATTGTTATATTGTGAAAAATAGCAATACCACGTTACCTACGTAAAATAACGTAACTAACGCCATCTATTGACATACTTTGGGCGGCTTGCTCTGACGTTGAACCTTAAGTTTTACAAAATACGCGCCAAAAGATGCCTCCTCTATAGGCGAAAAATGCACTAATGTCAGTAACTGACAAACTGTTTGTGAGTTATTTTTACGCAGCTCTATCGTATGCTTATTATTTTCGAAAAGGTCGAATTCGTAATGTCCTAATACCCCGAAAACTATGCATACTGTGTTATTTTTCAGAAAAAGAAATGGTAACTGTGGCGGGCGCCATTTTCCATGTATTTTCCAAGTTATGGCTTTTACGCAGTTTAGGGAAAAAACGTCAAAAGCCAACTCTTGGTTGAAGGGCCTAACGCATGCGTTACGCAGCGCAAAAATAACCTAGAAACTGACGTTACATGGTGTGTTTTTCGCCTTAAAATGACAGCTAAGCCAGCATTTGAAGAAATACCTACAGACTAGACTACTTTTTAGTTTAGGATTCTCACTCCTGTACTATATTTCCTCTATGGCCTAGGTTGTAGGTTGTAGGCAGTTAATTACTTGCCTACATGTGGTTGCTGATTTCAAGGCAAAGGTGAACTAGCGTTTAACGTTTTAAAACATGCCATTCTTAAGTCACGAGTAAATAAAATATGTGAATAATAGTTACGTACTGCTGCACTGCAAGTGTCAAAACAATTCATATAGGGTGAAAGGTAATACCTGCCTATATTCCTTAGCGGGAAAGCCATTTGCAACATATTTTTTCAAAGAACTATGGGTTAGAAATCATTTCGTATTTTTTTTTCTTTGTTGTTTGCGAAGTGTGCGACAGGCCTTAAATCCATTCCAATATATACTGAACTCATCTGCGTTCAGAAAATTATGTTCAAATTATATATTGTTGCACATAAAACTCAAATTCTGCGATGAAGTAAACTACTCGCGAAGAAAATCATTGAGGCCACATTAAGATAATCAGAAGATTCGTGGCCGTGTGGTGCCAGCTTAGAAAAGCATCACCCCATATCTTTCCCGTGGGTGTCGTTAGAAGCGATTAAGAGATTTGAGAGTTGATGTGTACTGTAATTTTAGTATGACATAAGTTATGTCAGACGTGGTGTATGGCCGAGTGTAACGACCCGCAAGGAATATAGGCGTGTTATATGTATATATGGTATGTGAGTAGATATGTTGTTTCGTGATTGAACGACGCAAGCAGGTGCCTTTCGATTTAACGGTTAGATTGGAATATTTCGCGATATCAATCATACCTTGTTTCCAAAATCACATCACGAACTGTTAAAAGGTCGGTAAACGCCTATTTTTAATAAACGGCCGTGACTGGTGTCAATGCGACGCGTCATACATTCCAATCGAGTGTTAATACAAATTCTTCATCACTGTGCTATTAATACTAATATCAAGGATTAAGGCATTTTTGTTTGTTTGTAATTGATAATCGCTCTAAGTAGCGGCCCGTTTGCGGTTTACCCGCTGCAACTCAATTTCCCGCGGGGAAAATGGATTTTCCCGGCATGTGTTATACATAGGTATAAACCTTCCTCTTTAATCACTCTATCTATTGCGTGGTTAAGGAGGAGTTAGCAAATTCCACGGCAGAGAAACGCAAAAAGCGACTTTATTTTGTACTATGCATTGATATTGATTGATAAATACGCTTTCAATTATTCTTGTAACATTGATAATCTTCAGAACTACCGGGCTTATTTCAAAGTTCTTGTATAACTGAAATAGAGAACTGAAACCGAAAATATAAAATGAGAACGGAAAACCGAGGAACACACCTGGGAAACTAAATCTAATTGATTAAATAAAACTACGGAACCGATTTACTCGTAATTTGATTAATATCGACAGTCTGCTATTAGATTTTGATTGTATTAATTGTTATGTGTTTTCATTATCAGTGTCCAATTATCTTCTTCTCGCCGTGTGGGTATATAAGTCAGTCGGCCAACTACATGATGAACTCTGGTATCTAAATGTTGTCATACAAAATAAATGTTTTTCAACTAATGTTTGTAGCAGTAACCGAAACCGCTGGACGGTTTGCTAGTCTCAAATATTTTGTCAACCCTAGCCGGTTAGATCACAAGCATTGCGTAATACACATCGTAAACCTACGCCTCTGACTCATTGGGAACCCGACTAAATAAACTACACAAAATCACCATTACGATCTTTAGTTTTAAAAGACTTTTGAACTTTTCGTAGTAATACTCATTGAGAACCCGTCCAAATAGAATCCACGTGAAATCGTTCATGTTCTTTGGATGTAGGAGACTTCTCAACTTTGCTTGGTGATAATTTATGGCGCGTGCTGTGCGTAGTAAACCAACCAAATCGGGAGTAGGTATGTATGTGATCTTTGTAAGGATTAAATGTAGAGACAAGTTTTTGAATTTGGTTATTTGATGTAGAGTCCCAATAGTTTTTTATCAACAAACTATCTCTATGTATTTGGATTATAGGACATGCTTATAATGTTTTTTAAACAACACTTCTATTTTCTATTCTTTAACCGAAGTTTTTGGAAAAATTTCGGACGGGAAGCCATGCAGGATAGGGTACGTTTACGGTATTATACATACATACATAGTACACCTTTTTCAATAGTCATTACAACAAACTGATTGATTTGAATCAATTACTTCACCATAGTACCTACCTAATTATTCTATACGATTGATGGTGCGAGTAGGGAGGGTCGTAAAGGGTCTTTGTTCGTGGCACTGGAATGACCATTAGGTACGCTATTCTATCGATATGATTTGGTTTGTCCTCATATTAAATACTATTAATAAAATAACTTTGTTGACCGAGTTTTGATTAATGTCGTTGTAAGTTTTAAAATAAGATGTCTTTGTAAGTTTTAAAAGAATTCTCAAAAAACAAGTGTAAAACTATTTTTTGAGAATGAAACCTAGCTAGATCTATCGACCCCGAAATCCCTTGCATACAAAATTTTGTGAAAATCGTTGGAGCAGTATCTAAGATTCTAATTATATAAATCTTGATCGTTATGATAGATATTATAAGATAGATAGATACATGCTTACTCTACATATTATAAAAAATATGAGGCATTTAGGAACTTAATTATACTCAATCACTGTAATGTTTTCTAGGCTTACCTGTCAATACAATAGATACAATAACATTTATGCACTATTTATGAAAACAAGCTATGTACAGAGGTAGTCCCGACTACCTTTAGGTTTAACTGGTTTTAAATCAAAAACTACGTTTTCATCACTCAAAGGGAAATCAGGTAGATACTATAAAAGCACAAAATAGAGAATACGGACAGAAGGGTCACTCAAAATTCGTCATATCCAAGAATGCTGTTCGTGGCAACCATCTTCTTAGTTACCATGAGTTCCCCTTAGATTCCAGTTAAAGTCAGTAAGCGTAAAAATCGTTGCAAGTACCGTGTGAGCCATCTTTATACGCCCCCCGGGCAGACTCCCTAATTTGTGATAAAAGGCTCAAAAATACCTTCACTTCAAAACAAACATTGAAATTGACAGCTAGCACGACAGTATGACAACAGAATGGTATAACGTACATACATACATACATACATACATCACGCCTTTATCCCTTGCGGGGTAGGCAGAGCGTCAACGACCGTAAAAGTACGGTCGTTATCGCCACGTCTGACACATATTTGAGGGCCGTTTTAGCTATTGTCGTGTATCGCTATAGTGACAGGTTGTCAGCCTGTCGCCTAAAATTGCAATACACATGATACCCTCAAGTCCTTTAGTCGCTTCTTACGACACCCACAGGAAAGAAATGGGGTGATGCTATTCTAAGCCGGCATCACACGGCAACGATGCAGTAATATTAAGCTCATCGACCGATGACATGGCCTGACGACCTAATTCTCTGACCTGGTAATATTGTACTATTGCCACCACTACAAACTACCATTTAACGGACCATTTTATACTGGTTACTCTTAGCAGTGTATGAAAAACCAGAAAAAGTTTGTCCCTTAAATGTGTAACTTGGTGTGCTACGATAGTATCTACTGCACGAACGTTATATTTTCGTTGTCACACAACTTTTGTTGTCATTAGTTTGTAGAATTGATGATAGGCATTAATTTAGAACTCGTAACCAATACTGTTAATGTTAAAAGTAGACTACTTACACCTTAAATATAGAGTACTTATGATATAATGTGTTACACTTTGATGGATGACAGTTCCCTATTTCAAACTAACCAGCGCTATGTCACAAATTAGGGAAACGGCGCGCGGGGCGCCTATTCAGATTCAGTAGGTACTAGCGATTTTCAGTGCTTTTTCTTTAGAGAGACCTATCTTTAAGATCCACAAGAGTACTTAACCTCATATACAATAAAGAATAGCGTTAAATACAGGGTGTAAGGGACAGCCCTCCGAATACTGAAAGGGTGCATTCAGACCATGAAACTGAACAACTTCCCATAGAAATAATTTTCAGGAAACGTAAAAAATTTTTTGACTTCCCATAGTAAATGCAATCAGGTGATCGTGATTTTGTATGGGAAGTCAGAATTTTTTTTTTCGTTTCCTGAAATTTATTTCTATGGGAAGTTGTTCAGTTTTATGGTCTGAATGCACCCCTTCAGTATTCGGAGGGCTGTCCCTTACACCCCGTATAAGGCACTTTACACACATAACGTCCGTTCCGACGTTATTTTTGCGCTGCGTAACGCAAAATTATTCGCATACCAAAAGATATGGTTTATGTCAAACTATTTGACAAATGCTTCCGTCGACGTTTTTTACGCTATCGGATGCGTCCGTCAAACCGTTTCACATAGGTAAACCGTATTTGCATGAAAATGCATTATTTATTTGTATGAAAATAAGGTGGAAAATCGTTTATTTAAACGCAACGGATAGCGTTGATGTATAGTGAGTGAGAACCTGAGTGAGAACCTTTTTTTGTTATCAAATATGAATGTTACTTTAAGCTAAAATTATTGTAATGATGATGACAAATAAACGTTTTCTATTCTATTCTAGTTTATATAGTAGACGTTGTTATATAAGTATTACCAATTAATATTACCAGCAGCATATAGACTGGTTTTCCATACAGTTTAACGTGTAGGTCGAGGTGCTGTATCTATTACATTCCTAGTGATGATATCACACTATTCTCCCAATTCAGTATCTAGATTGCACCCAATTATACGAATTTATTTCAGCTATTGTCTGCCACCAGATTTGCGACCTTATTTAGTAGGAGTCACGGCCAACTTTCGTAAGACATCGCCGTCATAGAGTACTAGTGAGCCAATTTACAGACTTGTAGGCTGAAAACGCTTTTTAACAGTATAGTTTTTTGTTTTAATAGAAACAGCAACCGTTTTGTGTCTCTTATTTCTAAGTCGGAACTAGGGAATGCAATCTCGATGACTAAGATCTCGATCTAGTAAGATCTTGATCATATTATGTTAGGTACCTACAAAGAAGTACAACTCGTAAACGGTTATTTAAAAAAAACGCTTTTCTAATCATACCATGGCTAAAGACTCCACAGAGGTAGGTAGTATGACCATAAAATGATATCATAGTCGTGAGTAGGTAACTCATCCCTAATTAAAATTATGCATAAAATAAATTCTTATTACAAGTATGTACTCATAAGTTTCCATCCGTTTTAATATTATTATGCGTGCCGTGTGATGCCGGCTTAGAATGGCATAACCCCTGTGTGTTGTAAAAAAGCGTATAAGGATAGGCAGCAACGTTCCCTGTAAGTAAACAGCACCTTTCACTGCGCCCGCCAATCCACTTGCAAGCGTGGTTAATATGGAAATGATCCCGGGAAGGCCCATGTCCAGCAGTAAACTGTTGTGGCTCTTGAGGTTACTTAGGATACTTACTTACCTACTGCAACTACGATCATAAGCAGTATGATCACCCAACATCACTCGATAGAAGCACAGTTTATCGAAATTGCACTCCGACACCAGAATTCATCGGGTTGTTGGACGACTCAGTAACCCAACATAAGACCAAAGTCCGTTTCATCACATCGGAGTATGGGGACATACTAGAACTTGGATGTTTTACAAACATAGTAGTTGGTAGTAGGCACCTATGTGATAAAAGGTTCAATATAGTTAGTTACCTATTGGTAACAAGGGTGCTAAAATAAAAGTGGGCGTTTTTCGCGTATTATTTTGGATATGACCCGGATTTTGTCACAAATTGGTCACGAAATTGGATTCGGTTGGTCACGAGATTGTTTTAAGAAACGTGATAATATGTTTGACGTCATGTCATATTCACACAATTCGATATAATTAATGCAACAAAACTTTGATAAATGTGTTTTCTTCACAGTGCATTATGTACCTATCTCCGTACTTATAAAGCTCCAGACGTTTATATCGAGTGGTAAGATTTCCATGATTTTTACCCGACTATCGTAGGGCTAGGTATGTTTTTCGTTTTCACGGGCTACAGCCCAAACGGCTGGGCGGATCTTGACATGTGACGTGTCATTAGATTCGTCTTAGCAACGTGAGTGACACTGGCTGTATTAAAAATTCATAAAATCAGGATGGCGGATTTTTATTGCGAAATACAACTTTGAAATTACGGGTTTTTTGTTTTTTATTACATCTGCTTGTTAAACATCTAAATCATCAATCAGTTTTAAATGAAATTCACTTTTTGCGTTTCCCTGTCATGGACTGCTAGCTCCCTAACCACGCACGCAATCTCAGCGAAACGGACGTTATGTGCGCAAAGCGTCATAGAGTAATTCAAGAGGAAAGTTTAGGTATATGTACAAAATGTGCCTGAAAAACCTCTTATTCTCGAGGAAGAAAGATAAAAAGCGGGTGCAACCTGAAAAAAAAACATAACCCTCCTTCTGAGGCAGTCGGATATGGTTCTGCCGTACGAAATGACTCAGCCTGTTTATATAAACTGTGAATCCCTTGACTTAAAATGTGATATATTTCCTAGATTCATCAGGCTTACACAGTTGCACTCAGCACAATGCAGATTATACACTTTACAATATAACAACATTATTTATATGATATCACCATGCTGTCATGATGCGATGACCATCAAAGTGTGAAGGTGAGACTCATTGTCAGTGTCAGCAATCAGCATCATCACTGTTGGCTGTTAGTTTTTATGACACTGCACATCCAACTACTTAGAATAATGCACAATGTATACCTACTGTAAAACAGGAGGCTCTACGTTGTTGTGGTGATGTTGGTAGGTATAGATAGCTAAGGTTTTTTTTCATCCAGGTGGTTCCATAATCGGGTCAGAATCTGAAATCCCTAGAATAGCTTTCAATTTTTTCGACTTTAGATCAGGTATATCTTAATCTTAAAGATACGAATATCTTCAAGATTTCCGGAACTATTTTTTGGGTAGGTAATAATTTTCAGTTATCGTATCTTAGTATTAAGTATTCGCAAGGGAGTGGATTCCCTATTGAAATAATATGAATTTGTGTGTTAGTACCTAATGCATCTGTAAATGTCACCTTATTATGGCATCCCTTCAGGTGAGACGATGTTTATTTACAAGGTTATGTAAATACCTAGTAGGTATGTGTATGTAGGTTCTATCATATATTTTGCGGTAAACTAACAATTTTGTAATCACACTTACCTATAACAACACCATTAGCAAGTAGTTACCGGCACAAAATATATACCTATGACGTCGATGTTGTGTCGTATCGTGTTAAAAATATTGTAATTTTTCATAATAAATATCAAATTATGCATAATAGGTAGGTAGGTAGATGTCATTTTAAAAGAAACGTGGCGCCTATTATGGCGCCAAGCATAACATTACACGTGTCACTATATAGACATTCGATATTCAAATTTCAAATACGTAACCAAAGTAATGTAAATCAGCTGGATAGTAAACGCCTCCGAAATCATGCGCCTACGCAGCAGCTGATCTCGAGATAGGGGAACGGAAGCTTATTATTATAATTGCTATCGATAAATCTTTTATCGATTTTATTTTGTAATAGGTGCGTAATTTTTGTACACTGGTTTTTATCGATTTATTATATTTTATAAGCACCTATTATCCTTTAATAGAACGCTGCCGCCCATTTCCTGGATTTATCAGATTTATCAATTAATTTATATTTTCTCTTCTTACTTTCAAAGCAACAAAATCATCCACGTACACGTGTGACTATTTATCGCCCAAATGCATTTTTGATGACATAAATTGTAATTTATTTTGTCAGTTTTATGGGCCATCGGTTTTGGAAACAAATCACGAAACCCATTGACCTAATTTGGGGCACCAAAGCATCTAAAAGGTCAGTGACCCTGCGTAGGAGTGCCCAAAGAGAGACTGATGATACTGTCAATGTTAGGGACATACAGGATCTTATTATTCCTCCTGATCGTGCAATGAAAAAAGAAAAACGATGTGTAAGAGACAGCTCTCCGAATACTAATTGGGTGTATTCGGACCACAAAACTGAGCAACTACGTGTAAGAAAATATTGCAGGAGACATTTTTCAATGGAATGTTTTTCAGTTTGAATTGACCCTATCAGTAGGTATGTGTAGAATTGTCCCCTTACACCCTATAGATATTATTTATTTCTATTTCTCGTCTAATTTTAGATTGGAACTCAAAGCGTACAGTAATCCAATGATGATCTCTACGGCCGATTTCGGCCATAGTGACCGACCACTTCACTCGTAGTAATCAAGTCGCGCGGTGCTGTGGATTTGAAATAGTATGAGATATGGCAATTTATGTGCGGAAAATCTTCGCAAAACGCGTTAAGTCCTTGTCAAGACCGCCACAGCTGATTCGCAGAAATTCGAATTGTTTGAATATGATATCAAAGATTTTTTCCCTCTAGTTGTCATATTTCGTTTACATTGACTCGTCAAATTTAAATTGTAATACGTATTTTTTTTTCATCAGCTGTTTTCACATAATTCGTAAGTTACCACCCTGTATGACACGTTACCTAGTACTAATTGGTAATAGCCGCCCATACACCAATTGCAGAATGTAGATGCGTGGGGTTTACTATTGTTTAATTTTCTCCTTTTGTAAAATAACGATCAGATAGTTTCAAACCTTTACCTACATGCTTTTCGAAATGGATAGTCCTACTGTCTGGCTTTATGAGATCCGTCAGAAAGTCGTAGATATTATTTATTAGTGTTAGCTACCATGAAATCAATAGGTACTTATAGTTCTTCAGAAAGTCCTGCTTAATAAGTTTTTTAATACAGTTGAGGATACATACCCTGTAAGTAAAGCGAGACTAAATTAAGGACTACTAGGTATTGCGTAAATATTTGCTACACATGTAATCTACTTAAATGAAAGGAAGTAGTGGAAAAATATTGTTCTTGCAAATGATGAAATCGATATAAAACTATCAGGCCATAACAATTAAAATACAAATAACTGGGTCATAGATGAAGACACACAGCACATAAACAAGGCTTTGTTGGCATTGTAAAGGGAAATAACGTTTTAGCAAAAAATGCAGTAAAAAGACCATTAACTCAAAAAACAATAGCACTAAACTGCTCTACAGTAATAAATCACCTACCTCGTAGCATCCTATCAGTTTAGTTTTTTAGCAGATGGTACTATGCATAATAAGTTTAACAAAAAATTAACAACGGATCTAGTTAAGTTAGACAGTAATCTCATAAATTGATTTACCTTTAGTAGGAAATGTCGGATCTATTTGAAATGAGAATCTAAGTTATACGTCCGAAATATACTATGATGACCAATTGTATAGCTGTACCTATAACAATCAAAAGGCTCCTCGGTGTACTTACGAGAATCTTTCAGTAAGGCAAATATTTTTGGCCATCGGTAGAGCAAAACATTCTCTTGGTCTATCCAGGCCTTACCTATGTAAAAAACACCTTTTCAAACTGTCACTTTTGTCCCCAGATCTTCGGCATCGTGATCATAGCGGCAGCATGCGTGGACATGGGCATGATCAAGGGTTTCGCCGGCATGGAGGAGGGTGTCTCTGGCCACGAGACTGACGCCGTGCTCATCGCTATAGGCGTGCTCATCATCGTGATAGCCGCCTTCGGGTGCTTCGGCGCGTGGAAGGAGAGCCCCAAGCTTTTGTACATCGTAAGTACTTACAGATAGAGTACAGGCAGGCTTGAAAATTGTTGAATGGTCGGAATTGAGGATTTGAAAAAGACAATCATCTTCCTTTCTTCAAGAGTAGGAGAGTCTGAATAAGCTATTGTATATTGTAAGTAAAAAGCAGAAACAAAGAGCAGCGGTCTACAAAATGGCTCATATTTGTGCTAATATCATCATATTTCTGCTGATCCCTTTATGAGTTTGTAACTCCCGAAAAAGACCTCTGAGTATACGATGACTTCCAGTGGAATTCGGCCAGCAACACTCAGCTTGAAGCAAGAATTTCAATGCATTTAGATTTTCTGGGTGAGTTCGCTTCATTGTCTCAAAAGTAGTCAGTACGTCTCAACAGCCAACTGCTCTGGTTTAGACGAGACTTGGGCATGATCAAGGGTTTCGCCGGCATGGAGGAGGGTGTCTCTGGCCACGAGACTGACGCCGTGCTCATCGCTATAGGCGTGCTCATCATCGTGATAGCCGCCTTCGGGTGCTTCGGCGCGTGGAAGGAGAGCCCCAAGCTTTTGTACATCGTAAGTACAAGCATGAACGAACATAGAGCGATGGTTTCAAAATGGCTTAGATTTGTGATATGTCATCTTAGCACCTAATCCCTTTATGAGTTGTGAGACCCCGAAAATGATCTCTAACTGTAGCTCGACCGATTCTCTATCTATGAGTTGTAAGGCCCAGAAAAGGACCTCTAGGTCTACGATGACTTCCAGTGGAATCCGATTGATGTAAGAATTTCAATGCAATTAGATTTTCTGGGTGAGTTCGCTTCATTGTTTCAAAAGGCGTCAGTACGTCTCCAACAGTCAGCAACTCTGGTTTACTGGACATGGGCATGATCAAGGGTTTCGCCGGCATGGAGGAGGGGGGTCTCTGGCCACGAGACTGACGCCGTGCTCATCGCTATAGGCGTGCTCATTATCGTGATAGCCGCCTTCGGGTGCTTCGGCGCGTGGAAGGAGAGCCCCAAGCTTTTGTATATCGTAAGTACTTACAGACAGAGTACCTATTTACAAGTAGACTTTGAAAAGTGTAATTTGTTAAATGGTCAGAATTGAGGCTTTGAAAAAACCGTTGAGTGAGCGTATCATAATTCTACTGAAAGGTTCATTTCCTCAGGAGGAGGAGAGTCCGAAGTTTTTGTTTATCGTAAGTACAAGCATGAACAAAGAGGCAGTGGTCTACAAAGTAGCTGAAAGTGCTAATGTCATCTTAGCTCTTCTGATCCCTTTATGAGTTTGAAAGACCCTGAAAAGGACCTGTGGGTTTACGATGTTTTCCAGTGAAATTCGACCAGCAGCACTCAGCTTGATGTAAGAATTTCAATGCATTTAGATTTTTCTGGGTGAATTCTGTTCATTGTATCAAAAGTCGTCAGCATGTCTCTAACAGCCAGCAACTCTGGTTTAGATGGGATGTGGGTATGATCAAGGGTTTCGCCGGCATGGAGGAGGGTGTCTCTGGCCACGAGACTGACGCCGTGCTCATCGCTATAGGCGTGCTCATCATCGTGATAGCCGCCTTCGGGTGCTTCGGCGCGTGGAAGGAGAGTCCCAAGCTTTTGTATATCGTAAGTACTTACAGATAGAGTACAGACAGGCTTGCAAATTATTGAATGATCGGAATCGAGGATTTGAAAAAGACAATCATCTTCATTTCTTGAAGAGGAGGAGTGTCTGAAGCTATTGTAAGTAAAAAGCAGAAACAAAGAGCCACGGTCAACAAAATGGCTTCGGATTTGTGCCAATGTAATCTTAGCTCCTGATCCCTTTATAAATTGTGTGTGAGACCCCGAGAATGATCTTTGTGTGTACGCTGTCTCCCACTGAAATCCGACCAGCAACATTCAGCGAGAATTTCTGGATGAGTTCGCTTCATTGTTTCAAAAGTTGTCAGTATGCCTCAACAGTCAACAATTCTGGTTGAGACGGGACATGGGCATGATCAAGGGTTTCGCGGGCATGGAGGAGGGTGTCTCTGGCCACGAGACTGACGCCGTGCTCATCGCTATAGGCGTGCTCATCATCGTGATAGCCGCCTTCGGGTGCTTCGGCGCGTGGAAGGAGAGCCCCAAGCTTTTGTATATCGTAAGTACTTACAGACAGCGTACCTATTTACAAGTAGATTTTAAAATGTGTAATTTGTTGAATGGATTGAGCTTTGAAAAACAACGTTGAATGAGCGTATGATAATCCCACTGTAAGGCGATCAGTGACAAGCAGCTTCATTTCTTCAGGAGGAGGAGAGTCCGAATTTTTGTTTATTTGTTAGTACAAGCATGAACATAGAGCAGTGGTTTACAAAGTGGCTTCGATTTGTGATATGTCATCCTTCTGATCCCTTTATGAGTTTGTAAGGCCCTGAAAAGAACCCCTGAGTCTACGATGTCTTCCAGTTGAATCCAACCTTGATGTAAGAACTTCAATGCATTTAGATTTTCTGGGTGAGTTCGCTTCATTGTCTCAAAAGTCGTCAGTACGTCTCAACAGCCAGCAACTCTGGTTTACTAGACATGGGCATGATCAAGGGTTTCGCCGGCATGGAGGAGGGTGTCTCTGGCCACGAGACTGACGCCGTGCTCATCGCTATAGGCGTGCTCATCATCGTGATAGCTGCCTTCGGGTGCTTCGGCGCGTGGAAGGAGAGCCCCAAGCTTTTGTATATCGTAAGTACAAGCACGTACAGTTCGCAAAGTTCTTAGATTTTTTATATGTCATCTTAGCTGTACCGATCCTCGAGTTGTGCCTCGAAAAAGACCTCTGAGTGTACGATGTCTTCCAGTGGAATCCGACTAGCAACACTCAGCTTGATGTAAGAATTTCAATGCATTTAGATTTTCTGGGTGAGTTCGCTTCATTGTCTCAAAAGTCGTCAGTACGTCTCAACAGCCAGCAATTCTGATTGAGTCTGGTCATGGGCATGATCAAGGGTTTCGCCGGCATGGAGGAGGGTGTCTCTGGCCACGAGACTGACGCCGTGCTCATCGCTATAGGCGTGCTCATCATCGTGATAGCCGCCTTTGGGTGCTTCTGCGCGTGGAAGGAGAGCCCCAAGCTATTGTATATCATAAGTACAAGCAGAAACAATGAGCAGCGCTGCTCTCTACGAAGTGACTAAGATTCTATGATCATCTTATGAGTTGTGCCCCGAAAAAGACCTCTGAGAGTACGATGTCTTCCAATGGAATCCAACCAGCAACACTAAGTTCGATGTAAGAATATCGATGCAATGATGCCCTGATTTTCTGGGTGCGTTCGGTTCATTGTCTCAAAAGTCATCAGTACGTCTCAACAGTCAACAATTCTGGTTGAGACTTGACAGAATTGTTGACTGTTGAGTTGTCTCTGGCCACGAGACTGACGCCGTGCTCATCGCTATAGGCGTGCTCATCATCGTGATAGCCGCCTTCGGGTGCTTCGGCGCGTGGAAGGAGAGCCCCAAGCTTTTGTATATCGTAAGTACAAGCATGAACAAAGGGGCAGTGGTCTACAAAGTAGCTGATATTTGTGCTAATGTCATTTTAGCTCTTCTGATCCCTTTAAGAGTTTGCAAGATCCTGAAAAGGACCTATGAGTGTATGATATCTT
Organism: Phthorimaea operculella; assembly: GCA_024500475.1. Classification (NCBI taxonomy): domain Eukaryota; kingdom Metazoa; phylum Arthropoda; class Insecta; order Lepidoptera; family Gelechiidae; genus Phthorimaea; species Phthorimaea operculella. The sequence continues at coordinate 1,128,158 of JANFCV010000121.1, forward strand.
CCAATGGAATTCGGTCAACCACACTCAGCTTGATGTAAGAATTTCAATACATTTAGATTTTCTGAGTGAGTTGGTTCATTGTCTCAAAAGTCGTCAGTACGTCTCAACAGACAGCAACTCTGGTTTACTAGACATGGGCATGATCAAGGGTTTCGCCGGCATGGAGGAGGGTGTCTCTGGCCACGAGACTGACGCCGTGCTCATCGCTATAGGCGTGCTCATCATCGTGATAGCAGCCTTCGGGTGCTTCGGCGCGTGGAAGGAGAGCCCTAAGCTTTTGTATATCGTAAGTACAAGCAGGATCATAGAGAAGCACTACTGTCCATTAAGTGACTAAGATTTGTAAGGCCACGAAAAAGACGTCTGAGTGTTCGATATTTTCCAATGGGATCCGACCAGCAACACTCAGCATGATGTATAGTAATTGCATTATTTGGGTGAGTTCGCTTCGTAGTTTGATAGGTAGTTTCCATAGTAAGTTTCCTAAAATAATCTATTAGTTACCCTCTCGATATCACCTCATAATTGCAAGTTTTTTTCTGCTTTGGTGAAAATTTCATTAGGTAGGTACATTTTCCAACCTGCAGAGTTGCAAAAGCTCAGTTAGCTCATTATTTCAAATGTATGTTTCACATTCATTACAAGCGTACTCTATATCTGTCTAGGTATGCATAAGATGACGTCACAGCTTTATTTTCAAGCTGCCATCTGGTTTTCCGTCCCCATTAGTGTAGTCCAACTGTCGATAGTGCTGCTATCGATAGTTTTCATTATAAAAACCATTTACAATCTATATCCCAATCGATAGTATCGATAGTACAAACTTTGGCAATACTATCGACAAGTGCAGCGGGAAAAAAAATCTACATAGAAACAGCTGTACCCGTTGTGTCACATTTTTCATGATTTGTGTCTTTTGCTGTTTTTGCTAGCAATAAACTGTAAAATAAATTAAATAAAGTAAGAGCAATGCTATCGATAGTACCGATAATATTTTTACCGATTTAGTATCGATAGTTCGATTATGTATTGTTTTGTAGTAAAACGATAGTTTTCAAATCTTGAAAAATTATACTTTCGTTAGTAACGAAAGTATTGCTGCATTTTAAACTATCTATACTGTCGATAGTTTATCGATAGTCCACTATCGAGTGGCAACACTAGTCCCCATTATAACTCGATGCGACCCAATTCCAGTTTTACGTTTCAGTTTCAGTAGCCGGAAATATTATAGTCACTATCTACTTCTTTCATGCGAGTTATCGAGTTCGCATACCACCCGAACCGATGAACCCTATGCATATAAGATTAGATTACTATTGTTAGGTGAAATAGGTACTAGTGACTGATACTGAATTTGCCGTGTGGTGCTAGTTTAGAATAGCATCATCCCATATCTTTCCCGTGCGTGGGTGGCGTAAAAAGCGACTGAGGGATTTGAGAGTTAATGTGAGTTGCAATTTTAGGTGACAGGCTGACAACTTGTTACTATGGTCTTCTTCTTCTTCTTCTTTTCGTGTGGGACACCAAGTCGTTCAACGACCTGATGGACCCTGGTGTCAGAGTTTTTCAACCGCCTACTGCAAGTAGCAGGCCTCTGACATGGTTGTATAACGACCGCCATCATAGACAGCAACCGGGACCGACGGCTTAACGTGCTCATCCGAAGCACGGAACCATCTTACTTGCGGACAATCAGGTGGTTCAGCCTGCAATGTCCTAACCAGACTGGGAACAAATTCACAAAGTGATAAATATCAATTTTGTGAGTGACCCCACCGGGAATTGAACCCGGAACCTTTGCGTGGCAGGCAGGCATACTAACCACTGCGCCACATCGGCTGTCGGTGTTACTGTGGTGCTACACAGTCTTCTAAATGACTCTGAAACTTTTGTCAGACGTGAGGTAAATGGTCGTTTTTACTGCCTCTGCTAGGGATAAGTATATATAGGCGATATGTAGGTATGTATGTTTAGACTCACAATGAAAATTCAATCGAAATATGCTTTTCGAACATAATAAAAAGCTGCCAATCACTTATTTATAGTTATTGTGTTTCATTAGGAATGGTTTGTTATTATGAACTAGTTATAACTAGGTATGTTATTACTGTTTGATGTATTGAGGCATTTTTCATAAAAAGGTTGATGAATGCCATTGGAACAGTGTCGAATCGATTGGTTTTGTGTTGGACTTTTCCATTCATACGTATGCGAAGCTCAAATGTCCTTCGTAGGTAGGTAACTAAACCTTTTAGTTAGTCTGATGCTAACCGTGACTCATTTTCTAATTTTGACTGACTCATTGAGAACCATACCTTGGACTCAATGAGCCAATTCCAACACTTAAATAATTGTTTACCTCGATAACAAAAACCTAATCACGGTAATAATCCCGTTTTAAACAATAATTTAAGTGTTGGAATTGGCTCATTGTTGTGAACAACCGTGAAAACCTAAAAACTTACATAGCCAATTTCAATTTTCATGAAAAATATTTTACCAAAAAATCTTTCGAAGTTATCCAAAAATTGACCAAATAAAATGATACCTTATAAAATTATCTATCTAACAGCAACTATAAAAGCAAAAACAAAAAAGTTACAAGGCTCTGAAAATGGGTGGCTCATTCATGGGCAGGTCATCCTACTTAATGAAAAACACGAAATAGTTGGGAGGCTCCTATTTCATTACAAATTAATGTTTCTACTACCTACTTACATTTCCTCACTGTACTAGTAATTAGCCACCAGCACGCGCTATGCAAATTATTTTTATACCTACATGAAAACTGTTTCAAAGTTAATTAGCTTCCTAAATTAAAACAATAACTTTTGGCACACGAAGTATTAATCGCGCAATGTGTGATATCTAATTTCAATCACAGAATTTCAAATCGTATGAAAATACCATCAAAGATTTTCCGGTATACTTATTATAAATAGAAACAGATGTTGTCATATAAATACAAATCGATAAAACAGCGACATAACTGAACTCTCCTCATTTCGTGACAGAAATTTAATATTTTGATACATAATTTGATACATGATACATCAACTGATACATACATACGCTCTGCCTACCCCGCAGGGGATATAGCTGTGATAAAGGTATGTACGCAATTAAATTACTAGAACTCCGTACCCAGTATAAATAACTCCAAGTGCTTCATACTTGACATGACATGACAAAGCACCGATTCACATGTCGGTTTGTCATTCGCGACAATTGTGACTACGCCCCATCAGACCACCATGACCCGGATTCATATTGGTCATACCAATGGTGTTTTATTGGGAGCCCTGGGTTCGGTTTACTGGGTCAACAAACTGGGTGAGGCGTTTATTAATGGGCATACTCAGGTATGGAATGGAAAATATGGTGATGGATGAAAGGGGCAGTAAACTATCACTGAAATTGATATCATCTGCGAACAACAGGTAAAAAAAGTTTTGATAGCGTATACTTACTTTAAGAAGTTACATTATTTTGAAAGAATAATTTCAAACAAAGACGAGAAACTCATATAACGTCTGTTTGTGCGTTATATTTGCGCTGCGTAACGCATCGGTAAGCAAACTACGAATTTCGAACTTATTTCCATATAAATACAGTTTATTTCAATTGGTTCGACAGACACATTCGTCGACGCAGCATCGTGTGATAAACATACACTCTTATCTAATGCCTCGCATTTTAAGGCAGTTGCATTTTGCGCACAAACTACATTTCAAATATTACGAAGCTCAAAATTTGCCTTCTTCCCCAGTACGCCGGCTGCCTGATCGTGATTATCCTGCTGGAACTGTCCGTGGGCATCGCTGCTGCAGCTCTGCGACCCCAGATTGAAGGCACAATGAAGACCCAACTGCGAGCCTCCTTCATCAAGAACAAGTCCACCCGAGATGAGGATTCCACCTCCAGGGAGTTCTGGGACCGCATCCAGAGCACTGTAAGTTTGTTTTATTATCGTCATCTCGTAGGCATCGCTGCTGCAGCCCTGCGCCTTCAGATTGTAGCCACAATGAAGACCCGACTGTGAGTCACCTTCATCAAGAACAAGTCCACTCCGGACGAGGACTCCACCTCCAGGGAGTTCTGGGACCGCATTCAGAGCACTGTGAGTTTGTTTTACTGTTCTCATTATCATCATCTTCCACAACCTCCTACTAGGTCCTTGTGGGCATCGCTGCTGCAACCCTGCGTTCCCAGATTGAAGGCACAATGAAGACCCCAACTGAGAGCCTCTTTCATCAAGAACAAGTCCACCCGAGATGAGGATTCCACCTCCAGGGAGTTCTGGGACCGCATTCAGAGCACTGTGAGTTTGTTTTGTTAATCTCATCATCATCATCTTCCACAACCACCTACTATAAGGTCCTCGTGAGTATTACTGCTCCAACCCTGCGTCCCCAGATTGAAGGCACCATGAAGACCCAACTGCGAGCCTCCTTCATCAAGAACAAGTCCACTCGGGACGAGGATTCCACCTCCAGGGAGTTCTGGGACCGCATTCAGAGCACTGTAAGTTTGTTTTGTAGATCTTATCATCATCATCATCATATTCCACAACCACCTAACTATAGGTCCTCGTAGGCATTGCTGCTGCGACCGTGTCCTCAGATTGAAGGCACAATGAAGACCCAACTGCGAGCCTTCTTCATCAAGAACAAGTCCACTCGTGTAGAGGGTTCTACTTTCAGGGAGTGGTATTTTATACGTTCTCCTTTTGCCATTTTTTTTTCTATCTGTATCAGAAAATTGTTCAAGCGGTAATCTTTATTCTTCCAGCTGGAATGCTGCGGCGTGACCGGCCCCGACAACTACGCGAACTCCGAACCCCGCATCAACCCCTCCGTCAGTTGCTGCCCCCCTCAATCCGCCGAGAGCTCCCCAGACATCTACCGGGCTACCTGCATCTCCGAACAAAAGTTCTACAAAGAAGGGTGTGAAGACAAGGTGCTTTCGACTGTGCACAGCGCTGGGTTGACCGTCATCGTCTGTGGGATTCTCTTCTGCTTTTTGGAGGTGAGGTCTACTTTTATTCACTCAACCATATCGACCCCTATCCCTCCCTTAACCACTGAGAGCTCCCCAGACATCTACCGGCCCACCTGCATCTCCGAACAGAAGTTCTACAAAGAAGGGTGTGAGGATAAGGAGCTTTCGACTGTGCACAGCGCTGGGTTGACCGTCATCGTGTGTGGGATTCTCTTCTGATTTTCGGAGGTGAATTTAGTCTTAGTCAAATTCACTAGATATCTACTGGACCACTTGCTTCTCAGAACAGAAGTTGTACTAGAAAGGGTGTGAAGATAGGGTGCTTTCCTTTGAACACAGCGCTTCTGGATTGACCATCATCGTCTGTGCTTGATTCTCTTTTACTTTTTGGAGGTGAGGACTTAGATAAAAAAATCATCTACTTAAAAAACTACTTATCTTATCTAATTTTTTGCTCCAGCCATTGAAGAGAGGTAGATATGAAGATCAGTGGCAGGTGCCTACGTAAATACCTGCCAGTTTGTGTTGGTTTTACGCGTAATCCACAAATATGTACCTACCTACCTAAACCAGTCAGAATTTTCTATTCCTATGTCATCCATCATACACAACACACAATACAAGCTAAATGTTTACTCATTGAAGTAAACAGTTGAAAATAGTCTACACAATCACGCAATGTTGAATCAAAGAATCTGTTTGATAAAACTCTAGTGACATATTACCTAGTTATTTCAAAATTTGACCGGTTAAGTTTAGATTTTTTAATATGTAACCCCTCTATTAGGTGTAGGTGCCAGATATACCTATGTTTTTAACTTTCCACAATAGATTCATGATAATTTCATGCATAACGAAAGTGGTAATAAAAAAGCGTCTAATGTTTTAATTATAGCCCTTTCCAATTACCTAGAAGTCGTAAAAAAGTGGGTATAAGTTTGACGGTTTGCCAAGTTCATTTTCTAGTGGCGCAATACAATAATCGTGCAATGAGTTTACGGTTAGAACCTCATAAAGCTCAGGCAGGACGACATAAACTAGTCAAGTATGTTACAACAGCTTTGGGTTTGCGTGAAAACAGTCATATTGATTCCAGAAACTGAGTGTTACTATTGGTTCTCACCTTTCAACTCGGTTATTGTTTCTAGATCTACTAACACTAGATAGATAATGACTAACACAATAAGCTGACAAAGATTTCAATGTCTTGTTGGTTGATTTGAATATTTTCAGTCAAGTTTGCGGTAAAAGCTCAATTTATACTGGTTTCATTGATCGACGTTTGCTGACGTATAGTCGTTTACTGTCCTCTTTCCCTCTAGATCAATCTCCTTAACTAGCCTCATTTTCTAGGTGGTCCACTTCCTTAACTTGCGTCTTTGCACTTCTACTACCTTCCTATTTGATTCACTTTGCCGCAATTTCCACTCCCTAAAGAAAACCTTAATTTCTTAAGGAACAAAGAGATCTTACTTAAGCAGCTTTTATTACCCAGCATTTATAATGTTATTCTTCTTCTTCTTTGTTATAATGTTATGGGATCCGAATCCAACTATCTTTATTTTGAAGAGTCACTTTCGTTTTCAATATTCGCGTTCCCATGGTAACTCTTTCGTGTGAAACCCATGTCAGAAAGCACGCTATTTCTGTATCTAATCAAAAGATCTCTGCCTAGGTCAGAATAGAACTACCCTGAGGTCAACCTGCCCTGTAATTTTATGCTTATAGTACTAAAAGTGCCCTAGCGCTTTTTTATAGCCACTTTGACTTTCAAATGCGGTCAGCTTAAAAGCTTCAAAAGAAACTGCTTGGAAGAAACTCTTGATTTGTTCTTTACACGTTATTTTCTGTGAAGACGGTATCTACAATCCTTTGAAGTTGTACAACTACTCGTACTTTTATTTGACGTAGTTCTGTTGTTAGATATATAAAAAAAAATGGATGTTACATTTTTCGATTACTAACAGATCGGAATTTTTATTTGATTTTAGGTTTGGGATATGACAACTCATGCTAAAAATCTTTGTTGTCATATCCAAACAATGCGTAATTTTATTATTTTTTTTTCTTGTGAATCAATAGATAGAGACCCGTTGCTAATTCTTTTCTGCTAAGATATCTTCCCGGCATGTTTTACACATAGAAACCTTCGTCTTGAATCAAGCAAATAGGTTTTAAAAAAATTGCTTCAAAAATTTAGGAGGGACGTTTAAAACGCTTTCATTTAAAACTGTTTGATTAATTTATTATTTTTACTTTTCAGGCTGCCGGCATCGTCCTCGCCTTATGGTTAGCGCACGCCATAAAGAACGAAGGGAAGAGCCGGGAAACCGCCTAAAGTCCAAGCTAATCTAGACTCTAGTACTAGACCTCAAGATTCATTATGAGTTGCACTCCTTATAGGCGTAAGTGTTAGGGCCTATCTCCGCACATGAAACGTGGGACATCGCGAAATTCCAAACCGCCTCGTTAAAAAAATTTATGAAACAGAAAAGACGCCACGCACGTGAGACGCGCGTCGCATAGATGAAGGCCGGCAATTACTTGTCTCACCGATGTCATCTTACGTTAGGCGTCGCACGTCTCATGTCTAAACACAGCGCCTAAAAGAGACGGATCCTAGTTTAGTCGCGGAATTTTACATTGTATGCGATATGATAACTTGCGCGTAAAAATATCTTTGATGTCATATTGAAACAATTCGAAATTCCACGACTAAATTGAATATGTGTGTTTGATTTGACAGTAAGCGGGTGTGTAGGGTGACAATGTTTCTGGTATTTTAAAAATAATACTTTAGTATGTTTTCCATTGCGAATTATGTACCTAAGTAAATTAATGTATTGTTTATGATTGTGAAGTGCATAGTGAGCATTTATACTAACTCATAATTTGAAAATGACAAAATTCGATGTTACTATCAACTAAATTTAAAACATTTTCAGCTAAAAAGTTAAAAGATTGAGATTTCGAAACTAACCATGTTCTATGTTAAAAAAAGTGCGTCTGAGTATTTTTTTGCAATATTTTCTTCAACAGTATTAAGTTGTTATGTATTTTTGTTGTTGTCACTGCTGCTGTATTAAAAAGTCGTAGTGCTATAGTTTTAAGTAATCAAAAGCTACGTAAGATTTTGTGGTATATTGAGATTAAATTAATTATAAACAAAATCCGTATTAAGCACTGAATTCATACTCGGTGCTATGTTACTTTAATATAATTAAGTTATTATTGAAAATTATAATTTTATTTCTTAGATGTTAGCATTTAAGGTAATACCTACATGTTCAATAAAAGAAAGAAAATGAGGCAATCATATAAAAGAACCCACCAATTTAATAGAGTTGTGGATAGACCAAAGTCGTGTACCTATGATTAAAATATCTAATCGTAAGTAAACCGATTAAATATGACGTAAATTTAAATAACAAAACATCATAATAAAAAATATAAATCTTTTCTTATCGTATACACGACTATGTGAATAGCAAATTAAAAATTGTTATTGCAACAATTTCTTTTTTTATTTGAGACTTCTTGCATCATACTCTACGAATATATTATAATTGTAAGAAAATAAAATAAAATCATTTAGAAAGAGTTTGACTAGGCACTTTGCATTTAAGTTACATTAGTTTTTTGTAAATACGCTTTTATATAATAACAAAGTTACCATTAAGTCGGTCTGCCAGATTTCGGCATTTCCTAGTCATTAATATTACTAATAGGTAAAATATTGTTTATCTGCAGTAACCAACGGTATATAAAATTGATTTATATAAAATAAATAAAAAGCGAAATAAATGAATCTATGATAGCGTTTGTTACAAATTCTGTGAGTTTTATATTGTCAAGCTCTCTCTTAAATTAATGAAATACTTCAAATTAAATTATTTCCTAATAATCTCCATCTCATTTATCTTATCATCATTGTCTGATTAAGGATCTAAAATCTATCGATGTTAATGTTAAATTATGTAGAGTTTCTTAATAAATATCAGTGTTTCCAAAATCTGCCCTTGTGTTTCCTTTACAAACATTAAAATTAATTCGTGTACGTATATATTTAAATTAAATTGCACCTACTTAGATACCTAATTTTATCGTTATATAAATTATTTTATCGTTATATCGTTATATATTTGTTAGAAAACTTCTTATGGAGAGGCTTTCATGTATACCTATAGTAAAACAATAATGAATGCGTTGTGTATAGAGCACATTTATTTAAGTAACAGTAAAAACATACACGAAGGCAACATCTATATAAAAACATTCATACAAAGTGTTTAACATCAAAAGCTACTTTTTAAAAAACATTCGCCGTTCGAAAAATATATTGCATACATCCACAAAACCACAGAAGTACAAACTAGTGTCTTCTTATTCTTCAAAACTTAAGTTAAACCTACATTAAGGTGGATCGTTTTCCATACAAAATTTAAATGGAGTTACGTCTTTTAATGAGACAAAATTATGATTAAAAAACTTGATGGGAAGTCCCGTGCTTTTATAAAATTGTCGCAAAATAAAACAAATAATTTTTTAACCATCAGATTTCTCTGTAAAAACCGTGTCGCCACTTAATGAACATAGATGGAGCTACTGCTGCAATAAACACGTTTAATTTTTTTGTGGAGAAAATACTTGATATTTTTTTACGTTAAGCAGTTTTGCGACATATTTACGTGTGCCTTCCTCATCTCACATAAAGATTTTTTGATAAAATTGTTGTTTAGCTCATGTGTAACTCGGTTGAAGTTCAGATTTTAGTTTGTATGACGTAACGATCCCCCTTAAGAATGCTTATAGGTAATTTTTCAATAAATTTATGCTATTTCTATTGATTTGTGCATACTGACTGACACTTACTAGACATTTTTACTCCGAATTGAATCAAACTTTGCTTGATTTATACATACATACTATTCTAAAACAGACATTTATCGTAAAACTAAGAAAATGGATGTCGATACGCAAATACTTAAAATACTTATTATTAAAACAAGATATAAGTACATATCTATAATCAGAATTTTATCTTCCAGGGAATTTATGAGATGTGATCACTGATGAAATATAAATTTTATTGTGTAAAAATACATTTAGTTCGATTTTTAATACCTATTTGTTATAAAATTTATAATTTTACTTTTGTAAAATTTATCGAAAGAACTTATATTAATTTTAGTGTTTTGGTAAAGAACGTAACACTACTTGTACAGATAATTGTCACAAAGTTTTTCGAAATATCATGGCAGTTTTTTTATTGTTTTCTTTTTATTTGTGTTTTATTACTATTAAGGATGCAGAAAATTATGAGTGTATTTTGAGATTTGGTCCCTTGGCTATTTAGCCTCAACTGTTCATTCTCAATTCCTACATTTTATCACAGTTTTAGCTACGCTGAGTCATTTACTAAATTTAAGGTGAGCAGATAAAAGAGTTGTGAGAAAGATTTGAAATTATGCACATTTTGTGAAAAAGCATCATGATTGAAAAGCTGACTTACTTTTCCTTATAGGTACTAAACTTATTTAAATATCTTAACAATGTCTATACTATTATTTGAAATCTCAATTGCTCTGAACATAATTATAGGTACTTAGGTAGAAAATCTTACCTATTTATTAAAATCTATTGAAATATAGTGCGTAAACAAAAAATACGTTTTTGAGGACAATAAGTAAGCTATTTATGATATGATATAACCAATGAATGAACGACACATGAATGTTTCCTTTTTAAAGTTAAGTCTCAAAGTGTGCTTGAAGATTAGCTTGAAGTTTCCGTCTCTCCGATCTAATTGTTCTAGCCATCCACAGAGCGAGAAATATGCAAAGGATCTGAAAAAGACAAGGAACAGTTACTTTATTTTTGTGTAACCTGACTATTAGAACATTTTATCAGAAAATCATGGTCACCCAATTATAATTTTTTTATTTCTCATTATTTTTTCGTTACTTGATGCTATACCTATAATAAATAACCAGCCAAGTAACATAAGCGTTTTGAATTTTCATTATGGTATGAATTACACACCGTCGTGGTCGTGGTTTTAACCTATACCGCAGATACCTAACACGAACTTACTTTAAAAAATGCTTATAGATTCAGGAGCAGTTTAAATTGCCACAACTCTGTAATGATGTTTCTACAAGTAAGTATCTCAAGCAAAGATAACTCTAGTAGTGATAAAGATGTTTCCTTTTGCCGCCTTCTTTTGCCTCAATGCCTCTTCACACCCAGTCTGGTAGTAGATTCGTTCTGACAAGGAAGTATTGTGGAGATGATTCTTGAACTTCCCTCTATAAGGACGCGACAAGAAAGTACTAGCTTTTTTCAAACTTACCTCCACCAAAGCTAAGATAACGCCAGTAGTGATAAAGATGTTTCCTTTTGCCGCCTTCTTTTGCCTCAATGCCTCTTCACACCCAGTCTGGTAGTAGATTCGTTCTGACAAGGAAGTATTGTGGAGATGATTCTTGAACTTCCCTCTATAAGGACGCGACAAGAAAGTACTAGCTTATTTCAAACTTACCTCCACCAAAGCAAAGATAACGCCAGTAGTGATAAAGATGTTTCCTTTGACCGCCTTCTTTTGCCTCAATGCCTCTTCACATCCAGTGTGGTAGTAGCATCGTTCAGACAAGCAAGTATAGTGAAGATGATTCCTGAAATCCCCTCTATAAGGACGCGACGAGAAAGTACCAGCTTATTTCAATCTTACCTCCACCAAAACAAAGATAACTCCAGTAGTGATAAAGATGTTTCCTTTGACCGCCTTCTTTTGCCTCAATGCCTCTTCACATCCAGTCTGGTAGTAGCTTCGTTCGGACAGACATGTGTTGTGAAGGTGCTTCCTGAACTCCCCTTCAGAAAGACGCAACGAGAAACACCGTCTGACTTCAATCTTACCTCCACCAATACAAAGATAACTCCAGTCGTGATAAAGATGTTTCCTTTGACCGCCTTCTTTTGCCTCAATGCCTCTTCACAGCCAGTCTGGTAGTAGCTTCGTTCAGATAGGCAAGTATTGTGAAGGTGCTTCCTGATCTCCCTTCTAGAAAGACGCGAGGAGAAAACACCGGCTGACTTAAATCTTACCTCCACCAAAACAAAGATCAGGTACTCCAGTCGTGATAAAGATGTTTCCCTTGACCGCCTTCTTTTGCCTCAATGCCTCTTCACATCCAGTCTGGTAGCAGCTTCGTTCAGACAAGCAAGTGTTGTGAAGGTGCTGCCTGAACTTTCCTCTATAAAGACGCGACAAGAAAATACCAGCTTACTTAAATCTTACCTCCACCAATACAAAGATAACTCCAGTCGTGATAAAGATGTTTCCTTTGACCGCCTTCTTTTGCCTCAATGCCTCTTCACAGCCAGTCTGGTAGTAGCTTCGCTCAGACAGACATGTGTTGTGAAGGTGCTATCTGAACTCCCCTTTAGAAAGACGCAACAAGAAAACACCGGCTGACTTCAATCTTACCTCCACCAAAACAAAGATTACTCCTGTAGTGATAAAGATGTTTCCTTTGACCGCCTTCTTTTGCCTCAATGCCTCTTCACACCCAGTCTGGTAGTAGCTTCGTTCAGACAGGCATGTGTTGTGAAGGTGCTTCCTGGCTCCCCCCTCTCGCAATGGGTGTGCACGGACGCAGCAGGCCGGGGGAATCTCCCTGTGGAGGATGGCGTAGTCCTGAGGGCCGTCTACACCGCAGCATTGGTTCTGGTGAGTGAAAAGTATCATTATCAAAGAGAACTATAACTACAGTACGCGAACGAGTTCATGACCATCCTCATATATGCGCCTCCTTGTCATAGTCGCAGTGATACTGGCGTGTGCGACAAGGTTGCGCATATTTCAGGATGGTCATGAACTCGTTCGCATACTGTATAGTCTGTTATGAAGTGAGTGATTTGTCTGCCTCCAATGAGACTCCAATAAGTTGATTGCTTGTAATGTGGAACAACAAATGGTGTGAAATTATAGATGATTTTTCATCGATTAGATTATAGCATGCAGAAAGGTATTAAAAAATTGCCTTTGATCCTCTGTGCCCTATAGCAAATTATTGACTCAGACAGCTCTAGGCTGCAGTCATTAAAGGCGAGGCCACAATAGCACATTGAAGTGCAATACGTGTAACATCGATTCGTTCCCATGACTGTATATTATTACGCGCAGCCAGTAAAATGTACCTTCAGGTATCTTCATAAATAAATTAGGATTCTAAAAACATTAAAACAGGTTGATAACTCATGCAAAACTGCAATAACAGAAGTAATCCATTTCGATCGATCTATTAATTCTGAGGCGATAGCTAAATCTGCACAAATTATATTTTCACCTTTTTAGCGTTGTAATAAGAAAGGTGTAGGTATTAATTGATGTGTCCCAAAGGGTATCGCAAAAGGTAAAGGACTCAGGCCAAGAAATAGCAACATCATACACAGGGAAAGCTGCTCAACCCGTCTGCTACCTTCCAAATACCCGCTTATAGAAGGAGGCACTTACATAGATGAATCTAACACAATGCCTTACCTCAGACTGCAATTGATCCCAGAACTCATGGTATCTCATGGTATCGTCTTCCACGGTGGTGTTCTTGTAAAACTGGACGCGAAGCTCGCTGCTTCCACCAACCCAGGCGCTGAGCACAGCCCCTCCAATCGTCACTATCAGCTCGATTGAAACGAGGAATATGAAGAAGCAGGCGTGCTGGAGACAATCAAAGGCTTATTTAAGGTGGAAGAAAACGATAATATAGGTATTCCTAGACAACATTTCAAAAAGATTTTGAGAAAAACGCTTATACCTATGGATTCCGAGTTTTCTAATTTTACGCATTCACGTTGGCAAAATTACACAAAAGTCTTCTGTAGGAAAAAATATGAAACTTATGAACTACAGAAAGGCCAATTCATGTAGGTAATTAGCAGTAAGAATTAAAATAACTCTTACCACATAAAGTGTCTTGACATGCTCCCTCAAAGCTCCTACACAACCCAGCACCGCTGTGACCACCAGCGCCAATCCCAGGGTCAGGAGGAACGCTAATACTCCTCTTGACAAAGCTGATTGAGGTTCAGGACGTTTGCTCTCGCGCATGTTGATCACGCAGATCGCCATCACGATCAGGCCGAAGAGCTGTTTGAAAAGTACGTTTAGAAATCAATGGTATTGTTCTATACTTATTCTCACAATGTCGGCAAAGCAAGGCCTTCTTATAATAGAAGAAAGTAGAAAGTTCTGCCACACCAAGGACATTCATTGATTACCTACAGCGAGGCCACGTTAACTACCCTACTCCGCTTTGCTTGGTATCATATTCATTTCAACAAATCTTGTAATTAAACATTGTAAAAATGACAGTTATTAAAGAAGGTCGCAAGTAAATTTTGCAAGACAAATACAGAAGCGTCCGACGCAGCAACCCTTCATAAATTACACGCAAATGTTTGACAACACAAAAACTGAACTTCAAAAACATCACCCATACAAAAAATAACAAAAATGTATTAAATACTTACAATACAAATGATGTTGAACAGAGTGAGAAAGAATTTCATACAGCGTATACTGCGAGGCTTCATTTTGGGGCCGCTTTTGTTTATAATGTACGGCGGGGTGGCGAGTGTCCGGTGGTGCGCGGACGGTGGAAATGAAACCAGTGGTGGTGGTATCGATCATTGCATTTGACGAACCACCAGCCATTGATGGTTGTGGCGCAGTTATGAGCGGGGCGAGCCGTAAGGGTTGGCTTTTATTGTTTTCTTTGTTCGCTCTTAGTGCGGAATCAGGTTTTAAATTGTTTTCAAACTCCTTTTACTTGCGTATAGTAGAATAGCCACAATATAGTTGGGACAATATAGTTGGGTCTTGGAATTTTTAGATATCACATCACATGCAGAAGATCTTTGATGTCATATATATCTGAAATTCTGCGACAAAACTAAATCTAGATTTATTTTATGTGACATACCTGCGTACTTAGTACTGTCATGGTTTTGATGATTCATGCTTGAGCCTAATGATCTTGTTGAGCCAAAGTAAGTAGGTCTATCGCATATTTACCCGCTCCTCTTATACCATAGTCTCTATATCTAGAGCGTGGGAGTCCAGGTGTCCACTTCCCACACATCAGGGCCTTCTTCCTCACGGACGATTCCTTTGTTCCAACCCCATCAGCACCATCAAATATCACCCTTATGCCTTCAGCTTTAAGACTTTTGTTCATTATTTGTGAGAGAGAGCCTTCATATTTTGCAGTATGAAAATTATTGATACGCTAAGGACTACCTAGATTGACAGAGTTGTCTAGAAAAATTATCTTGTCGCCAAATACAATAAATCATACCTGAGGTAGGTCAGGTATATAGCAGATTCTAAAAAAATAGATTTATAGTATAAAAAAAAATTCTATGTTTCTTTTTTTGTTAAGTCGTTATGATAGTAGAATACAATAAGCTGCTATAAAAGGATAGCATAACATAATTATTGAAAGTGGAACATTTTAAAAGGCAATCAGGTCATCGATTTTGTTTGCATCTTATAAAATATGCATACTAGCCTATTTTCATTAGGTATGAAAGTATCTACTCCTACAATTTCTACTTTCTGAACTTTATTAATTAGAGTTAGGACCTACTATATCGACTAATTATACCCCTAAGTCAGAATACAAAAGGTAAGGTCTTCAAAGAATTAGTGGAGGGAGATTGAATAATACAAGGCTATGGTTTTGCTTAATTAAGTGTAATATTGTTATCCTAATCATTAAACGATGATCATAAAGTACCTATCTACCTATCTAATATTTTAATCAATGAAAATATCCCTATCTAAGGATTGGATCAGAACGCAACTACCTATTCTCGTGTGGTATGTATGTGGTGGACAGTATTTGCTACCTATCATTTATTTAAAACTATCCAAAATGATGTGATTTAACTTAAAATTTACGCAGTTCAGCTCCGTCCAGGTGAATGGTGAATTAGTGAGGATGTAAGTAAACGGATTTATTTAGTGCAACGAAGAGTGATTACCAAAGAATAATTAATTTACATTTAAATTTGTACAAATTATAGATACAATCTTTGAAAACACAATTTAAAGGATTCATATTTTTGTCACTCGTTTATCAGGAAACGGATATTAAAGTTTAGGTAACGGCTATTAAGAAAACTTTATCCCGCCGCAAGATCTTTTTTGTTTTAGGTTGTGAATCTCATTAGGATTTTTCAAGTCTTGTTTGTTATATTTTATAAAAGTCGGTTTCGAAAGACACTGCGTATGGTCAATCGCGGTATAATAATATGTTTGAATATCAAAGATTTTAGTAGCGACAGTTGTCATATCTAAAATGTGCCATACGAAATTGCTTTCGAACTCTATCGTTTATAGTACTAGTATTTGACAGTTTTCTGGTACACTGTAACGCTGTTTTCGATGGATTTGGCCACGTACATCGCCAGAAACAATCCGGTAGTCTGTAACAAATCAATATTCCATGAATATACCATTTCATAAATCCGCCTACCCATTGAAGGGACGAAATTGTATCAGTTCTTCATATAAATACTAAGTTAAACGAGTATCTATGAGTTGATGCCTTAAATAGGTAAGTGGGTTAGCTGGCGATAGAACGTCCTTAATACGTTATGCTTAGGTAATGTTCTACGGAAATAAACGCTATAAATAGTAAATAAGCTGACAGATAACTTTTAACCTTAGGTATTGATTTTGGAGCAGTGATTTCAACAAATAAGGGTCAGAGCATATAACTATACCTAACTAAAACATTATATATCTATAGCTATTTCTTTTAGACGCAAGATCTTAGATTGTAAAAAATATGAAACATGTACATCGCCGCATGTCGTGCAAAATCTTTGATGTCATAGAAAAGTGTTAATTTAATAAGCTTATATGAGTAAAAGACAAATCCCACTTCTTTTAAGAGCCACAATACTTTCCAAAAGGTGGCTTACTTACAGGGAGGTGCCGAACGACTGCCTTTCCCGGAAACACCAAGCTCACACAGGTCAAACGGAATAATTATTCCGGGAAAATTTTGCGTTCGGTACCTCCCTGTATGTTACTGTATATGTTAGGAACAAAAATAAGCAATACCTCAAATAAGAAGCTGAGGACTGCGAAGCCCAATAGCCAATCTGTATCCGTCTCCAGCACATACAGGACCTCATGCTCGCACCCGTGCTGGTAGTAGGCTTGCCTCCTGAAAAAAGTATAATATTACAGCTAATGCATATCCTGCTGGCCTAAAAGTTATCAAACTTCTTACCTGTGGAGCCAGAATAGAAGCAAAAGTATTGGCATAAATAACAGAGATTGTCCTGCTAAAATACTTAAATGTGGCAAGAGGAGGAAACATTACTATGTGTTCACGTCAAGTCATTCAAGATATGAAGATGCTTCGCAGATTATACATATATCTTTTTCGCACGAAGCAATTTGTTTCAACTTTCATCATGCGAACGACTAAGGAGTGGAATTCCCTGCCGACGGATCTGTCTACGGAACATTATAACATGGACCTTTTCAAGGCAAGAGTGAATAGGTAGGGTCAGGTAGGGATCGGTGACTCAGGCGGATACATTGACTCACGCTTATATTTCGTAATAGGACAGCAATATCTATCTGTATTCTTAACATAATGGTAGCTCTTGACAACCAACCACATACAAACCAATCATCCGTCCACTCCAGTGCGGTTTGTTTGTGAAAAAAATGTGCGAATGGTTTTGCACCTCTAAAAATGCTTTTAAGGGTACCCTAAATGTATTTTTATCGGCTAAGATTGAAAGATTTAGGGAAATGTAATTATTATCATCGAAATTGGTGTTCATATACTAGGTAATAAGCTACATTTGCTAGCTCTTAGAGAGGTCTGGTAATTTTTGTAGGTTAATTATTTCAAAATAGCGACGGCGTCTACACTGGCTCAAATTTAAGTGGTACACAGTGACTCTAACATTTAGTACTAACTCGTCTGTCTGTTTTTACAAACATTAACAGACAATTGTAAAATATTTCCTATGGCAATAGTAATGATATGTAAAAAATACTTTGACAAATATAATTGATTATAATGCAAAGTTTCAATAAATATTATACTAGCATGACAGGGTTGCAGAGTCCATATGAACTGTTAGAGTCACTGTGTACTACAGGGGTTGAATCAGTGTAGACAGGTACACGTACACAGTGACTCACAATTTTTTTTCTAGAAAAAAATGTCTGGTGGCCTTATTTTTGTGTTATTGCAAAAATTTATAATGCGAAACGAAAGAGTAATAATCAATTCATACCTAGTATGAATTTGAGTTTGATACTTCAAAGTTTTCTATAAAATTTTGTTGATTGAAAAAATCCGAGTCACTGTTGCCTACCTGACCCTACTACCTACCTAAGCAAGCATGTTTCAACATCAGACGACGATCATCTCTTACAAACATAATAAAAAAAATAAAAATGATCTTACATGACACAAGAGTTGAACAACTGTTTCTGCGCGTGCGGCTCGCGTGTTTGAAAAGCAATTGGGCAGCAAGACATGCTGACAGGTCTTTGAGTGGATATGTAGTCGTCAGGGCCGTTCAGTCCACAGCATTCGTACTGGAAATGAAAAAATATATGATTGCTCAAAACTACAGTGTTTATTAGGTACATGCGTTCTTTACTTTCAAGAATTTAATAACCTAATCCTTGTCATGAGCATGACGTAACGGCCACTATAATGTAACATTTGAAACTATCGATCCGAAAATCAATATTTTTATGATCACCAGACCAATAATCGGCGAATTTAGCGTAATCACGAAACGCATGCGGCTGTCAGACGCAAAGAAATTAAAACCGACTTAGACGCAGGAGCAACGCAAAAACTCGCGTTGGCATCCGTCTCTGTTACATAATAATGTATTTTTTTTAGCCTGCTCTGTGTCCCATTATTATATTAGGTATACTAAATGCAATGCACCAATAAACGTCAGGTGTGGGATTTGCGTTATAACTAAAACCTGATTCATAGAAGAAAGGGACCCAAAATGGCAATATTATTGTTTGCGTCTTTTTAATATTACCTACATCATATTTGAGCAAGATGTCAACAATAATGTTGCCATTAATTTCGAGTTCCGTTCTTCTATGAATCGGGTAGTACTTACATTCGTCTGTAGGTCGTCCCAGAATTTCTCATGCAGCGTCAGTTCCTCGCCGGTGACGTTCTTGAAGAAGTCTTCCCGTAGTCTGTCCTGCACCCGAATGTAAACCCCGCAGCGCTGCACAGCCACGAAGATCCCGTCCATCAGCTCCAGGAGGACCAGAACCATTATCAGCCCGACGTACTGGAAAGGAAAATAGAACTTGAAAACAGGTACATAGAAGTATTATAGTTACTTTTGTTAATTTTGCTGTGGTTAAATGAGGAAGAAGCTAAACACATTTCTGTCTCTTTCATCAAGATGAACTTCTGCAAATTAACACCGGATATTTAAGTTAGGTTGTTCCTTTTTTTGTTTTGATATTATACAATATTATACATTAACTATCTAACTCCGCTGAATAAGGTGCAGTCTCTTGTTGTGTCAGACTCTTGTTGCGGATTAATTTCCAATCTTCCTTCTTTTCTGCTACTGCCTTTATCAAGAGGTACGACATGGCATCGACTTTTTTCTTTATCTAGCTATAGTAAGTACGTTTAGTCTTGTTTAGTCCCGCCTCTGCCTCTCTTTCCTTCTCTTGGATCTCAGTAAATTTTAAAAGAATGTTTTACCTACTTTACCTACTCATACATACCAGATACAGAAGCTTGGGCCTCTCCTTGACGACCCCAACGCAGCACACCATAGAAGTCGAGAAAAGGAAGATGCAGACAGTTATGGTGCTAAGGTCTCCAGCGAACGTTCCCCAGGCCTGTTCCTCCCCATACTGCTTAAGGACCCTGCAGTCCACTACCGCGAAGGCAAACGTGATGAGCGATATGAACTGGAAAGTAGAGACAGAAAAATGATGAAATGTGGAAAGGTATTGGTTTTATTCATTTTATGCGTACTCTGTGATGAGACTGATTAGACACCTAAGGGAAAAATCGGTCGGGACTCCTCTGCGTGTATCATTTGCGAAATTAAAAGATTTATAGGACAATTTGTGAATATATTTGATGTTTGATGGATGTCACATTCAAACAATGAACGAAGAAACATCAGAGATCATATGTATATGATTGAAAACTACTTCAAACATTATGATCAAGTTAGTTGAATTATATTCTGCACTCGATAACATCGTATGATATCGGTAAAAAGAAATATAGGAACTAATGGGAACTTAATTCAATTTACAGAGTACTTACCATACAAAAAACGTTCATCAAAATCAGCAACGCCTTCGCACACTCTTTAGACAACTCCCTTAAATTGAACATCATTTTGTTTGAATTCCTTTAGAAAGTACTCAAATACCGAACTTGAAAGGTCAGAGGGCTGACATTGACTGCGGTAGTGGAAGGTGAGAATCTTTGGGAACTGACAGATGACAAAGTTTATAAAAAATGCAACACACTGCGCCTACTCGTGTATGATGATGATTGATGACGCAAATATTTCAATTTTCAATATATTTATTTGACGCTTCAAATAAGACGATTAATAGACTGCGAAATGGAAACAATATCATTAAAATCTTACCTTTCATATTTCTGTTATTATTTAATGGTATCTGCTTCAGGAATCGAACCTCAAAAATGTATGAATTTTAAACTGACTAAGTACACAGGCTTGAGGAGAAAAGAAATAAATTTTTCAGTTTAAATATATTTTATTAAAAATATAAACACAACTCACTTACAAACTAAACACTTAATTGGATACGGTAAATAAAAAGTAGCTTCTGAATTCAGTGGGATATTTATAACTCATATTATATATAAAACTTTTAAATAGCAAAAATCATACAACCACGTTGTAATTAATCATTAAATTACTGGTAAAAAGAGAAGACAATAAATATTACCTCGATAGTTTATTCGTAATGTAACTGAAACTTAAAAAATACTAGCACATTGAGACAGAGATAATAAATAATTTAAGCAGTGTGTACCTATGTAAATATGTATAGTTAAATAACAACTAACAGTGCAGGCACAAATCAGCAGACGGCGTTTAGGGCGCCTCTATTAACTAAAAGATAATTACTCAAATAGTAAGTAATTTTGAAATTGGCGTTTTCTTTGTCATTGATATTACAGTCTCGTAAGATTTCAAAATGGCGTCAATTATTCTGAATACAGGTGGCTTTATCAGTTTTGCCCTTGAAAACGTTTCATAGGCTGGATGTAAGTCTGAATAAGGGCATTGGAGTTTTTCCACAAGCGCTGAGTTTCCCTAATTTTACAGATTTCAGAAAAAATACTATTACTGTTTTTTATCCGACCGGAGTAGTACTTAAAATCCTATTTTACACATTACTTTGAAAACAGTAGTTTAGGTTAGTATAGTGTTCCACGAAATAGTATACTAAAACTGCCTACTGAAGATAAGAAGCAGAGCCACTGGTACCAGGAGCACTGACATGAGTAGAGATGGCTAACAAAAACTGCTTATTCAGGATCAGAAGCAGAGTCAGAAGTACCAGGAGCACTGGTATGAGAGGAGATGTCGCCGACCCGCTGTTCCACTCATGTATTAGGTCTATTAGTAAATTAAAACAGCTTATTGAAGATCAGGAGCAGAGTCAGTGGTACCAGGATCACTGACATGAGAGGAGATGACGTTGACCCCCTGTTCCACTGATATTTGGGTCTATTAGTAAATTAGAACTGCTTATTGAAGATCAAGAGCAGCGTAAGTAAGTACCAGGAGCACAGACACGAAAGGAGACGGAGTTGACCCGCTGATCCATCCTTCTTTAACTAAAACTGCTTATTGAAGATCAGGAGCAGAGTCAGTGGTACTAGGAGCACTGACACGAGAGGAGAAGGCGTTGATCCGCTATTCCATCCGTCTATTGGGGACCTGTGGAAATAGGAACGTATTAGAGTGAGAAGGAACTCACAGGTGTGTATTTAAGTTACGGAACTTCAGATTGCAGATATGAATGTTGATGTCGTATTAATAAGCAAATTATTAGTTTTAACAAACGTGATACTACTCATTTATCAAACTATTTACGTTGGTATATGTTGTTAGTTGTGTCTGACATAGGAAGATATGGGATTTAATTGGTAAGGAACAGATTGCAATTGTTGTAAGTCGTAAGATCTAATAGTGTCACCTTGTAGTTGTCGTCGTTGTTTTAAATTTTTGTTTAGTTGTGTTTGTAATTTCATCCTATTCTTGGCTGTATATGTCGTAATACGATGGCAAAATTAGGATATTTGCCAAAATCCTTGGATTTTGACCAAAAGCTAGCATTTGGAAAAATCGTAGAGGTTGTGCGGCCATCGTCCTAAGCAGGTTCAGGATTTCGGCAAATGGCAAAATCGATAACTTCGATCAGCCGTCATCTTATGCTATGCAGGATACTGGATTCGTTTGTTTAGTATTATGGCTTCGGGGCATCACGGAGCGTCAAAAATTAATTATTTTATGGCTTCCACGAATTGTAGGTCTGTAATACCTTAAATTTTAGAGTATTTCAGTTTTTTTACAGTTAAATTCTGTAAAAAAATTAAATTTGCAATGTATCTTCGACTTGCTGCAGGAAAAGGCGCGTGGGGAAGGAGACGCATATCTTTTCCTCTCCGCTCCTCGATCCCCCGAACCGAAATAAAAGCCTTATTACTAAACAAATCCTAGAGTAGATCTGCTTATTTTGCCTTTTGCCATTTGCCGGCTTTTAGCCAAAATCCTAGATCTGCTTAGGCCGATTTCCGAACAACGTCTACGATTTTGCCAAAATCCTAATTCTGACATCATACTGTACCACGTGCAATAATACCTTAAGGTGCAAAACCAAAAAAAAGTTAGTAGTATCATATTTTACGACTTTCCTCGTCTAGTTTCTGACCTACAACAGAAAACACGCTTAGAGGACAGACAGGAAAACTAAAATCAAATTAAAGCATGTTTTGTTAGGCAAGCCATCTTGATTAATCTTCAAATCGTGATCTTGCTAGGCACCTGTCTATGTCTAAATACGGTCGGTTGCAACTTAACGCATACTGTTATATTATATTTTGACTGTCTCTACCATAAGCTACAGGAGAGTATAAAGTGTTTTGTGCCAGATTGTAGGCAATGGTGTTGCTCACCTTGAGAAGAACTGACTGACTGGTGGCCTGATGAATGCCTGACTGCGTATCACTGGTTATTAATTAGTTGTTTTCATCTATACTACCTATTGTTTTCGAATGTGGATTTATCAGTTTGGGAGTACAACTTAGTTCAGTTTATACTTGTGAGAACTAAGTACTTATTACTGAAATTGTGGTTGTCCAGTTAAGACAATTCTTCTGAAATTAACTATCCCACCATTTCAAGACTCAAGATTTTCACTGTGATACGTGTAGTTAAGTCACGCTAGTTTAGTTTGAGACAATTTCATCTTCATACAAATGTACCTACATTAATAAATTAAGGCCACAGCCACATTTAGTAAAAAAGAAGTACCTATAGGAAATATACTTAAGGAAATACCTGTAAGTAGTTTAATTTAATTATAAGTAAAACCAAACATGTTTAGAAGATATTTTTATTGCCTTTGGTCCTAAAACTATAAACTACTGAGATTCTGAAATTATCTATACTTAGGTAGGTACCTGAAACTTGATGGAGTATATAAGGTAAGGAACAGTCATAGTTATCAATATGAGTCGATAATAGTCAGTCTGACTGACTATTATCGACTCACTCAGTCATGGTTGTCAATATGAGTAGGTGGAATATGGTCAATTTGTTTATTTATGGAATGAAACTTATTTCACGACAAGAACAAATTAGTTGACGAAAATTATTAATAATAAAGCTTATAAGGAAATAATTAATTAGTTTTGTTTCACTTTACATTCTAGTTTGTTTCAGGTTTTCCAAAATGATTATACTAATTAAGCGTAGCAATATTAAGCCAAGCGGTCCTTTTTGATCGACCCTTGAAGATTTTATTGCCATGAATAAACAATCCCACTTTTTTAGACAGGAGTGTGGGATATTTATTAAAGTGGGCATTATTTTGTTTTATCTTGCAATTATTAGCATAAAAGAATTTGGAGTCAAATGCTACAACCCGCGCGAATTAACTCTGCACCTGGCGCCGATGACGTCAAGGTCATTACGGTGCGCAAAGGAAGTGAAAGTTACAATAAAAAAATTGTTCAGTTTTAATTAATAGTTGGTAGACTTTCACTTTTTTTTCGCACCGTAATGACTTTGACGTCGTCGGCGCCAGGTGCAGAGTTAATTCGCACGGGTTGTACAATGTGATGCTTGCTATAGTCCGGCAAGATCGTGCGCGACCTTCCCTAGGGGTACAGACGGTCGGGGGGCGAGGAAGCACGTCATTTTAGTATGACGTGCGGCGCGGATGCGCTCGTCTCCCTTCCCCGCTACACCTCCCGCTACCCGCTGACATCTCTCCCCCCAACGTCTGTCACCCCTAGGGAAGGTCGCGCACGAACTTGCCGGACTATACTTAGGCTAACAAAAATTTTCTTCTGTCTTAATTATGATATGACATCATATCTACACTATGGCACTATCGAATTTGAGTTTAAACTTCGAATAAAAAGTAAAACGAAACTAATCAGCCAGTGAGATGCCTACACAATGCCGATGACTGCGCACGCCACCCTTCCACCAGCGTTGCCGGTCTTCTTCGAGTCCTGGTGGTTTCCTCTGCCCAGGTCGTCAACTCCTGAATGCAGGACCACGGCGCGGCCCAGGATTCCATGGGGTCCAGTCAGGGCGATGATGGTGTCATTAAAGTCGATAATGGCTTGGCCTTGCTCGTTGAAGACGACATTTCCAAGGTCGCCGACGTGGCGGTTTGGGTCGTTAGGGGCACCGTGTTCTTTCTGGAAGATTCGAGTTAGAAAACATAGTCAAAAATAAAAAAAAAACATTGCTGACGATGGTATGAAAATCTTGAAAACATATGTATGTATGTATGTATTCTTAAAAGGAGCCTTTATACTAGATTATTGCTTTACAGGGCAAGTTGAAGTCAGTTCAGAAGCACTATGCAGCCCATCAATACTTAGAATTCAGAATTCCTATGCATCTCCGTTTCTTCAACTAAAGTTTCTGCCACTGCTGTATTTGTTACTTTGACAATGAAAGCCCGATGTGACCCCAAACTTACGTGCTCAGGATTGAAATGACCCCCAGTGGATCCACAGCCCTGGGTGATGTCTCCCTTCTCGTGGATGTGGAAGCCATACTGTCCTGGTGCCAGGCCTTGCAGAGCGCCCTGGACGTGGATGGAGCCGTTAGGGAGCTCTGTGAAGGTCACTTGGCCAGTCACGTTGGGACCAGCGCTCGATGCGGGGCTGGTGACGAAGGCGATTGCGGTTTTTGGGCCGACCTGGAAAATAGAAATATTTGATAGAAAATTGCCGATGGTCTGACTTAAATGCTGACTTAACCAATGTTTGAACAGAACCATTCAACCACAAATAAAGATAAACTAACAAACCACTGTATTTAGACAAACGATTTCACTACGTTGACTATACAGGATGGACCATAGGAAAAATTACTGCCATTTGAGTTTTTCCCATACAACTTTAAAAGTTGAATCACTCGGAAACTAAAAATAATCGCGGAACATACATGGGGTATTTTCGAATACCCCGAGATGTAAGGAATCTAATTTCTTTTTATTGACGTCACTCTATGGTCCACCCTGTAGATATAGATCTCTATTAGTATTATAGGGACTTTAAGCTCGGAATAACCATCAATAGGTAGTAACTAAACATAATACCTACACAGAAAATGATTATGTGAAACCATCGGGTTCAATAGTAAAGGAGGTACTCAGAAGCCTTACCACAAAAATATTACAAATACGTCTTTAGCACCTTTTTGTGGTAAAGCCCAGAATGTTTTTTGCAGTTTACCTAGGAACAAGATTGGTCTACCTATAAGCTGATAATTTTGTGGTCCTACTATTATTATTGCGAGAGAGCGACTACTTTATCTTAATTCACCTTTAAACCGGTTGATAAATGGCATATCTACTTAAGACATTGCACAAGGTTGCAACAAGCGACAACAGATTAACAAATTTGTTTACATTTTACTTTGTAGAGTTCGTAAGATCGCCAGAAAATCCACCTAGCCATTTCAGGGACCATTTAATACTGGTATTTCATACAAATACTAAGAAAATCTAGTATAAGTTGATCCCTTATGAGTAGGTGGATTTGGTGGCAATAGTACTTAAACTAGTATATTGCGTTGGAATAAGTTCAACTTTTCCGATGCCATGAGAACTTGTTTGTCTTAGTAACATCAGTGTTTTGGTAAGACGATAAGTTTCTAAGTAGTTACTTACTTAAACAAAAATGCTTTAATATTTGCTCTACATTTAGAAATTGTGCTTCGCCATTGTGTGCGGTGAAGAAAATAGTCAGTCAAATCGTGGGATATTGACTGTTTGCTAATTGATGCTCATACGATGGGAAAGTCAACTTCTGTTGTCATGAAGTTTTTTTTTTTAATTAGATATTGCCCGCATTTGTTAAGAAATATTGGTGGCTGGCTTTTTAATTATCAATTTGTTTTCTTTGTATCGCAGAAGATATAGGTAAGGTATCTGGCCAATTCTTCTGGCCTTATGAAAATTGGGATTTGATTACCTACTATGCACAATGCACATACGTTTGACATCTTTGTCTTATTATTTCAAAATTCGCTAGGCTGACTGAGTAGAGACGTAAAGCTGGTAACTAAATACCTACTTAATTATAGATATTGTGCATAAAATTTCCCTGAGTTACATCTAAACTAAAAACTTCTGCGTAATAAAAAGGCAGTTTAGCAAAGAAAAGTTACTTACATTTTCATGGTGCGCTGACGCCAGCACCGATGCTGTGGCTAGGAGTACGAAAAACTTCAACATTTTGCTTCAAGATCTGAAATGAGAAACGTATTTCTTCCTAGCAAATAATCAACTGTATGACAAAATTGCAATATAGGTACAGAACTTATAGGTATACAATATGGTAAATAATGCATTTGCTACACCTATAATTTTTTTATAAAATTGATAACGAAACGTGACGTTTCAACCGAATTTAACTAAGTTTATAATTTTTATATTTATATAAAAATAGGTAAGCATTTGTCCGCAATCTCACCTGATATTATGTGACTATGTATAATGTCCTTAACCTTAGTATTTTAAAAGAAATTGTGAGGTTAGATTATGATTTTAAAAGGTTGTTGTGTTGTTCTTCCTTCAATGTAAATATAATCATGTCAAAGAAATTGTACTTAGGTTATTAAGAACTTTGACGAAATGTTATGTTATGTCTTTGCGACTGACGGCTCTTTTCTTCAGCGAAGAGCTATTTATTATTGCTAAGTCTGCCTAATAGGTATATAGGTACAATTGCTTACAACAACAAATTAAGGAAGTATGTTTATAGTTGCTTCAAGAACAGCTTCCATCATAAATAAAATACTAAAAGTTTTCCTTAACGCCAGGATTTGCATGGACCTTGATTTGCATTTTGCAATGCACCTACCTGAACATGTTTACAAACAAATGTAAACGCGGATATTTTTTAAATATATTTTAGAAAAATCGTATAAATAATTAAAAAGTACAAAACACTAGCAAAAGCCAAGTACCTACCAAAATACTAAATAAATGCATTATTATTATTGATTTTATCTAACCTCGAAAATTATCACAACACACAACTCACCTTCACAAAGCCCGGTCTCGAATGCTCCTTCAACGTACAATCTTGACTTTATGTTGAAACCAAATCTCCAATCATACTAGACCTCTACGCAGCTATACAAGTTCACTTTATCCATACAAAGTGTGGAGTCAAGGAGACGGATGGAAGGCCAGGTTATGGTGGTCGACTAGACCGGTTCTCCTGGCGAGTTAATGGGTTGAGGTATGGTACTACATTGAGTATGTCGTGACATGTTTTGATTTTGCAAAGGCGGCGGTTACCGATGGAAGTAGGTACCTACTCAAACCAGAATTGTTAGGATTAATACCTATTTACATAGCCGTGTGGTAGTGGCTTAGAATACTGCCACCCCTAGTCCACTCAGGGTGTAGAGTTTTTGACCTCGCCTAAATATTATTATCTGTCAACTACTCGTACCTATATTATGACCAACCGCATGGTGGCAGTAATCCCACCGACAACAGCAGTCCCAAAGAAAATTGGGATGAAGGGCTTCAGATGCTAAATTACCTATATAGCTGTGTAATGCATTTCGACTCGTGGGTGTTTCAAAAGGTGACTAAGAAATAAATCCAGGGAATAGCATACACTGCGCTTGCCAGCCCACCGTCTAATGGTGGTGAGAATAGCAAATCCCTCTCAATAGGATATACTTTCTTTCTTTTTCGTGTGGGACACCGAGTCGTTTAACGACCCGATGAACCCTGGTGTCAGAGTTGTTCAACCGCCTAGGTACTGCAAGCAGCAGGCCTCTGACATGGTTGTGTAACGACCGCCATCATAGACAGCAACCGGGACCGACGGCTTAACGTGCCCATCCGAAGCACGGAACCATCTTACTTGCGGACAATCAGGTGGTTCAGCCTGCAATGTCCTAACCAGACTGGGAACAAATTCACAAAGTGATAAATATCAACTTTGTGAGTGACCCCACCGGGAATTGAACCCGGAACCTTTGCGTGGCAGGCAGGCATACTAACCACTGCGCCACACCGGTTGTCCTATAGGATATACTCATGGAAAGCTAGGTATTGCGCAATCTTTGTAAATGCATCGTACCATTGGAACTTTGTTTAAGTGCCTTTTTCAGAGTCAAGAGCAAAGAAACCATATGAAAATTATGCTTTCTGCGAAGAAAAAAAATACTATATCGAGTATTTCGCCCTTATCAACCAACACAATTTTATACAAAATGTTGCACTACTCTATCAAATATAGGTATAACATTTTAAAATTACCCTAACTTTGACTTAGACACATTTAACTACCTGTGTGTGGTGACAGTTGTTAAGTCAGTGTTAACCATAGGGGTCCTATATAGTACCTACGCCCCACATAGGAGGAGGTCTTTCTAATTTTATTTAGGTAGTGGTTGTTTTATGGACTAGGTCTCATCTCAGAGTGTTTACTTTTTATATTTATTTTTTAAACCGTGTATTAGAATAATTCAGTACCTTTTCACCTAGAAGTAGGCTAACCAAGAATCTTGTTTGTTTGGCAACCAACTGATCGTAGGTATGATGGATCTGAACCACATTTATCACGAACTCACTCTCCTTGCCAAAGGCGTTCACACAACTCAATATGTCTTGGTGAACTTGACACTAATACAGATTTACTTCTTGTCATGATCATGCATGAGTATAAAATCTGACCCTATTAAGCACCTCGACTTAGCCATTTCAGGGCTCAACCTAAACTGGTTACTCGCGATGACTGTATGAAAAACCAGTTTGTTTTGACCCCTTGAATTCTACCTCGGTGTGATGCTGATCTATCTATCCTATACTATAGGTAGGCAAGAAAATATCTATATAGTAAATAACTTCCATCGTTTAATGTGTTTACAGACATTTCGAATTCACTTTGAAATGTTCTTCAAATACTGTCAAATTTATGCGCATAGTAAATGTTAAGTACCTCAAATATCTTTTGAAGGTTGTCTGGATTAGATACGAATACGACAACACTCGCGGAAAATCTTTGATGGTATCTTCCTTAGGCATCTTCATGCAACCACACCGGACGATTTTGCGGTTCTTTCTTACACCATACAAAATTACAACCGGTGGTAGAAGAAATTTGATGCGGCGACTAAACGAGTGCAAGATCAACGATTTTTGTATGGGATTAAACACGCAAAAACATGCTATGCGATTGACAACCGACTACCTAAAACTGGGAATAATAAATAACTCAGTGTGCCCTGTGTAATATAAAACTAAAAACCTAATTCGAAACTTCGCAAAACTACGAGAATTTGATTATGCAAGAGTTAGTAAAGTAACACTGTGCTGCTAAGCAGGGAAACAGATATGGTCAACAGGGCGAATGGCTACATTTTTCAATAACAACACACAATGGACCGTTCATGATCGTTCAGGTCTAAACAGCTACCACATGACATGAAAGAGGTCAGGTTTCAACTACAAAATACCTTTCTAGGAAGGTACATAGCATGCAGCAACAACTATATGTTGCATAAAGGATGTAAAAAAACGAATACCTATATTTTAAAAAATGAAACAGCCCAAGAACAAGAATATACTTAAGTGAAACACCGATGCAAAAGGTATAAACTTGTTTAGTTACGGTAGTCATTTGCAATCCCTAAAGAAACTATTAAAAAAAATTAAGAAGCCTGTATATAAGGTTACATTTAATTAAGTACAAATCTCATATTTCGATGAAAAGTTTCAGTTTTGTGAGTAGATCACACCCTCGAGAGATTTGTACTTAATTAAATGTAACCGTATATAACCCATGCCTACAGCAAAAAGTTTTTGATGTAGAGCCTACATTAGCATATCATATGCTAAAAAACAACATACACAGGTACAATACTTTCAAATCAATCCCATAAAGATTTTTCCATTGAAAAACTAAAACTGTTTTTTAATTTTTCATGAAAATGAAATGAGCACCCTGAAATTAAGCATGTTATAAAATAATATTGACCTGAATGAAACATTGAATAGAAATAACTACTGCTGTACATAATAGACAGGATATGTTAAAGTGCTAAACAAAAGTAAAACTGTCCATAGTCCTGTAAACAAAGCTGAATACACCTACTAACATTATACAACGTGTTACAAAACAACCAATAAATCTCCCATACAAAGTGAGTTCATTTTGTATGGGAAGTCCAAATTTTTATTTCATATTTCGACCCATGTTCCATGGGGAAAGTTGTTCAGTTTCATGAGTACCTTGACCTCCTTTCAGCTTTATTGGTTGTTTTTTAACGCTCAGTATAGATAGTTACAAAAAATATGTCAAGAGCATTTCGTAACAATGAATTGCATACATTTCATAACGTATCATTCGTTACGTGAAACTAAGCAAAATCTATCTATGGGATCTTCTTTGCCTAGTTAGGTACAGACAGATATCGAAAACTGTAGTAGTAGATAAGGAATAACATCCAAAAATAACAATAGTTATACCTTTTTCACCATATATGTCTCTTGGGAAAAGAGAAAGAAGTATAATATAGTTTTTGTATATTTTTATATCAATGATCAGGGTTTTTACAGCCGCCAACCCTGCAAGGGATACCTATGTATGTATGATCAGGGTAATTTTCAGAGGCAGTTGAAGGAATAGAGATACAGAAATCGCAAGATGCAACCAATATATTTTTTTAGAGATTAATCTCGTCAGCTAAAATACTCCTAACTTATCTTATCAAGAACCTATTATCTATTCTGCAAATCATCATCATCGTAGACTTTTCGTGAATGTTCTTATTTAGCTTAGCTCTTACCTAAAATTTTGTTTTTAAATACCTAGTAGTAAAATAAACACCTACCATAAAACTGGGCATACGATACTAGATAGGACGTAAATAAAGTAGGATAAACTGAAGTTTACTTGAACTTATTTTGACCACTTGAATTTGAGAATACTTATCCTTTCTATTCACAAGTTAAGTACCAACTTACTTTCATTTATTAGACTAACATAAAATTCATATAAAATACAAATACAAATAATGATGCTGAGCCTACCCCAGCACATCGAGAGACTAACTGACAATGTAACCCTACCCTAGGTTTTAAGGTTAGTAGGTACAGTCACATTATGAATAAGACACACAGGGGTAGTCGAAACGACTGATTTTTTTTTTATTTCCATTAAAATTATTATAATTCTTAAAATTGATTCTAGTACAAAATGACTCCCTCTACATGATTCCATTTTGAGATTATAATATTTCAATTCGTTTGGAGTAGCGCTGTGTAGCTTATTCCTTTGCTGTGTGTACCTGCATGAGGCAGGCTCCACTTTCGGATGGCTGTAACCACGTGGACATTATGACAGATCAAATACTACGTAAATACATGACATGACACATTTTCTTCGTATTCATAACATAACAGAAATGAGAGTATGTTTCGTTACGTAGGTATGTAGAGCAAGAAAAAACTATTTTTACCACATAATCCACAAATAGGTATAATGAGTAATGAATTATGGTTTCCAAGGGACATTTTATCAAAGTAGCACACCTCACACACGC
The DNA here is from genome assembly GCA_024500475.1 of Phthorimaea operculella. NCBI lineage: Eukaryota > Metazoa > Arthropoda > Insecta > Lepidoptera > Gelechiidae > Phthorimaea > Phthorimaea operculella. The sequence goes on from JANFCV010000121.1 coordinate 1,160,585, forward strand.
CGGCTTATGCATTTCAAAAGTGTAAACATTGCATAGCTAAGTATGTCTTCTGTTTGCACAAGAAAAAGCCGGGAAAGCGAGTTTTCTCCTAAAATTTCTATACGCACAGTTAAGAAAATATACTTACCTAGCAAAATAGGTACCTACTTATCATAGAATGTATTATTTCTTTCATGAAAAGTATGAACTTGCAATTTATTTCATACTCTACAGTATTCGTGTAACACCTTTACGCTTGATTAAAAACTATATAGTACTTATACATTACAGACTTTAAATTAAAATGTAACTTACATACCTCAATCCTTGGACACTTTTAACACAATCACTTACACTACACTATTTTAACAAACTTTTTTTTTAAGACCTCAACAATTCAATTCAAAATGTAAGTTAGTAAGTGTTGAATACGCGACCGGTTCCGTAATACTAAACGATCGGTGCAATGCGCAGGCGCAACCCATGGCAGACACGCCTGACTCACTATGGCAGTTATACATACCTATAAAAACTATAGAAAACCACGCCATATTACGAATACAGCCTATTAAGTACCAAAGAACAGGTTGAAAAGTTTGAGTTCTAATACATTTCCGCTCTTACAAGTAAACGTTTTTTGAAAGCGGAAGGAACGCTGCAGTGAAAAGAAAATCTTGGCGAAAAGTTTCTTGAAGAGTTCGCTTATGGTAGTAAAATGAAAATGACTTGCTGATAAGAAAACCGCAAAGAAAATAGGACGTTTCGGTTGAGTTGTTATTAATTGCCTGAAAATGTTTGGTAGCGACATTTCAAGGTAATCTTACGCGCAAAAACCTGATAAATAAGAGAAGGAGAGCAATAATAGTTGTTTAGTATGAGTGCCTGATGGAGAATTAAGAGACGCGTCTTACTATTTGAGTTATTCTGCTGTGCAGATGCCTGATGGAATGTGTAGAGACGATTTAGTATTTTTAGTCTTTGATATCAAGATAATATTACCACCAAAAACATTAACTTTTAAAAAGAACCAAGTCTCGCCTCTCAGTTCTTCCACTGTAAAAAGTGTTGAGATCCATCTGATGCCAAGTCGGTTATTGATTTATTCAAGGACTACTTCAGGGAACTTTCATCTTAAGCTATTGTGTAATTAGGTGACAGACATCATCTTATAGTAACCATATCGATATTTAAAAACTTTTATATGTACAATAACTAGAATGACCCGGCCATCGCACCAGACCATCGAATCTCACAAGCAAATAGTGTGCGATTGCCATTACCAAGTCTTTCTCTTTCTCTTTTCTGAAACTACTTCTTGAGCCTCAGCTACAGATTTCCTCAAAGCCCATCCGCAAAGTTAACTTTGTAATCCTATACATTTGTATGGAAATACAAAGTTAATTATGCGGTTGCAACCGAATTTGCAGAATGTTATAGTTTTCCCTTTATTCATACACTAAATACAAGTTGTGTTCTAAGTTTGAAGCTCCTTAGTCTGCTAGAAGTACCTTAGAATTTTGATGATCGGTCAGTCAGTCAGTCAGAAAATTAAGAAACTTTGACTAACAATAACTTCTAAACTACTGGTATAAATTACATGAAATTTGAAATGTATCGTGTCTATGCAGTGCTTGATAAGATATTTTGAAATGAGGGTTCTAAACTTATCGACAAGGGAGTTATGGGGGGGTCGAAAATGACCTGAACTGCATCGAGAAAAGGATGGTACGGCCGTGCCGCTTTCAGCTCGACTTGGTGGGGGCACTTCCGTGCCCCCAGATTTTAGGTACCTAACGTGATGTGATATTTATGGCGTAGGCAATATTAGGGTGGAGTCAGGGAATTAACATCACTTCTTGATTTGAATAAACAGGCATTACATTTTACTACAATTCTTAAGTGACAATTATACAGTTAGAGGAAATTATTCAGATTTTTCATTCACTTTGTACGATTCCAAACCTTTTTTAAATTCATCTTTATGAAGATTTGCTTCAAATATTTTGTTCAGATTTTCTGACGTTGTCGTACTACTGACATGGACATCACGTATAACTGTCACCACCTGTCATCTCCACGATGCAATTATGTTGTCGTTAGAATGGCCCGTAATTTTGTGTACAATTTCGACGATGACCGGCCGGGTCTCTTGGCCAGGACTAGTGCATCTTTCAACAAATTCCTGTGGGCTACTTTTTGCTGCGGCAAACCTGGCCAGCCATGCCATTTCTGTAGATGCTGCCACCGGCAACACCGCACGTACGATTTAGCTGAAAGACCCTGTGTCAACCGTAAGTTTGAGTTGGTTTTTCTTTGCTCTTTGAGGAGTAGTAGGCTCTAAAAGCCACTAAGAGGCGGCGCAATACTAAACAGATAACTAACTTTATCGTGATCTAATGAAATAGGTATATATCCAGCTGGCTGGAACGGTTTGCTCTGACTCCGAAGTCAGGCGGAGCCCTTTCATACCTTTGCTTATTTCAGCTGCTACTCAAATAGCTGATCCTAAATTTAATAGACCATTGGTTCTTGACCACCTCCAACCAAGGTCTGGCGCTATGCTGCTAGCTCCTTATGCGTTGTTGTTTGTAAGTTCCATTTGCTGTGTAGCCTATGGTCAAAAAAGCTGTTTTGTTTCGACAACCTTTAAAAAAGCTTTGTCACGAAAATTTCGGGCTTGGGCTGGATGAAGTCAAGCACGGGGAGTCAAGAGAATAAATCTTTACAATTAGGATTTATGCTTTACAACTTTACAAGGACCCCGTGCCCGAGAGGCGTTTGCGAAGTAATAGGATGGATAATTTGTTTATAATTGAATCTATACATAAAAAGTTCAGACAATAGATTTTCTAATTAACAATACGCACGCTATGCACAACGTCGTAGTTTGACCTTTACGTAAACTTGCTAAGAGCCAAGTGGTAAATACTAAATATCGATAAGCAAATATCATACTTTATATTCTATAACTTTACCGCATGTAAGGGACGGTGTACCGAAAACATGCAGGCGTGATCAGACCATGGAACCAAACAACTTTTCCTATGGAGGCAATGATGGGAAACGAGAAAAAATTTACAACCCCTATACAAAATGTCCCAAACAAACATATTTAAAACTTCTTTCATGTTCTGATCACGCCTCGAAGTTTTCGGTGGGTACGGCCCGGCGATCACTTGAATATGACCTACCTTTTGCAGGTTATCCTTACTTTACAGAATCGACAGCAACACAAGACCGACTAGCACCACCGCACCGGCCTCACGCACCAGGCCGGAAATCCACTCCAGAGATGATTTCGGCTGTGAAATGTGCCCTAAACCAGCTACAAGGGGAACCTTGCCCTGTGTCAGGAAATGTAGTGACAGTGCAAGCCACTCACATAGACACACAACCTGGATAAACAGACACTGAAGGAACTATTACCCGCTAAGCCGTAAGTGGTATCTCCAGAATGCAGTGAATGCAGTGGTTGCCCAAATATTGAGTTACAAGGATCTAGTGGTCTTTATCTCCTAACCCTTTCTAATATTCGGAATACGTTTACAGTGTGTAAATAATCTTATATAACGTTATTTTATAGTTTTATTCTTATGTTGAAATATAAGTTTTTAGTTGTCTACGAGGTTTTTCATGTAAGTAGATTTTGCCTGTGTAGGAAAATCCCTTAAAAATCTACTTCGTCTTATCTGTCTGAGTTGACGTGTTTAAATGAATTTGTAGTCAGACTATGACTGGCATTAGTAAGAAACTATAGAAGGCTTCAAAAAATCTCTGACACCAGGTACTACCTGGTGAAGGTAGTTTTGGGGACATAATGGCAGACAGTTTTGAGCCCTTCAAGACTGATTAAAAAGCTGAAGCTGATTCAAAGTCTGGTTAAAAGTCCTCTGGGGATCAAAGGTCCAAGATCAAGATCAGATCCGTGTGATGCTAGCATAGAATACAATCACCCCAATTCTACCCATATGTGTCGTAAAAATCGACTAAGGAATAATCATCCAGGGAACGGGCAGCAGCGTTTCCTGTAAATGCAACATCTTGCACTGCACTGTTATACTAGTACCTAGTGGAACGGCAAAATAAGATATGCCGAGACCATAAAATCATAGTCCATAAAAATACTTAATAGGTATATATCGACTTGAATAACGGATATGTTGTGAACAGTGAACATCTGATTTATCGTCTGACGTTCTATTAATTATTATATCATGAACAAAAACAGCAATTTGCATAAAAACAATGTTTTCGAGTAAAAAGTTAATTGGAATCACTTCCGTTAGTTATTAACTTGTTGTACAATTTGATAATAGATCGTGAACCATCATTTTTCAACCGATTATGTATGATTCTTCCTTTTGAATGTCCTTGCCAAATGGTACCCATAATTTTTGGTTTATCACAAGGTGGATGGGTTAATGGAAGAGTGAGTAAGTTCTATCAGATCGGACACTTTCTGGCTCATACTATGTATTCATTGGTCTATCCAATGTCTTGAAATATCCTCAAATGCTTAGTGAAATTTTACTTGTTATCGATAACGAAAACTCAGAAGCGCTGGTGATAAGGAACGACTTTTCCCAAGGAACATAGGTCGATGTTAAAAAATAATTGTACCTCCTTAATACAGAATTGCCGATCAATTACTGATTTTACTATCAGAGGTCCAGACTTTTTTTTCATACGTCGACCTATGTTTCTTGAAGAAAGTTGTTCCTTATCATCAATCACCAGCCGTTTCTGAGTTTTTGCTATCGGTCACTAGTAAATTTTACACTTAAGTGTATACCTATGTAGCCTACATATTACGCCAGGCTAGGAGGAAGCACGGATTGAAGAAATAATAGAAATAATCAAATATCATACTTATCTGTATAGCTAGGTTCACAACAGCTATAGTATCAACTAACTGTTTCTTTACTCTATGAAAAACCAGTATTAAGGTAAGTTCGTCAATTACCGCCTATGTAACTTTGAAAGCAAATATTTCTAATAAAAGATAACAATTTAAATAAGAAAACAGGCGCGTCATATAATTTGAATACCTATTCTTTTTATAAATAGCATACAACAGAGTAACATAATACTTTTAAAATATGAAATAAAACCAAAGACAAAACACAGTCGCGCTGGCAGAATTAAACTACGTGGGAGTTTAATTCGCCTATAGTATTACTTGACTGTAAAATTCTAATTGAGATCATTTCTGTAGTAATCATTGTATTAGGTAATCTGTCTTCATAATATTAGGCTAATCAGTAATCATTCCTTGTTTGTAAATTATGATTTCTCAATTTTATAACACATAACACAAATTATTTGATTACTAACGTCATAGTTGCTTGCAACTCTTTTTGTTACAACGACATCGAAACAAATAAGAAAATATATAACATTAGGCCATTTTAGAATGAAAAATTGATGTTTTGCTAAAAAACGTCGGTAGGCGCTTTTAAACTTGGGAGCCTAATTACGCCTGCCTAGGTGCCTAATTACACCTACCATACTAAAATTAACTAGTTAAAAAAGAACAAATTCAAAAACAAATCTTTCTTCCTACCTTTAGGTTCGATTAACCACCATTTCATAAAAAATAAACATAATATCGCAAAGTTATTCTTGGATTTCCGTGTAGGTGTTAATAACGCCTACAGGTGGGTAACAACGCCTTCAGCTGGGTAATATCGCCTATAAGGAGTCTATTATCGCACAGGCGGTATTAACCTTTATGACATATCTAACAAAGATTTTCGAAAAAAACATATCCGTGATGCTTTTGTAAAAAGCTTGATGAAATTTAGATTGCAAAATATACAGTTTAACTAAATTAGTCTATGAAATTTATCAAACATTTAAAAATGAAGTTATAACTTACCTGATGATTTCACGTATTTTTTTAAGCGCAGCCAACAGAAACATCTCCCACGAACAACACGCTGCCACTAGCATTAGGCGCATGTGAGGAGCTCACCGCGCTTAGTGCGGAATGGCAACACTACAATGTTGCTATTCCATGCAGATTTTTGGAAATTATTCTTGATTTTCATGCTTTTTTCAACATAGGCGATATAACCCGACAGGCGGTAATCGACTAACCTACCTTATATAGAGTGTTACGAAAAATATTGTAAATGTGAACCAGCAGCCCGTGCGTAAGTTTGATTGAACAGCTTACCTCAACTGAACAGCTTACTTCAACTCTCAACCAAACCTCAACACACTCAAACTCAAAATTGAAAAAATATTTGACCTTTCATACAATATTACTCAAGCTGGCATTTCTGCTGATTTTGTTTGATCATCTTCCCTGGCTGGTTAACACCTTGTATACCTAGGTATTGAAATGAGTAGCTTGAGAAGCTGCATACCGCGCAATTGCACCTTGTTATTCTTGATTCGTATTTACACTATTTACTCTTATGTAAGTACCGTGTAAGTACATGTTTATGTGCTTACTTCTATAAATAAGTTGTGCATTTATATTTGCATTGAATCATCATGCAATGGAACTTGATTTATTTATGGCGTACTAACCGTGAGAATGATAAGACTGTGGTCATAAATAACCAAGCCTTCACAATAAAATAACTGCTGGTGTATTACACCCAATTAATAAACGCACGAGCCATGTAGTTCCTACATCTTGAAGGAGGCTTCGACAATGCCGTGTCTAACACATCATTACGTCACGCCTCTCGATTACAGAGCCTTGAAGCTCACGAAGATCAGGTAATGACAATCCGCCGCAACGTTTAGCCGTCTCAGACGCGACGCACACGCAAAAAATAAAACGAAAAAATAATTCGGGCTCGCTTCGAAAACCATTGGTACCGCGCCGCCCGAAGTATCAGCACGCGTTCGATTTTCAAAACAGGCGCGAAGAATTTTTCTTTTTTAAAATGAACCTGCGGCTTCACGTGTTTTTCTGTCAGTTGCTGTGGCTTTTCGCGGTGAACGGCAAAAGTTTCCAAGGTGTGCCAGGATACGGCAGGAACCTGATAATCAAGACTCTACCAGCGGTTGAAGATTACCAGAGCAATGTGTACGAAGTCTTCATGGAGCCGTATTTATACGTAAGTGTATAACAAAAAATATAAGGCAAAAACAAACACTAATTTGATGCCCGCGCGCCGTCTCCCTAATTTATGGTTGTTCTCAGTGAGTCAAGCCAGGTGAAGTTTTTTGGGGGGGTTTTTGAACTTGCTTGGCAGACCGTGTCCATCCAAGTCCGTTTCTAAATCTGCGTAAGGTCTTCGAACTGATGAAGTAATTTTTTTCAGCCATACAGATTATGTAACTATACATAGGTAGGTATGTACGAGCAGAAGCATCTCTTGTCTTGGTTTTGAGCCATGGTCTTGAGTGATTTTTAATTTTTCTAAGGGACCAACTTTTGTTTTCTTTTTATAATTTTAATTGGTAAGACGCTATTCACCTATTCACCTTACGTCTTCGTTTTTATCTGTCTGTCTTCATCAAAGTTTGTTTTCCTTCTTTTGCATCATCTTCTTTTCATTTTCCATCTAAAGATCTTCCATCCATTTCGGTTTTTGCACAGGGTTTTTATTGCGGAACCTGATCGATCAGTTCAATTCCGTAGGTTTTGGTATAGTTTGTTACATAATTTCATTTAATTTTATTATTATCTTTGTTTGTCTTCGTACTAACTCACCATAATTATAAATCTGGGTAGTTTCACATAATTTCTTCTTCCATTTTTCTTCTCTTCTCATACCGATTGACTATAATTACCAAGCTATTTACTCATCTCATCCTGTCTTTTCTTCTCCGGTACTAAACCGATTTCCTCACGCCTTTTGAAGTCCAAATTATCATTTTATTTTCAGGATCTTGGCAGACCAGTGTACCCTATATCTGGAGAGCGAACTCAGAAACAAATTGACCTGCAGTATGCTGGTGTAAGTACAGTGATAATTATAAGTGGATATAGGCACGCTGAAGTTATGCACTTTTAAAATCGTTTACACGTTGTGTTTACGTCTTATACACACATATGCAAAACAATGCGCGCTCCTCGATACTCACTCTTAATACAACCGCTTTAAATTCAAAACCACAGAACAATCGCTACAATAACCGGTGGCGTTAATGCTATATGTCGCAGCGATGTTAATCAAACCAGGTTTTTGACTAAAAACCAAAGACCAGTAGATGACAAAGGTAAAATTCAATTTTATCATAAACATTAATTTGTTTTAGGATTTTGATCGAAAATCTATAACAATATAGGTTTCCGATCATGAATCTGAAGTAGTTTAGGATTAAATATGGTAAAGTTATTGCCAAAAACATTAATATAATGTAGTCATATTAATATGCTGGTCTTTGATTAAGAACTTGATTTGGGGTTATGATAAAAATTTTGGCAAAACTTATGTTAAAATTTTGTTATCTATCTCAAGCGCCTAGCTTTTTGGACAAAAACCAAGTTTTATCTAAAACTACGACATAGAATGACGCTGAACGCTGCACAATGCTGCCCATTCCCTGGATTCGGCCCTTGGATACCCTCGGGTAGAAATAGAGTGATGCTATTTTAAGCCGTGAAAGTAACATAATTTCAAAATTAGAAATAAAAATACTTAAAATGTTTAAAGAAAGCTTAAAAATCCTCAGAGGTCAATCATTATTTTATATAGTGAAAGGTCAAGGTGGAAAATTTCACATAACATGTGTCTTTAGTTTAATAACGATAAAAATACTGAAAAAAAAGTTCAAATAAAAAAGAATCGACCCATGAGGATACGAACCATGACATCCCTGATTGCTAGGCCACTGTCTTTACCAATGCGCTATCTGTACATTTATCACGGAGTGCGAAATTTTGTTACCCATTTCACTATTAGTCATTATTGGAACGTGATTTCTTATTCTTTTGCTACAATCGGGTTACTACGCGCTTCTTTGTATGTGTGAGTGGAGTTTGGCTTCAAACTACTTTAGAATTAAAGCTCATGTGCATGTCTCTGTAAAGTCTATATGGAATTCTGTAAATGGCTGTACCTCTTTAAGGCAACTTTCGAATATTCAAAACCTGGCTAAGTCCAGGTTAGTCTGCGTCACATGGTAGGTAGGTATGCTAACATAAAACAAAACACTAAAGTAGAGCGCCTTCCTTGGCGCCTTCCTTCTGTTGGACATTCAGTCTTCGACTTAGGTACAGGCAAAAGGTCAAAATAGCAAGCCGTCTCCCTCCCTCCATTGGTCGCAAATCTTAATAAGTCAAAGTCGCATAATATCCACTTAAACAGACGCTTCTCTCATGTAAATTGAAACATCACTATCAGAAACGTGAAAATTTTGTGTATTGTTCTAGGTCACAAAGTCAAAAACACTTGTATTTGCTTAGGTGCATTGTTACTGTAAAATCCCGAACTACGAAAACTCTTTTATCTTCCTTGTTTAAAAATCTAGTAAATATCCTCTTTCTGTGGTCCTATCAGCAAGCGATTGATAACGCTTATGTTTTACCAGTTTTTACGTACCTATGTACATGTTTTGGTGAAAGGAAGGAATAATCTCCTGTAATATAGGTAACCATAGAACACATAAATCCAAAAGCTAGCATAAAAGCCCAAATCTATAATAAAATTTACTAACAATAGGTATTTTATGGTTCAACATCATTATAAAATTAAATTTATATCAGCATATCAACATAGGAGTGAGTATGGTGTATAGTTTAATTTTTCGGGACTGAGGCCCAAAAGGTTAGCTTAGTAAGTAGTAGGTATTAGTATTTATATATTGTTGATCAGCCAAAAAACTTTCGGCGACTTCCACGACTTCTATACTTATTATCCTTTTGATTGCTTGCCTCAAGCTTACCTACTAATAAAAATCACTCACGAGTGCTTGAAAATCAAAATTATAACGAAGTTGAATAGAATCTGCCCATGACGTCATAGTACAGTAATCGTGACCCAAAACGAGGTCTGATGACCTGATGATGCGCCATGGAAGGGGCTTGTCCAAAATATACAGAAATAATTTTATGTTATTGCTGGCTTAGTCACGAAAACCTTGTTTCCGATAAATCAACGGTCATCGAAACCTTTTGAGAAATAGGTAAGGTGATAATGATGTCAATAAACATTGTTTTGAAGGTCCTTTTGTAACAACAATAGTGCTTCAAGTAGGAGCCTGCAATACCTAATAGGAAACTATACCTCTTTTGAAACGTAGTCTATTTTGGCTACGACGTAGCGGTCGTAGCACTTTTTGAATCTATTACGTAAGGAAACAAAACTTAATTTGGTAGCACTAAAATTTTAATAGATTGTAGAGTTATTGATGTGGTGGCTTAGATTAACATCACCCCTTTTCTACCGGTGGGGATAGGTGTCGTAAAAGGCGACTAAGGGATGGATCCAGGGCATAGGCAGCAGCATTTCCTGTGAATATCTACAACGCTTTGCACTGCTCTCGCCAATCCACCTGCCAAGCGTGGTGAGCATGGTAATACCCCCCCAACTGGAGAAGGCTGATGTCCAGCAGTGGACTTTTGTTGCTGTAGTAGTAGAGTTATTGATAACTAGATATACCTATTCGTTCGATCTTTTTTATACTTAACAAATAACCTATTTGCTGAAATTATGAAGTACTATCATACCCATTCGATAGTACCTATCTACAATCGACAAGACGAAGAATACACTATGTCACCAAAGTTATATAACATCATGTCGGTATAACAAAATAATTACAAACATCCTGCTAGGTAAGGTCACAGTCATATACCATGTCTAATACACAGACAGACAGGCCTAATTGCCAGTTCAACACTAAGCTTAACAACTTAATAGATAACCTAGCTGAATATGACAGAACTCTATTTTTGAAACGGTGATTTCTGAAATCGTGCACGGATGTTGCAACGACTGTTTTAAACACTCGTATCACACTACTTACTACTCGAGTTTGTTAATATCTACCCAGGGTTATGTGTGTGAATGGATAAGTATAGTAGAACGTGTGCACAATAAGAAGCAGACTTCCGCATGCGAAAATTAAAAAATAGAGCCCTCATTCTTTAAGAAAAACTGTTGTAGTTTATATTGTTATGTATGATCAAAACGTGACTAGTTCATCAAAATAATACGGTTGATTAAGGATGATAATTAAAGCTTTGAATTGGAGTCATAGAATTAGGTCGGAGATCCAAAATCTAATACACAAATCAACGAACACTTCCTGTGTTAGTTAGGTGCCTACCCATACAACTTTTGGAAAACTTGCCACTGCAGGCAAGATTTGAACCTGCGACCTTCGGCATCTGTACCTACTGCCGACGCCACTACCCATTGGGCTACCGCGGTTCTATCCAAGCGTTAGTGGCCAAGATATACCTACCTACTTGCTTAATTCGCGGTAGCCCAGTTGGTAGAGGCGTTGGCAGTACAGTGGTACAGATGCCGAAGATCGCAAGTCCTACACTAGCGGTGGAAAATTTTTAAAGTTTTCCAAAAGATCCAAATTCCTTGGTGGGTGTACTTACTTACATTCGATCGACAGTTACATAGTAAGATGCCATCCCTTTAATTTGAAGAAAAAAGCCTAGTTTAACCGAGTTTTAGTATGAAGGCTATTTTTTGTAGGAAGCACAAGAGCTATTATTATGTACCTACCTACCTACCTGATGTTTTTAATAATTGTAGAGCACTGCTAAATATAGCGCAGATGTTTAAGTTTTTCGTTTTTAGCTTTAGTATGCAATTATTTTGAAAAACATTTATGATGAAAGGGAGCCAGACAGGAATGTATAATTTTCTTAAATGAATGTTTATAGAACCTGCTTCCGTCAGGCTTAGTCTTTTTTATTTAAGTAGTAATGTATTCTGACTTTTTGAAGACCTAATTAATTAACATACCTAGTAAGTACAAACAATCCAAGTACAGAACAAAGGAAAACTTAATCTTGAAAGTTGTTCAGTTTCATGGATTGGTTCACCCCCATATTTGCAGTTGATTTTTTACACCTTATATATTTACGTGATTTACGTGTTTATACAGGGGGTCCGTTTTAAGTGGTCCAAGGAAAATTCCCAAGACGTGGGCATCCCTAGCTGCCATTAGTGAAGGGAAAAAGTTTTCCCTTCACTAATGACTAAATCCATACATACCTATTTATTATCATTTTTAGACTTCTACTATCTAAAGTTTGAAAAGTAGATAGATATCTCTATTTTACCTCAGTAATATTGCGTGTTAGTAATGATTAAGATGTCGTCGTGCCAAGGACCCTTGATTACCGAGTCTAACCGTAGGATGACTCGACACTTCGATAACGAATAAAATCTTTTAAAAATTAACTACAGCGCTTTACACACATAACGTCCATTTCGAAGTTATTTTTGCCCTGCGCTATCGCAGCGTTGGTCCTTGGTTAAGTTCAAAATAAAAACCGGGCGTAGCGGCGTCGTAGAGCGCCGTCAAAGTGACAGCGTCGTTCGTAGTATGGAGGACGTGCCGGGGCGTGCCGCCAGGTCTTTCTGGCATCCCCATACCATCTACCAACCAGTTATTTTGACACAGGGAATGTTTAGGTACCTAAGTCACGGTAACCTTAATTTAATAGCTATTCAAGAAACTGAAAAAGGCAAGAAATCAGTGCAAGTAATTAACCTTATTCTGCAGTCGTCTCTTTGGTTTTTCTTAATACCTACCTATATGGATTGGATCCTCCTCCTCGCGTCGTTTTCCTCATTACTGAGGGTCGTGATTCCCCCGATGGGCAGGTAATTTTTCTTTTATGATGGTCCTCCATCTATGCCTATCCTTGGCGTCATGGAGTGCGTCATGTAGCTTGGTGTTCAGCGTAGAGCGGATTTGGTCCGACCACCTTGTTGGACTGCGGCCTCTAGGCCTTTTACCATCGATTTTTCCAGTGATGATCAACTGTTCGAGGTTATGACCATCCTTCCGTGCTATATGGCCAAAGAATTCCAGTACCCGTCGCAGGCAGATAGTCGACAGTCTTGTCTTTACGTTAAGTTCTCGAAGAATAGACACGTTTGTACGGAATGCAGTCCATGGGATTTGAAGCATTTTCCTCCAGCACCACATCTCGAAGGCATCAATTCGATCACGGTCAGCCTTTTTTAATATCCAGGTTTCTGAGCCATAGCTAAATATGGAGAAAACTAAGGAGTTCACTAGTCTTTTCTTTGTTTCCCGTGATATGTTACGGTCTTTCCATATTTTCTGCAGCTGAGACATTGCACTTTTGGCCATACCTATACGCCTTCGGATTTCCTTCTCACATGAGCCTGTGTTGCTGATGGTAGCGCCAAGGTAAATAAAATCGTCGACCTTCTCGAGACATAGTGCACCAGTCATATTAAGTGTGTTGCTGCGGTCCACAACCATCAACTTGGTTTTGGAATGGTTGATTTTAAGGCCAAGTTCCAAACTAATCCCTTCCAATTTGTTAAGGATTGGATAAATCAGTTGTAATTAATCAATGATATAAACTAAGTACCTACCTACCTACCTGGATAGTTATAACAACACTGTGTCATGGAAAACTTGAAAAATCGGTGTTTTGATTTGTTGAAAACAAAGATATCCTAAACCTTGCCTTGCATATGATCAATAGGGTCTTCGAACTTGCGGTCATAAATTAAAAATCTGTCTTCTTGACCCTTCGCATTAATTGTGTCTCAGACAGACTGCAATGTAGGTGTAAAGTACAGTCGAGCTCAGGCTGGGTTAGACGCTTAGCTCGACTTATCATTCATATAAGGTCCTAAGGTAAGACAGTTTTGACTTTCTTATGCTGCGCACATAAGACTTGTATAGGCAGTTCAAGCCCGCCAGTAACTTGCTTTGTGCCTATAAAATAAACAGCATTTGTCATGCTATTTAGGACCTCGTCGGCAGGGTAGTGATAGCCATCATCATCTTCCTGCCCTTATCCCAATTACTTGGGGTCGGCGCAACACGTTTTGTTAAACACAAAATCGTGTTGCAAAGGATTTGGCTTAATTTTACGACCGGCCGCCTACCGGACGTCAACCCTCCTTGGGAATGCTTTTGTGGTGGATTAACCGCCACCATACGGTTGTCCCTGGCTGTTTGGGTCAGGTTTATCCCTCGGCCGCCTCTTACGACCCCCATGGGAAGAGAGGGGGTGGTGCTATTCTATTCTGCCGGCACCACACGGCCAGGGTAGTGATAGCCAATCAGAGCTTAATTTCGGGGAACCTCTTACGGGACGCGAACTCTACTCGTGGTTTCGCATCAGCTACGCCTTTTTTACCATGTGTACGTCGTCGGTTGTATTCTGAGAACCTAAGTGCTTTTGTCTTGTAAAAAACTTTAACTATGTACCTAATCAATTAACGCCCTAAAGACGAGTGAGCAAAGCACCTCAACTACCCATCCATCTATCTAGACACACGGCAGTGTGTCCGCCAAGTTCGAGACCGACACACCGGCCGTGGGTTATATTACACGAACCATTTCGGGCCAAGTTCGACCCACCTATAACTCAAAATGTATTTCATCTAAGCATATGAAATTTCTAGTATCTGTCGAGATCTACATACTTATCTAAAATACAAAATTTCATTAATGTACCTATTGTAGGTCTTGAGATATTGACGTCAGAAAATCGCTATTTTTACTATACACTCACTGACTGACTGACTGGCTGACTCACTCATCAAAAACCTAGACCACTTCCATCGTATTGACTTGAAATTTGGCATGGAGGTAGGTCTTTAGGTCAAGGTAAAGGATAAAATCTGAAAATGGCCAAGTGTGAGTCGGTTGTAAAAATAATGAAGGTGTAAATTCATACCCCTAAGGAATTAAAACAAAAAAAAATATATATATCTTCCAATGGTCGTACCGACCTAAAATTCGTTACGAAGGTTTGTATTTAGTCAAAGTAAAGTAAAAATCTGAAATCGGCCAAGTGTGAGTCACTTTTGAAAATAACGAATGTCTAACTTTGATCCACTATATGTAAGTAGCGAAAATGATAAATAATAAGTAAGTACTTCCCTGTCCCGAGTGAAAACTATTAATAGGTTACATCTTATAAACCTAGATCCTAGCCAAATTAAAGCTCAAGAATGTTCTATTATAGAATATAACCGGCTACGTACATTATACCGCCCTGACTTGGCAAGCTTATCAGTAAATAGAAAACGTGTAAAAAAAATCCAAGTTATTGAATGGGCAATGCGTTCTAGCGTGTCAGTTGTACAAGACAGCATACAAAATGACAAAACAAAAAAGTTTCCTTTGCCACGCAAACGTAGAAAAATTTAATAAAAAACACTAGTCCATTTCTTTGTAAGAAGCATAGTCCATATTCAAAAAACTGAAAATTAGTATAAATGAGACATTTCCTTAACTAACTTAATCATAAGAAAAAAGAAAATAAACCTTACAAAAATAAATGAAATCCCACCCAAAACATAAATGTGAAAGGCTGCCAAGTTCGATAATATTGGAATGCTTCGCCTATAAAAGAAGTGAGATCTAAATAAGTACCAAGTTCCATACACAGACCTCAGTTAAAAATAGTTACAGGAATGCACACTTGAATTTCCGCAGTTTGGAAAGTAGATTTTGAATAAATATCATATTAAATACCTAAAATTCTAATACTTACAAAAACTCAAACCCGTTTTTTCAGCAGTTTCCTTATAACATTTTTTATTTATTTTTTTCTGTACTTTTTAATGATATAACTTGGCAAGTTTTAATAGAAAATTATATACTTGACTCATTGCGTTAAGTAGGCTTATAACAAAGTGTGTGAAACCTTGCCAAGTTCTATCATTAGAAAGTACAGAAAAAAAAAATGTTATAAGGAAACTGCTGAAAAAACGGGTTTGAGTTTTTGTAAGTACTTATTAGAATTTTAGGTATTTAATATGATATTTATTCAAAATCTACTTTCCAAACTGCGGAAAATCAAGTGTGCATTCCTGTAACTATTTTTAACTGAGGTCTGTGTATGGAACTTGGTACTTATTTAGATCTCACTTCTTTTATAGGCGAAGCATTCCAATATTATCGAACTTGGCAGCCTTTCACATTTATGTTTTGGGTGGGATCTACTTTACTGCTAGAAATTAAGAAATCAAAATGTGTTCTATATTTGGTTCTATAAATTATGGGTCCGGTACCATCTAATAGTTTTAGGTATTCAATACTTCATAGTAGAGTGCCTATTTATTACGCCTAGTATGTGAAGAGCAAATATCTCTTCTGAGCAAATCTAACTGTGGTAATATAGAACTAATAATAAAAATGTGTCCTTTCGTGTCAAGAACTCTACAGTTCAGTCCATACAACAATACACTTATCATCATCTTATTTTATTTTATTACAAATAGGCCCGCCAACATACTTTATATCTATTAATTAATGAGCTTAGGTTATATGAGCATTAAATCACACATTTAAAAGACAATTACAGGCGTACACAACATCCTTATAAAGTTAAAAACCGGCCAAGAGCGTGTCAGACACGCCCACAAATAGGGTTTCGTAGTCAACGTTTAAATATCAGGTTTTTCAGCATTACAAACTTAATTTGTTGCTGGTTTGTTAGCAGCAGTATGATGACCAACCGCAAATAGAAAAACTCAATTTTTTCTGAAACCTTTAAGGGTACAATATCCGTTATAAATTTCATTGTAACTTCAGATTGTAAGCTATATTCCATATTTATTTCAAATTTTTAGCTTTTATACTTTAGAAGTTAC
Source organism: Phthorimaea operculella (assembly GCA_024500475.1). Lineage (NCBI taxonomy): Eukaryota > Metazoa > Arthropoda > Insecta > Lepidoptera > Gelechiidae > Phthorimaea > Phthorimaea operculella. Next base: position 1,177,315 of record JANFCV010000121.1, read on the forward strand.
AGCTGGAACAAATTATGGGTCAAAAACGCCCTTTCTAAAAGTAAATATCTCGTGACAGAAACATTTTAGTGACTTTGTTTCAAAGAAACCTCATTATAGTTTTAAAAGACCTATTCAACAATATCCTACTCAATATTACAGAAGAAAAAAAATTTTTTTGCCCCCCTTTCACTTGTATGGGAGGGGGTCCAAAAAACATTTAAAATATTTTTTTCTTAACATTTCTATATTTGGGTCAACACGATCTATTTTCTCACCAAATTTCATGTCGATAGCTCTAAAACTGACGAAGATATGAGGGCGCGGCATACAGACAGACAGACAGACAGACAGACAGACAGACAGACAGACAGACAGACAGACAGACAGACAGACAGACAGACAGACAGACAGACATGACGAAACTATAAGGGTTTCTAGTAGACTACGAAACCCTAAAAAGAAAATATCTTTCTGTCCTTATCCCAAATCCATTGGGGTAGGGTCAACATGTTTTGTTAGAGCAAAAAATCATGTAGCATAATAATACTACATTTATTTATTGAGGCAATTCAAAAACCCATAGGTACTTTACACAATACATATAAAATAAAATAAACAAATACCTACCTAATAACGATTTGGCAATGTTTTATGACCGGCCGTCTGCCTGACGTCAGCTCTCTTCGGTAATGCTATTGTAGGTGGTATCACCGCCACCATGCGGTTGACCATAGTCGACAGATATTCAGCCGAGGTCAAAAGCTCTACTTACCTCGCCTTTTACCAAATACCCTGAGTGGACTAGGGGTGGCAGTAGGGTGCGTTGGGGTAAGTTCGGACGAGGTGTAAGATCGTACGTAATCTGGTAACATTGTGCATGAAGCCATTTTATTATTCACCGATTTTCAGTTCTCGCTAGTCAATCTGACGTAAAATGAGTGTGTTTCGCGCCAAAAAAAAAACCAAGGTAATTTTCCACACTTTTTCGTCTGTCCGATCTTTCCCTTAAATTTTTGATTGCGTATTTTGGCGTAAATATAGCTTTATTCGTTTTTTTTAAACACTTATTCCAGGTTTTTTATTGTGGTAAACATATCTCTATTATTAAAATTGCCCTGGGTTTGCTACTTGCTGAGATCCGGTGTTCCCCCTTGATGAGTAAAGATCGGATAAAATTATCTGGTCTTAGCCTGTACCAAAAATGGAAGTGGTTGTCAAACTTTTACGCGTCAAAAATATTTTTTTATTCATTTCATAAATTTTGGTTCTAAATTTAGTTAAAACGGTACCGGTTGTACGTACAGGTCCGTTTGAAAAATAGAATGAGTGTAACGTTTTAGGGTTCATTGCGCTGCGCCGTCTTCCACTAGTACCCCCTCCACTCTGCTGTAGCCGCTGCGCCGTCGTCCACTAGTACCACCTCCACTCCGCTGTAGCCGCTGCGCCGTCGTCCACTAGTACCCCCTCCACTCTGCTGTAGCCGCTGCGCCGTCGTCCACTAGTACCCTCCACTCTGCTGTAGCCGCTGCGCCGTCGTCCACTAGTACCCCCTCCACTCTGCTGTAGCCGCTGCACCGTCGTCCACTAGTACCCTCCACTCTGCTGTAGCCGCTGCGCCGTCGTCCACTAGTACCCCCTCCACTCTGCTGTAGCCGCTGCGCCGTCGTCCACTAGTACCCCCTCCACTCTGCTGTAGCCGCTGCGCCGTCGTCCACTAGTACCCCCTCCACTCTGCTGTAGCCGCTGCGCCGTCGTCCGCTAGTACCCTTAATCCAATCTGCTTTAGTCGATGCGTTTGTTTCTTATTTAATAGAATTGTTTGTAATGTGGTCTTCGCCTTCTTCAGTAAGTTTTCGTGGTTATTTCAGTTTAGTAGACACTCGTGCCTGTTACAACGTTTTCCACGAAGAAAACTCCATCCGATCTTCCCCGACACTACACACAAAATAGTTTGAGAAGCACAGAATCTCAAAATTTTTGCCTGTGGGGTAAGACCGGATGCCTATAGTAAAAAAAATGAATTATCATTTGGAACATCTATGCCTCTTAAATAATTAGAGATTTTATTGCCATAGGGTCAGGTAGGCTACAGTGACTCGGATTTCTTCAATCAATAAAATTTTATAGATAACTTTGAAGTATCAAACTGAAATTCATATCTAGGATGTATTGATTAATACTCTTTCGTTTCGCATTATCATTTTTTGCAATAACACGACACTTAGGTCACCAGACGTCTTTTTCTAGAAAAAAAAAATGTGAGTCAATGTGTACCTGTACCTGTCTACACTGACTCAACCCCTGTGGTACACAGTGACTCTAACAGTTTATATAGACTTGGCACCCTGACGTGCATGTATAATATTTATTGAAAGTTGAAACTATGCATTTTAAACAATTATATTTGTCAAAGTATTCCTTTCATATCATTACTTTTGCCATAAGAAATATTTTACAATTGTCTGTTAATGTTTCTAAAAATAGAGAGATGAGCCAGTACTGAATGTTAGAGTCACTGTGTACCACTTAAATTTGAGCCAGTGTAGACGCCGACGCTATTTTGAAATAATTAGCCTACAAAATATTACCAGACTTCTCTAAGAGCTAGCAAATCTCGCTTATTACTTAGTATTTGAACACCACTTTCGATCAAAATTATTACATTTCCATAAATCTTTCAATCTTAACCGATAAAAATACATGTTGGGTACCTTGAAAAGCATTTTTAAAGGTGCAAAACCAATCGCACATTTTTTTCACAATCAAACCGTACTGGAGTGGACGTATGATTGGTTTGTATGTGTTTGGTTGTCAAGAGCTACCATTATGTTAAGAATGCAGATAGATATAGCTGTCCTATTCCGAAATATGAGCGTGAGTCAATGTACCCGCCTGAGTCACCGATCCCTACCTGAACCTACGTGTTAGAAGGGTAAAGATCGGATATATTCCTGTTATAGACTTTATTCTCCGTGCACTAGAAGTGGTTTTAAAAGTATGTCCGAACTTACCCCCTGACAAATAAATTGTCATCATGGTCTCAAAAAGTATGACTTGACTTTGCGCACGTGCAAAACACAAACGTTTGAGTTTAAAAACAAAAGCGATATATTATGAAGTTAAGCTCCGTTTTATTGTCATTGGTTTACTTTTTATTTCATTGACTACGCGGTCATAGATGACGAGTAATTCAAGTTTTTGGAAGACTCTTCTAACTAGTCAAAAATCCGTCCGGTCATACCCCAACGCGCCTTATTCTTAGCCGCTACCACGCGGTACACAATAAGACAATAAGTCACTAACATTGCTCAAACCTTTCCCACAGGCGCCGCGCTCCGTTCCAGGCCTTCAAGCCATCGTCCACCTCCAACCTGACGAGGGTTCTGGCGTCGAAGGGGACCTGATCTTCACACAAATAGTGCCCAACGGCCCTGTGACCATCGAAGGCAACATCACAGGACTGCCAGCTGGGCTACATGGCGTCCATATTCACCAGACTGGGGCTATCAAAGACAGCTGTAAAGATATTGGGCCTCACTTCATTGCGTACTACGTAAGTCTTAATACGGTCTTGTACTTAGGACTACGAAGGCTCAGGCGTGAAAGGGGACCTGATTTTCACACAAATAGTGCCCAACGGCCCTGTCACTATTGAAGGAAATATCACAGGACTGCCAGCTGGGCTACATGGCGTCCATATTCACCAGACTGGCGCTATCAAAGACAGCTGCAAAGATATTGGGCCTCACTTCATTGCGTACTACGTAAGCATTAATTTTCAAGTGAGACATCGAGACTACGAACATAAGTAAGTTATCTTAGAACAACCGCACCGCGCGCTGCTTGTATGTGTGCGCAATATATCTGTACGCGTCGCCGCACGCTCACACTGACAAATCTCGGGACGTTTCGGGCCGGGCACCCTCAGTAGGGGCCGCCATTAGATGTGTGCGTGCGGCGACGCGTAGATACTATTGCGCACACATACAAGCCGCGCGCGGTGCGGTTGTTCTAAGATAACTTACTTCCCCCCTTTCTTTATACTATGCTACGAACTTCCAATGAACTCTTTGGACCGCCTTTACAGATTTTTGATATACTTGGGTAGGGTAACTAATCTAACCATGTCATGCGGATGATGATACCTACTCATAGATGATGATGCGGAGATTATCACGTCTGTAGTTGGTGTAGTGGCCTGAGCATTGGCCTGACGATCCAAAGATTTCTAGGTCAAATAATACAAAGCATGAAAGTGTTAACCTGATAATAGGTATTGTACAGAGGCCTAAAAGTCATAATTATTCCTTATCATCAATTTTATCACACCGTACAATTTTCATTCTATAATTTCAAGTCATATTTCCCACGAGTTTCCCCAAAAAACACATTTTTAAAACAATAGGCAAAGGCGTTTCCTCATTCAGCCATCTCCATTCTTCGCAGGGTCGGCACGGCGGGCCGCGCGACCACATCCGTCACGTTGGCGACCTTGGCAACATTAAGGCGGAAGACGGCAACCCTGTCAACGTGAAAATCATCGACCATCTTATTTCTCTGACTGGACCAAGGTCTATCGTAGGCAGGTCTCTGGCGATAAGCAGCGGGGAAGATGATTATGGGCGGTCCAGTACCGAAGACAGTGCCTTGACTGGCACTTCTGGGCCGGCGGTTGCTTGTGGTATCATTGGATATTTGAATTAAGTAATCTATTTTTTACTTGAGAATCTTTAAACAATATTTTTTATAATAAATCTATATTTAACCAACAAATGCTTAATCATTTAGGCATAAGTAAGGTAAGGTTACGTCCTCAGGATTATATTCGTTACCGGCTAACGCCGAGGTAACTCTTTAGTCCTATACTTTTTGTACGTAACCTCTTTTTTCCCCTGGACACTGGCCGAAAGCTCAGGAAAATAATGAAGTTATATGTAGTCGGAACGGGACGGAAGATGAGTTGCTCGAAGTTCCGGGCCGGAACGGGACGTAAGATCGAGTTGCTCGAAGCTCGAAGTATATAGTAATGAACACAGATGTCTTATGTAATGAAAAGCCATTACATAATTAAAAACTAGGTAGAGTGTTTTTCTTTTTTCTGTTGCAGGTGTTCTAAATGTCAGTTTTATTATGCGAGTCAGCCAGCCAGTTACCTTCAGGACGTTAATTTAACTTATTTAGATAAAATATAATACGAGTTAAACGTTTACTACTCTTTGATACCTGAAGGTACCTCGCTTAATATAACTGACATTTTGAACGATTTAAACACAAAAAAGAAAAAACACTATTTTATACACCTACACAAAATAAAACTTTGGATTTCGGAAAATCAAATGATTTATTGGGCCATAAAAAAGCTATTTTCAACAGAATGTAAAGTAAAATGAAAACAAAATAGGTCTCTTAGATTTTCGAGCACCAGAGCAGACTTCATAGTAAGTATAGAAATATGGTTTAAACAAAGTATAAATAAAAAATTATGCTTAAATAATTATTGTGATGTTTTACACCTTAAGATACACCTAAACTCCTAAACCAAAGTAAATAAAAACTAGATTTTATATTTTTAATGAGACGGACGGCTATTGTGAAAGTTCAGTTTAATATAAATAGTTAGTGACTTTGTAAAAATTGTCATGACATGATTTAATATGATTAATGATCAGGTATTCTGACATCACAACCATAAATAAAATTAACTAGAACGCTAACCGCCCATTAAAAATATACAATGTACCTAAAAGCACCATGAAATACGATTTAAAAGCTGAATCGATATTTTGTGATGCTAAAATTACATTAGAAAGAGATTTTTAACAGACGTCACTATAAAAAGAATCTACCAATTCTGATTGGTCATTTGGAACACAGTCAACCAGTCACAAGACGTAAAGATCTCGTCATTTAGTTTACCGCCATCCCATTGGCTGTTTAGGAATTTCTTCGTAAGCGCCATCTGTTATTTGATTCCAGTACTAGTTTATTGGGTGCCTAGGGTCTCGATGAGGCTCTTTGCCTTCGCTACGTAGGCCTCCATCGCTGCTTCCTTGGAGGTTCCCTTCTTGGCTTCCCACGCATTGTATTTCGCCTTGCCCTTGAGGTCCAGCATACCGGGCTTGTCTGGAAAGATGAAAAGGATAGAATTATAATCAAATTAGAAAACAAGAAGTGCTTATTTTATATCAGACTCGATTCTACAGAACGAATAGACTATCATTTAGTTTAGGGTGCATTCAGAATTCAGACCATGAAACTGAACAACTTCCCATCAAAAAATTGTGTACGTCTCCTTTAATATTTTCTTATCTGCTATACAAAATGACGATCAGCTGACTGCATTTATCTACTATGGGAGGGCAAAAAAATGTTTGCATCTCCTGAAATATTTTCTAATGGGAACTAGTTCAGTTTCATGGTCTGAATGCACACCCTATCAGTATTCGGAGAGCTGTCCCTTACATCCTGTATAAAGAATCAATTCACAGTTCATCTAAATACAGTCCATTTTAAAAAACTAGGCATCTTGTGCCAGGACAACTAGCTTGGCTTCCTAGCAAATTGGAGAACTAATGGTGCCACTCTCGATTGTGACTTTCTGTGATTAGTCAAAAATGCAACAATATCAAAGTTCAGTTACTTCTTTCCTTAGTGATGAATTCAGGCACGGTCGCGCCTACTGCCATCTGCAAACAGCTTTGAATTTTTCCCCCATTTGTGTGAGATAAGATATGATAGCTGTAATACTGTTTAATACAGTAAAGGTATTTGACTTGTGGTGCCAGCTTAGAATAGCATCACCCCATATTTTTCCTGTGGTTGTAGTAAGAAGCGACTAAGGGATTTGATCTGAGAGTTGGTGTGTATTGCAATCTTAGGCAGCTGCAGCACTACGGTGATACTTCTTCTCAATGACTCTCAAACTTTTGTCATACCATACCTAACCATAAACCATAACAGCCACAACAGTCCACTGCTGGACATGGGCCTCCCCCTATCGGGGGGTATTGCCATATTCACCACGCTTGGCAGGCGGATTGGCGAGCGCAGTGCATGATGTTGCATTGACAGGGAACGCTGCTGCCCATTCCCTGGATAAGTATCCCTTAGTCGCTTTTTACGACACCCACGGGTAGAATTGGGGTGATGCTATTCTAAGCCGGCATCACACGGCAAACTTTTGTCAGTTGTGGTGTAAATGGCAGTTTACGCTCTGCCTGCCCCGCAAGGAATATAAATGTGATACTTGTGTATGTAATGTAATGTATGTGTGTTAGTTATTTATTACGCTATTTATTATTTAGTAAACTAAACGACTTACATAAAGTTATGCGTGTCTTACTTTTACGGCATGTTCGTTTTATTTGGCCAGGCACTTTTAAAAACACACGATAATTATATGAAATTATTCTGTGCACGAAACATGCAAAAAGATCTGAATCGCGATATGATTGCTATATTTTCCTAATACTCATAATAGTCATAATGAAAGTAGTGGTAGACATTACGAAAGTTAAAACTATGTTTCATAAGAGTTACGTAGGTACCTACATCAAACAAACAACTGTAAGATGCATTTTGACTTTATGTAATAGGAAAATCATTCATTTATTATTTATTATTCTTAGAAAATGCTAAGATTTTCCCAAATTATTTTCCGCAGGTAAGAAGTTAGATTACGTTATTTAATCTGCTATGTCATTTTATTGCCGACCGACAGACTCATTATCATTTAAGACTTAAATTTTCGGTTATTTCATAATAATTATTTAGACACAACAGATAAGCAATAAGTATGATCAATCTATTTTATTTCTTAGGTGTATTAATGGGCTCCTTATCGGCTATTTCTTATCATAATACCCATAGTAATTTAATAACTAGGTATGAATAGGCTACAACAGCATACTTACAGAAATAATGAACTGTAATACTTACAAGCATATTACTTATTTCATAACAATAAAACCAATTTCATGGATTTTAGCTGTGGATACGTTCGAAATCTATACATCTAATAAAATCGTAACTGGTCGGGGTAACAGGAACCTCTTATAGATTTCAGAAAACACCTCTATACCGCGTTTTAGAAAACCTCATCTCCATAGAAAAGCGACATCTATTGAAAAATATTTTACCCCAAATCATTTGTTCGCGATAATCTTCGAAAATATAGTACGTGTGTACATTAGACTCCTTGTGGTGTGTAGCTACTAGCCCTGGTCAACACCTAGGATACTTTTTACCGCGGGAAAAACGCTTATTCCTACGTGAAATACGATTAAAATATTGTTCTGTGGCTGTCAAAAAGGAGAAACCTCTTTTCAAAACCTCTATATTTTTTATTGTTTTTGATTGATTTTGACAAATTGAAAAGACATCAGTTTTGACGTTCGTTGCCAAACACCAGTTTTATTTACATGTCTTCAGTGAGAGTATAGTATTCTTTGCATGTCTTTATTTGATAAAATATCGTATTGAAATACTTTGTTATGCAACAATAAATCCTAAATGTAAGTAAATTACACTCATTTATTAGAATAAGGCGCATGTGGATTGGTGAGAGCTGTGCAATATTTTACATGCACGCTGCTCCCCACTCCCTGGATGAAATTATCCGATTTTACGACAATCTGAATAGAATTTGGGATGATACCACTAATAAGCATCACACAGTTTATGATTATTTGCCATAACCCTATCAGCCACAACAGTCCGTCGCTGGACATGATCGAGCCACCACACTTCGCTTGCAGCGCAGTTCAAGATGTTGCGTTACAAGGAACGTTGCTGCCCGTTCTTTAGTTGCTTTTTACGACACTAACAGGTAGAATGGGGGTGATGCTATTCTATACAGGCATCACACGACACAATAATTTATTATTTTTATGTTTACCTATCTTAAGATTATCTCTCTTTTTCAGAGGAATTCTTCCCTGTCTCATGGGCCTTAGCCAAGTAAGGAGAGGCCATTGTAAGACTCAGTAGTCACGGAGGTAGTCAAGAGCTTCCTGGCAATGCGACACGTATTGAGTATTGCGGCTTTTTGTGAAGTGTGATAAAGGTGAGGATAGATTTTTAAAATTTTTAGGCTGTTATGTAGAGTTTTAGGCATAATACCAGTAGAGGATAATACTATTGGTACAATGTGAACCGTATGAGCTCTCCACTGGGTTCTAATTTCGATTATGTGCAAATACGAAGCATGAATTTGCTGCTGCCCGTTCTTTAGTTGCTTTTTACGACACTAGCAGGTAGAATGGGGGTGATACTATTCTATACAGGCATCACACGATACAATAATTTATTATTTTTATGTGTACCTATCTTAAGATTATCTCTCTTTTTCAGAGGAATTCTTCCCTGTCTCATGGGCCTTAGCCAAGTAAGGAGAGGCCATTGTAAGACTCAGTAGTCACGGAGGTAGTCAAGAGCTTCCTGGCAATGCGACACGTATTGAGTATTGCGGCTTTTTGTGAAGTGTGATAAAGGTGAGGACAGATTTTTAAAACTTTTTGCCTGTTATAAAGAGTTTTAGGAATAATACCAGTAGAGGATAATACTATTGGTACAATGTGAACCGTTTGAGCTCTCCACTGGGTTCTATTTTCGATTATGTGCAAATACGAAGCACGAATTTGCTGCTGCCCGTTCTTTAGTTGCTTTTTACGTCACCAACAGGTACAATGGGGGTGATGCTATTCTATATAGGCATCATAATAAATAAATAATAATAACACAAGCTCAAAGAGTATGTAGAACCTAACGAGTACTGGACGCGTCTTCGATGTAGAGGAACCTAGCCTGTTGTGGCAGGCTTGCAGATCGGAACTGGTAATTTCGGACAGCTGCATTTTGTCACCTATTACTTTTGCAATAATCTCAGTTAACCTTTCATCCTTGGTTTCAGCGACTCCATGGAACAAGAGGACCTTTCTTCTCAGGAGCAGGAGAAGCAGTTGCATTCTTGAGATGGATCTCAAACTGTCCCATGTGGAGTAGAGACTCCCATGAGAGTATAGGTCAAACTCCAAATATAATGAGAAGTGGTTGCAGTGTTGAAATTCTTAATTACGGATAGTGATGATAAGCCACTTAATTACTTAGTGCTTTAATAATGTAAATACAAACGCAGTAAGTTTTATTTATTGATTAAAATATGTAGAGCTAAATTAGTGACTATTATTGTCACGACTACCTACCTGTGTAGTACCATCTTTTGTGATTCATATTTCGTAGTGTTAGTAAGTAGGTACTTAAGCTACTTTTTCTTATTTAAAGAAAATTAATTGAGCATTACTTTTTTGTTAGTGTAGTAAGTAATCACTTTCTGTTTATTTTATTTCGGTATTTTAAAATGGAGTTGTGCTATTATTATAAAAGTAATCCGGTTCAACTCAAACTCAAACTCAAAGCATTTATTTCTCAGTAGGAATCACAAAATTCACTTTAAGAAAGTCACATTCTAAATCAAACTTAAAAAAGGGAAAATTTGTAGTGCAAAATTTTCTCTTTTTTATAACAATTTGTGTTCCTACTCTAAACGCGGTTCGGGCGGGATAAAAAAATAAAAATAAAGGCACTGCCTCGGGGCTGGCCAGGCTAACCACACAGCATGTGTCTTTATGCTTCAATGGTGGTTGCGTATACCTACCTACTCGACAACCCCAAACAGAAGACCATGGCGCAGAAATATTTGGAGAGCAGACCCCACCCTACCTTATGTGAGGCGGTGCAAAGAAGTCATTCTACCTGTAGTGTGAACCGATGGGAGGCTCAAACGAACGTAACGTCCGTTTCATCTGCCGTAGATCGTGCATGCATCTGTCACTTCAAAACTTAGCGATGTATTTTGATGTTTAGAATGGTTGCACACAAATTTCTTGATCAACATCGATGATAGATAAGTTATGATAACTTTTATTAGCTCTGGACTGTTGGCACACAAGCATCCCTTGGCGAGACGAAGTTCGCGGGTACCAGCTAGTAATAAATATTATGCTTGAAATTCGTGGAGTAAGTACTAGAGTAACTACAGTCACTAACAAAAGTCTACGCTTAGTCTGCGCTTTCCACCGAATTTCCACCTTATCTCTCTGCTTAATGCAACTGGCAGTCGAGGGGTTTTTAACGACCAAATGTCAGGTGATGATGGTTTATTATATGCGGGTTACTGGCATTTGAGTGCTGCTAACTGGAAAGGATTTGGCAGTGGCAGAGTCACCGATGTTTGCCTGAGCGCGGCAAATACCTAATTCCCGATTCTTGAAACTGATAGTTAGTCATGCGTTTCAAGGCCTACACATGTTAAACCTAGTCGCTTCGACCTTCGGTCTCTCATCATCTTTCTGCCCTTATCCCAATTACTTGGGTCGGCGCAACACGTTTTGTCGGAACATAAAATCATGTTTCAAAATTATTTGGCTTAATTTTACGAGCGGCCTCCTGCCTTTCGTCAACCCTTTTTGGGAATGCTATCGTAGGTAATATTACCGCCACTATACGGTTGGCAATAGTTGCAGATATATTGTAGCCATGGTCAAAAACTCTACGTCGCCTTTTACGAAACACAGTAGAATAGAGGTGGCAGAATTCTTAGCCGCTACCACTCGGCAACCACTCGGTAGGCGACGCAAATTTTTTTTTTTCGATTTCTTATTTTCATTTAGGTATGGACACTTACTGGCAGGGTCAGCATCTCCGACGGTGGCCTGTTTGAAGAGTGCGTAGATCTCCAGCAGATCCTGGTCTGAGGGGCGGGCCTTCAGGTTCTTGATGTCGGCAGCGGCCTTGTCGAATTGCTGGAAGGAAGGAAATAAATGGCGGGTTATTATGGGGAAAGACTCTTGTTAAAAATGTTTGTGTATGAAACATAAGAAATAGAGAAAATTTAAGCGTCGGCCACCGTCGGGTACCTAGCTACCGGCGCCAGACCGGCACTTGAAAAATTTTCAATTTCATGACGCTTGTCTCGAAGCGACAACAAAACCAAAAAAGTTAAAGGTACTTTTAAAGATAGACAATTCTAAATCTAATGGGCCCTGATTACCATATCTTTTGACCTCCGCAATTCCAGCATAACACATACGTATGCATGTGGTTCTGGAAAACATTTACCTAGCGAAATACGAAACGGTCAAAGCATTCCAATTGACACCCAAATGTAATTCAATTTCCCTTTTAAACTATCGGAATACAGACCCTCCAAATATTTATCAGTCGTGGTGATAGCAACCTTAATGTTACAGGTGTTAAATCTCTGCCTACACCACAAGGGATAAAAGCGTGATTTGTGTGTGTAAGGAGTACCGGCCATGATCAAAAAATTGTATAATTTGATAGGTGATGCAGAAAAAACTGGTGCAAAAACCTTATTGACGATGGTTTGATTTTAGTGGACTAAAAACCAGTTTTGTGAGGTTTATTCCAAGCCAAGTAATTTTTTACATTTCTTTGAACTAGGTATTTCCTGTAACGTCATTTATGTTCTATGAATTCAGATAACTATTTAATCACTACAAGTAAACATTATGTTGTCATGGACTAAAGACCTGGGTTTTTTGTTGCCTATATGATGCAGTAAGTATAAGAATTAGTTGTAGGCAAGACTAGGTAATTTTATACACCTAGGTAGCCACTCCTTTTGTATTATATAGGGTGAAATTTTACTAGTGATCAATAGCGAAAACTCAGTACCGGCTGGTGATAAGGAATAATTTTCCCCAAGAAATATAGGTCGAAATATAAAAAGAAATTTGGGCCTCCCATAGTAACTCAAATCAGCTGATCGGCAATTTAGTGGGAGGTCCAATTTGTTTTTTCTTATTTCGACCTATGTTCCTTTGGGAATGTTGTTCCTTGTCACCAGCCGGTACTGAGATTTCGCTATTGGTCACTAGTAAAATTTCACCCTATCTCTCTCTTGGCCTAGCCTCTTCCCGTTTCAATCGGGGTCGGCTCTCCTTATCAATTTTCGCCAGGACAGGCGGTCCTGGGTCGTCGAGTTGTCTAGGTGGAATGTCTTCAGGTCTTTATTGACTACAGACATCCAAGTTTGTAGGGGTCTTCCTCGTTTTCTTGGCCCAGTTACCATGTTCATGACTGTTCTGGTCATATGATCTTGCTATATAGAATAGAGTGTAATTTTATTAGTGGCGGATCCGTTAAGGGTGTGTTCTGTCAATGAAACTGAACAACTTTCCCCTAGGAACATAGGTCGAAATATGAAAAAAAAAGTTAGCGCTCCCATATAAATTGACCCGGCCGGCCAACACACTTAGTATGGGAAGACCAAAATTTTTTTTCGTATTTCGACCTATGTTCCTTGGGGAAAGTAGTTCAGTTTCATTGACAGAACACACCCTTAACGAATCCGCCACTAATAAAATTGCATCCTATATAATACAAGTAGTAGCTACCCTGCATTTTCACTAGAAAAATTTCACCGTATACCTATGTAAGTGTAGCAGATGATTAAGAATGTTTTCAATTATTTATTTATTTTCATATGGGACTTTGTTTTAGAGTTTTAGAATACCTAACTACAAAATCAGAGCTTCAAATCAACCAAAAACTCCACCAAAGATATAAAACAGTCAGGAAAGTATAGAATGGTAGATAATAGCCATACAAAACATCACCAAAATAATGTAGTGGTCCTAAACATTTCTATCATTCCATCCATGGAAATTGTAAGAAAATATTGTTCTGGCCAACCGGGCTTCATGTTTAAAAGTGCTATAACAAAATTACTGCCCTTTTTAGGTATTGAATGAAACATGGTAGATAATAAAGTTAAATTAAAACATGTCCTAAGCTATTTTGGAGGTTTGCATAAAGCAGTCAAACTGGTCCTTTAATCACAAAATGATTATCATATAAATAGGATCAAAAGTCCCCTTAACCTTGTAACGCCCAATGTACATCATATTGAACAAAATCTATTCTATCTATCTATTTCAGCCTATTGCAGTCCACTGCTGGACGTAGGCCTCCCCCAGGGAACGCCATAAGGCACGATCTCCCGTTTTTGCCATCCAGTCGCTACCAGCCGCCATTTTTAAGTCCTCAGTCCATCTGAACAAAATAGTTAGCGTTAAAATAACTTGGGCGTTACGAGGTTAAAATGACCTCACTAAAGTCATTAACCTATTTAAAGCCTACTAAGGGTAAATAATAGAAAACCCTGATGTTGGATTGAAAAGACATTTTTTTTTATAATAACTTTAAATAAAATAGGTCAATTAGATAAATTATTATGGCAAACAATTTTTTATACTGAATCTTGTGAAATAAAATAAATAATAGTTCATAATAGGCAATAAAACTATTGCATTTATGTCCCATAATTACTATCTAGCCTGTTTTATGTTTATAATTAGCCATAGACTTTAACAACAGCAGTTAAAGGTGACTAACAGCATGGCCTTAGGTACCATTGTTTAACTAATTAACGCAATTTAAGGTTTCAGCCAGTCATGGTGAGCGAGTCATTCTTACAATAAATTACTAAAATAAAGATTTAAATTGATTACGAACATGAAAAAAAGAGATTTATGTTCATGATTGAAAACTTTATAGGCAGCAATAAAGTAAATCTTATGAAAGTATCATGAAATGTACGATGTAAGTATGTACAATATGAAATACATTGTAGCTGGAATGCAATTTCGGAGTCACCAAACCAGAAAAGATTACTTTCTCTTAGACTCATATCTGTTCATCTTTACAGAAGCTTTCTTTTTACATGATAAACAGATTTATTTTCTTAATCAATGTAGATTAATATTTCATTATACCTACATAATAGAGGGCATTGCTTAACCTTCCATCATAGAGGACATTGGGATATAATCTTATCACTTCAACCTCAATGGAAAAATTATAGGTAGGCTAGACATACAATACCTAAATTTATTAATTGATTATAGCTACCATTTACCGAACCAAATTACGAAGGTGTCTATGTATAGAACATTATAATGAGTATTACAAACACAATCGTACTTTGACCGTGTCCACTTCAAATAACTATGAATAATAAATGAAACTGGCTTACCTCTTGCAGAGACATGATGTGTGTACCACCCAAACTAGATAACCTAAAAGCACAACAAAATACTCAATTTCTACACAAATTACAGGCTAAATTCCAATTTGTAGTACAAATCTACGTGACCGGCGTCATTGAAATTATTTTATCATTGACTTGAACCGGGCGGTCAATTATCCACGATGGGGTATTAAAAAACCAAATTGCAATATCTGTTTATGTACATAATAGGTAGTTACAACGTGATGACACGAACTAGTGATTATTTCTATGGAAATACTATTACAAATATGTAAAAACTACATACAATCACAACACAAACTTACTTCGGAAAAGTGGAGACGACCGCACAACGCACGTAGTGGTTTCAAACTGAATAATCAAAGCGGGAAACGGTACACCAAGCGAGCTACGGATGGAGAATTATCAGCGCACAATCCACAATCGCAGCACGATATCGAAAATCTACCTGGTACTTAATTGATTACGAAAAACTTGAAAAATAATGGTGTGAATCACAAAATAACCTCAAAACCACCTCAAAACTTCGTTGACAGACAGTGACACTTTTACTTTTTACAGGAGTTTGTATTCAGGAAAATCAGGAATTGCAATCTTTACAGCCATAATTTTCAACAAACTTGTTTTTTGTAAAATATTACTGGAATATTTATAATAATTAATAGAGAATTAGTTAAAAATACTTATCTCTTAAGAAGATTAAAATTTACAAGATTACCTGTGTGCTGTAATAACTAATTTGTTAAACAACAAGGGACGAACTAAGGGGCAAATTTTTGGGGACAAAAACTGGGGGCGCTAAAATGTGTGTATTTATCTAGACTAGCTACTTACTATGTTTACAAATAGAATACTTGACCATTTATTTAGATTAGATATAGGTACTATACAGAATGTCCCGGTTATCGTAGTCCAAAGAAAAAATCTAGACTCTGGACATCCTGTAAAAAATTGGACCTCCCATACAAAATGCTCTATCAGGCAGCAAAATTAGTATGGGAGGGCCAATTCTTTTCTTCAAATATTGAACATTATTTTTTTTGTTGTTATGGTAGGTAGCTTAGGATGTCCAGAGTCTAGATTTTTTCTTTGAACTACGATAACCGCGACACCCTGTATGTACCTTCCTACTACGTTAGGGCAGCACTGCAACTTACTTAACTTTAATAATGTTGATCGTTCATAATAATTATATTGACATAATTAAGTAACCCTAGATAGACTCTACTAACCGAACTTATTCATTTGAAGATTATTTAGTAGCTGTGTTAAATAGGTAAGTTTTGTAAATGTTACATAAATATATCTTGCCTATTGCCCATATTATAGGTAGGTACATTATACAAAACGGGGTGTAAATATAAATCTATAACGATGTCTTACTATATTCTTATTAATACTGTTGGTAAGGTAGGTATTCTAGGTAGGTATTTTAACCAGACAGACAAAGTAGTTAGGTATCTGCTGCGTAGGTATCGATAAAATCCCTACGTCTAGCATTTGAAATTCAGCCAATATATACTGCCTATCAAAAAAATCGAGACACTTTCTTTTGTATAGTTATCAAACGATGAAATCTATGAAATTAAAAGTTAAATTTAAAGCATTGACATTACGATTTAGAAACCTCGTAAAACACACTATTGAACGATATTAGATATTTATTCCCAAATAAACATGTATCCCAGATAATATGATTCCTACAAAACTTAAACTTGCTAAGTGTCTCGATTTTTCTGATGGGAAGTGTAGTAGAACTTCGATAGGTAATCATGTCATTGGATGACTCGATGTCCCACACGAAACGATAGATAGATAGGTAATTAAAAAACATATGTCTTAATAAGCTTAATTTTATTTGAGAATTTTATAAAAATCCATCCGTCTCTCAAAAGTTCTTAAAAAATTTTAAAGTTTGCCAAAACACGAATGGTGTTATAATTTTTTACATTTTTAAATTTTAATACCTACAAAAATAATAACATTTAAGTATAAATTAGTTAGTCTAAAATTATGCGTATTTAGAGTGGAGTTTCTCAGCGGTTTCGATGTATTGTTTCATGGCGTCTTCCTTGGACATTCCCTTGCGGCCAGTCCATGCCTTGAACTTAGCCTTCTCTACCAGACCACTGGGCTCAGCTGTAAAAGAAAAAACATTAAATGAAATATGTCTAAGCATTTATTAAATAATTTAATCATAAACCTAGTTCTTTGTGAATTTGTTCCCAGTCTGGACGTCACGAAAGACGAGTTTGTGATTCGAAGGGCACGTTAAGCTGTGGGTCGCGGTTGCTGTATCCCTATCAGAGACCTACTACTAGTAGAAGGCGGTTAAATAACACTGACACCAGGGTAAATCAGGTCGAAAGACACTGTCAGTCAGCCAGTCACCCAAATACATACATGTCTACACTAATATAATAAAGAGGAAAGATTTGTTTGTTTGTTTGTTTTTTGTATGTAATCGATAAACTCCGAAACTACTGGACCGATTTACAAAATTCTTTCACCTTTAGAAAGCTACCAACATTCCTGAGTAACATAGGCTACTTTTTACCACGGGAATATTCCTCATTCCCACGGGAAAATGGTAAGCAGCAGGAAAAGCGGGAAATATAGCGGATATTACCCAAATTAGCCAAACCTCTACCGATCTTTGCGAAATTTGGCAGTGATATTACTTGCATATTAAAAACGGACATGGACTACTTTTTGTCAGACCTTGAAGATCTGGAGTACCTGATAGAAGGCACCAGGAGCACAGCTAAATTATAAGAGATACGGTAATGAATGACTTCAAAGTAAAAATTGTTCAGCATGACGGGCCGCTTTTCCTGGCACATGTATGATGTATGATGATGATGACTTCTGGAGGAACCGAGTAATCGACTTTTTACTACACAGGTAAGTAGCCGCGGGTGAAACCACTGGGCGGGCCGCTAGTTCTTGATAAATTCGTAAAAGTAGAAGTAGTTAGGTAAATCAAGGGTAAATCACATGCAATGTGAAATTAAGTCACCAATTAATTAGTAAGATCTAATGGTAGACAACAAAACTCGACTACCCATACAATGCTGTAGTAAATTATTTAGAGCATTGTTGATACCTACAGATGTTAACATCACCGAAGTTGGCCTGTTTGTACAGAGAGTACAGAGCCAAGTTCTCGTTGTCGGAGGGCTTGGTCTTCCAGTTCTTGACCTTCTCGGCGACTTCTTTGAATTGCTGTGATTAAAACAAAATATATAAATGATTGCCGTGTGATGCCGGCTTAGAATGTCATCACCCTATATCTTCCCCGTGGGTGTCGTAAGAGGCGAATAAGGGAAAATTCATTAAGGGGTTTAATCGTTGGATGAATTTTGCAATCGCATTGCGCTCATCAACCCGCCTGCCAAGCGTATAATATAGTAGTTGCATATAAATAATAAGTATTTCGGAAACTCTTTTCTTGATATACAGGGTGTCCATTAATTAATGGTCATCCAATAATATGAAGGACCCAGGTATTAGAGTAGGGATTAATGACGTGGTGTAATACTTATAGTAATGTACCTAATTATGTAGGTACATATACTGATAATCTTGATATGGGAATGTATTATACGATTACTTTGATAAATTTTTGTAATCAATATTTACAAATTATTATGAAATTGGAATGCCATAGATGTACCTAATGCGATGGATTAATTATTTATTAGATAATATTCTGTTTACAGTAGGTATTTTTTTATTTAATTAATTTTCCTTAAGATAACTTACGTCGTTGAGAGACATTGTGTGTGGTTAGGTTGATTGAGATCTGAAACAAAAATATTTTTCTATAAATAAACTAACTCCGCTGATTCAGCGATCCAAAGAGGATCTTGGCCTCCTCAGTTTTCTATAATCTCTCAGCAAATTACGCTCGAGATCAGATTATTTGATGCAGCATTTTTTGCAAATCTCAGGAACTTCGTGAATGTATTCACAAGCCGGCGTGCGGCCATCGCACGCGCACCAGTTAACATTCCTCCGGTTCAACGACCGAGTTGGCGCGATCCGACGGAACTGGGGCTGGTGCTACTTTCCAACGAGACGGTCGCGCCACAAATTAGGGAAACAGCGCGCGGGGCGCCTATACAGATGGCTCACTCAGAACTAGTGGAGATTTTGACGCTTACTGACTTTAACTAGAAATAACCGGCATTTCAGGGGAAGTCAAGGTAAGTAAGAAGATGGTTGCCACGAACGTCATATTTCATGGATAAAATTGGTTCAGAATCATATGACATTTATGAATTTTACTGTTCTGATATTCTTAGACTTTGAGAGCAACCCTGGCTATGTAACAAATGACAATCGCAAAAATCCTGAGGGTCGAGTGAACCTTCTGTAAGCTCTCTATTTTGCCGTCGCACTAACAGTAACAAACATAATAGGGGCAATGTCTAGTGAAATCTAATGGCCGGGGTTCAAGTAAACTGTGTGGTCTGCAGTCACTGAGCCGGAAATTTTATATACCTACTAGAAATCATGTGCATCAGGTAGCGCACTTGTAGGTATAAAACTTGGAAGCGCCAAGCAAGAGTAACTATTAGCCCATTGCAATTTCATCAAAATCATAAAAAAACTGTGTTTGAAACTCTTAAAGGTAATCAAATCACTAATGATGCGATGCACTAAGTTTGACTACTTAATCATCATTAACCAACACTTGGAACTTATAACAACATAGTACAATTCACTTCACTATTAATATAACAATCACTTAAAAACACTTACCTAAGGTAGAGAGAAGCTAGATCGAGATCCACCAGAGTACTGAATAAATATCGATTCAGCAGTCACATTAAATTCCCGCGGTTCCCTGCTGAAAATCCGGTCCCTATCTTGCTTGGGTTTACACGCTAGGGTTGACACTGAAAATTGCAGTGAATTATTTATTACTTAGTAATCAACTAATCAACATAAATGTAGCTCTGAGTGTATACTTAGCGTAAATGAATTAAATAAAATAGTAGCATTCAATCTACTTTCCTGACGCTATTTCAAAAACAATAGGTAGTTACTCAAGTATCACATTAATTGTTTTTTCCGTTTCACGTGCGCACTGGATTAATTACTTGGACAATTTTATCGAGTAAGAAAAATATTGCGACTCAACTTACGGCTTTATTGCAGTATAGTATAATTAAAGAAATCATAATAGTAAAACATTGACTCACCTAGTCTCCTGACCATCCATCGCTTTATATTTTTTTGTGAAAATAAAATCCTATTAAACCGGTCGTAAACCTATATAACAATATCAGTTATCGAGGAACAAAAATATTGGGACTCAACAAATGGTTTTATTGCAGTACCTATTTAAAAGTATAATTAAAGAAACCATAATGAAAGCACATTAACTCACCTAGTCACCTGACCATCCATCGCTTTATACGTTTTTTTGTGAAAACCCTATTAAACCGGTCATAAACCTATATAACAATATCAGTCAATAAAATGAAGCGAGTATTTTATATCAGCTAATCTACAAGAATATAAACATGTCCAAATCTCTCCGATTACTGCCCTCGGTCATTTAAACTACAGTGTATGCAATGTCCGCGCCAAAAAAGTTTTAATTTACAATATTTTTTATAAGAACGTACTTGGTAATTTGGTGTTTTATGGTTTTACCTCAGAAAACGAACGTAATATTTACGCAAAAACTATTTCTTTCTAAGGTACCCATATACTTATTATTTATCTCAAAGCCTGCTGATGGGTTTTCTATAGGTATACTGCACCTACTTATTTATCCTATTCTACCCATTTAAGCTCAGATCTGGTCTTTCGAGCAGCATGGAACCATACAAAGTCCGAAGTGTGGCTAACTCTATATCGACTTAATTGATTTCTCTATTATTAGGTAAGCTTTGCGTCTCTTGCGAGAAGCGCAATAGGGTATTCCTTTTCTATCACCATGATGATGCTAGTTAGATGACTATTGATGACACTTCACGGTGCTCTAGTTAAAGAACTGACCCGTTAATGTGACGGTATATTGTGTGAACTTACTTCCATTTCAGACAGGTAGGTAAACTAATCCTACTTCCTACTAATATTATAAAGGCGGATGTTTGTGTGTGTGTTTGTTACGACATCACGCAAAAACGGCTGATTAGATTGATAGGTATGAAACTTTGCAGAAATATAAAAGGGCATCTGGAATAACACATAGGATACTTTTTACCACGGAAAAATGTCGCATTCCCACGGGATCACGCATTTTCCAATATTTTTGAAATAGGTGGCGTGACTGAGCCGATTCGCGTTTTAAACGTTTTCGCCGAAAACTAACAGCGACATCTCTCGGCGAATAATGCTTTTAGCCCGCGGAATAATAGGTTGCAGCGGGTGAAACCGCTGACGGGCAGCTAGTTATACTTATAGCTCAGAGTTTTTTAGGCCTGGATACATATTTCATCAGTGTTCCAGAAAAAGGTGACACAATAGTTAGAAATAAGGACACAAACAAGTGTTGGATTTATAGCTTCGATTTTATTTCGAGCTTTTACTTAATCGTAACGATACGACCAAAAATTTTCCATTATCCATAGAAAAGCCGGACAACCAATCTGACCTACTTACTAAAATACCGCTCTTTCTTATCCTGCTATACAAATATTTTGACAAAATTTTGCAGTATTTCAAGTGGTGTCTTCGATAAGGCTGGTATCAGGTATGATGTTAACACCTTAGGGGATATGCTGGTCACACCTACTAGGATTTTGATAACGAAAATGATAAAAAATACCTAGGGACTTTTAGAATAATGCTAACGTGTTTGATTACAAAAGCTTATAACTAGCGTCATTATTACACGGTGTGGTGTAATACACACAACACATAACAATGCTAAAAATAATAAATCAACTTTAATCCCATTCCAATCGCACTGAATAAGTTATCTTTGTAAAATCCTTTTCTTATCTGTAATGATATTAATTACATAATCACAATAAAATACATCGGTTATTTAACAACCCAGGTAATTACCCTGTATAAATATCAGCCAGTGTGCCTTTAATCTTAAACATCGATATATTAGTAAAACTCCTGTAATGCTTACCTACTATACTACCCATACCATACTACAATACCCACCATAATACATTGCGCCAGCCAATACTTACTTTGTGATAATACTTACGCAGGCCAACAATAAACATACTTAGATGTTTAGCAATATTTTGCCTACTAAGTAACTATGTAGGTACTATCATACATATACATAGCTGATAATTTATTAACTACCGAAATTAAGTAATAAGATAAAAATAGCATAAGGTCCTTTTCCAATGAGACGCAAAGGTTAAAGTTTTCTAAGATACATCTACACTACACTACGTGACGTAAGTGTAAACTTAGTAGGTATTGTATTAGTAATTACAATAATCACTCAGTTTTAGGTGTTAATTTATTGATTAAATTGACTTTAGAATAATTTCAAAATATTTGACAAGTCGCCTTACAAAACAAAAGAGCGCCAAAAACAACTTCGTTAACTATTTTTTAAGGACGGTAGAAATTCTGGATACGGCCCTGCTTTTCCGAGTTTTTAATAATCAGAATAGGACCTACCTCACCTACCTACTATT